>JADANN010000372.1:0-600000 GCA_018806985.1 Angiostrongylus vasorum
GTTAGTATCCGCGTATGTCACATGCGAGACCCGGGTTCAAGTCCGGACAGGGGAACACAGTTTTGATTGGCTCTAGCCGCGCACCTCCCTTTCGCTTTTCCTCGCATGGAGGGAAGAGCACATGGAAGAGGAGACAAGTGTTGAGCGTCTGTCACATGCAAGACCCGGCTTCAATTCCCGGCCGGGAGAACACTTTTGATTGCCGGTGGCCATACACCTCTGTTTCGCTTCTCCTCGCATGGAGGGAAGAGCTCATGGAAGAGGAGACAAGAGTTGAGCGTCTGTCACATGCGAGACCCTGCCTTCAATTCCCGGCCGGGAGAACACTTTTGATTGCCGGTGGCCATGCACCTCTGTTTCGCTTCTCCTCGCATGTAGGGGCAGAGTTCATGGAAGTGAAGACAAGAGTTGATCTCGGATCCTCGGTAGTATAGTGGTTAGTATCCGCGTCTGTCACATGCGAGACCCGGGTTCAATTCCCGGCCGGGGAGAACACTTTTGATTGCCGACAATCAATCCTCTTGCTTTCTCTTCTACTCGCATGGAGGGCAGAGTTCATCGAAGTGAAGACAACAGTTGATGTCGGATCCTCGGTGGTATAGTGGTTAGTATCCGCGTCTGTCACATGCGAGACCCAGCTTCAATTCCCGGCCGGGAGAACACTTTTGATTGCCGGTGGCCATACACCTCTGTTTCGCTTCTCCTCGCATGGAGAGCAGGGCTCTTCGAAGTGAAGACAACAGTTGATGTCGGATCCTCGGTAGTATAGTGGTTAGTATCCGCGTCTGTCACATGCGAGACCCGGCTTCAATTCCCGGCCGGGGAGAACACTTTTGATTGCCGGTGGCCATACACCTCTGTTTCGCTTCTCCTCGCATGGAGAGCAGAGCTCTTGGAAGTGAAGACAACAGTTGATGTCGGATCCTCGGTAGTATAGTGGTTAGTATCCGCGTCTGTCACATGCGAGACCCGGGTTCAATTCCCGGCCGGGGAGAACACTTTTGATTGCCGACAACCAATCCTCTTGCTTTCTCTTCTACTCGCATGGAGGGCAGAGTTCATCGAAGTGAAGACAACAGTTGATGTCGGATCCTCGGTAGTATAGTGGTTAGTATCCGCGTCTGTCACATGCGAGACCCAGCTTCAATTCCCGGCCGGGAGAACACTTTTGATTGCCGGTGGCCATACACCTCTGTTTCGCTTCTCCTCGCATGTAGAGCAGCAGCTCTTGGTAGTGAAGACAACAGTTGATGTCGGATCCTCGGTAGTATAGTGGTTAGTATCCGCGTCTGTCACATGCGAGACCCGGCTTCAATTCCCGGCCGGGGAGAACACTTTTGATTGCCGGTGGCCATACACCTCTGTTTCGCTTCTCCTCGCATGGAGAGCAGAGCTCATGGAAGTGAAGACAACAGTTGATGTCGGATCCTCGGTAGTATAGTGGTTAGTATCCGCGTCTGTCACATGCGAGACCCGGCTTCAATTCCCGGCCGGGGAGAACACTTTTGATTGCCGGTGGCCATACACCTCTGTTTCGCTTCTCCTCGCATGGAGAGCAGGGCTCTTCGAAGTGAAGACAACAGTTTGATGTCGGATCCTCGGTAGTATAGTGGTTAGTATCCGCGTCTGTCACATGCGAGACCCGGCTTCAATTCCCGGCCGGGAGAACACTTTTGATTGCCGGTGGCCATACACCTCTGTTTCGCTTCTCCTCGCATGGAGAGCAGAGCTCTTGGAAGTGAAGACAACAGTTGATGTCGGATCCTCGGTAGTATAGTGGTTAGTATCCGCGTCTGTCACATGCGAGACCCAGCTTCAATTCCCGGCCGGGAGAACACTTTTGATTGCCGGTGGCCATGCACCTCTGTTTCGCTTCTCCTCGTATGGAGAGCAGGGCTCTTGGAAGTGAAGACAACATTTGATGTCGGATCCTCGGTAGTATAGTGGTTAGTATCCGCGTATGTCACATGCGAGACCCGGGTTCAAGTCCGGACAGGGGAACACAGTTTTGATTGGCTCTAGCCGCGCACCTCCCTTTTCGCTTTTCCTCGCATGGAGGGAAGAGCACATGGAAGAGGAGACAAGTGTTGAGCGTCTGTCACATGCAAGACCCGGCTTCAATTCCCGGCCGGGAGAACACTTTTATTGCCGGTGGCCATACACCTCTGTTTCGCTTCTCCTCGCATGGAGGGAAGAGCTCATGGAAGAGGAGACAAGAGTTGAGCGTCTGTCACATGCGAGACCCTGGCTTCAATTCCCGGCCGGGAGAACACTTTTGATTGCCGGTGGCCATGCACCTCTGTTTCGCTTCTCCTCGCATGTAGGGCAGAGTTCATGGAAGTGAAGACAAGAGTTGATGTCGGATCCTCGGTAGTATAGTGGTTAGTATCCGCGTCTGTCACATGCGAGACCCGGGTTCAATTCCCGGCCGGGGAGAACACTTTTGATTGCCGACAATCAATCCTCTTGCTTTCTCTTCTACTCGCATGGAGGGCAGAGTTCATCGAAGTGAAGACAACAGTTGATGTCGGATCCTCGGTGGTATAGTGGTTAGTATCCGCGTCTGTCACATGCGAGACCCAGCTTCAATTCCCGGCCGGGAGAACACTTTTGATTGCCGGTGGCCATACACCTCTGTTTCGCTTCTCCTCGCATGGAGAGCAGAGTTCATCGAAGTGAAGACAACAGTTGATGTCGGATCCTCGGTAGTATAGTGGTTAGTATCCGCGTCTGTCACATGCGAGACCCAGCTTCAATTCCCGGCCGGGGAGAACACTTTTGATTGCCGGTGGCCATACACCTCTGTTTCGCTTCTCCTCGCATGGAGTGCAGAGCTCATGGAAGTGAAGACAACAGTTGATGTCGGATCCTCGGTAGTATAGTGGTTAGTATCCGCGTCTGTCACATGCGAGACCCAGCTTCAATTCCCGGCCGGGGAGAACACTTTTGATTGCCGGTGGCCATGCACCTCTGTTTCGCTTCTCCTCGCATGGAGAGCATGGCTTTTGGAAGTGAAGACAACAGTTGATGTCGGATCCTCGGTAGTATAGTGGTTAGTATCCGCGTCTGTCACATGCGAGACCCGGGTTCAATTCCCGGCCGGGGAGAACACTTTTGATTGCCGACAATCAATCCTCTTGCTTTCTCTTCTACTCGCATGGAGGGCAGAGTTCATCGAAGTGAAGACAACAGTTGATGTCGGATCCTCGGTGGTATAGTGGTTAGTATCCGCGTCTGTCACATGCGAGACCCAGCTTCAATTCCCGGCCGGGAGAACACTTTTGATTGCCGGTGGCCATACACCTCTGTTTCGCTTCTCCTCGCATGTAGAGCAGCACTCTTGGTAGTGAAGACAACAGTTGATGTCGGATCCTCGGTAGTATAGTGGTTAGTATCCGCGTCTGTCAACATGCGAGACCCAGCTTCAATTCCCGGCCGGGGAGAACACTTTTGATTGCCGGTGGCCATACACCTCTGTTTCGCTTCTCCTCGCATGGAGAGCAGAGCTCTTGGAAGTGAAGACAACAGTTGATGTCGGATCCTCGGTAGTATAGTGGTTAGTATCCGCGTCTGTCACATGCGAGACCCAGCTTCAATTCCCCGGCCGGGGAGAACACTTTTGATTGCCGGTGGCCATACACCTCTGTTTCGCTTCTCCTCGCATGGAGAGCAGAGCTCTTGGAAGTGAAGACAACAGTTGATGTCGGATCCTCGGTAGTATAGTGGTTAGTATCCGCGTCTGTCACATGCGAGACCCGGCTTCAATTCCCGGCCGGGGAGAACACTTTTGATTGCCGGTGGCCATACACCTCTGTTTCGCCTCTCCTCGCATGGAGTGAAGAGCTCATGGAAGAGGAGACAATAGTTGAGCGTCTGTCACATGCGAGACCCGGCTTCAATTCCCGTCCGGGGGAACACTTTTGATTGCCGGTGGCCATGCACCTGTGTTTCGCTACTCCTCGCATGGAGAGCATGGCTTTTGGAAGTGAAGACAACAGTTGATGTCGGATCCTCGGTAGTATAGTGGTTAGTATCCGCGTCTGTCACATGCGAGACCCAGCTTCAATTCCCGGCCGGGGAGAACACTTTTGATTGCCGGTGGCCATGCACCTCTGTTTCGCTTCTCCTCGCATGGAGGGCAGAGTTCATGGAAGTGAAGACAACAGTTGATGTCGGATCCTCGGTAGTATAGTGGTTAGTATCCGCGTCTGTCACATGCGAGACCCGGGCTTCAATTCCCGGCCGGGGAGAACACTTTTGATTGCCGACAACCAATCACTCTTGCTTTCTCTTCTACTCGCATGGAGGGCAGAGTTCATCGAAGTGAAGACAACAGTTGATGTCGGATCCTCGGTAGTATAGTGGTTAGTATCCGCGTCTGTCACATGCGAGACCCAGCTTCAATTCCCGGCCGGGAGAACACTTTTGATTGCCGGTGGCCATGCACCTCTGTTTCGCTTCTCCTCGCATGGAGAGCAGAGCTCTTGGAAGTGAAGACAACAGTTTGATGTCGGATCCTCGGTAGTATAGTGGTTAGTATCCGCGTCTGTCACATGCGAGACCCGGCTTCAATTCCCGGCCGGGAGAACACTTTTGATTGCCGGTGGCCATACACCTCTGTTTCGCTTCTCCTCGCATGGAGGGCAGAGTTCATGGAAGTGAAGACAACAGTTGATGTCGGATCCTCGGTAGTATAGTGGTTAGTATCCGCGTCTGTCACATGCGAGACCCGGGCTTCAATTCCCGGCCGGGAGAACACTTTTGATTGCCGACAATCAATCCTCTTGCTTTCTCTTCTACTCGCATGGAGGGCAGAGTTCATCGAAGTGAAGACAACAGTTGATGTCGGATCCTCGGTAGTATAGTGGTTAGTATCCGCGTCTGTCACATGCGAGACCCAGCTTCAATTCCCGGCCGGGAGAACACTTTTGATTGCCGGTGGCCATACACCTCTGTTTCGCTTCTCCTCGCATGTAGAGCAGCAGCTCTTGGTAGTGAAGACAACAGTTTGATGTCGGATCCTCGGTAGTATAGTGGTTAGTATCCGCGTCTGTCACATGCGAGACCCAGCTTCAATTCCCGGCCGGGAGAACACTTTTGATTGCCGGTGGCCATACACCTCTGTTTCGCTTCTCCTCGCATGGAGAGCAGAGCTCTTGGAAGTGAAGACAACAGTTGATGTCGGATCCTCGGTAGTATAGTGGTTAGTATCCGCGTCTGTCACATGCGAGACCCAGCTTCAATTCCCGGCCGGGAGAACACTTTTGATTGCCGGTGGCCATACACCTCTGTTTCGCTTCTCCTCGCATGGAGAGCAGAGCTCTTGGAAGTGAAGACAACAGTTTGATGTCGGATCCTCGGTAGTATAGTGGTTAGTATCCGCGTCTGTCACATGCGAGACCCGGGTTCAATTCCCGGCCGGGGAGAACACTTTTGATTGCCGACAATCAATCCTCTTGCTTTCTCTTCTACTCGCATGGAGGGCAGAGTTCATCGAAGTGAAGACAACAGTTGATGTCGGATCCTCGGTAGTATAGTGGTTAGTATCCGCGTCTGTCACATGCGAGACCCAGCTTCAATTCCCGGCCGGGAGAACACTTTGATTGCCGGTGGCCATGCACCTCTGTTTCGCTTCTCCTCGCATGGAGAGACAGAGCTCTTGGAAGTGAAGACAACAGTTGATGTCGGATCCTCGGTAGTATAGTGGTTAGTATCCGCGTCTGTCAACATGCGAGACCCAGCTTCAATTCCCGGCCGGGAGAACACTTTTGATTGCCGGTGGCCATACACCTCTGTTTCGCTTCTCCCTCGCATGGAGAGCAGGGCTCTTGGAAGTGAAGACAACAGTTGATGTCGGATCCTCGGTAGTATAGTGGTTAGTATCCGCGTCTGTCACATGCGAGACCCGGCTTCAATTCCCGGCCGGGAGAACACTTTTGATTGCCGGTGGCCATGCACCTCTGTTTCGCTTCTCCTCGCATGGAGAGCAGGGCTCTTCGGAAGTGAAGACAACATTTGATGTCGGATCCTCGGTAGTATAGTGGTCAGTATCCGCGTCTGTCACATGCGAGACCCGGCTTCAATTCCCGGCCGGGAGAACACTTTTGATTGCCGGTGGCCATACACCTCTGTTTCGCCTCTCCTCGCATGGAGTGAAGAGCTCATGGAAGAGGAGACAATAGTTGAGCGTCTGTCACATGCGAGACCCGGCTTCAATTCCCGGCCGGGAGAACACTTTTGATTGCCGGTGGCCATGCACCTCTGTTTCGCTTCTCCTCGCATGGAGGAAGAGCTCATGGAAGAGGAGACAAAGTAGTTGAGCGTCTGTCACATGCGAGACCCAGCTTCAATTCCCGGCCGGGAGAACACTTTTGATTGCCGGTGGCCATACACCTCTGTTTCGCTTCTCCTCGCATGTAGAGCAGCAGCTCTTGGAAGTGAAGACAACAGTTGATGTCGGATCCTCGGTAGTATAGTGGTTAGTATCCGCGTCTGTCACATGCGAGACCCAGCTTCAATTCCCGGCCGGGAGAACACTTTTGATTGCCGGTGGCCATGCACCTCTGTTTCGCTTCTCCTCGCATGGAGAGCAGGGCTCTTCGAAGTGAAGACAACATTTGATGTCGGATCCTCGGTAGTATAGTGGTTAGTATCCGCGTCTGTCACATGCGAGACCCGGGCTTCAATTCCCGGCCGGGAGAACACGTTTTGATTGCCGGTGGCCATGCACCTCTGTTTCGCTTTCTCCTCGCATGGAGTGAAGAGCTCATGGAAGAGGAGACAAGTAGTTGAGCGTCTGTCACATGCGAGACCCGGCTTCAATTCCCGGCCGGGAGAACACTTTTATTGCCGGTGGCCATACACCTCTGTTTCGCTTCTCCTCGCATGGAGGGAAGAGCTCATGGAAGAGGAGACAAGAGTTGAGCGTCTGTCACATGCGAGACCCGGCTTCAATTCCCGGCCGGGAGAACACTTTTGATTGCCGGTGGCCATGCACCTCTGTTTCGCTTCTCCTCGCATGTAGGGCAGAGTTCATGGAAGTGAAGACAAGAGTTGATGTCGGATCCTCGGTAGTATAGTGGTTAGTATCCGCGTCTGTCACATGCGAGACCCGGGTTCAATTCCCGGCCGGGGAGAACACTTTTGATTGCCGACAATCAATCCTCTTGCTTTCTCTTCTACTCGCATGGAGGGCAGAGTTCATCGAAGTGAAGACAACAGTTGATGTCGGATCCTCGGTGGTATAGTGGTTAGTATCCGCGTCTGTCACATGCGAGACCCAGCTTCAATTCCCGGCCGGGAGAACACTTTTGATTGCCGGTGGCCATACACCTCTGTTTCGCTTCTCCTCGCATGGAGAGCAGAGCTCTTCGAAGTGAAGACAACAGTTGATGTCGGATCCTCGGTAGTATAGTGGTTAGTATCCGCGTCTGTCACATGCGAGACCCAGCTTCAATTCCCGGCCGGGAGAACACTTTTGATTGCCGGTGGCCATGCACCTGTGTTTCGCTACTCCTCGCATGGAGAGCATGGCTTTTGGAAGTGAAGACAACAGTTGATGTCGGATCCTCGGTAGTATAGTGGTTAGTATCCGCGTCTGTCACATGCGAGACCCGGGTTCAATTCCCGGCCGGGGAGAACACTTTTGATTGCCGACAACCAATCCTCTTGCTTTCTCTTCTACTCGCATGGAGGGCAGAGTTCATCGAAGTGAAGACAACAGTTGATGTCGGATCCTCGGTAGTATAGTGGTTAGTATCCGCGTCTGTCACATGCGAGACCCGGCTTCAATTCCCGGCCGGGAGAACACTTTTGATTGCCGGTGGCCATACACCTCTGTTTCGCTTCTCCTCGCATGGAGAGCAGGGCTCTTCGAAGTGAAGACAACAGTTGATGTCGGATCCTCGGTAGTATAGTGGTCAGTATCCGCATCTGTCACATGCGAGACCCGGCTTCAATTCCCGGCCGGGAGAACACTTTTGATTGCCGGTGGCCATACACCTCTGTTTCGCCTCTCCTCGCATGGAGTGAAGAGCTCATGGAAGAGGAGACAATAGTTGAGCGTCTGTCACATGCGAGACCCGGCTTCAATTCCCCGTCCGGGGGGAACACTTTTGATTGCCGGTGGCCATGCACCTGTGTTTCGCTACTCCTCGCATGGAGAGCATGGCTTTTGGAAGTGAAGACAACATTTGATGTCGGATCCTCGGTAGTATAGTGGTTAGTATCCGCGTCTGTCACATGCGAGACCCGGGTTCAAGTCCCGGCCAGGGGAGAACACAGTTTTGATTGGCTCGTAGCCATGCACCTCCCTTTCGCTTTTCCTCGCATGGAGGGGAAGAGCACATGGAAGAGGAGACAAGTGTTGAGCGTCTGTCACATGCAAGACCCGGCTTCAATCCCCGGCCGGGAGAACACTTTATTGCCGGTGGCCATACACCTCTGTTTCGCTTCTCCTCGCATGGAGGGAAGAGCTCATGGAAGAGGAGACAAGAGTTGAGCGTCTGTCACATGCGAGACCCGGCTTCAATTCCCGGCCGGGAGAACACTTTTATTGCCGGTGGCCATGCACCTCTGTTTCGCTTCTCCTCGCATGTAGGGCAGAGTTCATGGAAGTGAAGACAACAGTTGATGTCGGATCCTCGGTAGTATAGTGGTTAGTATCCGCGTCTGTCACATGCGAGACCCGGGTTCAATTCCCGGCCGGGGAGAACACTTTTGATTGCCGACAATCAATCCTCTTGCTTTCTCTTCTACTCGCATGGAGGGCAGAGTTCATCGAAGTGAAGACAACAGTTGATGTCGGATCCTCGGTGGTATAGTGGTTAGTATCCGCGTCTGTCACATGCGAGACCCAGCTTCAATTCCCGGCCGGGAGAACACTTTTGATTGCCGGTGGCCATACACCTCTGTTTCGCTTCTCCTCGCATGGAGAGCAGGGCTCTTCGAAGTGAAGACAACAGTTTGATGTCGGATCCTCGGTAGTATAGTGGTTAGTATCCGCGTCTGTCACATGCGAGACCCAGCTTCAATTCCCGGCCGGGAGAACACTTTTGATTGCCGGTGGCCATACACCTCTGTTTCGCCTCTCCTCGCATGGAGTGAAGAGCTCATGGAAGAGGAGACAATAGTTGAGCGTCTGTCACATGCGAGACCCGGCTTCAATTCCCGTCCGGGGAGAACACTTTTGATTGCCGGTGGCCATGCACCTGTGTTTCGCTACTCCTCGCATGGAGAGCATGGCTTTTGGAAGTGAAGACAACAGTTGATGTCGGATCCTCGGTAGTATAGTGGTTAGTATCCGCGTCTGTCACATGCGAGACCCGGGTTCAATTCCCGGCCGGGGAGAACACTTTTGATTGCCGACAATCAATCCTCTTGCTTTCTCTTCTACTCGCATGGAGGGCAGAGTTCATCGAAGTGAAGACAACAGTTGATGTCGGATCCTCGGTAGTATAGTGGTTAGTATCCGCGTCTGTCACATGCGAGACCCAGCTTCAATTCCCGGCCGGGAGAACACTTTTGATTGCCGGTGGCCATACACCTCTGTTTCGCTTCTCCTCGCATGTAGAGCAGCACTCTTGGTAGTGAAGACAACAGTTGATGTCGGATCCTCGGTAGTATAGTGGTTAGTATCCGCGTCTGTCAACATGCGAGACCCAGCTTCAATTCCCCGGCCGGGAGAACACTTTTGATTGCCGGTGGCCATACACCTCTGTTTCGCTTCTCCTCGCATGGAGAGCAGAGCTCTTGGAAGTGAAGACAACAGTTGATGTCGGATCCTCGGTAGTATAGTGGTTAGTATCCGCGTCTGTCACATGCGAGACCCAGCTTCAATTCCCGGCCGGGAGAACACTTTTGATTGCCGGTGGCCATACACCTCTGTTTCGCTTCTCCTCGCATGGAGAGCAGAGCTCTTGGAAGTGAAGACAACAGTTGATGTCGGATCCTCGGTAGTATAGTGGTCAGTATCCGCGTCTGTCACATGCGAGACCCGGCTTCAATTCCCGGCCGGGAGAACACTTTTTGATTGCCGGTGGCCATACACCTCTGTTTCGCCTCTCCTCGCATGGAGTGAAGAGCTCATGGAAGAGGAGACAATAGTTGAGCGTCTGTCACATGCGAGACCCGGCTTCAATTCCCGTCCGGGGAGAACACTTTTGATTGCCGGTGGCCATGCACCTGTGTTTCGCTACTCCTCGCATGGAGAGCATGAGCTTTTGGAAGTGAAGACAACAGTTGATGTCGGATCCTCGGTAGTATAGTGGTTAGTATCCGCGTCTGTCACATGCGAGACCCGGCTTCAATTCCCGGCCGGGGAGAACACTTTTTGATTGCCGGTGGCCATGCACCTCTTGTTTCGCTTCTCCTCGCATGGAGGGCAGAGTTCATGGAAGTGAAGACAACAGTTGATGTCGGATCCTCGGTAGTATAGTGGTTAGTATCCGCGTCTGTCACATGCGAGACCCGGGTTCAATTCCCGGCCGGGGAGAACACTTTTGATTGCCGACAATCAATCCTCTTGCTTTCTCTTCTACTCGCATGGAGGGCAGAGTTCATCGAAGTGAAGACAACAGTTGATGTCGGATCCTCGGTAGTATAGTGGTTAGTATCCGCGTCTGTCACATGCGAGACCCAGCTTCAATTCCCGGCCGGGAGAACACTTTTGATTGCCGGTGGCCATACACCTCTGTTTCGCTTCTCCTCGCATGGAGAGCAGGGCTCTTGGAAGTGAAGACAACATTTGATGTCGGATCCTCGGTAGTATAGTGGTTAGTATCCGCGTCTGTCACATGCGAGACCCGGCTTCAATTCCCCGGCCGGGGAGAACACTTTTGATTGCCGGTGGCCATACACCTCTGTTTCGCTTCTCCTCGCATGGAGAGCAGAGCTCTTGGAAGTGAAGACAACAGTTGATGTCGGATCCTCGGTAGTATAGTGGTTAGTATCCGCGTCTGTCACATGCGAGACCCGGGCTTCAATTCCCCGGCCGGGGAGAACACTTTTGATTGCCGACAACCAATCCTCTTGCTTTCTCTTCTACTCGCATGGAGGGCAGAGTTCATCGAAGTGAAGACAACAGTTGATGTCGGATCCTCGGTAGTATAGTGGTTAGTATCCGCGTCTGTCACATGCGAGACCCAGCTTCAATTCCCGGCCGGGAGAACACTTTTGATTGCCGGTGGCCATACACCTCTGTTTCGCTTCTCCTCGCATGTAGAGCAGCACTCTTGGTAGTGAAGACAACAGTTGATGTCGGATCCTCGGTAGTATAGTGGTTAGTATCCGCGTCTGTCACATGCGAGACCCGGCTTCAATTCCCGGCCGGGAGAACACTTTTGATTGCCGGTGGCCATACACCTCTGTTTCGCTTCTCCTCGCATGGAGGGCAGAGCTTTCATGGAAGTGAAGACAACAGTTGATGTCGGATCCTCGGTAGTATAGTGGTTAGTATCCGCGTCTGTCACATGCGAGACCCGGCTTCAATTCCCGGCCGGGAGAACACTTTTGATTGCCGGTGGCCATGCACCTCTGTTTCGCTTCTCCTCGCATGGAGAGCAGAGCTCTTGGAAGTGAAGACAACAGTTTGATGTCGGATCCTCGGTAGTATAGTGGTTAGTATCCGCGTCTGTCACATGCGAGACCCGGGTTCAATTCCCGGCCGGGGAGAACACTTTTGATTGCCGACAATCAATCCTCTTGCTTTCTCTTCTACTCGCATGGAGGGCAGAGTTCATCGAAGTGAAGACAACAGTTGATGTCGGATCCTCGGTAGTATAGTGGTTAGTATCCGCGTCTGTCACATGCGAGACCCAGCTTCAATTCCCGGCCGGGAGAACACTTTTGATTGCCGGTGGCCATGCACCTCTGTTTCGCTTCTCCTCGCATGTAGAGCAGCACTCTTGGTAGTGAAGACAACAGTTTGATGTCGGATCCTCGGTAGTATAGTGGTTAGTATCCGCGTCTGTCAACATGCGAGACCCAGCTTCAATTCCCGGCCGGGAGAACACTTTTGATTGCCGGTGGCCATACACCTCTGTTTCGCTTCTCCTCGCATGGAGAGCAGGGCTCTTCGAAGTGAAGACAACAGTTGATGTCGGATCCTCGGTAGTATAGTGGTTAGTATCCGCGTCTGTCACATGCGAGACCCAGCTTCAATTCCCGGCCGGGAGAACACTTTTGATTGCCGGTGGCCATACACCTCTGTTTCGCTTCTCCTCGCATGGAGAGCAGGGCTCTTCGAAGTGAAGACAACATTTGATGTCGGATCCTCGGTAGTATAGTGGTCAGTATCCGCGTCTGTCACATGCGAGACCCGGCTTCAATTCCCGGCCGGGAGAACACTTTTGATTGCCGGTGGCCATACACCTCTGTTTCGCCTCTCCTCGCATGGAGTGAAGAGCTCATGGAAGAGGAGACAATAGTTGAGCGTCTGTCACATGCGAGACCCGGCTTCAATTCCCGGCCGGGAGAACACTTTTGATTGCCGGTGGCCATGCACCTCTGTTTCGCTTCTCCTCGCATGGAGTGAAGAGCTCATGGAAGAGGAGACAAGAGTTGAGCGTCTGTCACATGCGAGACCCGGCTTCAATTCCCGGCCGGGAGAACACTTTTGATTGCCGGTGGCCATGCACCTCTGTTTCGCTTCTCCTCGCATGTGAGAGCAGAGTTCATGGAAGTGAAGACAAGAGTTGATGTCGGATCCTCGGTAGTATAGTGGTTAGTATCCGCGTCTGTCACATGCGAGACCCGGCTTCAATTCCCGGCCGGGAGAACACTTTTGATTGCCGGTGGCCATGCACCTCTGTTTCGCTTCTCCTCGCATGGAGAGCAGAGCTCTTGGAAGTGAAGACAACATTTGATGTCGGATCCTCGGTAGTATAGTGGTTAGTATCCGCGTCTGTCACATGCGAGACCCGGGCTTCAATTCCCGGCCAGGGGAGAACACGTTTTTGATTGGCCGGTGGCCATGCACTCCCTGTTTCGCTTCTCCTCGCATGGAGTGAAGAGCTCATGGAAGAGGAGACAAGTAGTTGAGCGTCTGTCACATGCGAGACCCGGCTTCAATTCCCGGCCGGGAGAACACTTTTTATTGCCGGTAGCCATACACCTCTGTTTCGCTTCTCCTCGCATGGAGGGAAGAGCTCATGGAAGAGGAGACAAGAGTTGAGCGTCTGTCACATGCGAGACCCGGCTTCAATTCCCCGGCCGGGAGAACACTTTTGATTGCCGGTGGCCATACACCTCTGTTTCGCTTCTCCTCGCATGGAGGGCAGAGTTCATGGAAGTGAAGACAACAGTTGATGTCGGATCCTCGGTAGTATAGTGGTTAGTATCCGCGTCTGTCACATGCGAGACCCGGGTTCAATTCCCGGCCGGGGAGAACACTTTTGATTGCCGACAATCAATCCTCTTGCTTTCTCTTCTACTCGCATGGAGGGCAGAGTTCATCGAAGTGAAGACAACAGTTGATGTCGGATCCTCGGTAGTATAGTGGTTAGTATCCGCGTCTGTCACATGCGAGACCCAGCTTCAATTCCCGGCCGGGAGAACACTTTTGATTGCCGGTGGCCATACACCTCTGTTTCGCTTCTCCTCGCATGGAGAGCAGGGCTCTTCGAAGTGAAGACAACATTTGATGTCGGATCCTCGGTAGTATAGTGGTTAGTATCCGCGTCTGTCACATGCGAGACCCGGCTTCAATTCCCGGCCGGGAGAACACTTTTGATTGCCGGTGGCCATGCACCTCTGTTTCGCTTCTCCTCGCATGGAGAGCATGAGCTCTTTGGAAGTGAAGACAACAGTTGATGTCGGATCCTCGGTAGTATAGTGGTTAGTATCCGCGTCTGTCACATGCGAGACCCGGGTTCAATTCCCGGCCGGGGAGAACACTTTTGATTGCCGACAATCAATCCTCTTGCTTTCTCTTCTACTCGCATGGAGGGCAGAGTTCATCGAAGTGAAGACAACAGTTGATGTCGGATCCTCGGTAGTATAGTGGTTAGTATCCGCGTCTGTCACATGCGAGACCCAGCTTCAATTCCCGGCCGGGAGAACACTTTTGATTGCCGGTGGCCATACACCTCTGTTTCGCTTCTCCTCGCATGTAGAGCAGCACTCTTGGTAGTGAAGACAACAGTTGATGTCGGATCCTCGGTAGTATAGTGGTTAGTATCCGCGTCTGTCACATGCGAGACCCAGCTTCAATTCCCGGCCGGGAGAACACTTTTGATTGCCGGTGGCCATGCACCTCTGTTTCGCTTCTCCTCGCATGGAGAGCAGAGCTCTTGGAAGTGAAGACAACATTTGATGTCGGATCCTCGGTAGTATAGTGGTCAGTATCCGCGTCTGTCACATGCGAGACCCGGCTTCAATTCCCGGCCGGGAGAACACTTTTGATTGCCGGTGGCCATACACCTCTGTTTCGCCTCTCCTCGCATGGAGTGAAGAGCTCATGGAAGAGGAGACAATAGTTGAGCGTCTGTCACATGCGAGACCCGGCTTCAATTCCCGTCCGGGGAGAACACTTTTGATTGCCGGTGGCCATGCACCTGTGTTTCGCTTCTCCTCGCATGGAGAGCATGGCTTTTGGAAGTGAAGACAACATTTGATGTCGGATCCTCGGTAGTATAGTGGTTAGTATCCGCGTCTGTCACATGCGAGACCCGGCTTCAATTCCCGGCCAGGGAGAACACGTTTTTGATTGCCGGTGGCCATGCACCTCTGTTTCGCTTTCTCCTCGCATGGAGTGAAGAGCTCATGGAAGAGGAGACAAGTAGTTGAGCGTCTGTCACATGCGAGACCCGGCTTCAATTCCCCGGCCGGGAGAACACTTTTGATTGCCGGTGGCCATACACCTCTGTTTCGCTTCTCCTCGCATGGAGGGAAGAGCTCATGGAAGAGGAGACAAGAGTTGAGCGTCTGTCACATGCGAGACCCGGCTTCAATTCCCCGGCCGGGAGAACACTTTTGATTGCCGGTGGCCATGCACCTCTGTTTCGCTTCTCCTCGCATGGAGGGCAGAGTTCATGGAAGTGAAGACAACAGTTGATGTCGGATCCTCGGTAGTATAGTGGTTAGTATCCGCGTCTGTCACATGCGAGACCCGCCTTCAATTCCCGGCCGGGAGAACACTTTTGATTGCCGGTGGCCATGCACTGTGTTTCGCTTCTCCTCGCATGGGGAGCATGGCTTTTGGAAGTGAAGACAACAGTTGATGTCGGATCCTCGGTAGTATAGTGGTTAGTATCCGCGTCTGTCACATGCGAGACCCGGGTTCAATTCCCGGCCGGGGAGAACACTTTTGATTGCCGACAATCAATCCTCTTGCTTTCTCTTCTACTCGCATGGAGGGCAGAGTTCATCGAAGTGAAGACAACAGTTGATGTCGGATCCTCGGTGGTATAGTGGTTAGTATCCGCGTCTGTCACATGCGAGACCCAGCTTCAATTCCCGGCCGGGAGAACACTTTTGATTGCCGGTGGCCATACACCTCTGTTTCGCTTCTCCTCGCATGTAGAGCAGCACTCTTGGTAGTGAAGACAACAGTTGATGTCGGATCCTCGGTAGTATAGTGGTTAGTATCCGCGTCTGTCAACATGCGAGACCCAGCTTCAATTCCCGGCCGGGAGAACACTTTTGATTGCCGGTGGCCATACACCTCTGTTTCGCTTCTCCTCGCATGGAGAGCAGAGCTCTTCGAAGTGAAGACAACAGTTGATGTCGGATCCTCGGTAGTATAGTGGTTAGTATCCGCGTCTGTCACATGCGAGACCCAGCTTCAATTCCCGGCCGGGAGAACACTTTTGATTGCCGGTGGCCATACACCTCTGTTTCGCTTCTCCTCGCATGGAGAGCAGGGCTCTTCGAAGTGAAGACAACATTTGATGTCGGATCCTCGGTAGTATAGTGGTTAGTATCCGCGTCTGTCACATGCGAGACCCAGCTTCAATTCCCGGCCGGGAGAACACTTTTGATTGCCGGTGGCCATACACCTCTGTTTCGCTTCTCCTCGCATGGAGAGCAGCACTCTTGGTAGTGAAGACAACAGTTGATGTCGGATCCTCGGTAGTATAGTGGTTAGTATCCGCGTCTGTCAACATGCGAGACCCAGCTTCAATTCCCCGGCCGGGAGAACACTTTTGATTGCCGGTGGCCATACACCTCTGTTTCGCTTCTCCTCGCATGGAGAGCAGGGCTCTTCGAAGTGAAGACAACAGTTGATGTCGGATCCTCGGTAGTATAGTGGTTAGTATCCGCGTCTGTCAACATGCGAGACCCAGCTTCAATTCCCCGGCCGGGAGAACACTTTTGATTGCCGGTGGCCATACACCTCTGTTTCGCTTCTCCTCGTATGGAGAGCAGGGCTCTTCGAAGTGAAGACAACAGTTGATGTCGGATCCTCGGTAGTATAGTGGTTAGTATCCGCGTCTGTCAACATGCGAGACCCAGCTTCAATTCCCGGCCGGGAGAACACTTTTGATTGCCGGTGGCCATACACCTCTGTTTCGCTTCTCCTCGCATGGAGAGCAGGGCTCTTCGAAGTGAAGACAACAGTTGATGTCGGATCCTCGGTAGTATAGTGGTTAGTTTCCGCGTCTGTCAACATGCGAGACCCAGCTTCAATTCCCGGCCGGGAGAACACTTTTGATTGCCGGTGGCCATACACCTCTGTTTCGCTTCTCCTCGTATGGAGAGCAGGGCTCTTCGAAGTGAAGACAACATTTGATGTCGGATCCTCGGTAGTATAGTGGTTAGTTTCCGCGTCTGTCAACATGCGAGACCCAGCTTCAATTCCCGGCCGGGAGAACACTTTTGATTGCCGGTGGCCATACACCTCTGTTTCGCTTCTCCTCGCATGGAGAGCAGGGCTCTTCGAAGTGAAGACAACAGTTGATGTCGGATCCTCGGTAGTATAGTGGTTAGTATCCGCGTCTGTCAACATGCGAGACCCAGCTTCAATTCCCCGGCCGGGGAGAACACTTTTGATTGCCGGTGGCCATACACCTCTGTTTCGCTTCTCCTCGCATGGAGAGCAGGGCTCTTCGAAGTGAAGACAACAGTTTGATGTCGGATCCTCGGTAGTATAGTGGTTAGTATCCGCGTCTGTCACATGCGAGACCCGGGCTTCAATTCCCGGCCGGGGAGAACACTTTTGATTGCCGACAATCAATCCTCTTGCTTTCTCTTCTACTCGCATGGAGGGCAGAGTTCATCGAAGTGAAGACAACAGTTGATGTCGGATCCTCGGTGGTATAGTGGTTAGTATCCGCGTCTGTCACATGCGAGACCCAGCTTCAATTCCCGGCCGGGAGAACACTTTTGATTGCCGGTGGCCATACACCTCTGTTTCGCTTCTCCTCGCATGTAGAGCAGCACTCTTGGTAGTGAAGACAACAGTTGATGTCGGATCCTCGGTAGTATAGTGGTTAGTATCCGCGTCTGTCAACATGCGAGACCCAGCTTCAATTCCCGGCCGGGAGAACACTTTTGATTGCCGGTGGCCATACACCTCTGTTTCGCTTCTCCTCGCATGGAGAGCAGGGCTCTTCGAAGTGAAGACAACAGTTGATGTCGGATCCTCGGTAGTATAGTGGTTAGTATCCGCGTCTGTCAACATGCGAGACCCAGCTTCAATTCCCGGCCGGGAGAACACTTTTGATTGCCGGTGGCCATACACCTCTGTTTCGCTTCTCCTCGTATGGAGAGCAGGGCTCTTCGAAGTGAAGACAACATTTGATGTCGGATCCTCGGTAGTATAGTGGTCAGTATCCGCATCTGTCACATGCGAGACCCGGCTTCAATTCCCGGCCGGGAGAACACTTTTGATTGCCGGTGGCCATACACCTCTGTTTCGCCTCTCCTCGCATGGAGTGAAGAGCTCATGGAAGAGGAGACAATAGTTGAGCGTCTGTCACATGCGAGACCCGGCTTCAATTCCCCGTCCGGGGGGAACACTTTTGATTGCCGGTGGCCATGCACCTGTGTTTCGCTACTCCTCGCATGGAGAGCATGGCTTTTGGAAGTGAAGACAACATTTGATGTCGGATCCTCGGTAGTATAGTGGTTAGTATCCGCGTATGTCACATGCGAGACCCGGGTTCAAGTCCGGACAGGGGAACACAGTTTTGATTGGCTCTAGCCGCGCACCTCCCTTTCGCTTTTCCTCGCATGGAGGGGAAGAGCACATGGAAGAGGAGACAAGTGTTGAGCGTCTGTCACATGCAAGACCCGGCTTCAATTCCCGGCCGGGAGAACACTTTTATTGCCGGTGGCCATACACCTCTGTTTCGCTTCTCCTCGCATGGAGGGAAGAGCTCATGGAAGAGGAGACAAGAGTTGAGCGTCTGTCACATGCGAGACCCTGCCTTCAATTCCCGGCCGGGAGAACACTTTTATTGCCGGTGGCCATGCACCTCTGTTTCGCTTCTCCTCGCATGTAGGGCAGAGTTCATGGAAGTGAAGACAAGAGTTGATCTCGGATCCTCGGTAGTATAGTGGTTAGTATCCGCGTCTGTCACATGCGAGACCCGGGTTCAATTCCCGGCCGGGGAGAACACTTTTGATTGCCGACAATCAATCCTCTTGCTTTCTCTTCTACTCGCATGGAGGGCAGAGTTCATCGAAGTGAAGACAACAGTTGATGTCGGATCCTCGGTGGTATAGTGGTTAGTATCCGCGTCTGTCACATGCGAGACCCAGCTTCAATTCCCCGGCCGGGAGAACACTTTTGATTGCCGGTGGCCATACACCTCTGTTTCGCTTCTCCTCGCATGGAGAGCAGGGCTCTTCGAAGTGAAGACAACATTTGATGTCGGATCCTCGGTAGTATAGTGGTTAGTTTCCGCGTCTGTCAACATGCGAGACCCAGCTTCAATTCCCGGCCGGGAGAACACTTTTGATTGCCGGTGGCCATACACCTCTGTTTCGCCTCTCCTCGCATGGAGTGAAGAGCTCATGGAAGAGGAGACAATAGTTGAGCGTCTGTCACATGCGAGACCCGGCTTCAATTCCCGTCCGGGGGAACACTTTTGATTGCCGGTGGCCATGCACCTGTGTTTCGCTACTCCTCGCATGGAGAGCATGGCTTTTGGAAGTGAAGACAACAGTTGATGTCGGATCCTCGGTAGTATAGTGGTTAGTATCCGCGTCTGTCACATGCGAGACCCGGGTTCAATTCCCGGCCGGGGAGAACACTTTTGATTGCCGACAATCAATCCTCTTGCTTTCTCTTCTACTCGCATGGAGGGCAGAGTTCATCGAAGTGAAGACAACAGTTGATGTCGGATCCTCGGTGGTATAGTGGTTAGTATCCGCGTCTGTCACATGCGAGACCCAGCTTCAATTCCCGGCCGGGAGAACACTTTTGATTGCCGGTGGCCATACACCTCTGTTTCGCTTCTCCTCGCATGTAGAGCAGCACTCTTGGTAGTGAAGACAACAGTTGATGTCGGATCCTCGGTAGTATAGTGGTTAGTTTCCGCGTCTGTCAACATGCGAGACCCAGCTTCAATTCCCGGCCGGGAGAACACTTTTGATTGCCGGTGGCCATACACCTCTGTTTCTCTTCTCCTCGCATGGAGAGCAGGGCTCTTCGAAGTGAAGACAACAGTTGATGTCGGATCCTCGGTGGTATAGTGGTTAGTATCCGCGTCTGTCACATGCGAGACCCAGCTTCAATTCCCGGCCGGGAGAACACTTTTGATTGCCGGTGGCCATACACCTCTGTTTCGCTTCTCCTCGCATGGAGAGCAGGGCTCTTCGAAGTGAAGACAACATTTGATGTCGGATCCTCGGTAGTATAGTGGTTAGTATCCGCGTCTGTCACATGCGAGACCCGGGTTCAATTCCCGGCCGGGAGAACACTTTTGATTGCCGACAACCATATACCTCTTGCTTTCTCTTCTACTCGCATGGAGGGCAGAGCACATGGAAGAGGAGACAAGTGTTGAGCGTCTGTCACATGCGAGACCCGGCTTCAATTCCCGGCCGGGAGAACACTTTTGATTGCCGGTGGCCATACACCTCTGTTTCGCTTCTCCTCGCATGGAGGGAAGAGCTCATGGAAGAGGAGACAAGAGTTGAGCGTCTGTCACATGCGAGACCCAGCTTCAATTCCCGGCCGGGAGAACACTTTTTATTGCCGGTGGCCATGCACCTCTGTTTCGCTTCTCCTCGCATGTAGGGCAGAGTTCATGGAAGTGAAGACAAGAGTTGATGTCGGATCCTCGGTAGTATAGTGGTTAGTATCCGCGTCTGTCACATGCGAGACCCGGGCTTCAATTCCCGGCCGGGAGAACACTTTTGATTGCCGGTGGCCATACACCTCTGTTTCGCCTCTCCTCGCATGGAGTGAAGAGCTCATGGAAGAGGAGACAATAGTTGAGCGTCTGTCACATGCGAGACCCGGCTTCAATTCCCCGTCCGGGGGAACACTTTTGATTGCCGGTGGCCATGCACCTGTGTTTCGCTACTCCTCGCATGGAGAGCATGGCTTTTGGAAGTGAAGACAACAGTTGATGTCGGATCCTCGGTAGTATAGTGGTTAGTATCCGCGTCTGTCACATGCGAGACCCGGGTTCAATTCCCGGCCGGGGAGAACACTTTTGATTGCCGACAACCAATCCTCTTGCTTTCTCTTCTACTCGCATGGAGGGCAGAGTTCATCGAAGTGAAGACAACAGTTGATGTCGGATCCTCGGTAGTATAGTGGTTAGTATCCGCGTCTGTCACATGCGAGACCCGGCTTCAATTCCCCGGCCGGGAGAACACTTTTGATTGCCGGTGGCCATACACCTCTGTTTCGCTTCTCCTCGCATGGAGAGCAGAGCTCTTGGAAGTGAAGACAACAGTTGATGTCGGATCCTCGGTAGTATAGTGGTTAGTATCCGCGTCTGTCACATGCGAGACCCGGCTTCAATTCCCGGCCGGGAGAACACTTTTGATTGCCGGTGGCCATACACCTCTGTTTCGCCTCTCCTCGCATGGAGTGAAGAGCTCATGGAAGAGGAGACAATAGTTGAGCGTCTGTCACATGCGAGACCCGGCTTCAATTCCCGTCCGGGGGAACACTTTTGATTGCCGGTGGCCATGCACCTGTGTTTCGCTACTCCTCGCATGGAGAGCATGGCTCTTTGGAAGTGAAGACAACAGTTTGATGTCGGATCCTCGGTAGTATAGTGGTCAGTATCCGCGTCTGTCACATGCGAGACCCGGCTTCAATTCCCGGCCGGGAGAACACTTTTGATTGCCGGTGGCCATACACCTCTGTTTCGCCTCTCCTCGCATGGAGTGAAGAGCTCATGGAAGAGGAGACAATAGTTGAGCGTCTGTCACATGCGAGACCCGGCTTCAATTCCCGGCCGGGAGAACACTTTTGATTGCCGGTGGCCATGCACCTCTGTTTCGCTTCTCCTCGCATGTAGAGCAGCACTCTTGGTAGTGAAGACAACAGTTGATGTCGGATCCTCGGTAGTATAGTGGTTAGTATCCGCGTCTGTCACATGCGAGACCCAGCTTCAATTCCCGGCCGGGAGAACACTTTTGATTGCCGGTGGCCATACACCTCTGTTTCGCTTCTCCTCGCATGGAGAGCAGGGCTCTTGGAAGTGAAGACAACAGTTGATGTCGGATCCTCGGTAGTATAGTGGTTAGTATCCGCGTCTGTCACATGCGAGACCCAGCTTCAATTCCCGGCCGGGAGAACACTTTTGATTGCCGGTGGCCATACACCTCTGTTTCGCTTCTCCTCGCATGGAGAGCAGAGCTCTTGGAAGTGAAGACAACAGTTGATGTCGGATCCTCGGTAGTATAGTGGTTAGTATCCGCGTCTGTCACATGCGAGACCCGGGTTCAATTCCCGGCCGGGGAGAACACTTTTGATTGCCGACACCAATACCTCTTGCTTTCTCTTCTACTCGCATGGAGGGCAGAGTTCATCGAAGTGAAGACAACAGTTGATGTCGGATCCTCGGTAGTATAGTGGTTAGTATCCGCGTCTGTCACATGCGAGACCCAGCTTCAATTCCCGGCCGGGAGAACACTTTTGATTGCCGGTGGCCATACACCTCTGTTTCGCTTCTCCTCGCATGTAGAGCAGCACTCTTGGTAGTGAAGACAACAGTTTGATGTCGGATCCTCGGTAGTATAGTGGTTAGTATCCGCGTCTGTCAACATGCGAGACCCAGCTTCAATTCCCGGCCGGGAGAACACTTTTGATTGCCGGTGGCCATACACCTCTGTTTCGCTTCTCCTCGCATGGAGAGCAGGGCTCTTTGGAAGTGAAGACAACAGTTGATGTCGGATCCTCGGTAGTATAGTGGTTAGTATCCGCGTCTGTCACATGCGAGACCCAGCTTCAATTCCCGGCCGGGAGAACACTTTTGATTGCCGGTGGCCATGCACCTCTGTTTCGCTTCTCCTCGCATGGAGAGCAGGGCTCTTCGAAGTGAAGACAACATTTGATGTCGGATCCTCGGTAGTATAGTGGTCAGTATCCGCGTCTGTCACATGCGAGACCCGGCTTCAATTCCCGGCCGGGAGAACACTTTTGATTGCCGGTGGCCATACACCTCTGTTTCGCCTCTCCTCGCATGGAGTGAAGAGCTCATGGAAGAGGAGACAATAGTTGAGCGTCTGTCACATGCGAGACCCGGCTTCAATTCCCGGCCGGGAGAACACTTTTGATTGCCGGTGGCCATACACCTCTGTTTCGCTTCTCCTCGCATGGAGTGAAGAGCTCATGGAAGAGGAGACAAGAGTTGAGCGTCTGTCACATGCGAGACCCGGCTTCAATTCCCGGCCGGGAGAACACTTTTGATTGCCGGTGGCCATGCACCTCTGTTTCGCTTCTCCTCGCATGGAGGGCAGAGCTCATGGAAGTGAAGACAACAGTTGATGTCGGATCCTCGGTAGTATAGTGGTTAGTATCCGCGTCTGTCACATGCGAGACCCGGCTTCAATTCCCCGGCCGGGAGAACACTTTTGATTGCCGGTGGCCATGCACCTGTGTTTCGCTTCTCCTCGCATGGAGAGCAGAGCTCTTTGGAAGTGAAGACAACATTTGATGTCGGATCCTCGGTAGTATAGTGGTTAGTATCCGCGTATGTCACATGCGAGACCCGGGCTTCAATTCCCGGACCGGGAGAACACAGTTTTTGATTGGCTCGGTGGCCATGCACCTCCCGTTTCGCTTCTCCTCGCATGGAGGGAAGAGCACATGGAAGAGGAGACAAGTAGTTGAGCGTCTGTCACATGCAAGACCCGGCTTCAATTCCCGGCCGGGAGAACACTTTTATTGCCGGTGGCCATACACCTCTGTTTCGCTTCTCCTCGCATGGAGGGAAGAGCTCATGGAAGAGGAGACAAGAGTTGAGCGTCTGTCACATGCGAGACCCGGCTTCAATTCCCCGGCCGGGAGAACACTTTTTATTGCCGGTGGCCATGCACCTCTGTTTCGCTTCTCCTCGCATGGAGGGCAGAGCTCATGGAAGTGAAGACAAGAGTTGATGTCGGATCCTCGGTAGTATAGTGGTTAGTATCCGCGTCTGTCACATGCGAGACCCGGGTTCAATTCCCGGCCGGGGAGAACACTTTTGATTGCCGACAATCAATCCTCTTGCTTTCTCTTCTACTCGCATGGAGGGCAGAGTTCATCGAAGTGAAGACAACAGTTGATGTCGGATCCTCGGTGGTATAGTGGTTAGTATCCGCGTCTGTCACATGCGAGACCCAGCTTCAATTCCCGGCCGGGAGAACACTTTTGATTGCCGGTGGCCATACACCTCTGTTTCGCTTCTCCTCGCATGGAGAGCAGGGCTCTTCGAAGTGAAGACAACATTTGATGTCGGATCCTCGGTAGTATAGTGGTTAGTATCCGCGTCTGTCACATGCGAGACCCGGCTTCAATTCCCGGCCGGGAGAACACTTTTGATTGCCGGTGGCCATGCACCTCTGTTTCGCTTCTCCTCGCATGGAGAGCATGAGCTCTTTGGAAGTGAAGACAACAGTTGATGTCGGATCCTCGGTAGTATAGTGGTTAGTATCCGCGTCTGTCACATGCGAGACCCGGGTTCAATTCCCGGCCGGGGAGAACACTTTTGATTGCCGACAATCAATCCTCTTGCTTTCTCTTCTACTCGCATGGAGGGCAGAGTTCATCGAAGTGAAGACAACAGTTGATGTCGGATCCTCGGTAGTATAGTGGTTAGTATCCGCGTCTGTCACATGCGAGACCCAGCTTCAATTCCCGGCCGGGAGAACACTTTTGATTGCCGGTGGCCATACACCTCTGTTTCGCTTCTCCTCGCATGTAGAGCAGCACTCTTGGTAGTGAAGACAACAGTTTGATGTCGGATCCTCGGTAGTATAGTGGTTAGTATCCGCGTCTGTCACATGCGAGACCCAGCTTCAATTCCCGGCCGGGAGAACACTTTTGATTGCCGGTGGCCATACACCTCTGTTTCGCTTCTCCTCGCATGGAGAGCAGAGCTCTTGGAAGTGAAGACAACATTTGATGTCGGATCCTCGGTAGTATAGTGGTCAGTATCCGCGTCTGTCACATGCGAGACCCGGCTTCAATTCCCGGCCGGGAGAACACTTTTGATTGCCGGTGGCCATACACCTCTGTTTCGCCTCTCCTCGCATGGAGTGAAGAGCTCATGGAAGAGGAGACAATAGTTGAGCGTCTGTCACATGCGAGACCCGGCTTCAATTCCCGTCCGGGGAGAACACTTTTGATTGCCGGTGGCCATGCACCTGTGTTTCGCTACTCCTCGCATGGAGAGCATGGCTTTTGGAAGTGAAGACAACATTTGATGTCGGATCCTCGGTAGTATAGTGGTTAGTATCCGCGTCTGTCACATGCGAGACCCGGGTTCAAGTCCCGGCCGGGAGAACACAGTTTTGATTGGCTCGGTGGCCGCACACCTCTCTTTCGCTTTCTCCTCGCATGGAGGGAAGAGCACATGGAAGAGGAGACAAGTAGTTGAGCGTCTGTCACATGCAAGACCCGGCTTCAATTCCCCGGCCGGGAGAACACTTTTGATTGCCGGTGGCCATACACCTCTGTTTCGCTTCTCCTCGCATGGAGGGAAGAGCTCATGGAAGAGGAGACAAGAGTTGAGCGTCTGTCACATGCGAGACCCGGCTTCAATTCCCGGCCGGGAGAACACTTTTGATTGCCGGTGGCCATGCACCTCTGTTTCGCTTCTCCTCGCATGTAGGGCAGAGTTCATGGAAGTGAAGACAAGAGTTGATGTCGGATCCTCGGTAGTATAGTGGTTAGTATCCGCGTCTGTCACATGCGAGACCCGGCTTCAATTCCCGGCCGGGAGAACACTTTTGATTGCCGGTGGCCATGCACCTGTGTTTCGCTACTCCTCGCATGGGAGAGCATGGCTTTTGGAAGTGAAGACAACAGTTGATGTCGGATCCTCGGTAGTATAGTGGTTAGTATCCGCGTCTGTCACATGCGAGACCCGGGTTCAATTCCCGGCCGGGGAGAACACTTTTGATTGCCGACAATCAATCCTCTTGCTTTCTCTTCTACTCGCATGGAGGGCAGAGTTCATCGAAGTGAAGACAACAGTTGATGTCGGATCCTCGGTAGTATAGTGGTTAGTATCCGCGTCTGTCACATGCGAGACCCAGCTTCAATTCCCGGCCGGGAGAACACTTTTGATTGCCGGTGGCCATACACCTCTGTTTCGCTTCTCCTCGCATGTAGAGCAGCACTCTTGGTAGTGAAGACAACAGTTGATGTCGGATCCTCGGTAGTATAGTGGTTAGTATCCGCGTCTGTCAACATGCGAGACCCAGCTTCAATTCCCGGCCGGGAGAACACTTTTGATTGCCGGTGGCCATACACCTCTGTTTCGCTTCTCCTCGCATGGAGAGCAGAGCTCTTCGAAGTGAAGACAACAGTTGATGTCGGATCCTCGGTAGTATAGTGGTTAGTATCCGCGTCTGTCACATGCGAGACCCGGCTTCAATTCCCGGCCGGGAGAACACTTTTGATTGCCGGTGGCCATGCACCTCTGTTTCGCTTCTCCTCGCATGGAGAGCAGGGCTCTTCGAAGTGAAGACAACATTTGATGTCGGATCCTCGGTAGTATAGTGGTTAGTATCCGCGTCTGTCACATGCGAGACCCAGCTTCAATTCCCGGCCGGGAGAACACTTTTGATTGCCGGTGGCCATACACCTCTGTTTCGCTTCTCCTCGCATGGAGAGCAGCAGCTCTTGGAAGTGAAGACAACAGTTGATGTCGGATCCTCGGTAGTATAGTGGTTAGTATCCGCGTCTGTCAACATGCGAGACCCAGCTTCAATTCCCCGGCCGGGGAGAACACTTTTTGATTGCCGGTGGCCATACACCTCTGTTTCGCTTCTCCTCGCATGGAGAGCAGGGCTCTTCGAAGTGAAGACAACAGTTGATGTCGGATCCTCGGTAGTATAGTGGTTAGTATCCGCGTCTGTCACATGCGAGACCCAGCTTCAATTCCCCGGCCGGGAGAACACTTTTGATTGCCGGTGGCCATACACCTCTGTTTCGCTTCTCCTCGCATGGAGAGCAGAGCTCTTGGAAGTGAAGACAACAGTTGATGTCGGATCCTCGGTAGTATAGTGGTTAGTATCCGCGTCTGTCACATGCGAGACCCAGCTTCAATTCCCGGCCGGGAGAACACTTTTTGATTGCCGGTGGCCATACACCTCTGTTTCGCTTCTCCTCGCATGGAGAGCAGAGCTCTTGGAAGTGAAGACAACAGTTGATGTCGGATCCTCGGTAGTATAGTGGTTAGTATCCGCGTCTGTCAACATGCGAGACCCAGCTTCAATTCCCGGCCGGGAGAACACTTTTGATTGCCGGTGGCCATACACCTCTGTTTCGCTTCTCCTCGCATGGAGAGCAGGGCTCTTCGAAGTGAAGACAACATTTGATGTCGGATCCTCGGTAGTATAGTGGTTAGTTTCCGCGTCTGTCAACATGCGAGACCCAGCTTCAATTCCCGGCCGGGAGAACACTTTTTGATTGCCGGTGGCCATACACCTCTGTTTCGCTTCTCCTCGCATGGAGAGCAGGGCTCTTGGAAGTGAAGACAACAGTTGATGTCGGATCCTCGGTAGTATAGTGGTTAGTATCCGCGTCTGTCAACATGCGAGACCCAGCTTCAATTCCCCGGCCGGGGAGAACACTTTTGATTGCCGGTGGCCATACACCTCTGTTTCGCTTCTCCTCGCATGGAGAGCAGAGCTCTTCGAAGTGAAGACAACAGTTGATGTCGGATCCTCGGTAGTATAGTGGTTAGTATCCGCGTCTGTCACATGCGAGACCCGGGCTTCAATTCCCGGCCGGGGAGAACACTTTTGATTGCCGACAATCAATCCTCTTGCTTTCTCTTCTACTCGCATGGAGGGCAGAGTTCATCGAAGTGAAGACAACAGTTGATGTCGGATCCTCGGTGGTATAGTGGTTAGTATCCGCGTCTGTCACATGCGAGACCCAGCTTCAATTCCCGGCCGGGAGAACACTTTTTGATTGCCGGTGGCCATACACCTCTGTTTCGCTTCTCCTCGCATGTAGAGCAGCACTCTTGGTAGTGAAGACAACAGTTGATGTCGGATCCTCGGTAGTATAGTGGTTAGTTTCCGCGTCTGTCAACATGCGAGACCCAGCTTCAATTCCCGGCCGGGAGAACACTTTTGATTGCCGGTGGCCATACACCTCTGTTTCGCTTCTCCTCGTATGGAGAGCAGGGCTCTTCGAAGTGAAGACAACAGTTGATGTCGGATCCTCGGTAGTATAGTGGTTAGTTTCCGCGTCTGTCAACATGCGAGACCCAGCTTCAATTCCCGGCCGGGAGAACACTTTTGATTGCCGGTGGCCATACACCTCTGTTTCGCTTCTCCTCGTATGGAGAGCAGGGCTCTTCGAAGTGAAGACAACATTTGATGTCGGATCCTCGGTAGTATAGTGGTCAGTATCCGCATCTGTCACATGCGAGACCCGGCTTCAATTCCCGGCCGGGAGAACACTTTTGATTGCCGGTGGCCATACACCTCTGTTTCGCCTCTCCTCGCATGGAGTGAAGAGCTCATGGAAGAGGAGACAATAGTTGAGCGTCTGTCACATGCGAGACCCGGCTTCAATTCCCCGTCCGGGGGAACACTTTTTGATTGCCGGTGGCCATGCACCTGTGTTTCGCTACTCCTCGCATGGAGAGCATGGCTTTTGGAAGTGAAGACAACATTTGATGTCGGATCCTCGGTAGTATAGTGGTTAGTATCCGCGTATGTCACATGCGAGACCCGGGTTCAAGTCCGGACAGGGGAACACAGTTTTGATTGGCTCTAGCCGCGCACCTCCCTTTCGCTTTTCCTCGCATGGAGGGGAAGAGCACATGGAAGAGGAGACAAGTGTTGAGCGTCTGTCACATGCAAGACCCGGCTTCAATTCCCCGGCCGGGAGAACACTTTTATTGCCGGTGGCCATACACCTCTGTTTCGCTTCTCCTCGCATGGAGGGAAGAGCTCATGGAAGAGGAGACAAGAGTTGAGCGTCTGTCACATGCGAGACCCTGCCTTCAATTCCCGGCCGGGAGAACACTTTTATTGCCGGTGGCCATGCACCTCTGTTTCGCTTCTCCTCGCATGTAGGGCAGAGTTCATGGAAGTGAAGACAAGAGTTGATCTCGGATCCTCGGTAGTATAGTGGTTAGTATCCGCGTCTGTCACATGCGAGACCCGGGTTCAATTCCCGGCCGGGGAGAACACTTTTGATTGCCGACAATCAATCCTCTTGCTTTCTCTTCTACTCGCATGGAGGGCAGAGTTCATCGAAGTGAAGACAACAGTTGATGTCGGATCCTCGGTGGTATAGTGGTTAGTATCCGCGTCTGTCACATGCGAGACCCAGCTTCAATTCCCGGCCGGGAGAACACTTTTGATTGCCGGTGGCCATACACCTCTGTTTCGCTTCTCCTCGCATGGAGAGCAGGGCTCTTCGAAGTGAAGACAACATTTGATGTCGGATCCTCGGTAGTATAGTGGTTAGTATCCGCGTCTGTCAACATGCGAGACCCAGCTTCAATTCCCGGCCGGGAGAACACTTTTGATTGCCGGTGGCCATACACCTCTGTTTCGCCTCTCCTCGCATGGAGTGAAGAGCTCATGGAAGAGGAGACAATAGTTGAGCGTCTGTCACATGCGAGACCCGGCTTCAATTCCCGTCCGGGGAGAACACTTTTGATTGCCGGTGGCCATGCACCTGTGTTTCGCTACTCCTCGCATGGGAGAGCATGGCTTTTGGAAGTGAAGACAACAGTTGATGTCGGATCCTCGGTAGTATAGTGGTTAGTATCCGCGTCTGTCACATGCGAGACCCGGGTTCAATTCCCGGCCGGGGAGAACACTTTTGATTGCCGACAATCAATCCTCTTGCTTTCTCTTCTACTCGCATGGAGGGCAGAGTTCATCGAAGTGAAGACAACAGTTGATGTCGGATCCTCGGTGGTATAGTGGTTAGTATCCGCGTCTGTCACATGCGAGACCCAGCTTCAATTCCCGGCCGGGAGAACACTTTTGATTGCCGGTGGCCATACACCTCTGTTTCGCTTCTCCTCGCATGTAGAGCAGCACTCTTGGTAGTGAAGACAACAGTTGATGTCGGATCCTCGGTAGTATAGTGGTTAGTTTCCGCGTCTGTCAACATGCGAGACCCAGCTTCAATTCCCGGCCGGGAGAACACTTTTGATTGCCGGTGGCCATACACCTCTGTTTCGCTTCTCCTCGCATGGAGAGCAGGGCTCTTCGAAGTGAAGACAACAGTTGATGTCGGATCCTCGGTAGTATAGTGGTTAGTATCCGCGTCTGTCACATGCGAGACCCAGCTTCAATTCCCGGCCGGGAGAACACTTTTGATTGCCGGTGGCCATACACCTCTGTTTCGCTTCTCCTCGCATGGAGAGCAGGGCTCTTGGAAGTGAAGACAACAGTTTGATGTCGGATCCTCGGTAGTATAGTGGTTAGTATCCGCGTCTGTCACATGCGAGACCCGGGTTCAATTCCCGGCCGGGGAGAACACTTTTGATTGCCGGTGGCCATCACATCCTCTGTTTCGCTTCTCCTCGCATGGAGTGACAGAGCACATGGAAGAGGAGACATAGTGTTGAGCGTCTGTCACATGCGAGACCCGGCTTCAATTCCCCGGCCGGGAGAACACTTTTGATTGCCGGTGGCCATACACCTCTGTTTCGCTTCTCCTCGCATGGAGGGAAGAGCTCATGGAAGAGGAGACAAGAGTTGAGCGTCTGTCACATGCGAGACCCTGCCTTCAATTCCCGGCCGGGAGAACACTTTTGATTGCCGGTGGCCATGCACCTCTGTTTCGCTTCTCCTCGCATGTAGAGCAGAGCTCATGGAAGTGAAGACAACAGTTGATGTCGGATCCTCGGTAGTATAGTGGTTAGTATCCGCGTCTGTCACATGCGAGACCCGGGCTTCAATTCCCCGGCCGGGAGAACACTTTTGATTGCCGGTGGCCATACACCTCTGTTTCGCCTCTCCTCGCATGGAGTGAAGAGCTCATGGAAGAGGAGACAATAGTTGAGCGTCTGTCACATGCGAGACCCGGCTTCAATTCCCGTCCGGGGAGAACACTTTTGATTGCCGGTGGCCATGCACCTGTGTTTCGCTACTCCTCGCATGGAGAGCATGGCTTTTGGAAGTGAAGACAACAGTTGATGTCGGATCCTCGGTAGTATAGTGGTTAGTATCCGCGTCTGTCACATGCGAGACCCGGGTTCAATTCCCGGCCGGGGAGAACACTTTTGATTGCCGACAGCCATACACCTCTTGCTTTCGCTTCTCCTCGCATGGAGGGCAGAGCTCATGGAAGTGAAGACAACAGTTGATGTCGGATCCTCGGTAGTATAGTGGTTAGTATCCGCGTCTGTCACATGCGAGACCCGGCTTCAATTCCCGGCCGGGAGAACACTTTTGATTGCCGGTGGCCATGCACCTCTGTTTCGCTTCTCCTCGCATGGAGAGCAGGGCTCTTGGAAGTGAAGACAACATTTGATGTCGGATCCTCGGTAGTATAGTGGTCAGTATCCGCATCTGTCACATGCGAGACCCGGCTTCAATTCCCGGCCGGGAGAACACTTTTGATTGCCGGTGGCCATACACCTCTGTTTCGCCTCTCCTCGCATGGAGTGAAGAGCTCATGGAAGAGGAGACAAGAGTTGAGCGTCTGTCACATGCGAGACCCGGCTTCAATTCCCGGCTGGCAGAACACTTTTGATTGCCGGTGGCCATGCACCTGTGTTTCGCTACTCCTCGCATGGAGAGCATGGCTTTTGGAAGTGAAGACAACAGTTTGATGTCGGATCCTCGGTAGTATAGTGGTCAGTATCCGCGTCTGTCACATGCGAGACCCGGCTTCAATTCCCGGCCGGGGAGAACACTTTTGATTGCCGGTGGCCATACACCTCTGTTTCGCCTCTCCTCGCATGGAGTGAAGAGCTCATGGAAGAGGAGACAAGAGTTGAGCGTCTGTCACATGCGAGACCCGGCTTCAATTCCCGGCCGGGCAGAACACTTTTATTGCCGGTGGCCATGCACCTCTGTTTCGCTTCTCCTCGCATGGAGAGCAGGGCTCTTTGGAAGTGAAGACAACATTTGATGTCGGATCCTCGGTAGTATAGTGGTCAGTATCCGCGTCTGTCACATGCGAGACCCGGCTTCAATTCCCGGCCGGGAGAACACTTTTGATTGCCGGTGGCCATGCACCTCTGTTTCGCTTCTCCTCGCATGGAGAGCAGAGCTCTTGGAAGTGAAGACAACAGTTGATGTCGGATCCTCGGTAGTATAGTGGTTAGTATCCGCGTCTGTCACATGCGAGACCCGGGCTTCAATTCCCGGCCGGGAGAACACTTTTGATTGCCGGTGGCCCATACACCTCTGTTTCGCTTCTCCTCGCATGGAGTGAAGAGCTCATGGAAGAGGAGACAAGAGTTGAGCGTCTGTCACATGCGAGACCCGGGCTTCAATTCCCGGCCGGGAGAACACTTTTGATTGCCGGTGGCCATGCACCTCTGTTTCGCTTCTCCTCGCATGGAGAGCAGAGCTCTTGGAAGTGAAGACAACAGTTGATGTCGGATCCTCGGTAGTATAGTGGTTAGTATCCGCGTCTGTCACATGCGAGACCCAGCTTCAATTCCCGGCCGGGAGAACACTTTTGATTGCCGGTGGCCATACACCTCTGTTTCGCTTCTCCTCGCATGGAGGGAAGAGCTCATGGAAGAGGAGACAAGAGTTGAGCGTCTGTCACATGCGAGACCCGGCTTCAATTCCCGGCCGGGAGAACACTTTTGATTGCCGGTGGCCATGCACCTGTGTTTCGCTTCTCCTCGCATGGAGAGCATGAGCTCTTGGAAGTGAAGACAACAGTTTGATGTCGGATCCTCGGTAGTATAGTGGTTAGTATCCGCGTCTGTCACATGCGAGACCCAGCTTCAATTCCCGGCCAGGGGGAACACGTTTTGATTGGCTCGGTGGCCGCACACCTCTGTTTCGCTTTCTCCTCGCATGGAGTGAAGAGCTCATGGAAGAGGAGACAAGAGTTGAGCGTCTGTCACATGCGAGACCCGGCTTCAATTCCCGGATGGCAGAACACTTTTATTGCCGGTGGCCATGCACCTCTGTTTCGCTTCTCCTCGCATGGAGAGCATGGCTTTTGGAAGTGAAGACAACATTTGATGTCGGATCCTCGGTAGTATAGTGGTCAGTATCCGCACCTGTCACATGCGAGACCCGGCTTCAATTCCCGGCCGGGGGAACACTTTTGATTGCCGGTGGCCATACACCTCTGTTTCGCTTCTCCTCGCATGTAGGGCAGAGTTCATGGAAGTGAAGACAAGAGTTAGTGTCGGATCCTCGGGGGTATATGGTTAGTATCCGCGTGTGTCACATGCGAGACCCGGCTTCAATTCCCGGCCGGGAGAACACTTTTGATTGCCGGTGGCCCATGCACCTCTGTTTCGCTTCTCCTCGCATGGAGAGCAGGGCTCTTGGAAGTGAAGACAAGAGTTAGTGTCGGATCCTCGGTACTATAGTGGTTAGTTTCCGTGTCTGTCACATGGGAGACCCAGCTTCAATTCCCGGCCGGGAGAACCCTTTTGATTACCGGTGCCCATGCACCTGTGTTTCGCTTCTCCTCGCATGGAGGGGAAGAGCTCATGGAAGTGAAGACAACAGTTGATGTCGCATCCTCGGTAGTATGGTGTTAGTGTCCGCGTCTGTCACAAGGGAGACCCGGGTTCAATTCCCGGCCGGGAGAGCTCTTTTGATTACCGGTGCCCATGCACCTCTGTTTCGCTTCTCCTCGCATGGAGTGAAGAGCTCATGGAAGAGGAGACAAGAGTTGAGCGTCTGTCACATGCGAGACCCGGGTTCAATTCCCGGCCGGGAGAACACTTTTATTGCCGGTGGCCATGCACCTCTGTTTCGCTTCTCCTCGCATGGAGAGCAGGGCTCTTGGAAGTGAAGACAAGAGTTAGTGTCGGATCCTCGGTACTATAGTGGTTAGTTTCCGTGTCTGTCACATGGGAGACCCAGCTTCAATTCCCGGCCGGGAGAACCCTTTTGATTACCGGTGCCCATGCACCTGTGTTTCGCTTCTCCTCGCATGGAGGGAAGAGCTCATGGAAGTGAAGACAACAGTTGATGTCGCATCCTCGGTAGTATGGTGTTAGTATCCGCGTCTGTCACAAACGAGACCCAGCTTCAATTCCCGGCCGGGAGAACACTTTTGATTGCCGACAATCAATCCTCTTGCTTTCTCTTCTACTCGCATGGAGGGAAGAGCTCATGGAAGAGGTGACAAGAGTTGAGCGTCTGTCACATGCGAGACCTGCCTTCAATTCCCGGCCGGGAGAACACTTCTGATTGCCGGTGGCCATGCACCTGTGTTTCGCTTCTCCTCGCATGGAGAACAGAGCTCTTGGAAGTGAAGACAACAGTTGATGTCGGATCCTCTGTAGTATAGTGGTTAGTATCCGTGTCTGTCACATGCGGGACCCAGGTTCAAGTCCGGACAGGGGGAACGCAGTTTTTGATTGGCTCTAGCCGCGCACCTCCCTTTCGCTTTTCCTCGCATGGAGGGAAGAGCTTATGGAAGAGGAGACAAGTATTGAGCGTCTGTCATATGCGAGACCCGGGTTCAATTACCTGCCGGGGAGAACAGTTTTGATTGGCTTTAGCCACGCACCTCCCTTTCGCTTTTCCTCGCATGAAGGGAAGAGCTCATGAGTCGACAAATGTAAGGACTAGGGGAGGTGATATTCCCGAAAAAATTTCAATGACCTGGAGGCCGTTTGGATGTGGTCCATGCAGCAAAAATTTATGTCGTAATCCTGCTCGCTCAACTCGTTGTGCCTTATCGAAGGCCTTCGATATGAGCAAAAGGAAAACCTTTGTGAACGTCTTTTATAGTGCTCTCGACAATCATATCGGACATTGTGTGAAAAAATCCCTTCGATTCCAGTCTCATGATAATTGTCGTGCACGACTTTGTCTAGGTTGAAGCTTTTTCTTTTTGAAGATAGGATACTATATGGGTTGTGGGAAGCACATGTAAATTGTGGGTTCCAGTTCTAACATAAGCTTACTAGGATGCTTGGATGGTCCATCTTTATTAGTTGTGCGGGCCTCAGAATAATTTCTATTCTTCGCAGAATTCTGGTTTAGCCACTGTTGTTCCTTGTAGTAGCGAGGCCACCCTAGCCAAAGCCATCCTCGAAAAAACGGCTGTACCAGACAGTCGAGTCGTTGTGGATCCTAGGAAGATTTTCCACCAAGCGACAAGTTCGATGGCACGACCATGGTGTTCCATGGTATTGGTTTACTCTTAGTTGGACTTCCGGATAGAAAAAATTAGACTCCTTCTCAGCTTGAGATGACCTGCTTGGAGATGAACCCCACTCTACAACGCTGACCGACACCCAGGAACAAATCTCAGCAGAGATGAGACGGTAAACAATGGGGAAGCTAATGAAATTAACGATAATGTTGTCAGATCCTGGAGCTGCGCTTTTTTATACTTTCTATTGCAAATTGAACTGGACAGCATAGAGTCTCAGGCAATTTTTTTTCACCAGCGGGGATTTCGAGGATCATAGACGCGGTTGTGGAGGGAAAAAAGATTGACGCGGAACTTTTCTCTAATGAATTCAGTATAATGGCGAAATGTAATGATGGCCCGTCTTTGTCGGTCAGAGTGGACGAGGGGAACAGTATAGCACCAAAGATGCCGATGGTATTTCTTGAGACTGATAGCTCTTGAGTTTCTTCCAACATATTTTCTGCTTTTATGTTTCCGCGAGTTCAAGCTCTAAGTTTCCTTCCTTTTCAAGCAACTCCTTACAACTCCTTTGGGGTACTGGAGGTCCGGTTTGAACTTTCTGTTTGTGGAATTCGGTCGAGTTCGGCACAAGTTTTTAGTCTTTTTAGGAGCGGCGTGTAATCGTCGGTCCGGTCTTCATTTATCTACCGGTCACATGAGAAGGAAATTTCGTTGAAGATATCCTAGTCATACACGTCTTGTTTCGCTTTTTTAAATGTTTCGTAGTAAGCTCGTGTTAGGTTATCAATAAAAATGCGGTGCCCTTGTCGCTCTCGCATGTGACAGATGCGGATACGAACCATTATACCACCGAGGATCCAACATCAGCTCTTAAGTTCAATTCCATCAGCTCTGCCCCTCTATGCGAGGTGAAGCGAAAGGAAGAGGTTCGTCTTCTAGTAATTCCCACGATCGACTTTCGATTATTAATGACCGTCTATGTGAAACACAAGGTTGCATAATTTGCCCTTACGGCAAAGACAGTGACTGCATGATTTCAGGTACGATATACCTCATCTCTTGTAGTATTTGCGGAGAATTGGTGAAACGGGCAGACCGTTACGTGTCTGCTTAAAAGAATACTTAGCTGCAAAACGAAAAGGAACACTAAGTACCCCACTAGGGACGCATAGGATACAAAAAACATAGCGGTGACGATTTTGATATCAAAGTCAATATCCTCGCAAAGGATGCTAAAATACCAAAGAGCAAACTTCTAGAGGCTTTTTTGACAAGTATCAGGAACCCTAGAATGAATAGCAGGGAGGAATGCCCGGAGATCACACGTGATCTGGCCCCGTACCTTCGCATCGACTTTTGACGTGGGGTGGTGCATTTGTCGACCATATGCGACTCTGATCAGCTGTTCTTCCTCAGTGGAACGCACGTAATAAACGGTGGGTTTTATGGAGAAGCTGTCGATCGTGTGATTGCGATTTAGATTTTCATCTTTCTGTGTGTGTTATCGGAGCGTTTGACTTGGTAAATTGCTTACCAATGTATCCTTCCAGGCTCTGAAGAAGGCGAAATCCGAAGTAAAGTCAGCTTTAACGGAATAAAGAATAAAGTAACACCTCGTATTTGCTCAACAAGAATATCGAGAAAAGGAGCTGCTTGGCAATCGGCAATCAAGACTATTCTCATCGGCCGGGAATTGATCCCGGGTCTCGCATGTGACAGACGCTCAACTCTTGTCTGCACTTCCATGAGCTCTGCCCTGCATGGCCTGTAAAGTGCTCGACTTTGCACGGTCCAAGTGAGGCAGGAAGAATTTCTATGAAAACGTTATTACCTTTTCCTTTTAAATATATGCCTCATTTTCACATATTGGGCGGACCATCCGACATCAGCGGAGCTGTTCGGATTTCTGTGTTCCTTGAATCCGTAGTTTCGTCTATTTCACGAATGCCATTGAACGCTTATTGAGCTCTTTCCTTCTGTAACCCTGAGATAGCCATAGATAAAATTGTTCCAGATCTCTACATGCAGTGACCTGCATCCGTGGAAGCAAAAGAGTCTTTTCAAAATTAGTGTGTTTCTAGACATAGAATGATGGGTATTGTTGATTGGCGCTGGATGAGGTAGTACCAGGAACCAGGAATGACGACTGTCTCACCACTGTGCTTACCACCTCCTATGTGTTGGTAATATATTAGCACATAATAGCACGACGGCATGCATTAACATCAACGCATATTCGTGCCAACTTTTTCGTAAAAAGTTTACTTCGTGCACGTTTTGTCCTCATTCGACAGTTTATCCCAAAAAACACGCATTGGCAGATGTAGTCAATGAAAAGATATTTTCTACACCTAATGATTTATTTAGAAAAAGCTCCTTTAGGCCTAATTTTCCCTACATTCCGCGCGCGTAGAAGAATTAGTTGTTTTCGTAGTTGGCGTTGCTCTCCAAACTAAGAGTGGTCTCGTAAATGTTGAGAAAGTAGTGATAGTATGAAGGGCAACAAACGATTGTAAATTTTAAGTGTTCTTACTTATCTTTTTGGTTCTCTGAGTTTTCCTTCTGTGAAGGATTCAAGGAAACAAAAAAATTCACATTTAATAATACGGGAGTGAAGCGAAGTAGGGAGAGATTGCGGTGTCGTGTTAGTGAACTAGTATGTTCTTACTACTTGGCTTACGATACCATTTTGTTATATTGCCACTTTCTGAGAGCTTTATTTGGATGTTTAAGAATGGAAGCCAGTTTTCGGTTGGTCTTTCTCGTGTAAAATTTATATACTCTGGCTGTCGGTTTAACAATTCAAAGCACTCATCCATCTGTTCTTGTGTGGCACAGACGATGAAGCAGTCGCCTATGTATCGACAGTAGAGTAAGTAAGAATAAAGCTCTCAGAAAGTGGCTATGGTATCGTAAGCCAAGTAGTAAGAACATACTAGTTCACTACCTCTCTTCTCATCCTTCGCACATGAAAAAAGCGCTTATCAAAAACATGTACTGCACAGCTAAAAAATGTGTGCACAGGAGAAGAAAGGAAGGAATCGCTAAACCTGGCACGAAAAATAGCCATTTCTAATGGCTACGAAGTAGAATCCAGTCGGGTTAGACAAAAACGTAGGGAACTTCCCCCAAAATAATGTTTCGGACGTAAGTAAGATCCCTTCTAAGCTACGATTCATATCAAATGAAGTAAGTTACGCCATTAAGAGAAGCTTAAGAAAAAGTGGTCTTGAAAATTATGTAACGATTGTTGACATCCCACCCAATACCCTACGCAGTCACTTAGTTCGCAAACGTCTCTATGATCGTTTGTGCAGCTCAGAAAACTGTATGATCTGTCCTAACGGGAGAGACAGGGATTGCATGAGTTCAGGTGTAATATACTTGATCTCATGTAACGCATGCGGTGAGGAATATATTGGGGAAACGGGTAGACCACTTTGTGTCCGCATAAAAGAACATCTAGATGGGAAAGCTAAAATTCGTCAAAACACTCCTCTAGGTACGCATAGGGCACAAAAGCACAACGGCGATGATTTTGAAGTGACTGTACGGATCCTAGCGCAGGGGTCGAAAACATCAACGCGCAAAACTCTTGAAGCGTTTTGGATAAATTTCAAAAATTCCAAGGATGAACTGGAATGACGAATGCCCTTACTATCACACGTGGCCTGGCGCTCTATTTCAAAATGATATTTTGACCCCGGGGTGTGTGGTGCTCGCGACACCACGTGAACAACGCGTGGGCCAGTCCCACTCGTTACATCACGGTGAATAGCCTTTCAGTTTGACGACCGTAGCATCCTAACCCACCACCTATTTAAAACTTTGATCTTCATTAATACTTCAGCTTTTTCTATCGAGTAATTAAAGTATTCTATGTAAAAATACGCCCAGGCCCTGAGGAAGGCGAAATCGCCGAAACGTCAGCCATCGACCAACAACACAACAACAACGACAACGACAACGAAGACCTATACCAACCTCGCATCAGCTAAAGAAGATCAGTTTATAAGATCATATAGATAAATATACCAACTATCTGTGCCGAGGTTTATAGAAAGTCGGTCTTTTGAGTTATTAAAAAATGCGGTGCGTTGCTCACTAATAGCGAGCTTAAATAGAAGTCGGTTTGCAATGATACTAATTCGTTGCCTGCAAGGTTATCTAATAGCTACTGCTGCAGCATAGATTGCCCGTTGGAAAACAATTTATTGTCAGCGGACAGTCATTATCAACAACAGCCGTCCTCTGTAAAAGATTGCTGCCTGGTGAGATTGCACCATTCGAGCAGTGCTCCACAGAAGTAGACCCAACTCGGAACAACAACGAAGGCGAACGACTGCTGGACCATCAACTTGGACCATCGGCCCTGATGAAGGCGAATACGTCCAGACGCTAGTCGAATAAATATTTAGTAACAGCCTCGTTTTTGCTTATCAATTAAAAAAAGGGTGTATCTATTCTTACGAACTGCCCTTGTTGAGCTGTTGCAAAGTTGGTATAAGTCCTTGGTGTTATTGTTGCTGCTGTTGTTCTATGGCTGACACTTCGACGATTTCGCCTTCCTCAGAGCTTGGACGTATTTTATTTAGGAATTACCTTATAATTCGGCAAAATATCTGCACTATTAATAAAAACCTATCTTCCAAATGAACGTCACTTTGCTTGAAAACTACTCACCTTGCTGCGTGGGACCGACCACTCGTGTGTTGTCCACATGATATGGCGTGTGAGACCTACCCAGGTGAAAAACTAATTTGAAATAAAGCGCCAGGTTACGTGTGATAGGAAAGCACTCATCTTTCTGGTTGAACTTTGGACTTTCGAAGCTTATTAAAAACTCTTCAAGAGTCTTGCGCGTTGATATTTTTATTTCCTGCGTTAGGAGCCGGGCAGTTATTAAGAAATATCTTCGCAAGGAGAAGGGGTGATCTGTTCCAGCGCAGAATCAAGGTGCCTCTAAAGCATTATTTTCTGTTCGCGAGAATATGATTGATCTCCTCATGAGTCATGCAGTTAGGAGACTCTCATGTCCATCTGCGATTTTTCTGCGTTCTCGGAAAATGAATTTCCATGGAAGGGACATGCTACCGACAGGAGGCCTACAAGACAGATTCCACTCTTATTTCATTTTCCTATCCCGAATTTCCCTATCCTGTATTCATTTTCGTTGATGAATTCTCCGAACAAGAAATTTACAGAAAGGATATCCTTGGGGATTACTTCCTCAAACTGATTGTAGAGCACGTTCATTTCGCCCTCATAAGCTGCACAAGTTGGTGAGTAACATTTTATGACACTGACTTTCTTTTGGCGCCCTAGCTGTAGACGAAGAACGGCCAACCACTGCGATAGGATTTCGTATGAGCTGACCTACTGGCGGACAACGGGGTGTTTAGCAAAGGCAATGCCCCCCGACATATCGTAAAGAAATTTTCATCCCAGAAATGACAATGACCACATTATTTAATTGTCGTATGTCGGTACTTCTGCTCTTGTTCCTTGTTGGGCGACCACATGAAATTTGCCACGACCATCTACCTCAAAAAAAGCGGAAGGGTCGACGTCTTAGGAGAGTGTTCTGATGTAACAGATCCAGGCTAAGAAACATTCCCCGCGGCGTTTCTGGTCGTGGGTCGTTCTATCCGTTTCCAATAAAGTGCCGTGCAATCCGAGATTTGATCCCCTCTTACAGATTTTTCACGTCGTAGAAGGGAGCGCCCAGTATGCGGCATAATGAGGACTTAGATTTGCTAATTTATAGTTCCTTAGAGATTTGTCATCTTGCGACCAGTTGACAACAAGGCGATGGTGATTCCTGGTATTGGTTTACCCTTAGCTGAGGTTATGGATGGAAACGTCCGGACTCGTTCTCAGGTTGGGAGATCTTTCATTAGTATGAACCACTGCTGCGCACAAATAGCACGGATAGCCCGGATAACACTGATCGTCAAGCCGTAGCTGAACTAGACGACGAATGAACGACTAGTGGTGGTTACCGCATACTTTTATGCCGAAAAAAGAGCAGCATTTTTCCATCCTATTACAACCATACAACCTGGCTGAGGCGTTGGTCAGCAAAACATCGCCTCCATCACGAGCTTATAGTAGTACATCGTTATTATTTAATATGTAATGTTTATTTCATGTAGTCTAAGGTTTTGGTAGGCCACACTTTCGTCGGTGTATGGAAATGATTGCACAGGCGTAAAACCTAATCCGACTACTGACTTTCTCTTCAGCTCGGCATTGATCCGTTCACTGTTTTTCCCTCATGAGCAAGCATTAGGTTGTTATTACTGAGTTTATTCATTCACAATAGCAGATACAAGGGCGGTTTCGCTTTCTTCAAGGCCCGTAGAGGCCAAATTTACACGCATGCTCTTTCGCCAGACTTTAACAACCTAAGCAGATAAAAACTTAATCTATAATCTTCTCATTCGTATGATAAACAACTTTTTTAAACATTAACCGTTCTGTCCTTCGTAAGCCTTCCAGTTATTAAGTGGAGTCCAGCCGCACAAAGGCCTATATGGGTGACGAATGTATCTGAACCAGGTCGAAAAATTGACATGAGGTGTGGCGCGAGGTCATGCGTGATCATAAAACACTTCTCCTTGCGGTTCACCTTTGGATTTTTCGAATTTGCACAATTCTGTCCATCAAATAACTGGAAGACTAAAGAAGAACAAAACGACGAGTGATTAAAAGACGTTGTTCTTATACGGTTAGAAATTTACGCACAAAGCTTCATATGTGAGGTTGACTGGTTAGGTTGCGAGTGAACTTGACCCCTCCTGACTCTGAAGAAAGCGAAACCGCCGAAACGTCGGCTGTTGTAAATGAATAAATACTGTAGTAACAACCTCGTGCTTCCTCATCAATAAAACAACGATTTATTAGAGACCATAATTTAAAGCTCATAACGTCAACTAAAAACTCATTATGTATTTAACCTTTTTTGCCTACTGCCTACTCTTTTTGATGGCAGGGTATATTGCAGAAATATAACTTCAACGAAGCTTCGTTGAAGTTATATTTCATTATGTATTCTTTTTTTTGATGAGCTCAGACGAGGTTGATAAGTATAGTTATTTTCCGCTAACGTTTCGACGTCTTCGTCTTCATCAGAGCCGATGATCCCTAGTAGATGGTCCACGCTTGCTATTCGTCTCGATGTGGCGGCTTCGCCATCGTGTCGAGTCAGGTTTTCCTCAGCGCGCCATCTCCTCGAATGAGGCATACTCACTCGGTGATGCGCTTTGATGCACAAAGGATAAGTGAATATATTTACCAACCTCGTGTAAGCCCATGAAAGAAAGAATACAATTTAATTAGTCACTTCGAGGTTAAATGGAAGTCGGTTTCGAAATAAAAACTCTGCTGAAATTTCCACGGTTGATTGGACGGCTTTTTATGCGACCATCGCATTTCTTCTAGTCATTCTAGGAAATGAGATCAACTGTGCAAAGTTTAGATGGGGTAAGGAATAGCAAGGAGTATGGTGATAAAATATCGAAATGTTGACGGTCTAGGGAAAAATGAGAACTACTGACTGGAAAGCGCTGTTGAAAAAATTAGTGGCGTACGACCATTCTTCTCAGTTTCCGTGTGTTCTATTTAGATTCACCGTCTACTTAGTGTGTAATTCACTAGCGACATGTCGACGATAGCCCAGATAACCATTCAGGAGGGTTATTGCTTTGAAAGGTGGCTTGTTAAATCACGGAGTGAGCATGTAATCTTTATCGCAAGATTTTAACAGAATATTATTAGTAATTACACTTTATTGACGCTCAGGATTCAGTTCTTTATCAGACCCGAATTAAGGCCGTAATGTCTTCCTTCCTTGAAATAAATGTTTACCTTCTTCAGTACTGTGTTTTTTCTTCGAAACTTCTCGAAAAAAGTGGGGAAGTCATTGGCTAGGCTAGTGTTAGCAGAGATTTTCAGTCAGCAGTATTTCTGATTGTTCCAGTCAAGCGAATACGTGGGCTACGCCAACAAGATTGCGAAAAAGCTTCCCTGAGATGCTGTCACCATTTCGTACCCCCTTTACTACAAGGTTACTGTGTGACTACCCACATACTGAATTGTTACGTTGCAGTTGTATCCACTACCTTAGATCAACGACGTATTAAGCTATTCCTTACTTCTTCGTGACATATCTTCCAAGTAATAGAATGTAGGGCATCCCTACAGGATTGATCAATACCGAATGCTTTGTCCCTTATCCTTCATAGCCTTAAGGAGACGTGATAGTCTCGAGGACAAAAATCCGAGGATTTCATTGCAGATTTCGTATTCATCTCTGTTGAACATTTCACTAACACTGTCGTCGCGCAAAAAACAACACTAATGAGAAAAGTTCACAACAATTTCTGCGGAAGATTCGATCGACTACCGTAGTCACTGAATCAGGTTTTATTTATGGGTAATTTTGTCGAAAATTAACGCATGTCGTAAACTTAAGTGTTAACAGTTATAGTTTAAAAAATAGTAGTGATGCGGCTGAGCGTTGCACACACGTGACAACATGCGAAAAAAAGACAGAAAAGTGATAAAATGATGTTGTGGAGGAAAACATTGCTAAAATTTTTTATTTGATTACTACCGAGTCCTCTATAAGGGCGCGTGTGGCGCAGTGGTCGAAGGTGCCCTGCAACACAAACGTGTAATCGATCCCCACGCCCATGACCTCCAAGCCTTCCATCCCTCTGCGGTCGGCAAAACGATCCCAGACTTGTTTGGAGGATAGCAGCACTAGCTTGATACACCAGTAGGCCACCGCGAGTCATTGTAAAGGCCAGATATGCATTCAATCACCTTCAACGATGCTCAATGAAGTTGAATGCATGGCGCATCCCTCACGGATTGGTCAACGCTGAAAGAGCTTTTTATAGTCCTCAGTCGTGCACCATTCCACCAAGTCTGGGTAGATAAGTACACCTGATTGATAACTTGGATTGTTAAAAAACAGCAATAGTCTTGGTTTAATAAAATGACGTGTGGTTTTATCAGAAACTGGTTTTAGACTTCATAAGAGAAACGAATCGCTATTGCGCAAGGCCACGGGTGAGCACGACACTGCAATCTCTCCCTACTTCGCTTCACTCCCTTATAATTAAATGTGAATTTTTTTTGTTTCCTTGAATCCTTCACAGAAGGAAAACTCAGAGAACCAAAAAGATAAGTAAGAACACTTAAAATTTTACAATCGTTTGTTGCCCTTCATACTATCACTACTTTCTCAACATTTACGAGACCACTCTTAGTTTGGAGAGCAACGCCAACTACGAAAACAACTAATTCTTCTACGCGCGCGGAATGTAGTGAAAATTAGGCCTAAAGGAGCTTTTCTAAATAAATCATTAGGTGTAGAAAATATCTTTTCATTGACTACATCTGCCAATGCGTGTTTTTTGGGATAAACTGTCGAATGAGGACAAAACGTGCACGAAGTAAACTTTTACGAAAAAAGTTGGCACGAATATGCGTTGATGTTAATGCATGCCGTCGTGCTATTATGTGCTAATATATTACCAACACATAGGAGGTGGTAAGCACAGTGGTGAGACAGTCGTCATTCCTGGTTCCTGGTACTACCTCATCCAGCGCCAATCAACAATACCCATCATTCTATGTCTAGAAACACACTAATTTTGAAAAGACTCTTTTGCTTCCACGGATGCAGGTCACTGCATGTAGAGATCTGGAACAATTTTATCTATGGCTATCTCAGGGTTACAGAAGGAAAGAGCTCAATAAGCGTTCAATGGCATTCGTGAAATAGACGAAACTACGGATTCAAGGAACACAGAAATCCGAACGGCTCCGCTGATGTCGGATGGTCCGCCCAATATGTGAAAATGAGGCATATAATTAAAAGGGAAAAAGGTAATAACGTTTTCATAGAAATTCTTCCTGCCTCACTTGGACCGTGCAAAGTAGAGCACTTTACAGACATAGTGATTCACATACACTTTCACGGAGTGCTGAGCAAACGAACTTTGTTATCGTATTTTTCTTCAGTCGACAAGGAACTGCTTCATGGTCTTTTCCGTTTTCTGTATCTGTCTTGTTTTTTCTTCGGATGCCTACAGTCTCACGCATTCTGAAAACAGGTTCTCACCGTTTCTGACAATTTTTCGACACGACTACCGTATATACGATGGGCAATCGAACTGCAACTAACACTTCTGTTATCAGATTCCAGCCAAAGACTTATTCACCAAATCCTTCCTACTCTTCGCCGTTAAAGGCTGTTATTCACCAAATCGTTCATATTTCTTCCACTAAAGGGAGGCCTTCTTCCGACTAACCTTTTTCCAAAACTTCTCTTCTTTATGTATTGTTGATGCAGTTGACGATATAGGCATCTTAAGCACGTAGTAAACGTATAATGGAGAGATATTCGAATTGGGAACGAAAATTCATACATTCAAAACACTTGAAAATGACATTTCCTTCCAAAAAGTTGATGGTACCGCTGGCACGTCTTCTAGCAGTTCCTTCGACCGATTTCCTATTAACCTTAGCATTCATCAAATAATCCTTTATATTCTTGTCGAGCAAGCAAGAGGTGTTCTTTTACTGTTTATTACAACGAAGCTGATGTTTTGGCGGATTTCACCTTCCTTAGAGCCTGGAAAGGTCAAGTTGACCGCAATCTACCTCCATTAATGGATCTTGGTTATCGAGATATTTGGCTAGGTGGATTGCAGTCAACTTGACCATTTTAGGCCCTGAGGGATGCGAAATCCACCGAAAGGTCAGCTTCATCGTAAGAAAGAATGATCAACTTTCGTGTTTACTCAGCAAGAATATGAAGAATTAGTGACATTGGCTTAATAGTGCACAAACATTTCCAGTCATCAGGCTCTGCCTTTTCTCCACTTATTCTTCGTCTGATCAGCTCGCATCGGATGATGATCAGTATCACAAAATGTTAACCTCTATCCTACGAATGTAACTAATATGGAAAAATCTGAGTCATATAGAGCTCGTACGACATGGAGGTTTTCGTCACTTTAAATCGGAAAAGCTGCTTTCCTGGAAAATGCATTGAAATGAGCACCGGTCGTTATGTAATGATCAACTAAAACAAGTGTTCTTTCTGATGCATTCGTCGATGCTAGGGGTTCACTGGCTTCAAAGTAGTGAATTTTGATATGACTTTGAATAGCCCTTTGTAAAAAAGTTGTGTTTTTGATGGTACTCTAGTTTCAACATAGTTCTGATACATTTAGCGGAATTCTTTTCGAAATCTCACCCCCTTTGCATAGTTAGAATGTCACTCAGAGTCTTGGCTCCTCGTGTAACCATAGTTCTAGAAGACGGTTTTTTGCTTACTGAAGACGCTCGACAGATAGATGGCTTGATGGGCCTAAACGTTGCTCTTGAGGCTCTCATCGTCTTTCCCTATTCTTGCTTTTGTTTCGTGAGTCCAATACCGAGTCGACTTTTGTCTAGGAAAATAAAAAAACGGTTTAAAGTCGGTGTAGAACGATTGAAGGCGAAAGTCCTATATGTTCCGACGAACACGTGTTTCCCTCATTTTCGACTAGGCACTCCATTGTCGTGAAACACGGCTTTTTCTTCTACTTCTTTTTTGTAAAACATTTTTTCACGGACGAGATTTATTACTCAAAAAAGTCTTTCTAGTGGGCCTTTTTTTCATTCGAATGGTTCAAATAAAGTCAACCTGTAATTGATTGTTTACCTTCTAAATACACAAATAATAGACCTTTGTGAGGAATTTTCACCATTTACGAGTGACCCAATTCATTGCAGAGCTTACCAAATCCATTATATCAAAGTTTTGAAGTCAGAAATACAGTTAACTCCGCATTAAATACTTTGTCGCAATTTGGTTGGCCTACGGTGAGTAGCCATTCTCCTACTACTGATTGCGAAAGTTGGAATCCCTGGAAGACTTTGTTGGTATCAGCGGGGAAAGAACTGGAAGAACCGAATCAAAGAAGTGTGCAGCGTTAAATGGAGTTCTAGGAAATCTCAGTCATTAGATCACCCACTGTTTTTAATTTCAATTGTTCAACAAGCCTTATCCTGAATACTATTTTTTTACGACTCTTTTTGAAAAGTGCTAAAAAGACAAAAGAAAAGAAAAGAAAAAAATGCTTTGTTGTGTTCGTTTAAAGTGTATTTCATGAAACCTCCTTATTTAACGGTTCTTCTGAAACTGCTTATTAAGAGACATTTTTTTTTACTAAGACTCCCTCTCACTTACGAAGTTCCTTAGGAACTTCCATGAATGCTTCATCTTTTAGTCAGCACTTAACCTCTGACACCGTTATTTAATCTTGTCATTTTAGACTTTGCAACTGAGACCTTAATTGAGCAGTTTTAGATCTACTTGTCGATAAACGAAGAAGTAGCTCAAACTCTGATCGGAGCTCAGTAACTCGGTGAAGTAGTCTTAGCTAGAATCACAAGTGAAATTCAAATTTTTTTCACAGCTTTTCCTTTTGTATGTTCATCAGTTCGACAATTCCGCTCTTCGTTTTTCTACATGATAGTGTCTTCTGAATAAAATCGAAACATTCAAGCCTACAGAACAATTAGGAGCTCTATGAGAGCAATGGTATGATCCGCAGAACCCCCTTGTTCTAAATGTCGCCCCAGGCTGATTTACATTGACGGCGAGGAGTTTCGGAGGAAAGCTCTCATTGATCCCGTAAAGGCTGCGAAGTGCTTGTGGTGAATGTTTAGGAATGACCTGTTCCAGCTCTCCCAGGCATATCGTCAATTTCGATCTGTCGCCTAGTCTTTCTTTTCCGTTTTTGCTTTATTCCTATTTTTTTGCATATTCGGCGGTCCCTACTTTAAAAAGTGCACCGACCGATATCAACATATTTTCGAAGATTTGAATAGGCGATTGTAAATCCCTTTGAACGATCCAGTTCCTTGTCAATCAAACAAACTGACCTTTTTTAATTGCTTCCCTTGTTTTTGCGTCAAACCGTCTGATTAAAAATCCTTCTTCTCTTTTACCCCTACCTCTAACTATTGACACTATTTTGTGTTGCTAAATCAAACGATTTCACTCTAGCCATTGTTGTGAAACAAAACCTAATTGTGGCTAATATTTCGGCTTCACCGCCATCTAAAGCTGTTTTTGCTTCTGATGTGGCTCTTCATGGTCGCATCTAGTCGAACCCCAAGGAGCAGAACACCACACCAATGAAGTGATCTCGCTTAAAAGTGTTCTTCATTTTAGTTAACTAACCACTCCCTAGTTTTAAAGAAGCTTACAAGGTCAGCAAAGTACATATCACGCGAGCGTTTTCTTTTTAACAAAACGAGAATTCGCAAAAATTCCGTCACATTTCGTTGAACGGAAGTTTTAACGATCTCTTCAGTTATGAGTTCGAAAAAGTTTCTTCCGTTTATCATTTGTTTCCTCAAACCTTCACTAGTCGCACGATCCTCCTTCAGTTTTGTTCGCGCGGTTCTTCGTTCTTCGTTGTGATGAAAGAAAACTTTTCTTGAAATTAGCGCTGAAATTTTTTCTGGGTTTTCGTAAACACGTGCTATTGTGTTGTTCCCTATTAAATTTCTTAAAACGTGTTTCACCATGAGCAAAGAAGAAAACACCTCCTGACATTAACATTGACTTTATTTCGGTGTTCACAACCACCCTGTCACGAGCTCCGACTGGCCGGTAGGTCAACTACTTCGATGATAGTAGACATTCTTTTCCACCTTAACTCTCGAAGGTCTATATTGTCTATCAGAACCCCATCGATTATCAGTGGAGATGGAAACACATTAGTATTTTAATGGCAATCGTTTATTTTTGTCTGCTGAGTGTAACTCGATTGAGCCAGTTGAATCTCTCATAGGAACTGCTGTTTTTTAAGGGCAGAAGAACAGCCAGCATTTCGCGTTTTTATTTTATTACCATTATTAATATTATTATGAAAAGATAATTGCTTGAAAGAAAATTCTTGACCCTTGTTAAAGGCATTTTTAACAGCCATGGTAAATTTCTGTTTGGTTTCAATTGAAACAGTTCGAGGAGCACTGAAATGGACTGCGTGGAACGCTGGTTCGATCCGGTGTTACGGTCACACAAAGCATTCCATCCCTCCGGGTTCGACAAACTGATGCGCTTTGAGAGAATAAGAAACACTGATTTGATACACTGCGAGGCCACTGTAAGTCATTCTATAGCTCATATATCCATTTGATCACTATTATAATGTTCAGTGAGGTCGATTGTATGGCAATGATCATTACATAATCTCCATTGTAGAAGCGCGTACATTGTAAAGTCTTTTTCTGACATAAACCTATTTACTTGCTCGCATGCTTGCTTATGTATTTAAATGGTCAATCCCCAAATGTATCCTCATATATCCTTCTACATCCTCTTATATCCCCGTGTTTCGAGCTCGTCCGAGGCTCACAAGCCGTCTTATCCTTTCTGGGTCGGGAAATTGGTATCATAATTCTCTGAGAAAAGTTACTGTCTGCAATCCAAGTGGGAGCGCACTGCCGCCTATGTTAGGACTCCAGGGGAAAATCAACTCGATCAGCATTCAACGACGTTCATGACGAAAGAAAAATCTTCAAGCAGCAGCATAACCTACACAGACAAAAAGTTGGAAGACCTTCGTGAATGATGGATGCGAGGAAACGATTCGAATGCGAGAAGTGTTGGGATCCACACAGCAGATGTGAAAGATGGATTTATCCTTACCATTCTGAGAAAACCAAAACTGTTTCTATTTATTTTGTTGCCTTGCCATTGAAATTATTTGTAGAGGTCGTCGTGTCTGCTCAGATGAGGCTGGGTTAGGTTTACAGCGAGTTTTGTCAAATATTTCGCCACACATACAACTGTCAAAGGAGCTGAAAAAGGACCATAGTATTCCATCAAAAACCACTGTTCGCACAACTCCTTTCCAGGAGCTTGTCAGCAGAGATTCTGTCTTTCATTACGCTCTTAACTCTCGAATTTCTCCATCTCATCCGAACTCAGCACAGGTGGTCTCACTTTCTGGAAAGTGGACGACAAATACGGTGGCTGCTTGCAAAGCTGTGACCACTTCTATGTACTGAATAATGTGAAATCGGTCGAAACGTTAGCCATTGTGTAATAAGCGTTGCGTATTAGCAATCACCTCGTTCATTTCATCACGAGTGTAACATTTGATTGATCAGCGTTCATTGATTCTTGTAAGTCGAGTCCGAAAGATTCTAAATGAATGTTGTTGTGAAAATTGTAAATAGTTTCTGGTTACTTTTAACGAATTGCTACCAATGCATATTTTGAAAAGGACGCTTTCTATTTTCGGTCTGGGCCACATGGGTAGTAGAGCACTACTATAACCCTACCGATAATGAAAACAATAATATCAATTTCACTCTTCACGCGACAAGCGCGCACCAACGTTTTCTCTGTGGAGGTTAGAGTTCGGGTTCCATTGAGATGTGGCGTTTTCTATTCATTGATATATTGAATAGTCGTTAGACATGGTTATCCGTCCAGTTCCAATATTATTGTGCCATATCGCCGGCACATCCTAATCACATGAATGTCTGTTGTTTGTTTGTTGAATTGTTTGCCACACTGACCCATTGTGATCGCGATAGAAAGTTTATCCCTAACCTTATAGCCGCACAAAAATGAGGCATGCGAGAAATTAGAGAACTAATAAACTCGAAAACAATAAGTTTGTCTGCTAGTGATAAGGGGGAGAGTTCGTAGTTATTCCTCTCCAGATGGATGTTGAGATAACAGAGGAACATCTTAGTGATGCTACCCTTTATCGCCCATCCTCTGAAAACGAATATAAGAGTCAGAACCGAAAGCTAAACAATCAATGGGTCAATGTGGCAAAGGCTGCAGGTTTAAAACCACCAGTTATTTCGCACTTTAAAATCGACGAACCAACATGTTCCGTCCTATACATACTTATTAAAACACATAAGTTGGTATCACCTGATGATCTTGCGTCAACCAATCCATCATCGTTCAAGGTTAGACCCATCATCAGCTGTGTAGACGGGCCAACGGATAGGGTAACCTAGTTTTTAAGCCTAATACTTACCTAGTTGTTTAACCACATTCCAGCTTACATCACAAACAACCAAATCTTACTAGAAGGTCTACGCAACGCGTCTTTTAATAACGCGTGCGTAATGGAGTCCTTCGACGTTTCCGCGATGTACACCAACGTATCGAGTGACGCCGCAATGCAAACCATGCACGAACTTCTTGTTGAACATGAAGGAGGAATACATATGCATGGCTTGTCTATTCAGCAGCTCATGGCTGTTTTAAAAGAAGGCTTAAACTGCTCGATTTTTCGGATGGTCTGGGAAATATTTCGCGCAAATAAGGGGGTTGGCAAAGGAGCAGCGACTGGTACCAAGTCTTGCCATTGTGTTTGTGTCTAAGACAGAAGTCCCCTGTTCTCGATCCCCGGCCACTACTCTACTGCAGATATGTAGGTGATTGTTTTGCCATCTTCTCTACGCAGGAGGAGATGGACAAATGCTTTGAATTATTGAACGAGCAGGCTGAGTACATTAAGTTCATCCGGGAGAAACCGAGCAAAGACTGGCTTCCGTTTCTAAGCGTTAAAATAAACCTATCAAGTAGCGGTTACATGGCGAAATAGTGCCGAAAACCAAGTAACAAGAACATCCTCCTTCATTCCCTTTCTTCCCAGCCCTTCACACACAAAGAGGGCGCTTGTGAGAAACATGTTTCGAACAGCCACCTCTGTGTGCACAACCAGGGAACTAAAGGAAGAATCGCGCGACTTGGCTCGGCAAATAGCCTTCTCCAATGGCTACGAAATAGTTACTGCACGAGATAAGTTTAGAAGGAGAGCGACGCGCCCAAGCGAAACACTTGGCCAAAAGAAAGTCCCATTTATGTTGTACTTTATTAGCGATGAAGTAAGCGTAGCTATTAAACGATGCCTAAGAAGGGCAGGGTCTAGAGGAATCGGTAGCGATAGTTGAAATACCACCGCCTACTCTACGTCGTCAGTTAGTTCGCAACCGCCTGCATGACCGTCTATGTGAAACAACAAACTGCGTAATTTGCCCTTACGGCGGGGACGATGATTGTATGAGTTCAGGTACGATATACCTGATTTCTTGTAATAATTGCGGAGATGAATATATTGGCGAAACGGGCAGACCTTTCTGCATCCGTATAAAAGAACACCTAGATGGCAAACGAAAACTAGGACAAAGTACCCCACTAGGCACGCATAGGATACGAGAGCATAGCGGAGACATTTTGAAGTAAAAGTCAATATCCTTGCAAAGGAGACTAAAACACCAGCGCGAAAAACTTCTTGAGGCTTTTTGGATAAATGCCAAAAAGCTCTACAATGAATAGGAGGGATGAATGCCCAGAGGTCACACGCGACCTGTCCCCGTGTGTTCGCACCAATTTCTGATGTGGGATGGTGCAGTCATCAACCTTATGCGACTATAATCAGCTGTTCTAATCTTCCTCATCGGAAGTTACGAAAAAAAGCGGTGAATTTTTCGAGATGCTGTTGATCATGTAATTGCCATAGAGTTTTGCGTCTTTTTGTAAATGTTATTGAAGCTTTTGGCCTAGTAAACTGTATATCAGTATTCCCTTCCAGGCTCTTAAGAACGTGATACTGCCGAAACGTCAGCTACTGTTGTACTGCATGTTTTTCTATGGAAGTAGATGTATGCTGTTCAACAACCTCGCGATTGCTGAACAAGAAAACGACGCATTCATATTCCAATGCCGGGGTTAATAGAAAGTCGATCCTGGGATCTCACACGGATAATAATCCTATTAATCTTAATAAATATGAACAGTTTTTTTCAGATTATTAAGCTAATACGAGCTTGTTACTCAACTTTCACACCTATAAATCATTCGGTTAATGTTTCAACTTCATCTTTATGTTTATCCGAGCGGTGCTTCACTCTAGGAGATTCGACTCAGTGAAACTACGAAGACCTTATTCTCGAGGGCTAACGGCAACGGAAAAAAAGGAATGGAATAATTCCGACTCTGAAGAAGGGGAAGGCGTCTACGCGCTAACCGAATAAAGGTTCTCTAACAGCCTAGCGTTAACTTATTAGTATAAGGAAATACTGCATCGTCATAAACCTTTAAAAGCAGTTGCAACTAACAAGTATTGCTTTTCATGTAGATGTAAGGTTCAAAGTACTCTACATCGACAACACCAAAAAACAACCACTTTTCTACCTTTAAAGGCGAAATTACGTGTTGTTGTCTCACGTACCGTAATCCTTAATAGGTTCGTGCTCTTTAAACCAGTTGAGTGGTGGGGCGGTAGCGGATTCCGCCGATGTGTTCCATTGTAAATCGTGACGTTCACCTATATTTCTATTCCAGCGAGCGACTATAACCTAAATCTCTACATTGAAGCTGTATAGTAGGTGCTTTTGAAGAACACAGGAAATTTTTTGGGTGTGAAATTTGGCCTTTGTATGTCTGGACAGAAAACAGTGAGCGAAACTTGAACGTGAAACGAGGCACAATAATTGCATGAAAACTACTCAAGAGCTTCCTTCAAATCTTGTTTTATCCCGTGAAGTCGTTTTTTCTCTGCTGTTTTCCATTTTCGTTGCTCACAGTTAATTTTCTCCCACTTGTCATATTTGTTTAATTTGAACGTATATTTAATTATGTTGTAAACGAATCCTATTCCTCAAATGTTTTTTGCATGGAATTTTAAGTTATTTCGAATATTTTGGTTTTTCTTTGAGAACATTAGTTTCTCATTGTTCTGAAAACCCTTGCAGCGCTAAAAAATAGCACCGTCTTGTTTCTATTGATATGCATTTTGTACGCCACCTTTTTTCTTTCTATTTTGTGGACAGTTGTTTTTTCCAGAAATCCATCGCTTTAAATCGTCCTCCTTGAAACTGGAATAATCATATTCCTTGCAAAACATCTGTGGTTTCTGCGAAGAAAAGTCAAAACGGAGTTTTCAGAGCAGCCATGCTTGGAATTATGAACGTCGGCTCCGATGCGCAGGTAGAATTCTACGCGAGCGCACGTCAAAGTTCACTCTACGGTCGTAAGCCATCGAAGGACAGCAGAACGTAAGGCAATTAGGTTTTTTTTAAATACAATTTTCCAGGCAGAAGTAAGAAAATAACGCTCATTCAAGTCATGAAGATGTCCAGTGCAAGCAAAAATGAAGAAAGCTTCAGTAAATAGACTTCATTGCACACGAATTATTATATCGTTCTGGGTGGGTGGATCCAGTGGACGCAACATTCGCTACCGTCACAGCCAGAAGCCTTGGAAGAGTTCCTCTTGCAGGACAGCAGACTACTATCTGACCGATAAATTTTGAGAAGTTCCTACTGTGAATAGCTTCAAATGCACTGATACGGCAGACCCAGATTTATGGAAAACCAGACTCCACCAGAATCCAGCAAGTAAATGGAAAGAGCAGTCGACAAATCCTCGACAGTTGCAGTAGAATCAGCATCGGAACTCGGCACCGTTATCGGCCGCCGTTGCAAGGCAACCAAACGAATGGAAAAGAGTAGGACCTTGCATGTTATGTGAAAAGGGTGACACAACTTTAGTAAGTGGGTTGAAATCCCTCTTCCATGTTTTATTTGGTAGGGAAAAGGATTCAGACAAATCGTATTAAATTGTTTTTAGTTCCCAATTTTTTGCTGCTCTACAAGAGACATCCGCATGGTCATGTTGTTACGATTTCAACGGAGATTTTCTTACTTTTAAAAAGGGGAATAAAGCTCAAACAACTTTTTTCCCTTTGGTGTCGCATTACATCACTAAGTGGACGCATGGGTCAGAAGAATTTCACTCAAGTTTTGTAATTGAAACCCTGAATATCCTTTTATATCCTTGAGAGTTCAACGAAACTATGTAGTTAAACCGATTGGCTACCCCATTATCTCCCGACGAACTTTGACAGAAACAGCTTCTATTGCATTAAACTGTCCTTTTTCCAAAACCGTCTGTTTCTTGATCCTATGACTATCTATTTGAAAATAGAGCGGCGAGTATTCAAGTCGTACATGAAGTTTTTCTGCATTTTTTGAGTTGGAGACGCTTGTTTCTAAGACAGCTGTAATAAAACCTTCTCAGGACGTAATCGCAGAGAGTTTTTGAACCCCAAAGATCAGGGGAATTGCCATTTCACGGTTATGGTTCCCTCCGAATGACGACAGTTCCTCACAATGGTTCTCTTTTTTGAATTCACAAAAAAATCTTCAACTAGTTCTCATTCATTTTCCATATGAGAAAAGGCCCCCCTTGTCATTGGCATTTCGTTCGACGTGCTAATCCGGTAATTCAACTATGACGTGCTTTTTATTTGCTGCAATGATAGAGCCAAAAGAAAACATGCGACCCGTCTAGGGTTAAACTGATAGTTGCTAATTTTTTGACAGCCACCTTTTTTAAAACTGTTTACATGTCTTTTTTTCTCGGAGTTTGTTGATATTGTTCCGAGAGTTTTAGTTATACAAATGAAGGGCGTGTGCTGATAAACGGAGTACCGGAGGTGCAGGATTCTCCCGATGAATTATGGCGTTCACTAATTTGCAAGGCGATTAGTGGTGAAGTGATGAGAGGCGTCACAAGCGAAAACAAAGGTGAAACTATGTTTAGTCTTATATTCCTCAAAACTGCTGTGTTTCACTTCTTTAAAACGACTGATTTTTATTTGAACCTTCGCTAACCCTGCAAAACGTGCAATTTTCTTTTACACGACACCTCTTTCACACCTACTGTGCGAATTCCTGCACTTCTCATAATGAATTCGTTTCCTCGTATCCTTCATCCACGAAAGCCTTCCAACTTATTACATGTGGCTTCGGCTGCTGCTTGAGGCTTTCCTTTCATCATGAACGTCCTTGAACGGTGGTCGAGTCGATTCTCCCTTGATCCCTGAGATAGCTGGCCTAAGCTTTCCTAGTTGGATTACTGAGCATGAACTTTTGCCAGAGAAGTCCGGTCCTAATTTTCTAACCTCGAGGAATGAAAGACTTATGACTCCAGAGCCGGGTCGAACCAGCACTATGCTCGTGGTGATTGGCATTACTACCACTGTCCTACCCGCCCCTAATGTTGCATTTAGTGAGAAAAAATAAGAGAGTCTTCAATAGCTTTTACTGCCTTTTTTCTGATACCGTTTTAGTCAGTGAAGTAAAATCTGCTCAATGAATTCTTTTAACGGAGGTTTGACAGTGATCTGAAATTGCTGAAAGAATTTCGAAAATATGCGGGCCTACTGGATGGAACGATGTTTTTGTCCGTTGAATTTCCAATTCGCGAGTTTTGAACACATATCGTGCAGCCCCCATGAGTTGGGACAAAAAGTTTATCAGAAAGATACGTGGAGGACGTCAATCGACGAACTCACTTAAAGATAAAAGGATAAGAAAAAGGATAAAGCTCTCGGCGTTGATCAGTCCCTCGAGGGAATCGCCATGCATTCGACTTCATTAAGCATCGTTTAGAGGTGATTGAATGCATATTTGGTCTTTACAATGACTCGTGGTGGCCTACCGGTGAATGGAGCCAGCGCTGCTATTCTCTCAGAGAAGACTGGTACCAATTTTCCGACCGCGGAGGGATGGAAGGCTTGGTGGGCTATGGGCGCGTCGATCGATTACACGTGTGTGTTAGAGGGCGCCTCCGACCACTTCGCCACACTTGCTCTTTTCAGTTGAAGATACATCATACTAGTTCTCTTGAGAAGCAAGGAGATTTACAGTAGTGAATTTTTGTAGCTGCCATTTTAGGTTCTACTGTTTCACGCACCCCAAATAAAAAATGTGAAAGATAGAATGTTTAGATTTGATCTATCCTTTAGATATACTTCATATATTCAACTCAGTTTAATACAATAGAGGTGAATGAATGCATGTCTGCTTCACAGAACCATTTGTGAAAGTCTACGAAAGTGTCAGGTCGGCTTATCCTAACAGACAACTCCAAATTTGCTATCTCGGCAAGACGAGGACAAGGTGGTGATTGTGGGTTTCTCCCCCATATTTTTCATGTGCATTTGGCTCGGAGCCTATAGTCTATCACAGAGTGAGATTCGGAGTGACTATTCGGCAAAACGGTACCTGACTTAGCCGGGAGGAGAGCATCACTAACTCGATACACCAGTAGGTCACCGCAAATCATTGTGAAGGCTAGATATGCATTTAATCGCCTCCAATGGGCTCACTGAAGTCGATTGCATGGAGCAGTCCTCAGATTGATCAACGCCGACAGCTTTGTCCCTTTTTTTTACACTGGACAAATAGCGATGAACTCGGCAAATTGTCCATGAATAATAAGAAAAAACAAAAGGCCATCTATGAAAAATGCCATGATGTAAAGCAAGGGAGATCCACTATTCTAACACTTCTGTGTGACATGGGCAAATGCAGGTTCTACTGTTGTCTGCTTCAGTTCGACGATCGACAAGCTTTCTAGTGAAAGGCTGTAATTGCATGGTGATACTGTCAAGCCCTAACCCCTTCTTTAATCCTCTTCGTCTGAGCAGGAATCTGATCTCAGCCAGGAACTTTTACTATGGTACTTTTTTTGAGGTCGTCTTGCGCGAAATCAGTTATAAAGACCGTTTATCATTATAAAAGAATGTTTTCCGTTGTCGTACTTTCCATTAATTCAGTGCCCGAAATCGTTCCACTTCTCCACTCTTTTGAATTTCTACGAAAATCGACTTGTTTATCGGTATGCGTTGATTTCCACTTCGGAAAATTCACGAACTGTTGTTTTTTCCAGTGGTATGACATCAACTTTACCGCCGTTTCCGAGTAACTTCAAAGAAGTGTCAAAGGCTGGTCGTCAAACGAGTCCTTTGCGTTTTTCACTCAAAATTCGATATCGTTCATATGATTTGAGCGCACATACCAACTACTAAGCAGTGGTTTGGATGGTGTTCAGAGATTTGAGGTACTCTTCAGTGCACATAAAGTCGCTTGTTCTGATGCTACATCCAGGCAGTCGAAGCCCTTCAATTCTCTGAAGGGAACAATTACTACCGAATTTTTTCTGGGTGGTTAAAGACACTGAGCTCTTTTATGAGTAGGCTGGCACTAGTCGTTGTGTAAGTCCGACAATGGTGCCCAGTTATGTATGCGATGCCTCGAATGGAGTTTGCTTGTAAAGATATCGGCATGGTCACTTTTATCTCGGGATTAACCGTTTATAAACTACTGTGGGATAAGAGATGTAGTATTACACTTAACCGTTTCAAAACCTCTGGCATGACTTAAGCATGAACATAAGATAAACATGAAAGCGATTTGTCTTTCATTTGTGATGTGTTATAGAAGTTTTTCAGGACCACTGGCTATTATACGGCGAATATCGTCGCGTCTTCTGGGACAGAAACCAAAAGTTGCTGTGGCAAGAGCAGAAAGTGAAAAAGATGAAGACAGTAAAAAGAACGTCACAGTTGTTAGAATCAAGACAATGCACAAGAAACTGCCAAAGAAGGTTATAAAGGTACTTATTCAAGTTGCAACTACAGAACGGGAACCACCATGAAAACGAAGGGTTGACGGCTGACACCACAGTCTACAAACAGTGATATTACCCATGGACGTGTTCATGAGTAACATTGGTTGTTTGCAATTATTTTATACCAGTACCCATCGTACTGGTTTTTATAAACGCTATCTCATCACAAAACGCAACGCTTCACGAGCTTTCGAACTGGCTCACGGATATTTGAAAAGTTTTCGATCACAAAGTTGTTGGGATAACATAGAATTCTCTTCTATCGTAAAATACGCATTTTTCGCAATTTGTTTGGTATGTTGCTCTAAGTAGAATTAACGAATTGGTTAAGAGAGCACGTAATGACGACGATGACAAGGACAACGACAGCGACTATGAAGATGACAACGACGCCGCCGCAAACGGTCATGATGACGATGACGGCGACGATGACGACGAAGAAGTACATATCTATGCTGAAGAAGGTATTTTAAAGTGCTTGATGGAGAAAAAAGATATATTTGAACGTGAAATGGGTGAAATCTCAATGGAATGGACAACTGACCATGATCCAGAAACTATCGATGGTGAGAACGATATTGTCGTGGAGAGATTCTGACTGTAACGATGTTTTATTGTGGTTTTCCTTAGGAAAGTTACGAGTCTTGTATGTAGTCCTTTTAGTGTTGTGGTTTGCTGTCTTCTGTAGAGAATGTGCAGTAAGCATGATTGGCTTAGTGTACCAATAGCCTTCATTGATAGCCTCTCAATACGTCTCTGCAGTATCTCTGCAGATTGACAAAATTCTCATTACGACGTCATTGTATAGCACTTTGATGATTTTTGTGCATAAAATTGAAATTCTTCGCCTAGCGACATCATAAATCTTTTCACAGTAAAACGGAATGTCTCTTTTTGTTAACCGATGGAAGTGGAACAGATGAAAACCCTCGCAATGCCTCAGTGGGTTTCCAAACCATGTGGAAATCATGGGTCGCTATCAGACCTTCATCCAGCTGTGCTGATTCAAATGCCCTCCGACGAGATAGCACTTTTTTCAATTGCATTAAAAAACGCTTTGATAAAGAGATCTAAGACATAAGGCACAATGAAAATTGCTTAACAGATGTCGGTGTTAACACCCTTTTGTGCGGTAATACGGTAGTGGTGGTGTTAAACTGACCAGAATGACGACATCCTGGCAGACGCGCATGTACTAGAAACCAATCCATGGACGAGAACTGTAGACAGGTCGTCCGTTGCTATACGTAGCGCTGTCGCAGTCTGCAGCAGTACCTTTCCATTCCAATATGCATACTCCCCGAAATATAATAGTATGAAAGCAGTCGTCGGACAAGGATGAAAAATCGGTCGGAACAGAATTCGCGATTGATCCTTTTTCTTCGGTTGACTGATTGATATCTTCCCGGTCTTTCTACGTCATGAATTGGCTGCTATATTCAGGCATTGAAGAGCGGCCAACTTGGCACTGGAATTGTCGAAACTCGCAGTATTTAACAAATGCCCTTCCGAATTTTTTCAAAAAATTTTCCACACTTTCTGGCCAGCGTGCATCTTTCGTTTCCATGTTCTGTTATTCCTTCATGGGAGACATAAGTTGACAACTGCATCTTGTCGAACTAAATCGATGAAACGTCCGTTGGTAATGATGTTGTCAGCTTCACAAGTGTGCTGTTCACGCGTGGAATCTAGTGTTTTTGAACACTCGTGAATACATCTGCGTATCTAAAGATGTAAGTCAATACAAGATAAAGGGGAACGAGGAGCTCATGGTCTGCCGAAACACCCTGCATCTTGTATGGTTGTTCGGTGCTCATCTTGCTGTTTACCCGCAATCATCGAATGTGCCACGTGAGCTCGCTTCTAAGCAATTGCAGCTACTTTAGGTGGGAAAATCAAGTGTAATATTCTCTTAAGTCAAATGAGAATGGAGCAATTTAGTGCTTTTCTTTGCTCAAGAGACATTTACACCCTGTGTAATGTTAGGTATTTAGCTTACATTGTGTATATTACTAAGGAATTTAGCTAAAGAGTTTCCATACCTCTATCAGAAAACTTCAAACACCTATTCTTACGAAGGTCCTACTGTTGTACTGCCATTAAAAACTAGTGAAAAGAAAAAATGGTAGGGGTATTTTTCCCTAACAGCTAAACGCTTTAGCTTTTCCAATAATATAGTAACTATTCCTTAAATTGTTCTTATTTCTATGTTGCCTCATGGCAAACGTTTCAAATACTGTTTCGCTGACCTTATTCCCACGACAATCTGATAACCTTTCTCATGAGCTATTCCTTGGCTATCTGATACAGTTCTACGTTGATGAAGCCTCTGGCATACCGTCTTATCTGATGTACTTCACCGCATGTACTGTGTCATGCCTTGAATCAGCACTATCTCTCACGCCCTCTAGAAAACTCTCACCCATTACAGATAGAATAGACCAATCCACCGGCGCCAGTCTTCCAGCCCACCAGTGTCTGTCTTCCAATCTACCAGTGCTTAGGTTCCAACCTCCAGTGCTTATCTTTCAGTCCCTCAATTCCTAAGTGCCCCAACTCTAGTGTCCGCCTAGCTTCCTTCAAGTGTATCACTTGTTCTCATTTCAATCTCTGCTCTGTATCCACCCAGCTTACATATCGTCAAATATTACACATTATTATTGTATCCTTGTTGTTGCTATAAACTGTTATAAACTCAAACTCGAGGTTGTTCAAGACAGTTACGGAAAAAGGTCCAGCGTGTGAGAATTCATATAAAGTCGAGCATTCCACATACAGTTGGCGCACGAAAAGACAAATCCGACCAACTCCCTAATCCACTAGCCAACTCGCACAAATAATACTGAACTCCTTCATAGAATACATCAATCTTCGTAACTTGACACCCAAAATCGTTCAGGAGTATAAAGAAAGAACATGACGTTCTTGACGCAGAAGCCCATTTGGAAAACTCTAACCACTCGATTATTGGTTTTCCTATTGAGCACCTGAGTTCCGCTAGAAGCTAAAGGCTAACGAGTCTTACAAAGAGACTCTACCTTTTTGCTGAGCTCCATACCTAATATCATTAGAGCTTATTGCTTTGACTTCCTGGTTCCAAAAATGTATAGATAGTAGAACATTTTCCGCACTAACCCTTCCGCTCCGTCAGTCAAAAGAGGCAATTATTCATTCCTATTGACTAATGCGTAATCTTAAAATAACAATATCAGCAGAAAAATAAGATCACGTGCTTGCGGGTGACGAGCTTTTACTCATATATCCCCTCCAAAGTATCCGCACTTTCTCAAGAGTGGCATTGACTGCTTTCGGAAGAATAGTATCATATTGTCGAATCTGTTGTTTAATATTAAGAGTTTTATCATGCACAAGAAGCTTAGAGCAGGTGTTCATGTGAAGGGATTGGCATGTAGGAAATCCGCGGAATTCGTTTGAACCAATTACTATTCGATTGCAGCTTTCTCCACACAACATTCAAGTGAGCACAGATGAAAAATTTTCAATCAAAACAGCATCTGTAATCTCATACGCATGACTGTGGTCAAGCTTTGCCTCTGGACATAAGGCGGAACGATTCGCACGGATGTCGAAGCTATCGGAATTCTACTCGGGTCTGAAGTTCTTCATTGCTGCTCTAAAAGTCACGACTCTTTTGTTGGCGAGTTGTGTTGCACAGCACTAAAAGATTACCCATATCTTATGTTTAACACATACCACCCATGAAGTATCCTGTTAGAGAAGGCGGGGTAGTGGTTAAGGTTTCCATACAAGTCCTACGACAGATGTTAATCACATATTATAAATGGTGGTCTTGCAGAACAGTACAGCGTGTGGATACGATGTCCGTCATAAATCATTGAAAATGAGCTTTTCCTTAAAAAATGGGACGTAATCTTCTGTTTCACAAATATATTTCACCTAAGGAAAAAAATTGGAGAATTCCGACGAAAGGAAATCCAAGAGGAGGTGGCAATTTTGACATCCCAAGTGACCGTCTTCCCTATTGTGTTGCCTCGTCCTATCGAATAGCGACATGCAAAAGGAGTTCATCTACCTCGGGAGGATTATGTAAACAACAGACGAGTTCAAAGTCATCATTCTATTTGCAAACACAGGTAAGAATAGGCCACTGCTACAATTCAATTACGATGTCTTCGTTCTAGAAGAAACTTAGTCGCAACGCAGCGAACCCTAAGTCGATCTATAACTACCAAAACGTACAGGCAGTAATGATCTGGGTATGACCTAATTAGCATTCATAGCACTCCAGTGAAAAAAATTGCTTCTGGTCCAGCAGCATCCGTGGCACATAGGCTGTCTTCTTGATAACTTATTCTTTCTCATCCCTCCTGGTTATTCGTGAATAAACGAGGACTGATGTAGACGAAAATGTCTTCCTGGATGCTTTGGCTACACATCTTCACGAGTCGTCCAATCATCAACACGTTTGCAACTCGTATTGTTCCCGCGCTGTCGTTGCTATTGTGCTAGCCCGTTTCTTGTTTGGTGACGTCATCTGGTATCACTTGCCGACTCACAGTAGTAACTAACTGCTGATAGATGACGTTCTGTTGGTTGGTCGTTTGTTCTAGAGACCCAATCTTGGGCCATGCTGCTTTCACAATTCCTAGATCTAGAAAGTAGAAGAAGTTCAAAATGTCCTCCCTATCGTGCTTTGACTTTCTAGTTTGTGACAATCACATGTGGTAGACACATTGTCTTTTCGCATAACTACAAAATCGTGCTTTCTCGAAACGAAATCCATCGTCCCCCTCACCGGTTGTCGTCTAGTCACCTAATGTTTTCTCGGTGCATAGGATATCCACTGCGACTATCTGCATCTCATCTCGATTGGCGACTTCATTAAACAAGTACTGAGACGTTATTATTGTTTTCCGACTGTTTATTGTCCGTTGTTAGTTGTAAATGAGAAGCGGTTTAGTACTTATGCTGTAGCTCATGAAATAAGTGTTTTTATACTCCTCTGATTGCGTTTAGCCTTCACTCATTCTTTCCATTAAGTTCTGCTGATAAGATAATACATGCCGTGGCTAATGCGTTAAGTCAATCCGCTGGTTTTCCGGGGTGAAACTGATTCTGAGCAGCCAGGTAGTATCTGTGATGATCACTTGAGAGCGCTGTATTAGTGTTGTATCTGGTTCGAAAAAAAGTACGATCGCTGAGGAATTTCTTCGATGTGCCAGTGAGGATAGAACAACCATGTGCTCAAATCCAACTTGTTGCAGCAAATGAACTATTTCTGTCGTTACGAGACAATGAAACAACTGAAGATATTTTTACTTTACTGATCTTCACTCGTCTTCGTGAATAATCGACAAATTCCTTTGGATCGTTCAGCTTACACGAAGCTGTTATACAACTCTTATTCAGCTAATGTTTTCGACATCTCCATCTTCCTCAGAGCTGGTGCTTCAAGTCGATGGTCCACAGTCATTATTGCTGTCGATGCGGCGTCTTCGTGATTGTATCGAGTCGAATCTTTTTCAGTGGAACACTGCTCGAATGAGACAACCTTATCCGGCGATGCTCTTTATACAGAATGGTTGCTAATGATCGCTCGTTTATAATAAGCGAATAAACGAAGAAAGGGAATTTCCAAAATCAAAGAACCGACTTTCTAAAGAGCTCGGCATAAATAATCGATATATTTATTTATACGGTCTTATGAGCTGATCTTGTTGGTTTGGTGCGAGGTTGATATAGCTGTGGTTGTTTTCGTTGTTGTTGTTATTGTTGTTGTTGGTGTTGTTGTTGCTGTTGGCCGATGGCTGACGTTTCGACGAATCGCTTATCTCCTCCTCATACGATAGCCTATCGTCGCAAACTGAATTCCTTCGTCAAGATGTTGTTATTAAGTGCAGAGAACGCCGCTTTTGCTCTCACTCCTCCTATTTCGAACTCCGTTCGATTAGCTATGGAACGATTATAGAACAGAATAAGAACATTATAGCGCCCACGCGGTGCTTTCTGGGTTGACATGCGTGGTGGGCGTAGGAGTAGTTAAGCCATCCAACAAAGAGGAAGGCCTCATTGCGACTCTGCCGCTCGGCAAGCATATCTCTTTGCCTCCGGGATTGCGAGAGTGGTACGGGATTGCGTCCAGGATCAGCTCAGTCGCTCCATATAAAACCAACCTGTTGTAACGATCTGGGTATGGCCTAACTGGCTGTCTTGGCATTCCAGCGAAAACATTTGCTTCTTGTCAGCAACGTACTTGGCATTTGGAGCGTCTTCATCACCAATTTTCGCTCCCTACTTCCTGATTATCTGGGAAACAAATTTATCTGCACCTAAGGTTCTTTAGAAAACATTTTAGGTGCAGATAAATTTGTTCCCTGGATGCTTTGGCTGCACATTCTTTCAATCTTTCAGTTTCAAACGTCAAGAGCTTTTCAATCCTTAGCACATTTTCAACTCGGATTGTTTCCAGCACTGTGCTAGCCCGTTTCTTGTATGGTGACGTCCTTTGGGTATCATTTGGTGCTCACAGGCCATTAACAACTGCCGGTGGAAAGCGTTGGTTGGTTGATCGCCTCTTCTGGAGATCCACTCGTGGGCCATGCTGCTTTCTTTTATTGTTCACAAATCCTACATCTAGAAAGCGAGAGGAGTTCATACATGTTTTTCTAAGGTATTTCAATTTTTTTACTTTGTGGCAACCGTATGTGGTAGAAGGATGTGGTTTTCCCAAATGGCTACGAATTCGACTGTGCTTCCTCGGAACAAAATCTCTCGTCTTTCCAGTATGTAGGGATCGGGCCCTTGGGGACAGCTGTGTATTTTTGGGTGTCGTTTTCGGGAAATGGCTGATAACCTCCATAGTCCGAGCCTCACAAGTGTACTGGTAATGTGGCAATAGACAAAGAGGGAAAGGAGTGTGCTTTGCATATTGGGCAGCTCTGAATAGGTTAATACTGCGCTCTTTTCTCTATTTTTCAGCCCCATATCACGTTGTTTTTTCCACAAGCATTGAAAAGATTGTATTTGTCATCGACTGGTATCTTTTTTTGTTAGGAACACTTTTTTTGGCAAACATATGGGCATCTTTCGGTGAAATACAACTTTCTCTGACTCAAACGATGTCTCATTACTAAACGGTCCGTTTCGATTTCTCTAAAAAGAATGAAAGTCGAAAATTAAAGGGCAAATTGAAATTACACAAAATCATCAGTGAAAGGGCGACAAAAAGTCTCCTTATTTTTTCGAATCGCGCTTAGACAGGAGCGCTCATTTTTTAAAACAATCCTGGTAACAAAAGCCCATACTGTCGGTATTTTTTGTCATCTGGTAATCAGATTTCTAGGATCTGCGCAGTAACTGCTCTTTCAAATTTAGTTTTGAGCGATCTGCAACTCAACTTTCTATTTAGCCCTGCTTTTCCAAATGCTTTTCTAAAGGAGGCAATGAAAGAGAACTTCTCCGGAGGATCCAAAATTGCTTCAAACAAAAATAGATTTCACATATGCGAGAAATGTTGCTGAAAAAACAAAAAAAGAAGAAAGATATTGAGCAAGTTTTCGGGTGCATCAGGCCATGCGATCTCTGACGTTCGATTCTTCACCGACACGGATAAGGCATTTGGTCTTTTATGTGATGGAACCTGTGTAAATAGACGTGGCTCTTAGAGAGACCAAATTCGAATTTATTTGAATTTTCTCCATTATTATTCTGTGTAAGGGTGAAGTAGGGGCGCTTGTGGCGCAGTGCTTGGAGGCGTGGAGCTGCGACACACACGTGGAATCGATCCCCGCGCCCATGGTCCACCAAGTGTTCCATCCCTCCTGAGTCGGCAAGTTGGTACCAGACTTGTCTGGGAGGATAGCAGCACTGGCTCGATACATCGGTAGGCTACCGCGAGTCATTGTAAAGGCCAGATATGCATTCAATCACCTCCAAGTGATGCTTAATGAAGTCGAATGCAGGGCGCATCCCTCAGGGATTGATCAACGTCGAGCTTTATCCTTTTAGAAACCAAGCAAGGTCAGCTAGTGTCCACATGTCCTTGAAAGGTCTTAGTAAATCGCAGGATGGAAGATATTCATAGAAGTGCAATATGTTTAGAAATGTAATCCATTCCAATTCAAACTAACGTCGGGTGTACATAGCGACACCATTGGCCTGGTCTTATTACAAGAAGTACTCAATAAAACCATATTCAGTGTTTACACTTCTTCACAAACTCGCCCATTTACTACCGTGTCGCCGGTTATCAAAAAACTTGCATTTCTTTACGAATCTAATAGCATTCCTAGGCAGTCTGGAAATCCGCCGTCTTGCTAAAAAAAAGAGCAGTTCCCAGATTGTTCACTTCCAGCGAATCTGCAGGTATATCTCCAAAAATTTTTAATGCGATTGAAATCTCAGTCTCGTGTTTTTTTCTGTTCCGGTTATGGACCTGTTTGGCTGGGTGGATTGAAGTCAGCTTGATCTCTCAAGCTCTGAAAAAGACGAAATTTCGCTGAGCGAACGACGCTCATGGTGGTGGTCCCTTTCGCGCACGATGATGTCTTATGGTATTATTCTGTGATCCATAAATGGTTTGCAGCTGCTGGGTGGCAGAAACCATTAGCGTCCACCTTTATCTACAACAATCATTCAGGATATGGAAGAAGATATTTCATAGCTTTTTAAAAATCAAAGCAATAAATCTTTTTTTCTTAGAAGTGACATACCTACGAATTGACTGAAATGAACAGTCTGAAAACTGCTTTTTTCTGGCAAGATGACGAATTTCCAGACTGGCTAGGGAACGCGTCCAGTTTAGTGAACAAATGTGAATTTTTTTTTATAACGGTCGACACAGTAGTAAACGGACGAGTTCGTGAAGAGTATGGACACTGAATGTGGTTTTTTTTGAGTACTACATGTGATAGGACCAGGCCAGCTGTGTCGCTACGTACACACGACTTTAGTTTAAATCACTATTGATTACATTTCTAAGCGTGTTTCACTTCCATGAGTATTTTGGATTCAACAATTTACCCAGATCTTTAAAAAATATGAACACTAGCCTTGCTGGCCTTGCTTGGGTTTTTTTGGCAGAGAATCTCGTCCTGCTCGTACACTTTCTCATTCTGATACAGAACAATAGTGCAGAAGACTCTGATAAGTTTGACTTTGGTCTCTCTAGAAGCCATGTCTGTTTACAGAGGTTCCATTCCAGAAAAGATCATATGCCTTTCCCGCCTTCCCATTGTCGCTGTGGAATCGTACATCGGACGATGCTTAATGAAGTCGAATGCATGGTGCACCCTCAGGGATTGATCAACGCCGAGCGCTCTATCTTTTATAAAAAGCGCGCTTTTTTATCCCCGTACGAATATGATAAGGAGTGTGACGATAAGGCACGTATCCGCGGCAATTTTGGTAATACGTATATGTTAATGGAGTGTGCTGGCATTGTGAATATAATGATCAAAGCGGGTTGGATTTGATTTAATGGTGTTGGAAATGGCTGAAATTGGGGTTCAGAGCCTGAATTCGTTAATCGGAACTTTACGCCCATATTCTTCTCTTGACAGAGAATGAAACTGGAAAACGACCGACATATCACCTATCTTTTTAGGCAGTTGATTGCAACCATCTTTCACCATTTTTCTGGCCGACTTTTGCCGCGCTGCTGTAGCTGAACCAGTTTAATGGCATTTTGAATGTGTCTTTTTTGCGAAGAAATTTTCGGCAAAAGCAGTACAGGAACTACTGCAATTCGATACGGGCTTGCGGAAAGAGTATCGATCAGTATCTTCACTAACTAATTAGACAAATTACGGTTGTACATTTTTCACACCAACTATCCAATGCTTCCGAGTTTCCAATGTTTCGAATCCATGCAGCGGTGGCGATGTGGTAATAAATCGCTTCTTCCTATGTTTTAAAAAAATTCTGGGTGCTCTTATCCTTTGAGTGCTGATGCACTTTATATACACTCCCATTTGATGCGTTCACAACTCTTGTATGAGAGGAAAAAAATAACATGTCCACTATGCAATCGTGCTGTCAGCATTTAATGAACTCCTAAAAGATCTGCCGGACTCCTTCTCAGCTTAAGAGATCCCGCCAGGGGATGGATCGCCCGCTGCACATCGCAGTCTGACACCCAGAAACACCTCCCAGCCACGATGAGGCGGCAAACCATGGCGAGGAATGAGAGAAAATGAGATTTTTCCTTTCATTTTCTCGTTCTCTACAGTGACAAAAAGCACTCATTGTAAATAAATACTGGAGGTCGTATGTAAAGAAAGATATTTGTATGCACGGCCTTGACATTGCATGTACATATACACACATTATAAACTGTAGACAGCACACCATATGTTCTTGAGAACAAATTTCAACACATCATTTATGCCCAAGACCAGAATAGCTCACTCTTTTCTTGAACAGCAAAAGAACAGCCTCTTGTGTGCTAATCAACAAAATAGCCAGTTCTACATTAGTTATGGTTAGTAAAAGGGTTTTACAGCTGTTTATGAAGACAAGCTGTACTCTGAAGCACACCGATGAATGCATACTCGGTGAACACGTTTCCACCCTGAAGGTAGAGAATCGATGTGCAGTAGAATGTCGCCGTTTAAGAACCGCCATGGACAGTATGATTAAAACTATAGAGATCTTAAACAATTTAGTTTATGGACTAATTCCAGGATTTCTATTCAAAGGCTGGCTCCACATTTGGAACATCTCAGTGGCCAAGCGGATAGTCTGCTCCATTCGACATTCTGCACTATTGATCGATGGTCCTCGAAGGCACCATCGCAACAGCACTGCTGGACGGCGCCGTTCATCTGCTTTTCGCACATGGTGAGTCGTTGACATAGTAGTTTTGGTATAAAATATTGGATAATCGAAGCGTAAATCGTTTCCAGAAATGCGCGTTGTGGATTGTCTTGAAGACTACGATCCAGATGATCGTAAGTGTTTTCTCCCAGTCTTCTCTCTTTCATCCACAACGTGTCAGTGGTCCTCAAAAGCATCGAATTGAGTGCTTATCCGAATTTGTGCGGTTAACCGTCGTTCGGGGATTTATGATGGGAACAAATTTAGCGTTTACTACGATTTTTGAGACTGGTCTCTTTTCTGCCTATTTTCGGACGCGTTTCTCAGATAAGTCGCGTGTCTCCTAAACCATCATTTCTCACTCGAACCATCATTTTTCTCAAAACCAATCGTTTATTCTCGGAATAATCAATGCCTTTTTGAACCGTTCCGCTTACACGGTGTTCTAACGGATTTTGTTCGGCTAGCGTTTCGACATCCTCGCCTTCTTCAGAGCGTGTGGATTCGAGCCAATTGTCCTCAGCCATGTTTTCTCGCGAAATGGGTCTTGCTGAAACATCACTTACTTTTACTTGTTTATTGCATAGAAATAATTTAAGACAACTTTCTTCTCTCACTAAATACCCTAAGCTAATTTCTTATTGTCGTTGAAGTGGGTCCAGCATCCTTCCTACAACGTTAGCTGATCGTAATTGGCACCCAGCTACACTAGGATGACTCAATTGGACAAGGCTCAATCTGAGTGCTTTAGTATTGCGCAAACTATTAAGGAAATCGTTTAGTACACCACTTGGTCAAATAAGACGGCTTGAGAAAGATTCATGCAACGGTGTGTCAGAGTGCAGTAGATCTGCCATTCTATTTAAATGTGCTATGGAGTAACAGAAAGTGGCACACAGCCGAGCTACTCTGCAGAAAGCTTGCCAGAGGTTTCTTTGTACACCATAATAAACGCATGACGAAACTAGGTTCCATCATTTGGTTGCTATGTATATAGCTGTGAATAGTATCAGAGAGGATTCTGCAGAGAAGGCTTCACTTGCCCTTTATTGCATGGCGAATATCAATGTGGAGCATTCCACAAGGAAAAATGTACTCAGAAATGGTGTGCCTTCAGTCACCTCCTACATACTGGGGACCTGAATGCAACAATAGTTGAGCTGTTTTGTCTGGGGGACGAAGAAATCCTCAGCAAGCAGTTCCTCTTTCGATATTGATTGCAATCTCGACTATTATTTTAACTCGGGAACTGTGGCAATTATTAGTTCGAATAGTTACTACCACTATTCTTACTCTCCCCGGTATAAATCAATTAGTGTCATAATTTGCACTTTATGTCTACTTATCTATTCCGTACTGTGTTTCGCTGAATTTTGTTTTTCACATTCCCGTCTCGACCTAGCACTCCACCGATCTGCGTACTATATCTGCACCTCTTCTTCTTGATTGTTGAACTCTGTGTGCTTAGTGATCCCCAGCCAAGTCTAGAGCCCATAGGCTACGCCTATTAGCATATCCGCTGTTTATCCGCTGTGGACGGATAACAATATCCTGCCCACTTCCGCCTTACCATTCTTCCTAACCAGCAACGTCCAATATCATTATTATTCAGTCATGTCAGAGTTCCACTATTGTATAAGACATTTTACCATTATTGGTGTTTTTTAATGCGTTCCTATACCTTCTGATCTTGTTATCGAATGTATTTTTTTTTGCAGTAAGATTTTACTACTGCAATTTCGCTATTATTGTATTATTTGTGATACAACCGCAATGATGATGAGATATTTGCAAAGCTCTAGACGGCAGGTGTATGCAGTGGAGAACGAACACGCTACTACGCTTTTGGGGCTAACGCCTTCACCACCACACCATGCCGGTCCTTCGTTTCGCCTATGTCTTAGCTAGTTCTATCGATCAGTGGCATCAGCAATCACCCGTCAACGGGATTGATCTGGGCAGCCCAAATCGGCGTTGAACCCAGTTAAGCGGTCCGGGGTTTTGCAGATATTTCAGAATCATTGTGCTTGTATCACACATAGTACCCTGCCGTGAAAAATTGTAATAGGCAGCAAATAAAAAGCTGAAGTTATTATTGTATTACTATTACTATGCATAAACGGCCTATTTACCTAAGTTTGAGGTAATGTTTTACAACAGAAACGAAATTACCTATGCGGCAGGAAATATCAAAGGAGCAAACAACTTCACAACACCATCTCTTATCTTTTACTACAATATCTTTGATGCGCTACCGTTTCAAAGTACGGCAGTAAATTGATTTCCGAGCGTTTGATATCTATCTCACCTGATAACCTTGCCATGCCCTTAGACAACGGAGCTTCGTCGTATCTGTTTAGCCCATCATCTTCCTATTTGCAGAAATATCTCTTAACTTGTTCAATTAGGAATGACTCATAAAAAGGAATGATCACCATTAGTGAAATCATTGACGCATACGCGAACAGCAGATTGTAGATGAATGGGCTTAGAACATTGAACAGAGAGTGAGGTTGACAATCAATGAGTTCAATCAATACCAAGGAAATTTCGAGCCTTATTAAAGAAACATACAAAAAAACATTTAACAGTGAAGTCAGAGAATCACTCCAAGTATAACCTAGAGATATAAAAAAATAATAAAAAAATAGGGATAAAACTCTCGATGTTGGCCAATCCTTGAGCGATGCCAACGGATAGAATAACATGGTTCCTAAACGTTATCCTGACATAGTTGCTGAAATTCACGCCAATCCACCTACCTAATACCAAAATATTCCTGGATCACCTAGGGTGTGCACAATCAGTGAGCACATATGTGATGAAGTCATTCAGTGCTACTTCACGTTATAACAACGTATCCAATGACTCCGCAATGCAAGCTCGTTCTCGAGCTACTCGTAGAACATGAAAAGAAGGTCAATAACGGCTTGTTGATTCAGCAACAAATAACTCTATTAAAACAGTGTCTTAGTTGTCCAATCTATAGGTGGTGGAAAGATACCTTGCACACTTTGAGGGTTGGTCACGCGACAGCGTTTAGCACCAAGCCTTGCCATCGCTTTCATGTCTAAGGTGGAAGATCAAGTTCTCGATCACCGACTCGCACTCTACAGTCGATACATAGACGACTACTTCATCGTCTGTTCCACACAAGAACAGATGGGCGAATGCTTTGAATTTTTAAACCGACAATCAGAGTATATAAAATTCACATGGGAAAAACCAACCGAGAACTGGCTTCCATTTTTGAACATCCAAATAAAGCTTTGGGGAAGTGACTACGTAACAAATGAATTCGGAAACCAAGTAGTAAAATTATACTAATGCAGTAGCTTTCCCTATCGTTCTTCAGAGATAAAAAGCACTGATCAAAAAGATGTACCGATCGGTTTGAAATGTATGCACAGGAGGAGAGGAAACAAAGGAATCGCTAAACTTAACAAAAAAAAATGTAGCTATTTCTAAAGGCTACGAAGCAGAATTCACTCGAATCAGACCAGTAGGCAGTTCCACGCTCCAAAATAATGTTTCAAACCTAAAAAGGTCTCTTTCAAGTTATCCTTCATACCAAACAAAAAGTCCACCTCCCATCTGGAACTCTACGCCATCAATTAATCCGCGACCACTCTTTGATCTCTTGTGTAGCTTAGAAAACTGTGTGTTCTGTCCTAATGGAGAAGACTGAAGAAGATTGCACGAGTTTAGGGTACAATATACTCGATCTCATGTAATTCATGCGATGAAGGATATATTCATTGCGGAAACGGTTAGACCACATCGTGATCGCGTAAAAAAAACGTCCAGAAGGAAAAACACAAAATTTGTGACAGTGCTAATCTAGGTACACACGGACCACAAAATACACAACGGCGATAATTTCGAGGTGAATGATCAGATCTTATACGTTCTGGATAAATTTCAACAGTCCAAAGGTTAACCGGAAAGACGAACGCCTCTCTATCACACGGGGCCTAGCTCCTTTTTTTTCAAACTAATTCTTTTGTTTGCGTCGGTTTCACTGATCATCCCACTTGAGCCACACACGAGTGGTCCCACCCGCAACAGCACAGCGAGTGATTTTTTTTAAGCGAAATGGTGTTCATTTGTACGTTAGATTTTCATTAATACTATAGATATTCACCCAATTATGAAGCTCTTGTTAATATATAAAACATACAGGCTCTTAAAAAATGCGAAATCGCCGAAACGTCAGCCATCGGCCAACAACAACAACAACAACGAAAACTCACACTAGCTCCGCATCAGCTCAACAACGGCAGTTCATAAGAATATATACATATACATATATATATATATATATATATATATATATATGAATACATATAGTCATATGTATATATACATATATACATATATATATATATATATATATATATAATATATGTATATACATATATATGGTGCGTACATATATATATATATATATATATATAGTCAATTTTATGAATATATATAGTCACATGTATATATATACTTATATATATACTATATATGTATACACATATATATGGTATGTACATAAACATATATATGTACATATATATATATATATATATATATATATATATATATGTTTAGTCAAATTTGGGAATTTATGATCGTTTCGTCCTTGCTGATGGTTCCGCTTTTTTTCCTTCTTTTTTTAAATAATTTTTCAGTAACATTCTCCAGCAATCCGTGGACGACTAGCCACTGTGTTTGAAGGCATGCGAACAGTACATCTTTAGATTACATTGGGAGTGATGCTCTGATCTCAGTGTTAAACCCTTTTTTTTAATAGGGCTCAAAATTTTCTTGATGTTGATTGAACTCGTTGATCGTCAACCTCACTCGCTGCTCAACGTTTTAAACCCATTCATCTACAATCTACTGTTCACATATAAATCAATCATTTCGTTAATGCTGCTCATTCCTTTTATGAGTCGTCTCTAATTGGATAAGCTAAGAGTCATTTTTTACAAATAAGAAGATAATGGGGCTAAGCAGATATGAGGGAGCTCCGTTGTTTTAGGTCATGGCAAGCTTATCAGATGAGATATCAAAAGCACGAAAAAATCAATTTTCTGCAATAGTTTAGAGTGGTAAAAAGGATAAAACGGATAAAGCACTCGGCGTTGATTAATCCCTAAGGGATGCGCCATGCATTCGACTTCATTAAGTATCGTTGGAGGTGATGCCGGTGCTGCTATCCTCCCGGACAAGTCTGGTACCAATATGCCGACACCGGAGGGATGGAAGGCTTGGTTGGCCATGATGACAGCGGGGATCGATTCCACGTGTATGTCCCAGTAGCGCCTCCAGCCATTGCGGCACACGAGCCCCTTTTTAATGTGGCACCGCATCAAATATGTTGTAGCAAAAGATAAGAGATGGCATAGTGAAGTTGTTTGTTTCCGCGATATTTCCCACCACACAGATCTTTTCGTTTTTGTCGTAACACAGTATCCCGAACTTACGTAAACAAGCCGTTTATATATAGGAATAATAATACAATGGTAGCGAAACTGTAATAATAGGATTACACAACCACAATATTACTGAGATATTTGTAAAACTCCGGACATCAGGTGTCGCAGTGGGGACTGAAAACGCGTTTATCCTTTCCAGGGACTAACGCATTCACCACCACGTAAGGAGAGACCTTCGTTTTGCCTGTCTCTCAGCCGTGTTAGTGACCTATAGAGCCCGTCAACGGAATTGATCTGGGCAGCCCAAATCGGCATTGAACCCAGTTATGCACATTCTGTAGTTTAAATCGCAATGTTAAGACTGACAGACAGGCGAAACGAAGGACCCGCGTGGTGGGGTGGTGAGCGCGTTATCCCCTGAAAGGGTAATAGTGTGTTTGTTCCACACCGCAGCCACCTGGGGTCCGGAGTTTTGCAAATGTCTCTGCACAATTGTGGTTGTATTTTTCATGCAGTGTTTATGCTCCTTACGGTTTTACTCATTAGTAATTATTGCTTAAATATAATTTATAATCACTGCAGCCCTCACTATTTACAATTAAACGTATCGCATACTAGTTGCACTAAAATCACTCCGCACTTTTTCACTTACTATGAGTGTTTTTAAAACCATCTGAGCAGAAACATTTGTTGCATTGATGTCGCATTTATGCTCCTAAATTCTTCCTAAGAAGTGCTATCGGGAACAAATGAAATAGGGGAAAATTTGCTCACTGTGATATAACTGAGGAGGAACATCCGCTGGAAGCGTGTGACGGACCAAGAGGTCCCAGACTCGTGGACCTCCAAAACCACGTGAACATAGTGACATTGTGGTGTGTCATCCATTTCGGAACTGAACGGGTTACAAGAAATGACGCATAAGGCATCCAAATAAAGTAAAAAACGCGTAACACAGCATATTTAAACTAGTGTGCATGTCCAATTATAAGGTCTATGAACTTCTTTGCATGTGTCAGAAAACGCTTACCTATAATCAGTCGCTGGAGTGGTGTTTCCAAGCGATGAGCGAGTGATATGTTCACCTAGAAACAATGCGAAAAAACCTATTTGCAGGCATGTTTTTTGCTTTCTTTCACTTCTTCTCGCTTTTGTGCTTCTATCGGAGATTGCTGTATTCACAAACTCCTAAAAAAGGCTTTCAATAATTTTTATATGAGTCGTGAAGTACCACAGGGAAATATTTGTCACATTCAGGGTAGTTTACTCAGACTTAATTTCACGCATAGTAGGGTAAAACTTGGCCTTTAAAGAACAAGCCAACACCAAATGACACGAAACCATTGAAATATGTGCGACAGTGACACAGAAATGCACTTAACATTCCGTATAAAACCAAGCCAAAAGCTGGTAGAACAGTGGCTATATGCTGTAAGAATTCAACTCTTTACCGGTAGCTAGTTTTTTGCTACATATCTACTCACATATATATATATACATATATATATATACATATATATATATATATATATATATATATATATATATATATATATATATATATATATATATATATATATATATATATGGGAGCGTGTGGCACAGTGGCCGGATTCGCCCTGCAAAACACACGTGGAATCGATTCCTGCGCCCATGGCTCACCAAGCCTTTCATCCCTCCGGGGTCTGCAAATTGGTACCAGACTTGTCTGGGATGATAGCAGCACTGGCTTCATACATCGGTAGGCCACTGCGAGTCGTTGTAAAGGCCAGATATGCATTCAATTACCTCCAAACGATGCTTAATGATGTTCAATGCATGGCGCATCCCCTAAGGGATTGATCAACGCCGAGAGCTTTATCCTTTTATCCTTTTTTTATGGCTGAACTGTGCTGCCCTCCAGCAGATGCATAGGCTCTTTCCCAGGCAAAACGACGACTCATTATAGCGATGCAAAAGATTTGCAAATCCCCTCCATTTTCTACATCGTAAATTTGCAAAAAATTCTCGCCCATTTAAAGACCTCATTAACTAACATAGCTGTACATAATGTACTGGTGTAGATCACCAAGAATTAGAACTTGCAAAGCATACAATACCTCCTCTTTAAGGTCGATATTCTACTGACCAGCGATCCTATACCTTCAGAGTGGCAACATGTCTTTTGCTTTCTTTCACTTCTCGCTTTTGTGCTTCTATCGGAGGTTTTCTCTATTCATAAACCCCTAAAAGAGGATTCCAATAATTTCTACTTTAGCCATTAAATACCACAAAAAAATTTTTGTCACATTCAGGTTAGTTTACTAAGATTTAATTTCATACGTAGTAGGATAAAAACTTAGCCTTTAAAGAACAAAGCAACACTAAATGACACGAAACCATTGAAACATCTGCGACATAACGCAGCTATAACTCATGTGACATACTATACGGGTTCCTACCTTGTGTAAACTCATTTATAGAACTATACATAGCTGAAACTGACCAGAAATGCACTTAAAATTTCGTATAAAACCACGCCAAAAGCTGGTAGAACCGTGGTTATATGCTGTGAGTATTCAACTCTTTACCGGTAGCTAATTTTTTTCCTACATATCTACTTATATATATATACATATATACGTATACATATACATATATATGTATATATATATATATATATATATATATACACGTACATATATGGGCGCGTATGGCGCAGTAGCCGGAGGCGCCTTGCAACACACACGGTGGAATCGATCCCCATGCCCATGGCTCACTAAGCCTTACATTCCTCTGGGGTCTGCAAATTGATACCAGACTTGTCTGGGAGAACTGGGAGTGTAGCATCACTGGCTTGATACATCGGTGTGTCACCGTAAAGGCCAGATATTCATTCAGTCACCTCCAAACCATGCTTAATGGAGTCGAATGCATGGCGCATCCCTCAGCGATTGATCAACGCCGAGAGCTCTATCCTTTTTTATTATATACATATATATATGGTGCTGATAAATATGTATATGGACAGAGAAATAGTCTTCCCAATGGTTTACCGCCTCATCATGGACGGAGGATGTTCTTGGGTATCGGGTTGCGATGTACAGCGGGTGTATTCAAGCCCCCCAACAGAGTCTCCAAGCTGAGGACTCTGACATTTCCATTAGGAAGCCCAGCTAAGAGTAAACCAATACCAGGATCCACCACCATCCTGGTACCAAATTAGTCCCGTGGTGGCAAATCTCCCTCCAATCCGCAAGGATGGCGATTGCCCTGTGGTGATGACCACCTGGAGCAGTTTGGCTACGCTGACCTGGAGACTCCAAGGAACCACATTAGCTAAACTAGCAAAACTCCAAGAAAAAGTTGAGATTATGCTGAGGCCCGCAATATCAGTGAAGACAGGCCATCTAAGCATCCAAGTAACTAAGTAAACAGATAAGTGGTAATAACGTAAATATGTGACGTTGCCGCGGTTCTCCTGCACAACAGAGTATGACGCCATCAGGTCTCTTGTAGTCACAAATAATCTTCGTTAATTGCGGCTTTCAACTAATGGCGGTCTCGATGAGAGTCCCAAAATACTAATAGGGAAATCTATGGCGAATCCCACCAACTGACATACCTACTGATTGCTCCATCTTTTTCGGTCATTACGATGGTCATGGTTATCGTACAGATGCCGATATCCATTTTCCGTCCATGGAGAAATTGTAGGCGTTCTTGGCGTGCCTATGAGTTCCAACCAGCGCTTTGCACTTATGAAAGAGCATCACCATCACTGCCACACAATAAGCACTGTCCTGGTCGTAAGAGAATATTTGAGAACAAAATCCAAATTATCTTTCTTTAAGAGATTTACTTAGACCACTGTCGTTAAATGGAGTCGTCTTAATAAGAATTTCTCACAAGATCAATCACATTCTACTCCTAGAAACTTCTGATATTCAGTGCTGTGGATCACTTCAGTACCTCGTGTGCTGACGGATCAGTCCACCTAGTAAATTCCTGACATCTACATTTTCCTTTCTAAATTATTCAGATCACTAATGTATTTCAGGTGCTTGTGGGATTAATGAGTCATAAATTAATGACACACGACTAGTGAATTATTTAAAACTATCTTTAGGCTGAGAATTATTGTGACCGTTGACGTAAAACCGGCTTCAGAAATCGTTAGCTACGATAAGCATCGGTGAAGAATCGCCGATTTTCTATCCACTCTTCATCGAGCTAGTTGATGATCATCTTGACATTCATCAACTAGCTTTGTTATTCATGTCTTGACTAGTACCCACATAGAGAAATTCTTTGTTCCATCCGAACGGCGTTGCTTCTTGTGCGGTTAGTGTGCACAGAAATGTTTTTCCACTTCCTTTTTGAGGATCGATACCATGAAGGGAACCATAATCACAAACGGTATCCTCTTCTGTGTAATAGCGGTGCAAGTATAGTGAATTTCATGTTATCGTATGAGATTGGAAAAAGGGATCGCAGCGAAATCTTTGTTTCAGTTTCTTTTGAACAGTTCTGTGTTAGGCCTACCATCCTCGACACTTTTCGAGGAGTCGAGCAAAATCGATGTTTTTTAAGAAGTAAGAGCTCTTTTGTAATCAAAACCGATGAAATAAAGCTTCACCAACCTCAGCTCTTAAGGGGTGCTTATAGTGTAGTGGTTACAAGTGCTTTGCGATAGACACGTTGCCCTTGGTTCGATCCTGCATTTCGGAATCACCAAGCCTTCCATCGCTCAGGAGTCAGAAGATTGGTACCTGAGGATAACAGCACTGAGTTAGCACATCGGTACGCCACCGCGTATCATCATATTGGCCGAATATGCATTCAGTCGCTTTAACGATGATACGAATGGTGTCGAATATCTGGAACACCCCTGAAGGATTGTTCAACGCCAAACGATTTACGCTTTTTATTTACATCAGATGTTACCCAACCGATGAATAGTACGGCCACTATTGTTAAAGTGAGGTAAAAAAAAATTTAAAAAAGCCGAAACCAATTATTAGGTAGAAAAACTGGCAGAGAGAAAAGGAAAGCAACGACCTTAGTGGTGCAGTAAGTAACATGGGAGCTCAAAGATAGGGTAATGGTGGGTTCGATCTGAGCTGGGCTTCAAATTTTACAAATATCTCAGCATCACTTTTTGTTAAACTGTTTTTTATGGTTGTGGTGCAGCAAGAATAGAGATGGTTAAGTCGTTCGTATTCAAAGCGTCCTGTGAATTGTGAACTATAACGCAGACATATGTTGTTCGTATCAGCGAGATATTTGAATTCTATTTTTAACAAAATTGGATCTATGAAAATCCACGCATGGTGGTATGGTTAGAGATGCCTAGCGATAGAGATGTGGTCCTTGGTTCAATCCCGCTACACACAAGGCCCACCATACCTCCAAGGTCTGCAGATTAAGTACCATAGTTGCCCGGAAGGGCAACAACAATAACTCGATACATCCGTAGGCCACTGAAACACCAAATGTGTATGTAATCACTTTGTTGTGTTACGAATAAAGTCGAGTGTGTGGTGTATAAGGCAGACTTTGATCGAAGTTTAACTCTTTATCCTTTTTATCCCGCAGTCACTCATGGAAGAAAAAAAAAGAATCTAGTTCCGTAAAGCTATTGAATCATCCAACAAGGGCCAAGTGTTCCACGATTTCGTACCTTGAGTGTTCCTTTTATTCTCCACTGGAGCTAATTGTGTAGTGTTTGAGCCATGATGGCAGCATAGTCTTCGTCGACCAGTTTGTAAGCGATATCGTCTGCTTTGTGCTGATTTTTGTCGGAGATTGTGTTGCTGTACTTTTCTTTCTCGGAAGCAAACAGAATGTTCGCATCCTGTCAAATGTGGATGTGTTTTCACGTCATTCGTGTTCTAAGAGAGTTCTGGCCTATCACAGCAGCTTTCCTTGAGTCGCTTAACAAACGATAAAAATGAAGCATCTGAAAATCTCAAAAATAAGCTTTCATTAGATCTCGGGAAAAAAACCAATAATTTTCTATGTGGTTGAACTTGACGGAGGAGGCAAAACGCTAGCCAAACAACAGCTTCTTTACCTAACTTGCGTCAGCTTAAACACACAGAAATGTATACATCTAAAAGCTCTCCTCTATAGTCGCTTAAATTATTCATAAATCAACAACAGTGATGCTGAGATATTCGCAAACTCAAAGCCAAGCCAGATTCGAACCCGCAATTATTTTTTCGAGGGACCAGGTGTTACCTGCTGCACCACTGAGGCCCTTGCTTTGTCTTTCTCTCATCCAGCTTTTTTACCCTAAAGCTAAAAAATGTAGTTGCATTTTACATAAACCCTGCCGTAAAAGAATAACAGGCGATAGATAAAAAATTTAAGTGTTGTGGTATCTCAACAGCATTGTGGTTCTATTTTGCACAGTACTCTACTATGAAAAAATTATAGGTCGTAAATAAAAAGTTATACATTATTTGTCAATTGATCACAATCAGAATTTTAACCTTCATTATGGTGAGCATCATTAACTGCACTTAAACCGTCCACAAAGAGCCGAACGCTCATCTTCTACACGCCAGTTACCTCTAGTAAATTTTTTGTCACCCAAGCAAAAGCCGTGTTTATATCCATATCGTCAACGCAAGTAAGGGAAGAGGACCGAAGCTCTGACCTGCATCAACGATAAAAAACCAAAAAATGCGTTCTGTGCGCCAAACAGTCCAAGATAAGGTAGGCTGGATACGTAATGCAAATGAATGACAACCGATGGACACACCGAACAGAGCCGTTAGTAACTGGATTGCTCGGGATGTCAAACGTACAGGAAGACCACCGACCCGATGGTCAGAGTTCTTCACAAAGAGCCTTGAAGAAAGATATGATGCTCGACGAGTCCCTTGAGCGAGCAGAACCCACTAAGCTACTCTTGCACGCGACAGGAAAAAATGGAAGGTTTTTTACTGGCACCCGCTCGAGTCACGCGTCGATTAACGGGACTTCAGGTGATCGTCAACGACAACGTGGATAAAACAATAGCAGCTGTAAGCCTGAAAAAAAGCAAATAACCTCTGACAGTAGGAAACAATTCACGTGTTCTTACCGTTGTTGCCTTTTCACTTTTGTTCTTGCTCATATGTTAGTTCCTTGTCACTGAGAGAGAAGTGAGAGAAAGGGAGAGAGAGAAAGAAAAACAAGAAAGAAAGTAGGCAAATGGGTAACAAAGAATGACGGAATGGAAGAGAAATTGCTGGATAGCAACAATCTGGTAGAAACTTTTTTTTTAAAATGACCCGTCATCGTATCCACTCTGCGGATCCCGGTACTTCATGCATTCGATTAGTTTTCATCGCGTTCATCGTCCACAAAGGTATTTGAACATGTTCGCACTTTGTTTCGGCTACCAGCTGAAGATATTCGTCCTCTTCTCGAACGCCATAGAATGCTGCTTGAGCCGATTCTCGTTTAAATCTTGGAAATAGCCGATCCAAAGCGTTCTAAAGTGGATTGGAGGAGAGTACTGGGAGCTGGACCTGCATCACTAACCACTGTGTCATCCCCTCCAATTTACTAGAAAAAGCTAAATAAAAATTGAAAACAAGATTTGATTCAGCTCCATTATATCTATTAAAAAGTTTAATATTATACGTATTCACTAAGTATAATCAGTGACATGCCAAAGAGTTCTAACAAAATACTGTAATTACGATAGCCCTTAATGGTTCTGGTCAATTGATTCGCGCTAGCACGGGAAATTCCTCAGTGTTGAGCTCGGTGCACTGTAAGATACAACATTCCGGTGTAGTCGTTTGTGGTGAAATTTCCACAGAGAACCCCAGCTAGGGATAAAGCTATGCTAAAACAGAGCTGTGGAGCTCCTGACAAGCAACTTCCCAAGAATGATTGCAGCGGCGGAGAGAAGCTCCAAAGAAGAGCCTGATGCTTGCTCCTCATGATCTTCGAGTCGGTTACCCTCCAACGAAGGAAAACCGACACGGAAGAGATATGCGAACAATTCAGACTTTGTTGGTGCCTGCTCGGATTATTCCATAATTTGCAGGATTGCTGGCAGAACCACAATAAAGAATCCTTTCTCATTTCACCACTATATGACACCAACTCATGGGAAGAATCTCTAAATTACGGCATTCTCATTTAGTAATTTCATTATAAACGAAAAAACAGTGTTTGTTCACTTCATACGTAAGGCTTGGAGTCGTTCGGTTCTGTTCTAGCCCCTAGGGATTTGCAATGAATCCGTCTCCATTCGTGGTATCGTAGAGCTAGTTGAACACAATTTTTCTGAACGCAACCACTTGTGAAAGCCTACAGATTTGTAAATTCAGTGTTTTGATCCCTTAAGAGAACTCTGGTAGAAAATTGCTAGTTCAAGATGAGTGATATCCGATAAGGCCAAGGCTCGGGATCGCATGATCGGCAGTATGCATTCATAGAGAGCGCTTAACCACTGCACTACAGGAGCACTAACACTTTTGCTGCGTTGACGTGGAAGATTCTGAATCCACTTCTGAAAATCACACTGTTAATTCCTTTTTCGCCAGACGCCGTTATATAAGAATGATGTGGAGCGGTGTTCGTACTCTGGAGCTCTTCAATATCTGTTACCAAATCGTCATATAACAAGTCACCGTTTAGTGTACCGTTTCCATATCTTAAGCTTACCGTTTCCATGTCATAAACGATATTTCTTGGATAAGGAATATGGTGGGAGCAGAAAGGTTCACGAATGAATCACATATGTGTTCAATGGACTGCTTGTCGTCGCAGTTCAACGACCGACAACTCGTTGCCACCGGAATGACTCAGGCAGATGAAGTGCACAGGTTTTTTAGTTGATGGATGTGTTCCGACAAAATCTTTATTTGCTAGATGATTTTATTTGCTTCGAGAACTGGTCGATCTCAACTTAACACGCTCACCGCCAAGGATAACTATGATGGTAGGACCAGTCGAAATAATTTTTGACTTAAACTGGACTGAGTGCTTAAAAACAAAAACGAAAGTATTAATGAATGAAACACTAGACCGGCGAATGAGACTCTCATAAATTGTGGCACATAGCCTTCTTCTGATCCAGCAAAAAGTTCTTTCCGCTTAACTGGTACCGTACACTTTTAATCTCACTAAAAACTTTCTGGGTTTTAATGCATCTAAGAACATTTCAAAAATCCATGAGAAAACCTATGCTCAGAAGTACTCTTATATCTTCGTATCCTCATTTAAGAACAAAGGTGCTTTATTCAAGAGATGTTTGCTCTAAATTCAATGTTATTTTACCCCAGGTGATACTTCCTGGTACGGAAGAAAAACAAACCTGTTAGAGTGCTCAAAATCTGGTGAGACAACCAATTTATTAGGAACAGGTTAAAAATTCGTAGGGGTTAGTGGTGCAGTCCATCGAGAAGCAAGGTGCTGCCTCGATCTCCCACTCAACGCTTTCCTCCATTCCACGTGTGAGGCATAGCACGGCTATCTCCAAGATTGCAAAGAAAATTGACTCAACGAACATTCTGCAACATTCCTAGAAAAGGAAGAAATTCCCAAGCACAAGCCGAGACAACGCGAAATATTCAGAGACCTTGTGGGCGATGAGACGAGGAAAACGAATCGAATTCAGGAAGCGCTGATATCCGCACCGCAGATGTGATGACGGGTCATTCAACAAAAAAAGGACCACCTAAAAACAGACCTGCTACACTCAGAAAATAAATTCAAGGAATGAACCGGAAAGTGTAGAAAAAAGTCGCAGATACTAGAAACCGAAATCTAAAACGGTAAACGAACTCCTTAAAGTGAACCAACTGAATCCATAGAATAATCCACATAAGCGGCGGCTTCCCTTCCAAGAAAAAAATCTTTGTAGTTCTACTTGCAAAGTTGTGGCTATACGCATCGCAATAGGGGGAGTTAATCAAAGCCAAGTTCAAAAATGTATGAAATACAAATTGGCTTAGTACTGCACTTTATTACGCGATGTACTCAAAAAACTGGGAACAGTTCTTAGTAGACACATGACATCTGCAGTGATTTCTATGGACTTTAAAAAGCTCAAGGTTTCATGTAAACTCGTCGACTCACTTCACATAAAATACGTCTGCTTTAGTTCCAACTCAACGGATATCTTGAAATGTCGACATTCCTTTCCTTTCACTAAATTTCGTTCAGTTACAATTGTTTCTGGCAAATAAAGCCGGAAGGGGAAACTCGTCATTTTTCCCTCCGTCGACTTGAAATCCATAACGATATCGCTGAGGATATTAGTTTGATTTCTGTATGAATCTCCTACTTGCAATCCAGACGTTTGCTTCAGCTTATATAGAAAAGCCAGCTTGCTAGTTACGTTTAGATTATCGAAGGGCTAGCACTTCGTCTGATATGATCCAACATTTAAATTGTTTCGCAATGTTTCCTTACCCTTTCTCATAATTCCTTTGCTTTTTCCTAGCTTTAAAACGAATCGATATGACGGATAACGAGAAACAGATCTTTTTCTTCGAATTCACTTTACCTTTGACCTTACCTGACCTCGTTCTAACATCGTATCTAGTAGATTCGTACTTTGTGGAACAATCAATTCAAGAATTTTAACAATACGGCAGAAGCAATAATAGAACTACAGCGCTGAAGCATTTCATAATAATAAAGACTGATCAGAATATCATTAATGAAGGGGCGCGTGTAGCGCATTAGTCGAAGGCACCCTTCAAAACACACGGGATCCCCCTCTCCGCAGGCTCACCAAGCACTGCGTCTCTCCGGGGTCGGTAAATTGCTACCAAACTTGTCTGGGAAGATAGCAGCATGGGCTCGATACATCGGTAAGCTACACGAGTCATTGTAAAGACTAGATATGCATTCAATCACCTCCAACGATGCTTAATGAAGTTGAATGCATGACGCATCACTCAGGAATTGATCAAAGCCGAGAGCGTTATACTTGAACCTTTTATCACTGACGATGATTAGTAGCAAATAATAATGATTATCATTTGCAAATTATGGTGATTAACAATAGTAATAATAACAATAATAATTAATAATAAATAATAATATTAATTAATAGTAATAACAATAATAATAATAACTAATAATAATGATTATTAATAATACATAATAATAATAATAATAATAATAATAATAATAATAATAATAATAGTACTTGATACTCGATACTTGAACGGCCCGTCCTCACTAGTTGTGCGGTCCCCACCACAATCACCATTCTTCGGAGATTTGCTGGCTAAGCCATTGTGGTTCCCTAGAATCCCAACGACATCCTGGCCAAAGTCTGCCCCAGGTCGTCACCGCGACAGGCAGTCGCAGCCCTTGTGGATCAGCGGGAGATTTGCCACCATGCGACTTTGATACCAGGACGGTGGTAGATCCTGGTATTGGTTTAGTCTCAGCTAGGCTTCCTGATGGAAATGCCTGTCTCCTTCTTAGCTTGGGAGACCTTGCTGGGAAGACGAATTCCCCGCTGTACATCGCAGTCCGACACCCAGGAACGCCTCCCAGCCACGATGAGGCGGTAAACCGTTGGAAGGATAATAATAACAATAATAACAGTAATGATAATAATAAGAACAACGAAGAGCAATTGCAAACTGTGCTTTTTACTTCGTTCCACTTAATTTTAGTCTTTATTTATATTATTATTCATTAATCGACTATTTATTGCTGTCTAATTTTTCATTCTTATTATTTTACTAGATCCTTTATTTCCCTTCTTGAGCAGTAAATAACAACAGCAACAATTATGGTAATAGTATTAATAGACGACAATAAAGAATAATGACGAATATCCATAACGACGATAAAATCTCTAGCTGAATGATCCCCTGTCACGACGAAGTGACAAAGGCACGGCAGTAGGAGATATCCGTCCTAGGGTCTTCCCTTCTCTTCACCAATGGAAGTCGCCAGGCTTTGCGGATCGAAACGGCTGTTTGTCACCTTGCGACTGGACCTCTTCCAAAGAGACGGGAACTCTTGGCAGTGGCTTGCTCTTAGCCGGACTCGCATAGGAATATCGAACTTAACACCTTGCCAAAACCTGAAAGGGATGAACACCAGATGTTCATTGCTGTTTGTCATCGAAGAACACGTTCCGTCGCCATTGCGCTGGTAAACAAGTGGTGGGGAAAAAACTATGTATTCAATCAATATAACTCAACGAGTGCATAAAAACTTGGAAATCAGAGTTGAAGATAAAAGTACGCAACTTTATTGCATAGACAGACTTGTTGCTTTATAGGAAAATCTTAGACTAATAAGCTTCAAAATCATCTGCTATTATGTTAACACTTGAATAACCATCTGTTATATGTTCCGCCTCCAATAATGCTCGACAGCAAAGAAAGAAACTTCGGAAGAGCAGTTCGATTTACATCTACACGAAATCAAACGGCTACCTCTACAGTTCATTAGGCGCAGAGGATAAAAGCGCCCGGTTTTTATATATCCTACAGGGTTGTGCCGGGCATTCGAGTTCATGTGCAGCATCGTAGAAGTGATTTAATACATATTTTGCTTTCAAAATTACTTGCCGGAACCTAATGACTTATCGAGTACGGGGTTTTTCCTCAGTCCTTCCACTCAAGTGTTGTTAAACTTTATTGACCCCAGAGGAATACAAGGCTTTGTCTACATGATATACGCGACTGAACTAACGAGCAAGTATGTATTGTGAGACACCTCTAACCACTGCGTTACACTTGCCCATAACTTCTAGAAAATGTCAGATCTTTGTAAAATCACTCTGTATACAACTAAAGTAGGTGATGGTTCGCTAGTTTCATTCCAAGAAAGAAATAACAAATGAACGAGAAAGACACTTGAGTGAATCGTAAGAGGAGGAAAAACGACTCCGAATGAGTTCACAAACAGATTTTTTCAGGTCACGCTATCGTTCTATTCAGTTCTGATTTTTCTCGCCCCTAACGTGATCACTCTCAAATTCAAAAGGTGTCAGACCAATCAATTCAGTGTAGGACAGCTCTAGAATTTTGATTGAATGAAATAATAGTGACAGCAGCGTGATTTCTATGCGCATCGAAGATTTTTCTTTTAAAAAATAATCCTCAAGTCCAGTTTTTGTGAAAAGCGATTTCAATTGAATCACACGAAGAAATTGATCGGATTCCACGTCTGTCATGTTGATGACCAAATCCCATTAAGTTCGAAAAAAAGGCAACGGGTAGAAAACCACTGCCAGTCTCAAATGGAAAGAATGCCTTTCGAATAATCTCGACACTTGCAATCAACTCATATTATCTCATAAGCTTTATTGGATGAGTTTTTACAATTTTTTCAGAAGTTTTTTTCTGTCATCACATAGCGGGTTTGATGACGAGCAGAAGATTCGCTCGATGCACAATATCTCCACATCTAAATGGCCCCCTAACTAATGAATTGATGAGAATATGAGGCACATATGGTTCATATGTGTTAGAAAGGTTAAAGGATAGAGCTCTCGGCGCTGATCAATCCCTGAGGGATGCGCCATGCATTCGACTTCATTAAGCATCGTTCGGAGGTGACTGAATGCATATCTGGCCTTTAAAATGACTCGTGGTGGCCTATCGAGCCAGTGATGTTATCCTTCCAGACAAGCCTGGCACCAATTTGCCGAGCCCGGAGGGATGGAAGGCTTGGTGGACCAGAGGTGCGAGGATCGATCCCATATGTAGTTGCAGGGCGCCTCAAACCACTACGCCACACGCGCTGTTGTTATGGAAGTGTAATTATACTTATTTCTTTGTTTATCTATAACTGCATATGCAGGATTAAGTTATTTATTACCACAACAATCTTCGTTTCACTCAGTGCTCAACTCTTCAAGCATCTTGGTTCATTCTCTGGTATTTCTCGAAAACGTATAGGTAACGTCATACTTCGGATGCTGCTTCTAATCATTGTACTGAAAAAATTTTGAAGTAGAAAAAAAATTAGGAAAACGGCATTGCCAGCAAATGTACATAGAAGTCCGCTGTCCCAAAATGGATTCGGTGGAAGAAATGAGAGCTTTTCTTCAACTTTTATATCCATTTCTCTTCTTTGTATGATATTTGTGCTCGAAGTTAGAGCACGAAGCCGTGTAGCCTATTGGTTGAAAATGGCTCACATTACTCACATTGTCTTTGGTTCCGTCAAGCGTTATGGGCTAACCGAGTCCTCCCAACCTTCTGGGATGGGTAAATTGGTGCCAATTTTCGGTCAGGATAAAGAATTGACGTATCGGTAGGAAAACGTTGTTTGTAGTATAGGCCAAATATGCCCTGGATCACGTTCATGATTCTACGAATGGAGTCAAATGAATGGCACATGCCTCAGAGATTGATCAACGCTAAATGCTTTATATCTTAATCTTTTCGTTAAACATATAACTATGAATAGCCTATTAGTATCAAATCCAGTCTACGTATATCAGTTTCAATTTGTCCCGGGAGTGACGGACTAGTGCCATGAATGTATTTGTGGTTAACCTGACTGCTAACTAATAACCAGCAGGGAAATCAATACTACAGTAAAGGTTCTTGCGTTTATATTGAAAATCCGGCAACTGTAGAATTTTTTAATAACTAATTAATTGTATTCGAATTGGAAATAAACGGTAAAATGAATGACCATTCGGCGTTGACTAGTTGCGAATTCCATTCTGCTCGTAGTACCGCTACGCTGACTGGATGAATTACAATGACTTGTGCTGGCCTATCAGTGAAACAAATCACTGTTTCATAGCCACAACGATGATGAGATATCTGCAAAACGTGGGCCCCCGGCTGGGATTAGTATTCTGTTTTGTCCCCAAGAAACATGATACCAGTTCGCTTCTTCAAGACGGATGGATCTAGGTCCGCTCGGCTGTGGGATTGAACAAAACATCCTATGCTTATTGTGGAGCAACTCTAATCGTTGCGCTACACATGTAGATTAATACCTCTTTCTAATAAATTCGATAAGCATCACCAAAAGCTTTTCAAAAGTTGAATGAGACTCCAAATGCTTAGTATTTCAAAGAGTGTGGCGAATGAATACTTTGATATCATCTAAATTTTCCTATTCATTTCTAATTCCCAAGAGAAAAAAAATCGGTTTGAAGCAAGTATTTCTTCCGAGATAAATTAAAAATATATCGGTCAAGTTCGTGTGTCTCGCGTTTTTTTCTTTATCGATGTCGATGAATGTCAACCGGTTTGAAACTCTTTGGTCACGAGAGCATCTCACTTCAGTGAGAATCAAACGCTAAAAACCTTTTTTGCCTTTTTTCGACACTTTTTTTCTCGTTTTTGTTGGTTTACTGATGAGCACGAGCCTCTTTCCGAAAGACTGAGTGAAGTAGAATGAACTGGATAGCATTATTCCAATTTTGCTTCCTCTCGAAACCAATAGAGTATCAATTGGACGACGTTTGGCCTATTGTTGTTGTGCAACAGAGAACATAATCCCTTTATATTCTCATTTGAGCGGGCTCCACTTCACTGGATTCGAGTCGATCCCACAGCGAGCAACCACATCGAGAGGACGACCGACCACCTCTGGACCAACGACTCAGACTAACGCGGCTCTGAAGAAGGCGAAGACGTTGAAACGTTTACCGGATAAATTTTTTTTCGTCAACCTCGTGTTAGCTTAATAATCAAGGAAAGTAGTGATAATCCTTCTTGATTTAAGTCCCATCGAGGACCGAACTTTACCGTAATGATACCGCAAGGACTCAAGAAGTTATAGTGGATGAAGTGCGCGTGTGGTGCAGTGGTCGGAGGCGCCCTGCTATACACATGAGATCGATTCCTGCGCCCCTTGGCCCACCAAGTCTTTCATTTCTCCACGGTCGGCAAATTGGTACCAGACTTGTCTAGAAGGATAGCAGCACTGGTTCAATGTCTCGTTAGGCCACCGCGAGTCATTGTGAAGGCCAGATATAAATTCAGTCACTTTCAAAGATGCGTAATCACCGAAGTCGAAAGCATGGCGCATACCTCAGGGACTGATGCATTGAGGGATTTACGCATGGGTATTGACCCAATTAACATTTTCAAATGGTCATCGCAAAAGATAGTTGGCTGTTCACGACCCTTGTTATCTTTAAATGCTCTCCATACAACGTGCAAAAACGGAACTAACGTTAACTTCCGTAGAGAAAAACCTAGCACCTAGAGTAAACGTTCACCTGAAACCTGAAAAACACTGAAAGGATATTATGATCTGTGACTTTCAAGTTCATAGCACCAGTGTTCTTCACTTCATTTCACCTTCCTTCCATATAGGATCAATGTCTATTAAGAGCTTACCACTTTTACAGATTTTACTACTGAAGGTGTCGCACAGCTCTGGTCTCCCTTAAAAAACATTTGCTCTGTCAGTTCATTGTCCTTTGACAATTATTGCTCTCACACAGATCGTGATATATGTGCTTGCTCATGGTCCTCGGCTCTTTTGTCTTTCGCACGAACACATATAACCAGGTGGGCGTGGTCCAAACTGACCACGCCCGCAATACAGGGGATTTTCTGCAAGCTTTGCAAAAGACCGCCTTCTTTCTTGTTCGAATTCACCTACACATCGTCGATGGTATTTTGCAAAAAACTTTCTTTCTATTCTTTTCTTTTATTCATTTCATTATATTTCTGCCTCTTATACTATTTTGTGCATCTGTGGATTTATTCAAGTACTTCGTGTAGGACTATCGCCACTAGGAAATACTCCATTTCATAAGGAAACCCAGTAGTATTAACAGCAAGCCAATATTAGGATATGAAGCTGTTTTGGAACAGGACCAGTCTGTGGATGGCGATTTTTCCTCTGAAACACAATCGGTCGGTGATCACTGGTGGTGACGATCTGAGAGCGCCCTTGAGCGGCTAGGATGTTAGGATTTTTAGGGAAAGAAAAAGCAGAAGTGCTTATGCAAAAAGACGACTCTTAAGAAGATTGTTTTGAGGACACAAACAATTTCTACAGAAAAATCATACCAGCCTCCAATTAGTTTGAGTTTGAGTCTAGTAAAATCAGCTGTGTGTGCATTGGTAAGACTCTGATTATCAAATCAGCCTTGGGCTTCTTACCGTTGTACTCCCTTAAACTCCTGCCGTTTCGTGTGAAACATGGATTTTTTGGTAAGCATTGCACCTCAATTTTTATTAGCATTTCCACCGTTGCTAACAAGGATATAGCGAAGAAAGGAACTTTTTAACACCCCAAAGTTTTTTCTTCAACTATCTGGTCTCTTTTAGATAGCGATGAATGGGCTATATTCAATTTTACTGCAATACGGATTACTGTGTTTCGTAGTTTCTCAAGAATCAAATATAACTAGTGCGTGTCAATCGGCTTTGGATTCATGCGAGAATGATCTGGAATGTTCGAATCGTCTGACACCATTAATGGCTGCTTGGTAAGTTAAACATTTTTTGTAAAGGATTTTGACGTTTTCTCATTAATGTTCGTCACATTTCCTTCGATTTACACAATAAACAACGAAACCATAGTAAATTCTGAATACACGGGTAGACAGTAGAGATCTCCTTCTAAACGCCATCTTTTTTTCAAATCAATTCAATCGATACATTTTTTAACATCAATAACTTGCTGCTATCTATAGCTGTATGCTATATATCGTAAAGATAATAAAAATTCATAACTTTCAAATTGTGAATATTTTCAGGACCAACTCTTCGAAATTAATAAGTTACTAGAGATAAATATGAAATCATGAAATAAATGAAAACATAAATGTATAATAAAATAAAGGATAAAGCTCCCGGAATTGATGAATCCCTGGGGATACACCATGCATTCTACTTCATCAATCATCGTTTAGAGATGAATGAATGCATATGCACCAATTTGCCGACCCCGGAGGGATGGAAGGCTTGGTGGGCTGTGGGCGCTGGCATCGATTCCATGTGTGTGTTACAAGGCGCCTCCGACCATTGCACCACACGCACCCAATGAAGTATATGATTTTTAATTTAAGCTTAAGAAGCAGAAAAATGTACATTACAATGCCACGTATGACCCAGATATGAATCACATTGTTATCACTTGTATCACCTGTATCACCTGTAGTCCCGTTGATTGTCGAGTGACTCGAGCGGGCGCCAGTAAGTCTTCCATTTTTCCCTGTCGCGTGCAAGAGTAGCCCAGTGGGTTCTGCTCGCTCTATGAACTCGTCGAGCATCATTTCTTTCCTCTAGACTCTTCGTCAAGAACTCTGACCATCGCATCGGTGGTCTTCCTGCAGTACGTTTGACATCCCGAGTAATCCAGTCACTAACGGCTCTTGTCCATCCGTTGTCATTCATACGCATTACGTGTCCGGCCCACCTTATCTTCGATTGTTTGGCGTACAGAACGGCATCTTTGGTTTTTGATCGTCGACGCAGATCGGAGCTTCGTATCCCTTCCATTACTTGTGTGGAATGGCACACTCCCTAACATCGCCCTTTCGACTGCGCGTTCGATAACGCTAAGTGACCTTCCATCCTGCTTACGTGGTGACCAAGTTTCTGACGTATCCGTTAGGGCAGGAAGTACCGTTGAGTCGAAAAAGGTGGGTCTGGAGTCGGGTGTTCCTTGTTCTCTTCACTACATCCTCGATGCTCTTGAAAGCACCCCAAGCCGCTCGTTTCCTTCTGCTCAGCTCTGGAGCAAGGTCGTTCATCATATTAATTTCCCGACCTAGATAGATATAACTGGAGCATTCGGAGGTATTCGTTCCGTTGAGCATGAATGGGGCATGCGAAACCAATCCGTTCTTCATGAACATCGTTTTTGTGAGATTAGTTGAAGACCAATCTTTCCACAGGCTTTATCAAAGTCGGTAAGCATACGTTCCGCTTGGCTAATGTTTGGTGTTATAAGGACGATGTCATCAGCAAAGCGAAGATGGTGTAACTGCCGACCATCGATTTTCACTCCCATATTATCCCATTCCAATGTTCGCATGACGTTCTGGAGGGTGGCGGTAAATAATTTTGGCAAGATGGTATCGCCTTGCCTAACTTCTCTTTTGATGTCAATGATAATATCGTCGTAGAATGGTGATAACTTGGTTGTGAAATTTTTGTGCAGCTCAAGAAGAGTCTTTATGTACTGAGTAGGGACTTCTTGACTATCCAGGGCTTCCAAGACTGTTCCTATATCGACTGAATCAAAGGCCTTTTTGTAAATCGATGAAGGTGAGACAGAGCGGTCTTTTGTACTCTCGCAACACTTCAATGAGCCTTGTTACCGTGTGGATGTGGTCCATCGTACTAAATCCTTTTCGAAACCCTGCTTGCTCATATGACTGTCCTTGGTCCAGTGTTCTGTCAATCCTGTTTAGGATGAATCGAGTGAAATTTTGTAGACGACAAAGAGTAAGCAGATTGGACGATAGTTGCCGATATCCTGTAGGTCACCCTTCTTTAACAATAACACGGTCTTGCTGGTCTTCCAATGGCTAGGGACCTTGCATTCGGACAGGTAACGTGTGAAGAGCCGCAGTATTAAGAAAAGGCTTCCCAGTACTCAGAACACTAGTACTCGCTCTCATAGTTTTAACTTACCACCCTTCATTTTTTCTATATTATAAAGGTCCATAAACTCTATGAAAACAATTCATGAACAATAAAGGCTAGGACAACCATTTTCACTTCATACCTTCCTTCATGCTGTCCAATCTTACTGCTCGCTTTTTTTTCTTTCTTCTAGGTTACTGCAGGATAAAAATCAAATACTCTCGGATGGTCAAACATCATCAAAAATTTAATGGCCATTTTGAAGTAACGCGGCTCATAAATGATGCTTATTACTCAAAATTGAGAATAATTTTGATATGAAATACTAATGAAACTAAAAAAGAGGGATAAAAGGATGAAGCTCTCGGCATTGATCAATCTCTGAGGGATGCGCCATGCATTCGACTTCATCAAGCAACGTTGGAGGTGATTGAATACATATCTGGTCTTTACAATGACTCGCGGTGGCCTACCGATGCATCGAATCAGTGCTGCTATCCTTCCAGACAAGTCTGGTACCAATTTGCGGACCCCGGAAGGATGGAAGGCTTGGTGGGCCATGGGCTCGGGGATAGATTCTACGTCTACGTTGCAGGGCGCTTCCGACCACTGAGCCATACGCGCCACGCCAATGAAATTAAGATTAATTGTCGTCAACACAGTGCTCGAATGATGTTGGCGATTGATCACATCGCGAAGAGATTTTTTTTTGAAATCGAAATGGGACGGAATGAAGGCGCTACGATTTAGAGAGGTTTTAGATATTATTACGTATTTATTTACACGACACGTCTTTCACACCTACTTTGGGATCCCAGCACTTGTCGCACTCGATTCGTTTTCTCGCATCCATCATCCCCAGGCTTCAAACTTTTCGCGTGTAAGTTCCTTTGCTGTTTGCGGAATTTCATTTTGTCATGAATGTCTGTGAATGCTGGTCACGTTGATTATTTCTGGAGTCCCTAGATAGCCGACCATTTGCAACTGGATTGCAGAGGGTGAACGTTTGCCAGATAGGCCTGATAGCAATTTCCCTATCCCGGATGGATGAGACGCTTGATGAGTCGAACCAGCACTGCGATCGTTATGATTGGCATCATTACCACTGCTCTACCTGTCTTCTCAAGATATAACACTTGTTCTCATGAATGAATTACTGTTGTAGAAAAGCCTCGGCTAATTTTTTAAAATACCACTGCTACATCTTAAACCTCTTCTTTGGATATTACCACCTCTTATTTGCACTTTTTGCAGGGTTCGGACTTATTCCAAGGATTGTTTAAAATTTCCAATTAATTTCCATATCGCCTCTTATCAGCAAAGGAATTTGTTCCGAGAAGAACAGATTTTTACCCCTATTTAGCCCCTTATTTTGGTAAAAAAGCTACAGCTACTGAGTTATGAGAAATCATTATTTGGTGTCACCGCACTTTTTTGACCTACAAATCAATAAGCCGACGTTTCCTTTGAGGAGCATGTGCTGATGTAGAGTTCGTCTTAAAAAATAAGGGCTAATTTGTAAAATATCGGCGTTGTTAGACAAAGTCTTTTTCGATCAAAAAATTGTTGTTTCAACAGAAAACTTCAAAGATGTTATGTTTACCTCTCATAATGTAGGACACAAAAGAATGAAACTCATTGAGTTTTGTATGGCAAGGTTAGGGTTAGTTAACTCGAACAGAATCGGTCCTCTTTCGATTGGTTTTTCCTCAACATTGATTCAGACGGTGTGTTGACATGACGGGATTCATTATGATGCTCGCGAATCGCTTCGATAGCATTGGAACAGCTGTTCTTTTTTTTCGATTTTCAAACAAACAACGGTCAGCTAGCAGTCCGATAACAAAAATTTTTTTTGACGTAAAAACTGCTACTGTTGGGTTGGGAAGTCGTATAGGGACACTCAGACGAAATGAAGTTCCAATTTCATTCCAGCTCTCGGCCAATCACAATCACTTCTTCACTCTCTGCCTAATCTATGCGAGTGGATTTTCTTCCAATGAAAAGAAAGAACCTTAAGAGGAACTTATCATTCAGCTAGAACTGGCAATGCATTCCTCACATCACATTAGTTATCCTGATGACTAGCAATGCTATGGGAATCTGTCGCCGTTTCTCCGTGAAACTGGTGGGAAAGCCAAACTCTGTCATGCTCCCGCATTTTTTCCGCCAGTAAATATCCCATTTGAAAAAGGAACTATCCCAACCTTGACTAAACAAAACGATTCGGCGGTTAGCAAATATCCCATGCAAAATATGCCTATCGATCATTATTGGAAACTGAGCTGACCATCCGGTTGATCGTTCGGTCTCCGTCGGTTCGGTCCGGTCCGGTCCGGTCCGGTCCAGTCTTCCAAGTGACGCCCGTCGTAACCTCTTAAACGATCGTGACTTATGAGTGTTTGATCACGCCCTTAAAACGATCAGTGCCGAACTTTTTGGAGGACAACAGCAACAACGACAAAACGACGGATGTGATTTTTTCCCTTTCGGAAGTTATCTGCTAAGTATGTCAGTCAAAAAATTCTCCTCATCACTGCTATTTTTGTTAAGAATAAAATAATAATGTAGCAAAAATTGCTAACTTACACACGATCTTTTATACTAATAGATAGAAAAACTTATTTATGGCTGGTAAAAGTCCGTTATGAGTAAAATGTGCTTGCTTAGGATTAAAAAAAACCAACTTACGTCAGCCAAGCATGAAATGCAACAAGTGCAGTGAACCAGCATTGAAACCAGTGCACGGCGTAACGCTTGTGTTAATTCGAAGGCCCTAGCATGGCGTGTATACTTTTTTGTTTCTTTTGTCGGATGTACAAATTAAAAGTGTTTCCTGGTCGTGTTAGGACCTGCCGGCATTCCAGGCTGCTACGGTAAGTTCTCATTTGTAATGTCATCAACAGCTGGTTTTCAATGACGCCGCGGTTTGTGGTTAGCATAAAGTAACGGAATATGAAGGTCAAGAGGGTAGTGAAATGTCTTGTGACGATATAGGATTGGTAGTGTACCTCAAACCAGTTCACTAGTTTACACAAAATGGTGCACTTTGATCTTCACCAAGAAAAGTAACATTTATCTACTATAGAGGGCACGTGTAGTGCAGTGATTGAAGACGATTTCCAACAAACAAGCCCTCTTTGGCTCAATGCCTCTTCTCAGAAAAAACCACCTCATCTATTTTCGGGAGTGGGAAATTTTTGCGGTTTTAAAGGTCTATTTTAAAGGACAAAAAATGCTGAATTGCTAGGCAGGTGGCAGTGACATGAGGAAGGTTTATTAACGCTTTCTAGACTCTAGTGGAAGAAGATGTTTCTCACTCAGTAAACTGCCAGTTAAACATATGTTCTTTAAGGTACACAATGTTGTTTGTGTGTTCTAAGAACAGTTGTTTATTTGCAAGTCTCAGTTTCAGTCCATTGATAGTCCACTGCAAAATTATCTGACCAGTTTCCGATGAACTGTAAGGTGTCATCGAAGCCACAAGCTGTTCAGGTCATCTATTAAGAAAAGCCTGTCCATAACAGGACCTTATCGGCCAATCTAACAACATTCTGATGTCGGTTAGTGTAAAGGAACACTTAAGAGCATCAGACACACAATCAACAAGTGGATCTGGTTTCATTGTGAGCCTAAGACACCCCCTTCGCAGCAAATCGTGGCTATAAATTGGCTACGATTCACTACGTATACGTGATTTCACATCACGATAAACGTTCCCAGGTGTTTCGTCGTGAATAAAGTCTCTCCATACGACATATGACAGTAAGAATCAGGACACATGTTTCATATTTTGTCCTAGAAAAGTCGTCCGTGGAGTCTTTCTTTTTTTGAGACGTCATAGAACTTATTTTAACAAAAATGTCACTGAGAATAGTAAAAAATTTCATTGAAAGGGACTCTGATGTATAAATTTTTGTGACGCGATCTTTGCTATTTCTCTTGGCTGATTTTACCAAAAGTAGAAAAGACAGAGTAAAGTGCAAATGGAATATCGGCAACTATTCCCGGAAATAACTACAGAAATACTAGCGAAAAAGGTTGCTGGGGATAATGGAAAACCAAAAGTGATGGAAGAGAGCAGAATTTCGGCCAACCTATAGGATCTTCACGATACTTCCAATTTGTGCACTGTAGTCTGCTAACGGTCAAAAGCATTAAGGCATTCCGAAAGACTGGCACATGATAGCAGCATATGTTTAGTCTTATCAACTGTGTTAGTATAACCACATTGATACTGAGATATTTGCAAAACTTGGACCTTTGACCAGATTTGAACCCGCGGTTATTTTTATCGAAAGTTTTGATTACCCTTTGGAAAGGGCATCGCGAGTCCGAATGTGCTATGTTCTGTAGACAGCACCATTGTGGTTCTATTTCACATAACGCCTTGCGTGGAAAGAAATAATAAGCAGTAAATAAAAAGTTAAGAATTTTGATTTCGACTACGGCCTCAGCTTAACTGGGTTCAGTGCTGAACTTGTGCTCCACGGATCAAAGCCGTTGACAGATGATTGCAGATGGCACCGTTAGGGTGGAAAACTGGCGGAGAGGAAGGCAAACCAAAAGCCTCAGTGGTGCTGTCACTAACACGTGACCCCTCAGAGAGGGTGACCATGGGTTCTAGTCGGGACTGTGGCTCGACTTTCGCAAATATCTCAGCATCATTGTGCTCGTATTCCACATAATACCTTGCCTTAAAAAAATTAGTAGGCAGTAGATAGGAACTTAGACATTATGTCAGCATATATTATTGAAAGATAAATCACTGAGCGCTCCAGATTGATCTATCTCTTGGGCATGCATCATGTATTGGGTTCCATTCGTAGCATCGTAGCGCTGATTTGATGCACAAATTAAAAAGCTGCCACACCATCTGTGCAATTTTTTTTAAAAGCTTTACATGAAAATATGGGGGGTTTAACAGTGATTCGTTTGACTTATGCTAGAACTTCGAGAACTGATTCAATGCATATTTCGACTATGCGATAAATTGCAAAGGTCTGCCGACCTATAAGGGCAACTGTTCCATTTCCGACCCTAGAGGGATGGACGACTTGGCCAGCCCACAGCCAACCGGTGATAAGCTAAGCATATCGTGTTTATTACAGGTCTCTAATCCATGCGTTACACGTGCTACATTATTATTAATATTATTACTGTTATTACAGCTAGTATTCATGTTGAGTATCATGAGAGAAAGAACTATATTCACTAAGTGCTCAGTCTCATCAATCACTCAGCGACGCATTAAACTCTTATTAAATGACCAGGATGTGGACGGACCCACGTCAATTAATGGATGAATAGCTGTCGTTACTAAACTGAAAGTGAAAAAGTCCAAGGAACACCAAATGGGTCATGAGATGCAGAATTTTCTGGAATTTTACTGAGAACTCAGAGGAGGGAAGACGGATTTCCGATTTTTCACCAATATCGACAGCTCAACCTAAAAAACAGCTTTTGTACTGACCAGATTGGTTTCGTCTAATCTCCACACCCACATTAAGGAAAGTGCCTTACAACCACCTACCTCTATATAAAACGTTTCATAAATAACCCTACTGGAAGCCGCCGTAAAAGTTAATGTAACAAAAAAATGTAACCGAAGGAAAAAAACAGATATTATTTTCAGCACAACAAACACTTGTCAACCGCAATGCCGAAACGCCGTGTTGAACTTGTATCAGAACAAATTAGGTCGAATTTTACTGAGGTCAGTGAGAATTCCAAAGAACACCGTTCTGTTTTACAACAAATTTGACTCAATACTCCAGTTCCTCTCATCACTTCGTTTATACTCCGGCTAAACAAAACTACTCCAGAACAATCAATATCTCAACTCCGAATAAAATCCTAGGCGATCAATAAACAAATTATTGATTTCGGAGCATTTTTAACTGCTTACATTATGGAAAGAAGAACACCTAGGAGCTTTCTAGTTCAAAGGACCTGAAAAAACTACTTCAAATATTTGCGCTGGTGCTTAATAGAATTTCAGTAAAACTAGAAAGAAAGATTTCAGATCAGACACGTCATGTCTACCTGGAAGGGAAGAGCTGAGAACTTGTCACTTTCTTCCCACAGCATCGACAGTACACTGCAGTTTGGTCAAGTTGGCTTGTGAAGCTGATTTACAGGTTTATTGATCGATTATTGGTTTATTTCGTACAATGAAACACCACACAATCATCATTGGGCCAAACAGTTCACTTCCTTCTTACAAATTTCTCAATTACTACCACTAATACTTGTCGGGCGTAAATTCACCATCATGAAATCTTCTTTGCATTGCTTAACTACAGTATTTCTTTTTACATGACCCGTCTTTCACAGCTACTCTACGGATCCCAGCATTTCTCACAGTTCCTTCGTTTTTTTCGTATCCACCTTCCACGAAAGTTTTCCAACTTTTACGCGTGACTTCAGCTACTGCTTAACGATTTCCATTTCATCTCGAATGCCGTAGAATGCTGGTCGAGTCGATTCACCCTGGAGTTCTTAGATAGTTGTGTTAGAACATTCCCAGTTGGTTTACAGAGCGCGGCTTTTTTTCTCGAGAAAGCCCGGTCCCAATCTTTGCGACCCTGGGGGAGATGAGAGGCTTGCTGAGCCCTGAGCAGGCTAGCACCGTGTTCGTGATGATCGGCACACTATCACTGTGCTCTCCGTCCCGATACTGCATTACAGATATAACTTTTTTGCATAGTATAGATATTTCTTGATGAAATAGCTTATAGTTCTCAACTGGCAGAGAATGAAGAACTAGACGAATAGAAATCACATCTACCGTAAAGCTAGTGACTGCACAAACAAAATGAGGTGACCGTCGAGTCCTGTGTAAAAGCACGCTTCCGTTATTTCAAACCCAGAAAATTTCCTACGTTTAAAAGCCAAAGATTCATCTACAGTAATAAATGTTTACTTTAAAGAACCACAAGAAGACAAACAAGGAACATATAAAAACAATATCTGCGAAATAAACAGTACTTTTTTTCTCTGAAATTCTCAAACAATCGTAGATGAAAAAAAGAGAGTAGACGAAGTTATTTAGATGAAAACTCATTGGGTTTTGTGTAAATTATATATGTATTTACGTAAGCAACGAAAACAAAACACTACTGAATCAGAGAGGATATGTGCGTTGCCCTCTTCTTTTCTTTTTCCCTTGTGTCTTTATCACATTGGTTGGACCCCCTAGCAAGCCAAGCTTTCCGTCGGTCTGGTAGTAGGGAAATTGGTACCATATGGTACGAAACTTTCTTGATTCATCATTAGCTCTCCATAAGCCACAGTAGTCAAGAAAATCAAATACGCGTTCGATTATCTGCACGATGATACGAGTAGAGTTCAATGCACGACAGGCCGAATGCTTTACAATATCGGTCGGTGCGGCGATCGATCCAAATGACCACTGTTTTTTCGAGAAATGTTGAACGGTAACGTTCGGATCGAGCCGCCTATTGTGTTTCACATTCGGTGGTGCTGATTGCTGCTCAAACAAATCGGCCTCGCTCGCCTCATCGTGTCGTACCCTCAGCCGACTGATGAAAAGAGGGAGCTACAGCCAACGTGGGATAGATTTAGGGAAACGTTGCCTTTCTGTTCAGTCGATCCATTGTTATTTTTAACCATTCACGCACGTCGAATTCTACGTCCATATTTTTAGTTACTTTCGCAACATTACATAGATAAACTAAGGAGTAAACAAGGAATGATGAAGCCGTCGGTATTTGTCAATATCTGAGGGATGCGCCATACATTCGCCTTCATAAACTATCGTTAGAGGCGAACGAGTGCACATCTGGCTTATACAACGACTCATGGTAGCCTACCGACGTATCGACTCAGCGCTGCGATCCTCCCAGACAAGTCTGGCACCAATTTGGCGGCCCCGTCTGGAAGGAATGTTTTTTGAGCCTGTGGTGCGGTATCAACCCCGTGTGTTTTGCAGACCGCCTCTAACCACCGCGCTACATGCGCTCCAAACTAAAGATTAATTCACATACTAACAACAAGAAAGAACGGTAAAGTTTCTGGGACAACAGAAAAAAATTAGAATTAACTGTAAGGCACGGTATTATATGATTCATTAAGCAACTTTAGCGCAACCATTTTATTCAATAATAGAAAACCAATCGACATACTTATGTCAAATTCACAAAAAATAGAAAAACTTCCTGAAAATCAGCGGTCTTGGCTTATAAATGTTTTCTTTATATTGTGACCGAAAGCATGCTACTGCTATTAAAAAGGCTGTTGCAAGAGAATTGCAACTCAGTGTGAGAAAGGGCCCCCCATAGTACCTATTGCTCAGTTTATTACAGAGTAACTGGAACAGTACTTACTTGCTTGGATACTTTGATGACCCGCCCTCACTGATTGGGCAGGCTCCAGCATAATTTCCACTTTTTGGGAGTTTTGCTGGTTCAGCCACAGTGGTTCCGTGGAGTCCCGAGGTCAGCCAAGTCAACGACTGCCCCACGTTGTCACCACCGCAGACATCCCGTCCTCGTGGATCAGAGTGATATTTGCCGCCATGCAATTTGATACCAAGACGGTGGTGAATCCTGTTATTGGCTTACACTTAGCTGTTCTTCCAGATGGAAAAGCTGGACTCCTTCTCAGCTTGTCAGACCATTCCAGAGGGATGAATCCTCCAGCTGTACATCGCAGCCCGACACCCAGGAACACCTCTCAACCATGATGAGGTGGTAAGCTTGGGAGGTAACTAGGGATAATATGCACCGATAGGTTCCACATGTGTTTCTCGCACAAAAGAATCACTGAAAAAGAACATGAAGAGCATGCTTGATGTCCTTATATTTTTGTTCTGTTCAGGCAAATAACCGTGAGAAGATCCTTGGGCTCTTCGCCTGCATAGGTTTAGACTTAGCTAGCTAGCTGACCTCTGAAACGAAATTTCGAACTCTTTGTTAAGTTGAGTGCTCCTCAAATAGAATATAAACCCTTAGTGTTCATTGCACTTCGACACAGCAAGGGACACCTCAGCTCTATGAAGCAGAGAACAATTCAGCGGTGATGGGGGAGGTGAAGAGTTGGGTAAACACTATGACGGAAAAAATCGGATCTAGATGAAGCTTTCTCCACCGCAGTGTTGTATAAGCAAATGGGTTTGAAAAAAAGTCCACTCATTCAGTGGACCTAAGCACAACGTCGTAGAAAGCGATTGTTAAGAGACCTATTCATTCGTACTGTATGTGTTTAAGATTCATCTTTTAAATACTTTAGTGCAATTCACAATGGGGAGTTTTTATATCGGAATGCGAAGCGGAATCGGCCAGAGGGGGAATGTTCAGCCAGATGTTACGGGTTACTGGCGGCCACTAAGTCTACGCCGTATGGACAGGTTCTTCTCGAGCTCTTTGATCAGCGATTTTTTTCATTATAAAAAACAAATATTTCTATAGGCATTCGGTTCATGTACGTGCACCGAACGAGAAGACCAACTCTGCATTCATCTGAGAGATAATATATTAAACGCATGCAGTAAGGTAAGGATTTCGAAAAGCACAGAACTTTACCCATCAGTTCAGTTCTTTTACATCAGAATCCAATTTTCTATTCGAGACCATGTAGCAAGGAGTTTTCAGCCTACGCCGTCTCCTCCAGCTCCTGGAGACAACTCAATTGCGACAATACCAGATGACAGTGAACTAATGGCGTCAGCTGCAGTTACCTTACCCCCCCTATTTCTCGGTTGCTTGCTTTTTATGCAGCAGTTTTTCATATGATAGCTTTAAAGTAATCGCTGGTTTTCATCTTTAAATATTATGACGAGATTCTACCGATGACATTTCAAATGTCATGTTATAGTCCGGTCTTTAACTGCCTAGTCTTCAAGTCTTTCTCATGATCGATCAAATTCTCCTATGCCTATTTCAGATTCGAAATGTTTGATTCTAGAATTGTACAGTTGTTAATCGCAGACTATAACTTATTGCTCAATGAATATTACTTCAGTTCTCATCGAGTTAAGTAGAACATCTGAACAACATACCACTCTTCTTCTTACAGTACTGATAGTACTTTTAAGCCGATGACCATTGTAGAACTCTAGGCGTTGAAGTGTGGTCCATTTTTTCCAGTAAATGCTTCGAGTGTTGATTGGCTTCATTTCCTTGTGGTAAGTAAGTACTTAACTGTCAAGGCTATCTACACCCTTTTTATGATAGTCATCATAGCTTCTCAAAAGTGGTCATCGAGGCATAAATGTATCACTGCCAGACTGACGTCGCCATGAAATCATTGCATTCTTTCTCTCCTTACATATTCGAATTTTGTCAACGTCTTTGTCTTATTTCTTCATATCAACTATCAAATCAACTTCCTCTGCCGCTCTTTTCAATATCGAGTCGTCCCGACCTTAATAAGACGAAAGCGACTTCACGAGATATGCGGTCAACCAGAGGGCAGTCAACAAGTACGAGACATCGAAATGGAACTACTTCGAGCTGCTCTACGAAGCAAGCAAAACGAAATGTTCGCCAGAATGAAAAGTTATGCGGCGAAGGGACATTTTTGTGCTTTGTATTTGGAGGATCGCCTTTGGACGAGAACAGTTGGTGGGTCAATATTGACATACGATTTTACTAGGTCGAATGCTAAAATAACCTTATAACGAAGGTTCGAAGATCTTTTGAGTAATTCACATATCTCAGCTTCAAGAAATAACCGCAAACAAATTCTTTACGCTTCTGATAATAGTCAAAATAAGGTTGTTAATGCACCAAGAATATCTAGAGTCACCGTACTTGGAGTCGTGGCATTACATGAGAACGCGAGCTCACCACTAGAATTGGGTCCAAGTTTTTCACCATCACAGTCCATTTCTGAAGCAAATGTGCGCAGGATCGCATGCAGCTTATATGAACTTCTAGATCGACTGCGCTGCAAGGCCAAAAAAAGAATTATTAAATAGAAATGAAAATGAAGAAATGGCGCTATTACCACCGTCTCCTTTTCCTAGAGAGTTTTTAGACAGCACAACCCCAACGTCAAAATTGATGCAAAGTTTCGCATGTTTTCGGACGATGTTCTCAAAACCCTTCTCCACTATCGCGATGGAATATCTCTGTCTAGAGTATCCCCTAACCTCATAGCCGCAAATAAATGCGACATTAGAGAAGTTAAGGAATTCATAAATTCGAAGACCACTAGACTATCAGTTAGTGATAAAGGGGGAACAGCTCGTAGTTATTCCTTGCCGGTTAGATGATAAGATAACGGAGAAACATCTTAGTGATGCTACCCTTTATCGCCCATAGTCTGAAAAAGGAAAACAAAAGACAATATCGAAAACTTAACAATGAATGGGTCAAAGTGGCAAAGGCAGCGGGTTTAAAACCATCCTTTAATTCGCATTATAAAATAGATAGAATATAGAATAGAATAGAAATAAAAAAAATAGATCGGCCAACATATTTCGTTTCATACTTACTTATTGAAACACATAAGTAAGCATCAGCTGATGATCTCGCGCCTACCAATCCATTATCTTACAAGGTTAGACCCATTTTCAGCTGTGTGGACGGACCAACGGATAGAATAACCTAGTTTTTTAAGCCTAATACTTACCCAGTTGCTTAACCACGTTCCAGCTCACCTCACAAACACCCAAATCTTCCTAGAACGTCTACGTAACGGGCCTCCCTAACAACGCGTAGGTGGTGGAGTCTTTCGATGTTTCCGTGCTGTACACCAACGTATCGAATGAATCCGCAATGCAAGCCACCCACGAACTTCTTGTTGAACGTGAAGGAGGAATACATATGCATGGCTTGTCTATTCAGCAGCTTATGGTTCTCTTAAAAGAGTGCCTAAACTCCTCAATCTTCAGATGGTCTGGGAATAGTACACGCAAATTAGAGGAATGGCAATGGGAGAGCGGTTGGCACCAAGTTTTGCCATCGCGTTCATGTCTAGAGTAGAAATCCCCGTTATTGATCTCCGGCTGGTACTCTGCTGTAGATGTATAGATGACTGTTTTGTCATCTTCTCTACTGAGGAGGACATGGACAAAGGTTTTGAGTTATTGAACGAGCAGTCATTAAATTCACCCGGGAAAAACCGAACGAGAATTGGCTTTCATTCCTCAAAGTTCAAATTAACTTATCAGATAGAGGTTACATGACAAAATTGTAGCGAAAACCATTTAATAAGAACATTCCAACCTTTCACACACAAAGAAGGCGATTTTGAGACACATTTCGAACAGCGACCTCTTTGTGCACGAAGAGGGAACTAAAAGAGAAAACGAGCAAGTTGGCTCGGCAAATAGCCATCTTTAATAACTACGAAACAGTAACCACACGAGATAAGTTTAGAAGGCGAGTAACGCGCCAAAACGAAACACTTGGCCAAAAGAAAGCCCCGTTTATGCTGCCCTTTATAAGTGATGAAGTAAGTGTAGCTATAAAACGATTCTTAAGAAGGGCAGGTCTAGAGGAATCGGTAGCGATAGTTGAAATACCACCGATACTCTACTAATCAGTTAGTTCGTAAGCACCTATATGAACGTCTGTGCAAAACACAAAGTTGCGTAATTTCCCCTTAGGGCAAGGACGGTGACTGCATGAGTTCAGGCGCTATATACCTGATCTCTCGTAATAGTTGCAAAGATGAATATATTGGCGAGATGGGCAGACCTTTATGTATCCGCATAAGAGAACACCTGGCAAACAAAAAGCAAGGTAAGGCAAGCCACTAGGAACGTATAGGACACAAAAAGCATAGCGGAGACGATTTTGATATAAAAGTTGCTGTCCTCGCACGGGATCCTAAAACACAAGGCGCAAACTGTTGTTGGCTTTTTGGATAAATGCCAAAAAATCCCACACTAAATAACAGGGAGGAATGCCCAGAGGTCACACGCGACCTGACCCCGTATGTTCGCATCAATTTCTGATGTGGTGCGGTGCAGTCATCAACCATATGCGACTATAATCAGCTGTTCCAATCTTCCTCAGTGGGATCACGTTAAAAGCGGTGGGTTTTTTCGAGAAGCTGTTGACCATGTAATTACCATAGAGTTTTTCGTCTTTTTGTAACTGTTATTTAAGCGTTTGGCCTGGTAAATTGCATATCAGTGCACCCTTCCAAGCTCTGAAGAAGGTGATACTGCCGAAACATCAGCTGTCGTTATTTTATTTCCCACGCGAGTGGCTTCACTGACCTTCTGTCATTACATAATCTATTTTCTACGTTTAACTTCGAACTCTTCAACCACCTCCTACTGCTTCAATCATCCTGTCCAGTTCTTGCTCTACACGTCCTTCAGTCATGTCGTCCTAGGCTGTTGCCTTTTTTCGTTATTTCATCGGTCTTCATTAGCAAAACACTGCTAGCGAGACTTGTGTGGTTAGATTTAAGTCATCTAATCGAGGCGTTATGTACATGTAACTGTTGACTTACAGCTTTCACTAGCTCACAGTTAAGAAATACAGTCAGATCATTGGACAGCCTCTGAAATCCCTTTGATCACACATTGAGCCACCAGTGAACAAAAGTAAAAACATCATTCGCTTTAGCACCTTACCAAAAACTGCCTCGAATATATAGGATAGGAGAAAGGACAAATGGTAAAGTGCTTGCCGCCGCCTCTAGCAATGTTCCGTGAATTTAACTATAGCAAGCACCACAGAGAAGATTAAGCGCATATGTGGTGAATAAACATGGTTTCCGAGAGACCACCGACGCTTCCAGTCGGTGTTCCTTCCTTCTCGGGCACCTCTGGTAGCAATTTGATGATCCCGCTGAGATGAAGGGCTTTAATCCGTCCTCCGCAAAGAGTCGAACCAACGAGCACGTGTACATTATGTGCATTTCGGTGAGCTTTGTAACGTTGCGCTACACGCATTTTCTTTTCAGAGTTACATAAGACCATTAATTAGTAGAGTCCTTGATAGTATGGCAGTTACTGGTGTTTTTTATCAATATATTATCAACGCCAACTCTCTCTTAAGCGCTCAGTGTATCCGTGTATAGAATGCCGGGTCTCTTCCGAAGATGAAATGGATTTCACTTCCTGCTCGAACCACTACTTCCTGCCATTGCTTCTGCAACACTTCTCATTCGTTCAATCACAGGCAGACAATCTGTATAAGCACAGGGCTCATACATGTATATCTGATGATTGCCTCTATATAGACAGCATTACTCAAAGCACCTGATTGTCAAAACATGTAAACAGCCGCTTAAGGTCTGTGCTTCAATTACGGCATCTGTGGGTTCCATTCATCCGTGATCTTGATCAGCTCTAAAGAGCTGACTTAAAAAATCACGAACGAATGTAACATGTTCGCAACAACACTTTCTTCTCAACCACTTTCTATAGGTTTGGTACTTAAACAGTTGGCGAGATTGTAGAAGAGATTTTGCTTAACCCTTTTACGTGCACACGTCCAAAATATGATTTTAAGCGCTGATCACCACAGTAAAGGAAAGTGCATGTGGTGTGTTTTTACACCATATCCCTTCCCGTAAAGAAAGTAAGCAGCAAATAAAAGTTACAACACTGAAAAAAAGGGGTTTTTAGTACAAGAGAAATTTACTTACATTATGAAGAGAGAGACCAACTTGAAGCATGTCGGCAGGGATGTGCATGTTGTAGCAGTTTTTATTCCAATTAATGAACATCACTATGAATTGAAATATCTGTGCCGAAAATTAAGTGATAAAGCTATTTTCGGCGACCAAATGCGCATCGAAATAGATGCGCAAGCTGGAAATATGTGTAAAATATGGAGGGGTGGAGGGGAAGTTTTAAGCGCAGATGATAGGAAAAGTATTGATTTCATTGAGTATTATATGTCATATCGTGCTAAGAAAACGCTGTTTAGTTTGGTCCATGTGCAGTGCGTTGAATGCAATTCAGAACGTTCCTATGATATAAGACGAATAATGAAAGCTGAAAAAATTTGAGGTATTCCAGTATTTTAATATAATGGATAACCTATGACGTTTCCAAGCTTGACAATTTATCGAGAGGTTTCTCTTTCTTCCAAATGTACCTTAGTTAATTTTTGTTCTAATATTTATTATCATCGTCAATAACCAACTTCTCTCTTAACTGATGCATGATTTGACCACTTTACTTCAATTGAGATTCTCGAACGTTCTTTCCGAATGTTTTTATTTTTTTTCTTAAAACATGGGAAGGATAGCACAGTGGTAGTGATGCCCGTCATCACGAGCATGGTGCGAGTTCGATTCCGTCCTGGCCCTAACCAAGCTTCTCATCCCTCCAAGGTCGGGAAATTGGTGCCGGACTTCTCTGAAAAAAATTCACTCTCTGCATTCCAGCTGGAAACGCTTCAGGCCGGCTGTCTCAGGACTCCAGGGAGAATTGCTGGACCAGCACTCTAGGACATTCAAGATGAACTAAAAAATCCTCAAGCAGCAACCGAAGCCACCCGTAAAGTTGGAAGGTCTTCGTGGACAATGGATGCGAGGAAACGAACTGGATATGAGAAGTTCTGGGACCCACACAATAGACTTGAAGACGGATAAAATAAAATAAAACAGAATAAAAATAAAAAAATCAATTCGTTAAAACAATTCTCTAAATAGGCGAAACGAACTAGTGTAGTGAATTCTGAAAGCTACCGTTCTCTTAACCACCGTACAAAAGGTAATGTCTTGTTTTAGCATTCCATACTACTTATTTCTAGAATCGGATTGAAGCAAAAGTATGCTACGTGAAGATTTACTATGATATAAAGTCGGATTCTGTGTTTCTCATGGAACTCTACGGTCTGGATAAAAAGGTAGTGTTCAGAAAAGCAGTGCAGGAAAACGTTTGCTCTTTACAGGAAACTTTCCACTCAGTACTTTACTCATACTCGATACGTACTTTGTGCAATTAAAAAAACAACAATAGTCTACATTTAACATACACTTACTGGGATACTTGGATGACTGGTCCTCACTTGTGGTGCGATCCCCAACATAATCTCCACTTGAGTTTTGTTGGTTTAGCCACTGTGTTTTCCTGGAGTCCCGAGGTCAGCCAGGCCAAAGTGCTCCAGGTCGTCATCACTACAAGCAGTCGCCACCATTGTGGATCAGCGAGAGAATTGCGACATCATGCGACTAGTTTGATACCAAGACGGTACTGGATCCTAGCAACGTTTACTTTTTGCTGGGCTTCGTGATGAAAACGCCGGACTCTCACTCATCTTTGGAGACCTTGCCGGGTGGATGAATCTTCCTGCTGTACATCGCAGCCCGGCAACCAGGAACACCTCCCATATACGACGAGGCGGTAAACTCTTGGGAGGACATTTAACATTTCATATGTACAAGATTCTAAGTCAAGATCGGAAAAAAAGGCGAAAATGTTTTCTCCGCTATCTAGTCAAGTACAAGCTTTCCCTAGTGGTTTACTGACCTCTATGAATAAATAAACAAAATAATATGTATGATGCATTCATAGGGAAATCTTGGCATTCATTGTTTTTATCTTTCAAAGCAACTTTGACCCAATTTTTCCTCTTCCTTAGACCAACCGAGAGCTACTGTGCTCTCGAGGCTCGTGATCGAACTGGTGAAGCGATTTCCTGGATCCTTGATTCCAACAAAGTTATGTTTTTTGAATAGTACTGCCATGATTTAACCTTGCCTTTTCACGATTTATCGTTTCGTGAATGCTAGGAATGTTCACATGCTGGAACTGCGACGTTAGGCGTCTAGTACAAAAGGAGCCACCGAAGTTGCATATATTCCCGGCAATTCTACCCAGTAGAGCCTGGGTAAGAGCCAATTAATGCCAAAAATTGCCAAGATCTGAGAGTAGACTTAAGGCATTCAGCCATAAGGGCCGACGAATGCCTGCCGTGAAGAGTTAATAATAACCTGGAAGGGACGGCATTCTTGGTATTCTGGGTTTAACTATACACCTACAAGTGCGAGTCAAATTTAAAATCATAGAATACGAGACCACTAAAGTATTCAAATAAGTTACTCACTCTCATATGGATGGCATAACTCGAACTGCTAACAGCAAGCGTAGGAGATTCTCTTCCTCATAGGAGACTGTGTAAATGATTTCTTGTTCTTGTGTTTCTTGTTTTTCTATGGTCTTTTTTTTCATGAATCTTTGGATGATTAACGTTTCTGATTTTGTTTTCATTGTTCCTCAGAGTACTTTTTTTAGTCCAGCAAAAAAAATGTGAAATAGGCACCAATGCAGCTAATGGTGTTATCACCATTGCTTGTAGGTGCAACGACCAACTGTGTAATTACGGATTTGAGTTCCTGGTGAGTCGTGAAGATACTGGATAAAAAACCGTATTTAACTGATATAAAAATCAAAGTGGACCATTTAAGTGTATAAATATACACAGTTACTTGGCATTTGAATGGCCCGTCCTCACTAGTTGTGCGCACCCCCAGCAAAATCACCACTTTTCGGAGACTTGCTGGATAAGTCATTGTGGTTCCCTTGAATCCCGAGGACAACCCGGCCAAAGTCTGCCCGAGGACGTCACCACGACAGGCAATTGCAGCACTTGTGGATCAGAGCGAGATTTGCCACCATGCGACTTTGATACCAGGACGGTGGTGGATCCTGGTATTGGTTTACTCTTAGCTAGACTTCCTGATGGAAAAAGCCGGACTCCTTCTCAGCTTGGGAGATCCTGCCGGGGTGACGAATCCCACCGCTGTACATCGTAGTCCGGCACTCAGGAACACCTCCCAGCCACGATGAGGCGGTAAACCGTTGGGAGGGTATAAATATAAAGTCCATTATTTTGCGTACAGTGTTCAGAGGAGCTTTAAATTGAAGACATTTCATTTAGAATCTTCAGAAAGTTTGATCATTTAAATACACTGTTTAGGTCTTCAAAATTGTAGTAGGCAGAAAATAAAAAAGTAAATTATTCTGATTTCAATAACAGCATCAGCTTAACTGGGTTCGATGCCGATTTGGGCTTCCCAGATCAACCCCGTTGACAGGTGATTGCTGATGGCAGTGATCAATAGAACTAGCTGAGAGAACAGGCGAAACGAAGGACCCGCATAGTGTGGTGGTGAACGCGTTAGCCCCCAGAAAGGGTAATAGCGTGTTCGTTCCCCACCGCAGACACCTGCGCTCCTAAGTTCTACAAATATCTCAACATCACTGTGGTTGTATTTCGCTTAATACCCTGCCGTAAAAATTGTGGTAGGCAGAAAATAAAATGTAAAACACTGCTTAGGTGTAAAAAAATGGGTGACTTCTATCGCGGGTCACGAAAAATCATGCACGTATCCCATGGCCCGCACTTCACAAGAACAGTGCTGTTCGGTGAAGAACACGGACACGTACCATTGGAGACTGCTTCGTTGCCAGGATGGCCCGATTATTGGCACTGATAAGTTCTTAGCTGCACTATGAATGAAGACTTCAGAATCACTACTACTTAGCTAAATAGACTCTGCTTGGAGCAGGAACCAGGCCAGATATCGATCGCACGAAAAACACCATCTGGGCACGATGACGCTGCTAACTAATGGCGAACTCCACATCGTTTGCTAAACACTTACAATCGACATAAATTGAAAAGTTTCAATCCAAATGAAGATTTCTAGGCACGACTCCAAGCGATATCCATTAGCAGATTTGCGGTATATTTCCCTCCTATAATACGAGATATTAATAGAGCACTGGAACAACCACAAGACACTGATTTTAAGAAACAAAGCAGTGAGTGATAGTTTTAAGCCTGTGGTTAACAATCGCAGACTTTTGGTCATAGCTTTCCGAGTCCTTCTCATTTTCGCTTCGTTTGAAGCACATAAAGTTCTATAGGGTTGCAACAACAGAAAAGCAGATTGGAAGAAGCATTCATAACAGATAACAGACAACAAACAACAACAGATAACAGAAGTCGCGAAAGCTTTAGATTCGCGACTAGTAAGTCTACTTAGGCACCTATTACATAGTTCTCGAGCGATCAGTCAGCTAATCGCTGAATTCGATGTGATTACTTTTGCTCCGGAAAAAACAGGGTTGCAACCGCAAGGGACGGTGAATTTCCCTTTTCCCTGCTATCTCTAGTGCCTAGAACTTCTTAACCTTGCGACGATCTGAGGACATCTAAGTAGAACTATCTCGGGTTCCTAGAAAAAAATTACACATGATCAGCATTAAACAAATTGATGGAAGAGGAATGTAGAGCACCAAGCTATAGGCGAAGCCATATGCAGGGCTAACCACCACTGTAAATGAGGGTTGCAAGAATTGGAGAAGTGCTACAACCAGCACTACGCATAAGAACGAGTTATGTAGGTGAAAAGGATAAAGCGAGTTATCTAGGGATTTAAGTGAAAGGGTAAATTATTTTGCACATAAATACTAGACAGTAGCCTGCATACCACCTAATCCTATGAAGTGTTTCTGTCACTTTTCCGTAATGGGACTAATTCGTAGCAGATGAATCATGTTGACATGCCCTCCCTGGTCAGCAAGAGTGTTACACTTGCAAATCGCAAACTCGCATCCTGCCTTAGTGAACTTGCAATCCGACAATAGAAAGGAGTTCGAGGAAAAGCCCATTACTATTATCATCACCAGTTATCAGACCACCTGCATCACCTGTAGTCCCGTTGATTGTCGAGTGACTCGAGCGGGCGCCAGTAAGTCTTCCATTTTTTCCCCTGTCGCGTGCAAGAGTAGCCCAAAGGGTTCTGCTCGCTTTAAGGACTCGTCGAGCATCATATCGTTCTTCAAGGCTCTTTGTGAAGAACTCTGACCATCGCATCGGTGGTCTTCCTGCAGTACGTTTGACATCCCGAGCAATCCAGTCACTAACGGCTCTTGTCCATCCGTTGTCAATCATACGCATTACGTGTCCGGCCCACCTTATCTTCGACTGTTTGGCGTACAGAACGGCATCTTTGATTCTTCATCGTTGACGCAAGTCGGAACTTCGGATCCCATCACTTACTTGTGTGAAACGGGATACTGCTAGCATCGTCCTTTCGATTGCACGTTCGATAACGCTGAGTGATCTTTCATCCTGCTTATGCAGCGACAAGGTTTCTGACGCATACGTTAGGGCAGGAAGTACCGTTGAGTCGAAAAGGTGGGTCCGGAGTCGGGTGTTCCTTGTTCTCTTCACTACATCCTCGATGCTCTTGAAAGCAACCCAAGCCGCTCGTTTCCTTCTGCTTAGCTCTGGAGCAAGGTCGTTCATCATATTGATTTTCCGACCTAGATAGACATGACTGGAGCATTCGGAGATATTCGTTCCGTTGAGCGTGAGTGGGGCATATGAAACCAATCCGTTCTTCATGAACATCGTTTTTGTGCGTCGAAGATCAATCTTTCCACAGGCTTTATCAAAGTCGGTAAGCATACGTTCCGCTTGGCTAATGTTTGGTGTTATAAGGACGATGTCATCAGCAAAGCAAAGATGATGTAACTGCCGAGCATCGATTTGCACTCTCATATTATGCCACTCCAATGTTCGCATAACGTTCTGGAGGGTGGCGGTAAATAATTTTGGCGAGATGGTATCGCCTTGCCTAACTCCTGATGTTGTAGAATGGTGATAACTTGACTGTGAAATTTCTGTACAGCTCATGAAGAATCTTTATGTACTGAGTAGGGACTCCTTGACTATCCATATCCAAAGGCTTCCATGACTGCTTCTATCTCGACTGAATCAGAGGCCTTTTGTAAATCGATGAAGGTGGGACAGAGCGGTCTTTTGTACTCCCGCGATACTTCAATGAGTCTTGTTATCGTGTGGATGTGGTCCATCGTACCAAATCCTTTTCGAAACCTTGATTGCTCAAATGGCTGTCCTTCACCCGGTGTTCTGCCAATCCTGTTTAGGATGACTCGAATGAAAAGCTATCAGCAACACATTTAGCTACTCTATACTTGTATTAGTTAGCACTGCATAAAAAGATCTAAGTGGTCTTAATTGGTTTTGTTTCTTTTCGTCAATAATTTTAAAAAAAAGTTTCTATGAACCCACTAAGGGCACGTGTGGCGCAGTTGTCGGAGGCGCCCTGCAACACACACGTGGAACCAATCCCAGCGTGGGAGGATAGCAGCACTTGCTCGATACATCGGTAGGCCACTGCGAGTCATTGTAATGGCCAGATGTGCATTCAATCACCTTCAAACGATACTTAATTAAGTCGAATGCATGGCGCATCCCTCAGGGGATTGATTAACGCCGAGAGCTCTATCTTTTTTTATGACCCCACCCTGAATGAAATTCTAAAGGCTTATTCAAAATGAAAATTGTGAACGTGCCAGTTCTGATAAAGACCGAATCACTTTTCTTTCAGGAGTTGCCCTCTATTTAGTGACTTGTGTATTGGCGCTGTTTCTCATTGGCACATGCCTGCAAATGGTCACGATTGCGGTGATAGTGCGTTTAAACAGAAAGAAGTTCAAAACCACCTAAACGAAAGTTTCTTTGCTTATTCAGTGAGATTTCTTAATATGTAATGAAAATTGGAAAGGCAGCAGAACTGAAGAACATAAATTAATGTATGAAATTAAAAGAGTAAGAACATAGTTCTTAGATGAATTCTCAAAACAGGCAGTAAAGGAAAACGACAGCAGAAGTGCGGAGTAGTTGTCAACAAGGAAAAAGTGATACAAAGCCACCATATGGAATCTCTTTGTTTTCTGAGAAAGGCTGATGGCGAGAAATCGCTAACGGTGGGAATTGAACTACGAAAAAAGACTTTGTAAGCACAAAAGTGGTTTTCTCAAGTAAAAATCATCACCTGCACTTCTGTCACCAATCACGGTTGATGACTAACACTCAATAGGGAGTAAAACATTTGCTTTTGAATGAAACCAATGGTCCATGCATCGGACACCATTCGTAGGCATTCGAGTGCGCAGTTGATCTATGAAATGGATTAAGAAGGCGTATCAACAAATCAAGTCGGTCTTTTTACTCTTATGGATAAGTAGTGCTTTTATTAGCTTGTTCAGAAATAAGTGAGCGTTTTTACCATGTTATTTAAAATTAACATTTTAACTTTTATTCTAATTTTAACGTTATAGCGTGCCGCAAAAAAATCTTTATTAATCAAAATAAAATTTATTTGGATCTACATGCTTTTTCCAGTGAAAAACGAATTTACTTATTTCGGTTGTCTGAATTCTTGAGTTCTGTAGTCGGTGAATTTGTTGAAGACACTTTTTGTGTTATCGTGATTGGTGAAGTATTCTTCGCACAGGAAGCTGTCAAGGTGTTTGAAGAAGAGATGGTCGGCAGGTGAGAGGTCTGGATATGGCGGATGACGCAAAGTTTCGCAGCTAACTCCTTCAACTTCTGCAGCGCTGGTTCCGCAACGCGAAACCGGGCGTTGTCGTGGAGAAGATTTGGTCCTTTTCCGTTCGCTAATGCCGGTCGTTGTTGCTGGAGTTTATGGTGCATTTCGTCAATTTGTTGGCAGTGCTTCTGTGCCGTAATCGTTTCGGCCGGATTCAAAAGCTATTATAGATAGCCTGGGTGTAGACCATCAAACAGTCACTGTAACCTTTTTTTCGGTGCAATTTCGACTTTGGGAAGTGCTGTAGAGCCTGATCGCAATCCATCCATTCCACTTCTCCTCGCACGTCCAACAAAACGACGATTTTTTCGATTATCGTTTAATTCGTGCGGCGTCCAATTGTGGACTTTTTTTCGTCTTTCCTATGCGATTCAAGTGAGTGCGAATTGTTCCTGTGCTTAAGCCAAGCGTTTCTGCAAGCTCTCGAACAGTTCACGTGTTTGCTTTTACTAGTGCCATCATTAGTCGTCGTCAAATTCCTTGCGACGTCCTCAGCCTTCCCCATCTTCGAGGTCGAAATCACCAAATCGCAATTTTTCCCCCTTCGCACTCTAAAACTGCAAAGCCCTCCCAACGGTTTACCGCCTCATCGTGGGCTGGGAGGTGATCGTGGGGGGTCGGATTGTGATGCACAGCTGGAGGATTCGTCCCCCCGGCAGGGTCTCCTAAGCTGAGAAGGAGCTTGGCATTTCCATCAGGAAGCCTAGTTAAGAGTAAACCAATACCAGGATCCACCACCGTCTTGGTATCAAAGTCGCATGGTGGTAAATCTCCCTCTGATCCACAAGGGCTGCGACTGCCTGTCGTGGTGACGACCTGGGGCAGACTCTGGCCAGGGTGTCCTCGGAATTTCAGGAAACCACAATGGCTTAACCAGCAAATCTCGGAAAAAATGGTGGTTTTGCTGGGGACCGCGCAACTAGGGATGACGGGCCGTTCAAGTATCAAGTAAGTAAAATTGCAAAGCTCAAAACTGATTTTTAAAAAAAATAACTTTAGACGAAATATAAAAAAAATGGTCAGAAAAAGCATAAAACTATCTTTTTTAATAATATATGTTATTGCATGGCAAGAAGAATATATTATTGGTGAAAAAAAATACATTAAATCAATAAATATTGTTAACGCTCATTTATTTCCGAACAGCTCAATTTGTTGATCATGGAGGGCTAAAGGAGTTGGTTTGGTTCAGGGCGCAAGATCATACCCACGACTATTTGTGGACTGCACTTCTACTCATTGTGATACACGTGCCCCTATGCTTAATTATGTCCTAAATAATAGCAAATTTTGCGAATTCCTGAAATCGTACCTACCTGATTCCCATCTTACTGGTAATCTGCTCAATGGAAATTATTACTAGAGCTCGTCTAAGTCTTTTCCAACAATCAAGTAGCGATTAAGTTGTTCTGGCGCAGACTAAATTTTCCAAGAGGCTTTAGGATGGAAACAAACTTCTCAGCCTGGAACATTCCACTAGGATAGAGAAAAATTTGCAGCAAAAGGTGCTAACACGGCCGATACTTCCAGTCATGGAGCAGGCTGGTTTTAGGCACCGCCTCTTTAATAATTCCTCTTCAACGCCAAATTTTTTATTGGATTTGAGTGGTGGCAGTGAGTTAGTTCCATGTTGTGAAGCGTCTATCTTGACGTTTTATAACGGTTATGAATGAGTATTGCTTTTTGCAGCAGTTTGTAAAAGTTTTACAAGTTGTTTATGTTTTCCTACGATTCTACAGTTTCCATCTTTAAATATTAATCTTTCTGGGTTCTTCAGTTCTATAAATGCCAACGTTGTCATTGTCAGAATCTCCATGTTCAGCTCCTATTCCAGAAAACCTAAAATGGTTTCCCTCACAAATCTCGCTCCTGTTGCGTCGTCTTTGCAAGGTCGATCGACTTGCCTTGGGATTTGCTGCTATCCTGGAAGAATTAGAGCCTCGAACAAATTTCTTTCCGCCACACGGGCGCTGGCGAATGCTGGCTGTAAAGACCTACGGACGCTCTAGTACGGCTATCATGTTATTCTAGATAATGCCGCGATTGACAACCAACGGAGAAGTATCAATGAGTATGGAAGATGACATGTTCAAATGGTAGCCGAAGCCAACACGACAAATTAACGGACTGACAGACAGGGGTACAACGCAATCAAGCAAATGTGGAAATGCTGGGACCCACACGAACCTAGTTGTGAGAGACAATTTCAATAAATAAAATTGCACATGAAAATTCTTGTGTTAGGTATTTCAATACACCATTGCGTCGACAGATTTTAACACATTTTAACCTGTTTTATTTACTCATAATCATCAATAGATGATAAAGCATTCAGCGTTGATCAATCCCTTTGAGAAGTGTCATGTATTCGACTTGATGAAGAAACGTTAGAGGTGACTAGATGCATACTTAGCCTATCACATGACTTGCAGTGCCCAACAGATGTATAATGTCAGTGGTGATGTCCTACCAGGTAACTCTGGTAACAATATGCCGATCCTGAAGGAATGGGAATCCTGGTAGATCCGGTGAGAGAGAACAAGCCAACGACTACGTGTATACTGCAAGCAACCTCTAAACACGACACGTAACTTAATCTTGTCAGCAATCTGTACAAAATAAAGGTCTTATACCTATATCAAGTAGATTCTTTCCGTGGGAGGCATTGCTTTCGTTTTCTTCTTTTGCCGAAATAATCTCCTTAAAAGATCTCAACTGTCTGAAGCCATTCCATGCCGTTCCATAAAAGTGGAATCTACGCAGTCGATAAGCGCTTTCACATCGTGCGGAACACACATCAACTTCCAATGTCTGGGTTCAGTGAAAGCTGACCTAACGAGGAGAACTTGAAAAAGAGGGTTAATAGGTTAACAAGGCGAAAGCGAACGCAGATGTATAATAAAAAATGGGCGCTAGGATCGATTCCACCACGTATATGTTACAGGGCGCCTCCTACCCCTGCGCCACTCGCGTATCAAATATAACCAATGGAAATTATATTATTCGCGTCAGGACCTGTATTTTTTACTAGCTTTAGAAAGAAATAGAGTAGCAACAAGTGTCTCACTGAAAAAGTTCCTAGAATTTCGACACTCAGTTGGATTCACAGCTTTGAGACCACTCAAATTTGTAAGATCGTTAGCACGACAACCACAAATAGCGCAAGCACAAGATGTTATACAATTTGCTAAATCTTTCATTTTTATTATTTTATTTTTGTAAGACCCGTTTTCACGTCTACTGTGCGGATCCCGGCACTTCTCATTCGATTCGTTTCCTCGTATCCACTGTCCGTGAAGATCTTCCAACTTTACTGTGAGGGTTTTGTTGCTGTTTGAGGATTCCATCTTGAATATCAATGCTGGTCGAACTATTCTCTCTAGAGTCCCGAGAAAGCCGGGCTGGAGCGCTCCTAAATGGATTGCAGGGAGTGATTTTTTTCCCAAACAAGTCCGGTACCAATTTTCCGATCCTAGAGGTACGAGAGGCTTGGTTGGCGCGAAGCGGAATCGAACTCGCACCATACTCATAATGACAGACATCAATACCACTGTGCTATCTTCCACCATTATGTGCTATCTGCAAAACTGGAGCAGTACAAATTTGCTAAATACGTACTTACTTAGTACTTGAATGGCCCGTCCTCACTGGTTGTGCGGGCCTCAGCATAATCTCCATTTTTCGCAGATTTGCTGGTTAAGCCATTATGGTGCCCTGGAGTCCCGAGGTCAGCCTGACCAAAGTCTGCCCCACGTCTTCACCACCACAAGCAGTTGCAGCCCTTGTGGATCAGAGAGAGATTTGCCACCATGCAATTAATTTGATACCAGGACGGTGGTGGATCCTGGTATTGGTTCACTCTTAGCTAGGTTTCCTTATGAAAACGCCGGACTCCTTCTCAGCTTGGGAAACCCTGCCGGCGTGACGAATCCCACCGCTGTACCTCGCATTCCGACACCCAGGAACACCTCCCAGCCACGATGAAGCGGTAAACCGTCGGGAGGATTTGCTAAATATCTTATATAAAGTGTCCTGTGGTCGCATCTAAGCGATTTTTTTCATCACGGATGCGCACCGAATACATCGCTTTTATATGAAAAACCTCAAAAATGAAAACTCACATGGATTGATTCGATTCAGGAAGATAACTGAGAAAAATTAGTACTACAGAAATCGAAGAGTCAAAGAATATAGAGGTCGCAGCTCAAAAAAAGTCCTTGTCATAATTTTTTGAATGGTTTCCCTGTTTAGTGAGATACAACGTAAAGTGTTTGCATCTGAAAGAAAGAGAGTGTTATGACGGTTTTTCAAGTAACAAGTACCGACATGAGATATCCTTGGCTAGTCTGAGTATCTGAGCTCTTAGTTTAAAGAATTCCGTATAAGGACTACTGATAGAAATGTAGTGACCTTGTTCAAACAAAATTTGCGGCAGGTGGATAGACACAGTCGGTGGTCATTTAAACACCTGTTCATCACATTATATTGCCATCGTCACCTCACTAACAGCTAGGTAATCTCTCCATGTAGTTTTAATTAACTAACTGATTTATCTAAAAAACCAGTCTGTTAGGTTGGTATTAGACCTCCTGACATAATTTGCCATGAAGTGTTTCTGTTTTCCAAACCTTTCAACAAACAACCGACTACATGCATAGGTTTCAATGCATGTGGTGTGAAAATAGTGACTGCTTTGAACGTTCTTTGCAATAATGAGTCCTATAAACTCTAAACTCTAAGCGACATATCTCACATCATTCTTTAGTGAATCCAAGCTTTTAGCAAAGTTTGTTAAGTAGGAAGAAAATGATTAAGATCTGGAAAATTTTACCCACAACTCACAGCGTAGAAATCGGCAGTCATACTAGGATTCACTTCTGCAGTGCATGTCTGACAATATAAATGAAATCTTATGAACGACATTTCTGGAATGTTTACTTTCTATTTGCTGCCTACTAAAATTTTCAAGGCAGGGCATTATGTGAAATACAACCACAATGATGCTGAGATATTTGCAAAACTCAGGACCGCAGGTGTCTGCGGAGAGGAACGAACGCGCTATTAGCCTTCCCGGGGGCTAACGCGTTCACCATCGTACCATGCGGATCTTTCGTTTTGCCTGTCTCTCAGCTAGTTTCTCCAGACGGGTAATGGCGCGTTCGTTCTCCACCGCAGACACCTGCGGTCCAGAGTTTTGCAAATATCTCGACATTTCTGCAGTTGAATCATTCTAGTGCATATCGTCCGTTTTTTGCATAAGTACTTCTAGACATCTAACTGAAATGCTCTTATTTGCTGCTCTGTTATTTCTCCTTACTCATAACGTCATTACATTCTTCACAAAGAGGTTTATTCAACAAGGTAAGCAAGCATTAAGAAACTCCTAGTGAAATTAAGTTGATTCTAACTTTATATTCAAAATATTTATCATTGACAGACAAGCTGAATATTTTTGGACCTTTCAGAAATTCCCATAATCTGCTCGGATCGCGTTCGCTATTGCCAATTTGTGACCAATTTCTGTGATAGTCCTCGTATGTTCTTTCATTCCTTGGTGATTTTGAAGAAAGAGCATTGTGACGTCATCGCATGGGACTATAAATAGAGAAATGCTTTTCCTAAATTAAAAAAAAACAGCTTTGAAAAAAAGCCCATTCGTCCTTTAGAATAGCCAGTAATATGAAACTAATACTGAACAACATTCATATTATGGGAGTTTTTCTAGAAAATCTTTCTAAAAGTAGGAGCAGATTTAAAGCCACTTACCACAGATCATTTCAAAAGAAGAAACTACACTTGGTTAAGTGCTAGGTATCCAACCAACCTATCGAATCGTGCGCGATTCATCGGAATTTCTATGTCTTTTAACTACTAGTAATCACCAATATGGTTGATTAGTTAGCCACCACAAGGTCTTTCACATAAGTTTTTAACTTGCAACAAATATCCCTCATTGTTCTAGCGCCTCATTGTGGCTATCGGGGCTGCTCCTTGTTTGGCACTGTGATTCACAGCGGTGGAATCATCCAATGGCAGGTATCTCTGAGTCGTGAAGGATTTCGACATTTCACCCGGAATGACCTCAAGAATCACATACATTCCGGCAAAAAATACTAACTGGCAAGCGGGGATCCTGGAAAGGCTCCAGTGCAGCTTTCGAGATTCCGGGAGAGGGAAATCATGCACTGTTAAGATTCGCACCATTCATTAAGATTCGTCAAGACGAACTATTCAAATATTTAAGTGAGCAAAGCAAACATGAATGATTAGACAAAAGAACAAGTCCATTTCTTAAGAGCATGGAGCAATAATGAAAAGGGACTGTGCATTCACTTGTAAGCTTTGCGACCCCGATGCGATCGAGGTGGGGACTCCGAAAGGCGAAAGAACTCAACCAGTCAGTGAAATCTTGCGACATCCACCCAAAATCCTAGAAGGAGAAAGAACGAACTCAACTACTGCTGATAGGATTCTCTGTGATGAAAAACAAAGGTGCGTTACGCAATGATAAACGGCATGTAAGTGTTATAGATGAGGAATAATCCAATAACTGACATCAGCTCCATTGACAACTAATTCCATCACCCCTTTAAAAAAATCCTCTCAAGTAGTCCATACAGTGCATTAAGAAATGAATGATTTGGGAAATCGTTGATCTAATGACTGGGATGTGAAGGACTTCATCAAAAGAGCGGTAGACAGACGTAGAACTTGCTGGATTTGCACTGTACTAGAAGAAATATTCAAGGTGTTCCAAAGATTTCTAAAAGCAAACTACTACGGACCCACTTTAACCTAGTTCTCCGCTACTAGCATTGGTATAATAATCTTTTCTTCTAACTTAAGAACACTTAAAAATCTAGTCCGAAGAAACCGGTGGATCGATAACAACCAATTCTTTAGGTGGAAAATGCGTAGTTCCAGCTGAAGAAAGGCTTACACTTTCATCGACTTCAATGGACAGGAAGAATAAAGGTGTTTAGGAGTCCAATTCATAAAGGACTTTCTCACTTGTCGATATTTTTATCTAAGAAAAATCTTCGTCTGCAAATTACGGTAGCCAGTAAAAGTATTGAAGCCTTATGTCAATATCTAACCGAAGGACCTGACTTAGGACAAATGAATGAGATGTCGTACTAGGACAAATGAATGAGATGTCGTACTTTAACCTTAGAAAACCACCCACTACTTATTCTTTAATAGCCTGCTGATTTGAATTGGTATTAGTAAGATTCTTCATTCACCCTTGCCCTTTGTCAAAGTCACCCGTCAACTTTTCTTTCTCAATAGAAACGAAAGTAAGCATATTTTTCGAATTTTGGGATAAATTTTTTAAGTCTTCATCAATAGTGCAACCAGTAGTATTGGTTTGCTCTCAGAGAAAACTCGAATTTATTGTCAAAATCGACACCGAATCATCACTTAGGTAATTCCTAGGAATTTGATTTCTTGTGGATTAAACCATTTTGCAAATGCTAATCCACATTTAAGAGCACAACAGAGAAGACAAGGAGCACTTCTCCTGAACTCACGCTCGCCTGACCTTTAGGCACATTGCTATCCTTGTTCAAAATAAGGAAACCAGGGATTATCCTCTCATTAACAGCGCAGTGTTTACGAGTTTTGTTTTTTCTGATGCACAACCTAAACGTTGTAAACTCTTTAGGAAATCGCTCTCACGCACTCAACACCACGTCGGCAACCAACATTTCCAGAAGCTTAACTGCGACAACTGAGGCGTTAACTGTGCTCGGGTGAACGAAAGTTTAAAAACCATTGGCTTAAAAAAGCCTATTTTTTGCGAAAACAATTTGTTATTTCCAAAAACGAAATATTGAAAAAAAACATTTTATAACAAAAGAATATGATTTTCAGACTGCTAAGCTAACACTTTGTCATCTTCATAGCCGGATTGATCACAGACGATAGGGCAAAGGTGGTCGCCTTCGCGACATGCGCCTTCTAGTCGTGTCAAGCCGAATCCATTAGAATGTAGCACTACTCAAAGGAAGTACCCCCTATCGGCGCATCCTTTTATGTCGGTTGTTGATCTACAGCCTTTGAATACAATTTGCTGATCGCCTTTCATCAGCACCATCACTAAAGAATGTTGTTGCCAGGACGGCAATGACTTCTAGAACTTACCTGCTCTTAGCTGAGAACTGTATGGGTGGAATTGTCGAACTCACTCTCAGACTTTGAGATTACGCTCAAGGATGAATCTTCATAAATACTACAGTGTTACCTGAATTCGACTTCTGCTTGAGAATTTTCGTCTTTGTTATGGATGCCATTGAATCGTGGTTGGAACTACTTTCTCTGGATTCCTGAAATAACCGTGCTAGGATGCTCCCGCGCGGATTAGAGAAAATCGCCTTGCCCGATACAAGTCCGGCACCAATTTTCCGACTCCAGCGGAATGAGAGGCCTTATGGGAACGGAGCGAGGTCGAGGCAACACCTGGGCAGCTTTGTTGTTTGTTCGTGTAGTGAACGGAATCACTACTACTGCACCACTTACTCCAACCAGTAAACGTAATTACAATTAATCAGAAAGTTTTGTGTCAAATAATTTTAGTCTTATTTTGACACGCATCATTAATTTGAAATATCTTACCTCTTAATAACCTCATCTAGTCCACCTGAATACCACTTTCTAGTTCTCGATCGATGACGTTTTTTGGAGGTAGTTTCAGCCTCGACTTGGCTTCTGAAGCACAGTTAGTTGTAGAGGTGTTAGTAGAAGAGGTAGTCGTTAAGCCAGAGTTGGAGCGACTATGATCAGTGGCGCAGAACCTCGTGACACAGCTCGTTCAAGTTTTGCAACGTCGATTGTGCAACGTGTTGCTGCGTGTTTTCGTCGAAGACTGGTTCCATTCTCTTGACCAATGTCGGAAGTAGGAGTTTCTTTGTGCGCAATTCATCGCTCTCCTGGACATACCCCTTCGCCGTAATCGTTTAATCAGAACTCATAGAACTGTGATACACTAAAGCGGCGGCGGACCACCAAACGGTCAGCAGAGCTTTCGGTGGTATTTTGGTTTTGAGAAGTGCCGCAGAGCTTTATAGCAGTCCAAACACTAAGATGGTCGTCGCCAATTACCATAGTGGATCCATTCCTTGCTGCTCATCACGAACGCGCTCAAGAAACGGACCATTCTGGTTGCGCAGTAAAGTGCCAGCGATGCATCAAAATGACAGTTTCTTTGACTGCCATTCAATTCGCTCATCGCCCATTTGTCGAACTATTTCCAATTTCTAATTCGCCTAAGATGCGCTAAAACAGTTGAAATGCTTATGCAGAGTCCTTCAGCAAGCCTTCGAACAGCTTATTAGAAGAGTTTTTCGCGGATTTACCTCTACCAATTCATCGTTTTCAGTGGAAAAGTGACGTCCTCGATCTCTGTACTTTCTAGCTCAAACTCCCTGCAACGCAATTTTTTGAAACTAATCCCAGAATGTCCATTCGTTCATAGTTCGTCGTCACCTCGCCCCCCATACCTCGTTAATGTCTCCAGCCGATTGCGCGGCGCACATCCGAGTATGAATTCATGGAAGAAAAATTTGCCTGGATCCTTTGATTTTGACATTTCGACTTCTAACCTGCACAAAATATGATAAGACTACAATTTGAAATTTCCTGTTTGAGGACTTTTTTGGACTTTTTACTGCCGCCTGTCATTGAATTCTGATCTAACCCCTTGCCTGTATTAACGTCGTCACTACCACTGCGTTAATCGCCCTATATATGTATATATATATATATATATATATATATGCTCATTTATAAAAAAAGGGCGCGTGTGGCAACAGTGATTGGAGGCACCACTGCGACAAACACGTGGAGGATCCCCACCCACGTCCATGGTCCACCAAGCCCTCCATCCATCCGGGGTCGGCAAATTGGTACCAGACTTATCTGGGAGGATAGCAGCACTGGCTCGATACATCGGTAGGCCACCGCGAGTCATTGTAAAGGCCAGATATGCATTCAATCACCTCCAGCGATACTTAATGTAATCAAATGCATGGCGCATCCCTCAGGCATTGGTCAACGCCGAGAGGTTTATTCTTTATCCTTTATGCTCATTAATACAAATTTTTACCAACTAATTGAAGGAAAGACAATTTTATTACAGTGCTAGAACTATAGAAGTGGCATAGAAAGGAAAAGATTTATCACCAGCGTATTACACTTGAAAACATGACTGTTGACACAGATGAATATTGAAAAAATTTTCAGTGTTTTGAAGAACAAATCGTCCAGGCGCCCAAATTCAAATGGACCACTCATCGAGTATCTAAAAAACAGAAAAAAAATCGATGACACCATCAAGTACGGTATGTGAACCTCAAAAACGTAGTGGTCACCGAGATGTAGTTAAGCATAGCTTGAATAGACATTTGCAGGTCGAGAACAGAATGATGACTTCCATCAACTTCTCACCAACAGAATCCCATGAGGCTAAAAAAATTAAAGCTTGAAGAGGTGATGAATTTAAGAGCAATTCCTATAGCGCTGATATAATTTATCCTTTACTGATCGCTCCCAATAGATGTTGGATACTCTACTATGTTTACTTGACGAGGTAGGAAAAAATGAATCACTACAGTTGAGTTCTCCACCACGAATTCGATGACCATCAAGAGCTCAGGACGTTATTGTAATAGCGTCATCCTTTCGAATGACTACCACAATTCTGCTTTTCAGAGTACTGTATCTGGAGTTGAGTCCGCCAGTGGTTCATACGAAAGAATTTCAAGCAAAGGTGAGTTCTAAATGTGTTATCTTTGACGTTTGATTGTTGATGGCACTAGTAGAACTAGCTGAGAGTCAGGCGAAACGAAGGAACCGCATGGAGTGGTGGTGAACGAGTTAGACCCCGGAAAGGGCAATAGCGCGTTCGTTCCCCACCGCATGCACCTGCGGTCCGGAGTTTTGCAAATATCTCGGCACCATTGTGGTTGTATTTCGCATAATGCCTTACCAAAAAATTTTAGTAGGCAGCAAATAAAAAGTTAATGCTGCATTATCTTTATTGTAGGGGCGGAAAGCCCAGTGGTAGTGGTGTCCGTCATTACGAGTGTTGTGCTAATTCGATTCCGCCCCCGGGCCAACCAAGCCTCTCATTCTTCCGGGGTCGGCAAATTGGTACCGCACTTGTCTGGGAAAAAAACACTCTCTGCAATCCAACGGGGAACGCTCCAGGCAGGTATCTCAGCACTCGAGGGAGAATTCCTCGACCAGCATTCTAGGACACTCAAGATGAGATGGAAATCCTCAAGCAGCAATGGAAGTCACAGGTAAAGGTGGTAGATCTTCGTGGACAATGGATGCGAGGAAACGAATAGAATGTGAGAAGTGCTGGGATCCGCACAGTGGACGGGTCATATAAAATACAAAATAAAATAAAATTGCTTTTTTTAATCTCAATCAGTATTATTTAATAATAAATGAGTTGGCCAAATACTGTAAGAAGTTTCACTTCATCCCAGTAGCTAGGGTCATCCATACAGGTTCACAAATCTAAACACCTTCGTCTCGAATGAGCCATGCAGAAATTTCAGTACAGAAATTCATCTTGAAAGAGTTCACTATCATCGACATAAAGGAAGGAGTCCTACAAAGCGATGTCACTTGCTAAAACATTTAAATGGGTTTTTTTTTCTTCGACAAAGTCGGGAAGATTGGACGATGCGCTACGGGTGTGAGGAATTCTTTGACTACTGCCTACACCATCTTCGCTTTACTGATGATATCCTTCTCACGAAATCTAGACACATACAGAATTAATTCTGGCTAATTTCGATGGCCGTTCATCAATTTGTCATCAATTGAACCTCCAGAAGACGAATTCCAGGATAAATGAGTTTCTTCGTGATATCCCACACACATGTGTAACTAATATTTCTAGATATTAAAACTATGTTTATTTCGACCAAGAAGATGTCAGAGGTCAATTTGATTGACGACTTACCTAGTCAGTTAAGAAAGAAATACAAACGACTTTAGAAGATTAAAAGACCATGACAATGTGGAGAAAAACTGATAAAAGACGATCAGGTTCGTAACTACTTTTTCGATACCACGTATCCTTTTCGTAACGTTTATCTCTGATAAATCTTTACATCCGGAATTGTACCATTAACCATAAATCCTTTACCATTATGCTATTCTAATCACTCCATAACTGTATCCATGTCATGGGATCAGCTAGGATGGACTTTCCACTTGAGCTTTTTATGCATAAGCGAAACAGTTTAACTAGTCCGTCATATCATCGAATCTAGCATTGTTTTAGGTTTAATAGATGAGGGGTTTATGATGAAGTTGCACGATTACAATGTTTCGAAAATACCATATCTTATAGTTTGACAGCTTATAAGTGATACAACATTGATTGACGATGAGCCCTATTGGGATCTCCGATAGTCAAATCTATGCTTTAGCCCTTAAATGGCACGTTTTCAAGAACCCGAAGAACCTTGTGGCCTTAGCAAAATGTCCATTCGAATGACAGCTTGCTGGTAAAGCAAAATTTCTAACTGGCTCCTCGAAATAGCTATGTTATTTGGGTATTCCATGTCACACTCATTTGACTGCTGGTGACTATCAATTCCTTGTAACGCTTCATTCTAGCTGGCATTCCGGATGGAATTGTCCAACTTGTTCTCAGCCTGACACAGGCTGCTGGGAGATCAATTCGCATTGTACGGCACAATTTGACACCTAGGGACATCCTAATCACAATGAGACAACATAGTACTGAAAGGATTATGAACTCGAAAGTATTGTCCAAGAAACAACTCTATTGAAGTTTAAGAACTCAATGCCCAAAAAGCATAACTAGTTATTGCTTTCAGGTAAAAAGTTTTAGAAAATAAGCTTTTTGTAATTATTACATAACCAGTCATCACAAGTACTTTGCTGATCCCAACACCTCTTGTAATCTGTTCGTTTTCCTCACATTCGTTGTCCACAAAGGTCTTCGAAGATTTCACGTGCTGCCTCAGCTGCTGCTTGAGGATTGTCCTCTCCTTCATGAGTGCCGTTCAGTGTTGGTCGAGTCGATTCTCTGTGCAATCGTAGTGAAAGCAGAGCTGGGGCGTTCCCAAGCAGATTCCGGAAAAAGTGATGAGGCTAGGTGGTCTATTTTGCACGGCGAGATGCTCTGTCCTAACATGCAAGACATATGACACAATACGCAGGATTAGAAGGTTTGATACTTATTGATTGATTCGTCATGAATTTCGAATAATCTCAGCTCGACGTACTTAGCGATATCATACAAACACATTACTGTTAGCAGTTCGAAGTGCTTTGCAGCTTATGGGTTGCCCTTTCACTATTTTTCGCGCCCACATACTCTAAACGACAACTGTCATTCACTTCGGCTATAAGAATCGAAAGAGATTTGTATATCTTTGGTAAAAATATACGTACAGGGCATGTATATTACTGAAACATATATACTTTTTTTGTTCATTTCCCTGTGCAGAATAGAGCTTCCCCGAGAAAAAGCCAAACACAACATCTCTGCTCTGCAAGCTATCAACTGATAACAAAAACTGTGCGAAAACTGTTCAGTGTGTTAAAATATGCCACCGGAAGAAAATGAGACATATAGGGGTTACTCCGGCCGTTCCTGGAAAACGACTATGACAGCTATAGGTGTCACTCGTCGCGAATGTTAATGAAGCATCAAGATCAATTCCTTAGTGAGACTCATAAAGCAGACTAAACTGCGTCGATCCAGCTTTGTTAATGAAGTTCAGAATAAAGATTAGAAACAAGTGTTTCCACAACGTTCTGTTTAGTCGACTGCTTCGACACCATGCCTGATTGTTCAAGACACAGTGACCTATGCAACACCAAAAACAAGAATCTGATGAGCGAATGCTGCGCTAAAGCTTGCAAATTCTGTCAACCAAACCGTAAACATCGACATAAAAAAGTGAGTTGTTCGAAATAAATCCTATGACTTATCATTTTGGCGCGTTTCACTCATTTTTGCTCTTGTTTCTTCACCGTTTCAGTTGTCATCAATTCGTCAAGGACGGTTTCTGTGATGATAAGACGCCCACCAATGAGGAAAGAAAGCATTCATGCGGTGATTCCTATAAGCTCTGTTAACTTGTTAACTTTCTTAATACATGATAATTAAAATGTTCACTGTCATTCACTCTATCGCAGCTCTTTCTCCATTAAAATGTTTTCTTGTTGTCATTTTTTTTCACGTGATGCCCTTTCAAATAAGCTAAATAAAAAATTTTTTCAAATGACATTGTGTGCTCGATACCAGTTATATGAATTAAACTATGCTGGAAGAAGAATCTTCTCAACAGTTAATGTTTCCTCCATAAGCACCCATGAGGTTGCCAGTACGAGATTAAGGGGTGGATAGAGCCCTGGTAGTGATGTCCACCATTACTAGCACAACCCATTAGCACACTGTGCTGGTTCGACGTCAACTCCTCCTACCCCACACCCCCCTCACCCGAGCTCACTACGCCTCTCCTATCTCCGGGATTTGAGAGTTGTTGCCAAACTTACCTGGGAAAAGCTCACCGTCTGCAATCGAGCTGGGAAGTTCTGGCTCTGCTATCAGGGAACTGCAGAGAGAATCGGCTCATCGAACATTCAGTTGAAATCTATGACGAGAAGAAAATCTTCATGCAGCAACTGAAGCAACGTACAGAAAGTTAGAAGATCTACCGTAGGTGATGGATGCAAGGAAATGAATCGAATGTAAGAAGATTTGCCAATATTGGCCAGCCTATCGGCGGCTAGGGCCTTCTTCAGAGCCTGTAAGGGTCAAATTTGCAAGCAATCTACTCAGTGAAATACTTGCTTTACTTTCAGTAAGATATTTATTTTGCTTTAAATACTTTCACAAGCTCAGCAGGGAAAACTTAAAACCTAATTTTTAATGGGGTAGGGGCCAGCTTTATTCAAATGTGTACTGTTTTTAATTTTCATTTGCTGCCCACTCTTCTTTTATGGCAGGGTGTTACGTAAAATATAGTCACAAGGATGTTGATATATGAGCAAAACTCGAAACCTCCGGTGCGGTTCGAATCTATATTGCCCTTTCCTGGAGTTCATGTGTTGTCCACTGCACCAATCAAAGCCCGTGCTTTCTTTTTTTCTCAGCAACTTTATTATTCTAGTGGTGCCGTCAGCTGTCACTCGTCAATGAGTATAATCTGGGCAGCATAAATCGGCACTCAGCGGAATTTTGTGCGCCAATGGGCTTCCATTTGTTTGCTTGTCTCGCAGTCGTCGTTCATGGTAGTGATTTGATAGAAGCATTGTGAAGAGTATGAGTCTTATACTGGTATCTGTAAAATTACTGCAGCTTCGAGTATCGCCATTTGATTCTTGTTAAGAATACGTCTGCCCAACAGGTAAGTGGCTAGCCTTCCTTGGGAATGCCTGCATCCTCACGGAGTCCACTCTACAGTTCTTTTCTTCCATCTGTGTTCTGTTTTCCTTATCGTTTGACTAATGTCTCGACAAAATCATTTTCTTTAAAAAAGTGAATGGAATTAAAATAGCAATAAAAGCATAAATACACAGATCAAGCTAAAAGGACGAATCCTACGACAAAAAGTAACCCTAAAAAGAATGCATCCTCCCAACGGTTTAACGCCTCATCGTGGTTGGGAGGTGTTCCTGGGTGTCGGACTGCGCTGTGCAGCGGAGAGATTCGTCCCCCACGGCAGGGTCTTCCAAGATGAGAAGGAGTCCGGAGGGAGTTTCCATCAGGAAGCCTAGCTAAGAGTAAACCAATACCAGAATCCTCCACCATCCTGGTGCCAAAGTCACATGGTGGCAAATCTCCCTCTGTTCCACAAGGGCTGCACCTACCTGTCGTGGTGACGACCTGGGAGCAGACTTTGCCACTAATGGCTTAACCAGCAAATCTCCTAAAAATGGTGATTATGCTGGAGCCCGCACAACCATTGAGGGCGGGCCGTTCAAGTATCAAGTATCAAGTAAAGGAATGTTCAAACTAATATTACTTTTACACTATGGAGACACTACAAAGCTTCCGTTGAAAGCGGTATGAAGATTTCAGCAAAGGTGACAGTGGTAGAAAAGTCGCTTTCTCTTCAACGGCAAGTGTAACAGCTCATATTTGCAGTGCTCTGTAATCGCTTAAATCTAAAAAGGATATTTTGTAACGAAAAAAATTCTATGACACGGTTTAGGAAAAAAAGGAAAACTCACAGGCATTACTTCACCTTGTCTTTCAATTTCTTCTCCCTTGTTAGGGTATTCCAGTGAAAAATAATCACTTATTTAGGAAGGGAAACCACAAAGATCCCAGTGGTATTTCTATGAAGTATTGGAATAGAAGTTCACAGTATGTCAAGTAACATACGAGGGTGGCTGACAAATACAGGAGTACCAACGGCGTCAGTTCTCATTCAAAAGCAGAGCAATCGAAAATTAAATTTGAACAGAAGAGTTGAACCTAATGAGAACAACGTTTAGGTTGGATTTCAAATATACCTTTGTCTTGACATAAAAGACTTGAACTCTTATGGAAATGTACCCATAACGGTTGGCAATATTCACCAGAGCAGTTCTTATTGGTTTCAGGTTCTTGTGAGGATGCAAAGATTAGTTTCTTTCACAAGGGTGATAAGATATATCAACAAACAAAATCAAAATCCGTGGTGTTCATACCGAGTATACGATCACATAAGAAAAAACACCAGTCATTCTTATATCGTAACCATTAGTGGGGGCGTGTCAAAATGTATACAGTTCCGGGTTCACGTCGAAAAGTACTGTGTTTCGATAATCATTACGCTTTTAAAAAACCCACTTCAAAATTCACGAAAACCACAGAACTGTTGACACATTAAGTGATTCTAACTCAAAATAATGGAGTTGGTTTTTCGCATATCTGACATATCTCACATCACTCTTAGCTTTCTTTATGGCACACATCCAGGGATTTGGAAAACTTAAAGCTTAACTTAGCAAATGAGAGCTCAGAAGGTCAGATAGCACAATGGTAGTCATGCTGATCATCACGAGCACGGTGTTAGTTCGATCCCGCCCCAGGCTCACAGAGCACGAAGGTTGAGATCCCTCCGGGTCGGGAAATTGGTACGGAATCGTCCAGGAAAAAATCACTCTCTGCAAACCATTTGGGAACGCTTTAGCCTGTCTCTTCTCAGTACTCCAGTGAGAATCGACTCGACCAGAATTCTACGACATTCAAAATGAAATGAAAATCCTCAAGCGACAGCCAAAGCCACACGTAGAAGATGGAAAACCTCAATAGATTATCGGTGCGGAGAAGCGGATCGCATGTGGGAAGTTGACGGGTGGTATAGAATTAAAAAAAATGAAAAGATAAGAGTTTGCAAAACGCTTCAAATTCTGATTTTAAGACTGTCTATACGGTAAAAAAAAATGCTCTCAGCGTTGATCAATCCTTGAAGGATGCAGCATACATTCGACTTCATTAAGCAACTTTACAACCACTCGTGGTATTCTGCCGATGTATCAACCGAATGCTTCTATCCTTTCAGAGAAGTCCGGCACTAAAACCACGAAGGGATGGAAGGCATGGTGAGCCTTAGGCGAGGGAGTCGATCCCATTTGTATTGCAAGGCGCGTCTGATCACTGCGTTACACGCCCCCATCCATACGGTGTAAGGAAAAAAATAAAATGTAGCAAATGTTGCCTTCGATGAAAAAAATTCTGGTATTTATAACAGGAGTAAGTGTAACGAAAGAACGGCTCATATAAGTGTCTTATAAAATTACGATATAAACCGGACACATAGCACTGATATCCGCTAACATTGTATTGAACGTAAACGTAGTGTTTGGATGGGTTGTGTGCTAGCACTCATTTCGTAGATGTGGTGTCTCAGGGTGGTGGTATAGCCTCTAGCGTTTTCGCCCTACAACTACCACGTAAGTGCTCAAAAGTCCTAAAGGATACTGCGGTGGTAGGATTGATAAGCATTCATTGTACAGTGGAAACTTGCTACAACCGTGCTGTAAGCATGAGTAAGTGGTCCCATGCCGAGAAGGTGACGATTTAAACGTGAAATTTCTAGGAATACTTTCAGTACAAACATTATGAGTATTATTTGGTTGGCAATAATGCATTCTACATCATTGTTCTTCAGTTTACACGGTAAATAGTGTGAAGTGTTTTCTGTGAAAGAGATTCCTTCAAACTCATCTAGTTTTCATTTCAGCATCTATTCTATTAATTTTATGTTTATGTAACAAGCATGAAAAGCAACAATACTTCACGTCACAGCTCTAGGGCTCTTGCAAGAGGCAGCGACGGCAGTGCCATGGTGAATTTGTTTCGTGGGAGTTGGTTTGGCCTTTCATGAAAAGAAAAGTTTTTTTTATGAAACATTAGTGTACAGAACGGATAGCCAACTCAGCGAGACCACATGTACGATGACTACGAAAAAATCTTGCAGCTAAAAATGAAGTAGGACGGAGTTCCAAGTTATAGATCAGGAAGCTTGAACGTATCTTCTCAGAAACTGACAGCCAAATAACACCGCCATTCCGCCATACTTGTAGACGGGTAACACTGTCGGAAGAAAAAATCGCTTAGTTATACACTGTAGAGGTGCATGTATTGCAATAGTTAGAGGCGCCCTGCAGTATACATAGGATCGATCCTGCACCGAAAGGTCACCAAGTCTTCTATCCCCTCCAGGGTGGTAAATTGGTACCAGGCTTTTCTGGGAGGATAGCAACACCGACTGATACATTGGTAGGCAACGGCGAAAGTCATTGTACAGGTCAGATATGCATTCAATCTGTTCTAACGATACTTAATGAAGTTGGATGCGTGACGCATTCCTCAGAGATAAATCAACGCCGAGAGCATTAACCTTTTTTTATACACTGTATAAAGATGCCATGGAACGAATGTAGCACAGTGCTAGGGTTGCTCTGCAACACATACGCGGTGATTGGCTCGATTATGTGCAGCTAGTAAGCCAAGCCCATTGAGGCTAGTGTTGTCTGAAATGGTAAAGCACTGATTTGATAGGTCGACAAATAACGGTAAGCTGTTGTTTTGGGTAAATATGCATGCTGCCACTCTTGCAGTGCACATTGGAATCGAATGAATGGCATATCACTCACGAACTAATTAGCGCCGAAAGTTTTGTCCTTCCCATTAAGCTTTTGTGCCTTAAAATGAAAAGCAACTAATTCTTGGCGAATCTGTAACATCGTAAAATCTAATCTACGAAAAAACAGTGATTTCACAAAAATCGTAAAATCATGCATGCAGGAAATTTCTACAGCCCAATCCTGCAAAAGGAACAAACCATATCGGTACTCAACACAAACACTGAAACCACCCGACAGTGTTTATGGACTGATTTGGATACTGATAAGGTGACGAGGTGCTAAAAATATAGGACCGAATGCTTAAAATCCTTAAAAGAAATAAATAGTTAGGAATAGTCTAACCAAATATTTAGTCTACCAAGACTCCACACTTCTTAATAACTCAAAAGACCGATTTTCCGTAAAACTCGGTATAGATAGTTAATATATTTATTTATATGATCTTACAAACTGATCTTCTTTAGCTGATGCGAGGTTAGCATAGGTCTTCGTTGACGTTATCGTTGTTGTTGTTGTTGTTGTTGCTGTTGTTCTTGTTGGTCTGAGGTTTCGGCGATTTCGTCTTCCCTCAGAGTCGTGATGTTACGAGTGGGATCAATCTCGCATCAGCTAAAGAAGATCAGTTTAGAAGATCATACAAATAAATACACACTTCCATTTTTTTTCAATCTCAACATCCTCTGCATAAACTGCTTGCGTTGATCCCGAGAATGAAAGTTCGCGCCGATGTCAGGTTTCGAATCGTCTCTGAAGGGTATCATGGTTACCCAGTTGTCCTACTCACTCGGAAAAGATGAAGGCGCCATATGGCCTAGGGGTCTGAGGGATAAGTCTCCAACTGGTTTATGAAGAATACTGCCCGAATTGTGTCCAATAAGAAAACAAAAATGAAAGAAATCACCTCATAGAAAAGGAAGCTTCGGACTCCAATCATTTAAATTTATTTTCTTCAAATATTATCTATTTCAGCTCTCGAAGAATTTCGTTCAATAACTGTTTGAGCTATTCTCTCCTTAACCATCAAGTAAAACTTGAAAGCGTCACTAAATCATACTTTTGTTTTCAGCAACATATTTTTCTCTTCAGTTCCTCGTCGAAAATTCATCTTCTGTTCATCAGGACCGCAGTGCTCTCCTTGTAGGTTGACATACCATGAAAACCAGTCGCAACGGTTGTTGTCTCTCAGTTGTTGTTAGGGACGCATCACGAATCTGTTATGATTCTCGGAATTTCATTGTGTAGAACGGCATCTATGATTTCTAACCGTTGACCAAGGTCGGAACTTCGTATTCGTTCTCTCGACTGCGTGATAAGAGTACTTCCAACACTGTCTTTTTCGACTGTGTGCTCGAAAACGCGAAGTGACTTTTCATCCTGCTTCTTCAATGGAAAAGCTTCTGACGTGTGTATTAGGAAAGCAAAAAATTTCGTAGAGTCGATAGGGTAGGCATAGAGTCGGATTTTCATTGTCCTGTTTATTACGTCCTCGTTGATCTTGAAAGCTCCTCCAGCGTACTGTTCTCTTTTACTCAGCTCCGGAGTTAAACCGCTTGCCATCCGTATGTCAGCGTCTCCGTTTAGATATACATAGCAATAGAATTCGGAGATATTTGTTCCTTTAAACGTGGAAAAAGACATCAGAAGTAAATCCGCTTTTCGTAAACATCGCCCTTTTCAGCTCCAGTCATTTATACCAATCACTCAACAACCGTCAAAATCGGCAAGCACTTCTTCAGCTTGACTAATAGTTTTTTAAAAGAATGATGTCATCAGCAAAGCGAAAATAGTGTAGGTGATAACCACTAATTTTCACACTTATCTCATCCCACACCAGTTTTGGCACAGCATTCGAAACATGGAGGAAATGAGAAGTAGTTTAACAACTATTGTTTTAAACAGGATGTTATGGAAAAAAAGTGTCAATTGAAGCCATTTCTATCTGTTACTTAGCTTTACTGATTGAGCAGTTTTACAAAAATACTTACTTGGATACTTGGATACTTGGACGGTCCGTCTTCACGAGCTGTGCGGACCCCAGCACATATGCCATTCGCTTCCTTTCTCTCGCAATCGTAATCCATGGTGGTGGTCTTGTTCGAGCATGGTAGCGCGTGCGAGTCTCATACCGCGATCTGTAAAAAACAACTGCAGCTGCGGGTACAGCTGATTAACTTTGTTTACGAACACGTCCGCCCAACGTGTAGGTGGTCGTCTTAGAAGACGTTTGCATTCTCTTGGAGTCCACTCTACTGTTCTTTTCGTCCATCCATCTGTACTTCTCATTACGTGACCGGCCCATCTATGTTTTGCCATCGATGTATGTTCTCCTGGATCTCGAAAGATGTGACAGATTTCGATGGTCAGAGCTTCGCAATCCCTGCTAGATATTGAGAGTGCCGGTTATATTTCAGAAGACAACGCTCAAGTGCTCTGTGAGTAGTGCGAAATATTCTTGACGTGGTTGAAGTAACAACCCACGTCTCTGCAGCAATAACAGGGCGCTGGGAGGACCGTAGTAATCGAAGAGATGAGCGCGGATTTTCGAGTCGTTCACTTCGTCGGTGGCTTCTTTGAGAGGCACCAATGCGGCCCAAGCTGCTCTCCTTCTTCTACCTATTCCCTCCTTTATGTTGTTTTCCATGTTCAGTGATCGCTCAAAGAATACGTACGATATGGTCTCCGCAATGAGAGAGCCATCCAATTCAATTTTTTCGCCTTCGCACCATAGGTTTTTCATGAACTGGGTCTTCTTTCGATTTATGCGAAGCCCGATCTTTTTTCCCCGCTTCGTTGAGCTCGTTGATCATCATCTCTGCTTCGCTAGTACTTCTTGAGAAGATGACAATGTCGTCGGCAAAACGAAGGTTTGATAGGGAATTTTCGAACAATACGTATGCTTTTCTCATCCCAGTCGAGCGACTTCATTATCCACTGCAGTGCGGCACTGAACAGCTTTGGCGATATTGTGTCGCTCTGTCGAACCCCTTCTTCTATGGGTATGGTAAGAGGTCGATGGAAAAGCTGTATTTTCGTAGTGAGTTCCGATAACAGTCGCACAGAGTTCTTATGTACGACGGGTCCCACCCCCTTGGTCGACGAGCACTGATAGAATTGTATTCGTTTCGACACTGTCAAACGCTTTTTCATAGTCGACAAAGATTAGGGACTAGAGGCTGATGGTATTCCCCGACAAACTTCGATGACTCTGGACACGGTTTGGGTGTGGTCCATACAGCAAAATCCTTTCCGAAATCCTGCTTGTTCGACTGGTTGCGCACTCAACAGGCATATGGGACGCCAGTTACGAAGATCCCTTTGGTCTCCTTTCTTGGGCGGGATGACCGTACGCGACGTCCTCCACTGGTCTGGGATTTTTTCCTTTTGAAGGTAGGCTGCCATATGATTTGCGAGAAGTACATGGAAATTGTGGCATCCAGATCTAAGGAAATCGGCGGTGACATTGTCTGGTCCTGGAGCTGTGCCTCTTTTCATGCTTTCTATCGCAACTCGAACCTCCGACGGAAGAATTCCAGGTGGTTTTGTTCCAGCGGGGATATTAGAGCCCGGGACAGGGGATTGTGGAACGGAAAAGGTTGGTGTAGAACGTTTCCGCTATTAATTCCATATCATGGCGGGAACTTTTGACGATCCCATCTTCGTTCATCAGAGCTGACAGCGGAACATTATAATCACACAAGTCCCGACGACATTTTTTCAGACTGCTTTCTTTTTTTCTGCTGCTTCCAGTAGTTTCTTCTGCTTGTACCGTTGTAGATCTTCCTGCAAAGCTATTCTGCAGCTGGCATTTATTACTAGCCATGTCAAACGTGTTGTAGTAGGATCAAGCTTCAGTTTCCTTCTCTTTTCGAGCAACTCCTTAGTAGTGACGGAGATGCGATCCGATCTTCTTGCTTGAGCAACTGAGGCGAATTCGGCACAACTTTTCAGTCCTTCGAAAGCAGCTCGTAGTCTTCGGTTGGGTCTTCTTTAATCTGCCAGTCACGTTTGGAGAGGGCTTCGGTCAGAATGTTCTCGTCGTATACAGCTAGACTTTTTCTTCGTGGTCGATGAAGAGAGTTCTTTTCCAGCTTGTGGCTCAATCGAATCTTCGCGCGAAGAAGGCGGTGATCGGAACCAGTACAGAATGAGGGGACTACCGATGGGTCAAGTAGGCATCATCTTTTGTTTATCAGAATATGGTCGATTTCCGTATCAGTCATGCCGTTGGGAGACTCCCATGTCCAGCGGCGGCCTTCTTCTTATGGAAAAACGACTTTCCATGGAGGAGACGTGCTGCTGACAGGAGTCCTGCGAGACGGTTTCCATTCTCATTTCGTTCTCCTAATCCAAAATTTCCGATCCTGTATTCGCTCTCGCTGGCCTTTCCTATCCTGGCGTTGAAGTCCCCGACAACAAATTTATGATATGCTTTATCATTGCGGATGACTTCCTCCAACTGGTAGTAGAACGCATTTAATTCGCACTCATCAGCTGCGTCGGTCGGTGAGTAGCAGTTGAGATAGTGATCTTCTTATGATGCGACAGTTGAAGGCGGAGGACGGCTATGAGAGGGGAAAGGATCTCGTATGAGTCGACGAGATGGACAATGGACGGGTGGACGACAAAGCCTACGCCACCGACATTTCGTGACGGGACATTTCCTCCACGGATCACAAGGGTCCCGTTGTTTAGTTGGCGTATGTCGGTCTTCTTGATTTCTGTTCCTTGTAATGCGGTCACGTGAAATTTAATGCGATCTGCGGCTACGAGAAGGGTGTGAAGGTTGGCGCCTGTGGAGAGTGTTCTGGCATTATACGTGCATAGTAAGAAATAATCTCCATGGCGTGTAGTGCGTGCGTGCGTCAGATCCGGTTCCAATGACGTCCTGCCTAACCCGAGATTTTCTGGCCTCTCACCGGTCGTGTCTCCGCCTGACGTCAGACGTGAACACCCAGTGTGCGGTGTACTGAAGCTGGCCTATTGCTGGTCGTGCAACTTGGTCCTGCCTGGAGTCCTGACGTAACCTTGCAAGGGACGTATACAGGTCTTCACCACGATGTGGATCAGAGGGAGGTGTGTTTTCGGGGACGAATCCTTCGCTCGGTCTTCCTACGCTCAAGGACGATGTAGAAGCCGAATGTCCTTTACAAAATAAATTGGAATATATAAGAAAAAGATAAATTGTAGAATAAAAGTGCAAAAAAAAGCATTGAAATCGTTATGCAATTTTTTCAACACGAAATTTTAATAAACAGCTTTTTCGATCTCGCCTCTGCGGCGAAAAAGACTTTTTTTCCACCTTACAGAATGGGACCTTCCTTCCTGGTCTTCCACGACTGGTACCCAAACACAATTCACAACACCACGTATAAGAGCTGAGTACACCCACGGGTAGTCTATCGAGATATTCTAAAAACAACTGGGATGTGTATCAAATGATACACTCGATCACTGCTGCTTGCCACACTTCCATGCGCTGGCTCATCAAATGGACATGAACTGGATCACATTTTTCGTAGAATGCTCCTAACTTTTCGAATCTTGTAAACCCCCCGCACCTAGTACAAAATAAGATAAAATTGTCGACCTTATGGAATTTTCCTGGACTATAAGAAAGGGCTTCTATGTTGGAAGTTGCTCGAAGATATCGCAAATCATCCTCACATACGATTGCAAGCTTTGGTACGATCGACGAATAAGGTGCAAGCAGCAGACGTTCAACCACATTCATGAATGAACATATGAACATATTGTAGTGCGGTTTCCCCAGATATAATGTATTATGGAAAGCAAGAGATAATAAGGTGTTGGCGTAGACAAGAAATTCGACCTCTGAATCTACCAAGGATTCAGAAAAAAAAACAATGCTTAGCTGCTGTTGTTCTCCGTATAGCCAGTACTGCCCTATTACATGGGGCATAGTGTAGCCTCAGTGATAAACGATATCACTCATACGTGGAAACCAACTGAAAAAATAGAAGAGTGACTAATGTTTCGAGCTGGAAAAAAATGCGCTGGTCTTAAAATGTTCGGTGTGATTCATTCGGTAAAGTGTCACCATCTCATTCGCTAAGAACATAAAGAACATAGTAGAGGCGGGCACTAATAAGAAGACCGAAACTCTAACGGGGTTCCATCGGCAATGATACTAAAATAAGCTGCTACATCAATAACAACAACTAAAAAAAAGTGAGAAATGAGCACGGCGTAATGAAAGGATTCTATGAAAAGAAAAAAAATTAGGTCACAGGTAGAATAAACGACTGAGTGAAAAAAGAATAAGGCTTTCGGCGACGATCAATCTCTGATGGAGGCCCCCATGCATTCGACTTCTCTCATCATCGCTAGAGGTGACTGAATGCATATCTGGCCTTTATAATGACTCGCCGTGGCGTATCGATGTATCGAGTCAGTGTTGCTATCTTTCCAGGCAGGTCTGGTAACAGTTTGCCGACCCGTAGGTATGGAAAGCTTCGTGAGCTTGAAAGCTCGGGATCGACACTATATGTATGGCAGGACGCCTCTAACCACTGCGCCACATACCCTCTAAATGACTGGGTCTCAAGGTTAAAATAAGAAAAAGTGGACCAAACCACTTTTAATTCTTCCACTCTTACAATCGTTCGATTTTACAACTATATTTTTTCAAAAAGAAGTTTTTGTTTTATTTACAACGATGTGCAATGACTAGTAAATCTGACTACACAAAATTTAGGATGTTCCGAAGACGCCCAAACAATGTACACCGAAAGTAATCGGAGCCATTGAAGTTAGACGAAGGATAAGTTCTGGGAAAACTGAAGAACTACCAAAAAATCAAACAAAACCTGCCACTGAGAAAGCTGATATGCAACCGAAAAGCCCCACCAGTAAGAGAAAGAGCAACACGTTAGCGAAAACTTCTGCGAACAACTTGGGTGAAGGGATGGATGAACTGACGCAACCTAGTAGAAGATCGAACAGATCAAAGGAAGTTTTAAGAGTGATAAATATTGAGAAGACAAAGGGACGGCAAAATATGCTAGCAAAACCATCTGCCAAAGATGTCAGTGTGCTTTCCAAAGAGGCTGGTGAAAAAAGGAAAAGCCAAAAAAGTCAATAGCAATTTCTACGATCAAGCTGGACGGAAAGATGGTTGAGCCGACGCAATGTAGTGAGAAAGCCAAATTAAAAAGGTAGGAACAAAAAAGATAAATAAAAAAATAGATAAAAAAATAAATAAAAAATAGAACCTTAACAAATTACAGTAAAACAGCATTTCTCGTTTAATGATATCAGAATTACCCAGAAGAATGCAAACCTTCCTAACAAAATTCTTGACAATGTTAACTTTGTATTTGCTGCTTTCTACAATTTTTCATGGAAGGATATTATGAGAAATATAACTATTATGGTGCTGAGATATTTGCAAAACTCCGGACCGCATGTGTCTGCGATGGGGAACGAAAGCGCTGTTACCCTCTCCGGGGTTATGAAAAAGTTGTAGAAGGTAGCGAATAAAAAGTTAATATTGCGATTTCAACTACAACCTCAGCTCCACTGAGTTCAATGCTGATTTGGGGGTGCCCAGATCAAATCCCGTTAGCGGTCACCCGACTGCTGATGGCATTGATTGATAGAAAACTAGCCGAGAGACAGACGAAACGAAGGACCCGCATGGTGTGGTGGTGTACGCGTTGGCCCCGGAAAGGGTAATAGCGCGTTCGTTCTCACCGCAGACACCTGTGGTCCGGAGTTTTGCGAATATCTCAGTAACATTTCGCAAAATTCATGACAATATGCAAGCTGACGAAAAAATCACTGTAAACGAGTGGCGACCTTTAAGGATAGATGTGAAAGGAACAAAGAATGACAAGCTGGAGTGGTTAGCAGAAACGAATTCTATAAAACTGTAGAGCGAATTTAATAGTGAGAAAAGCACCGGAACTTGTAAAGCAATCATGATGTTAACCTTTTTATTTGCTGCCTATTCTTTTTTCAATGGCAGGATATGTTGCGAAATATAACTTCTATAATGCTAAGATATTTGCAAAACTCCGGAAAGTACGGACGCGCTATTATCCTTTCCGGGGAGTAACGCGTTCACCACCACACCATGCGGGTCTTTCGTTTCAACTGTCTCTCAGCTAGTTCTATTGATCACTGCCATCAGCAATCACCCGTCAATGAGATTGATCTGGTGAGCCCAAATCGGCGTTGAACCCATTTAAGCTGAGGCTATAGTTATAATCACAATCTTAACATTTTTATCTACTGCCTATTCTTTTTTAATGGCAGCTGAGAGACAGGCGAAACGAAGGACCAGCATGGTGTAGTGGTGAACGCTTTACTCCCCGGAAAGGATAACAGCGCGTTCGTTCCCCACCGCAGACATTTGCCGTCCGGAGTTTTGCAAATATCTCAGCATTACAGCAATCATGATGATTTAATGTCGTAAGAGCTACAATGATTGACATTCAGGTGTAAGACTTTCTAGTAAAACTAAAGGTGCTGCAAACTATACCCTATTTTTTAAGGAAAACAACACAAAAACGTGGATCCTAAAATGATAGCAGGGTAAGTATTTAGCAACAATAAGAGTCAAATAACTAAAACCTTAACCATTCTAAGTCACAGTCTTACATACAAGAAACCAACAGATTAAATCAATGAATCTCGGAAGCTGACAACATCCTTTGGAAAAAACGCTGAAAAGAGGTCAAATAAGTGCGAAACGAACTTTTCTTTAACACGACCTGCCATCACAGATATTCTGCGGATCCCGCTGACGAATGTTCACGAACATTTTGTACGTGACTTCACCTGTTGAATGAGAATTCCCATCTTCTTTGTCGATGTCTGAAACCCAGACACAGCCATGCCTGGGCGGATCTGCACGAAGTGGAGGTAGTACCTTGAACTCCAACAAGTACTGTACCAATTTCCCAACGGCAGAAGGATCTAACGCTTGGTACATCCGGGTGTGGTTGAACCAGACTTTTTTTTATAATGTTTTCACACATGGACTGTTTCTTTCTCCCTACAGCAACTAAGGCGTCATTTTTCCTCCACCGCATTTTTTACGATTTTTTTTAATCATTTTTTTTGTATTTATTCTCTATAAATCTTGACTTATTTGTAACGATGCGCATTAATTTGATTGCACACGGCTATCAGCTTTCATTTCATCACTCGCTGCCGCACAGTTTCCTCCAGAAGCACTAGTGATGGAGCAGTGGAGAAATCGCCGAGAACTTAATAAACTTGCAGAAGAGACTTTGCCTACCGTATCAAAGTCTGTTACAGCTTCGGTTTCTCAAATGCACTATCGAAATCAGCGCAGTCATGAATGTGTTGAGTGCGGGATAAGGGTTCTTCCTTAGGTGACTAGAAAAACACGACAAATGTGAAAATCACGTCCGAACATATTCTCATTGAAAATGATAATGAGAGTGGAGTCTGAACAACAACACAGTATCAAAGCTGATAGCTCAAATTCTCTAGCACAGTTACCCCTTAATATAGTATTGCAGGTTTACTGAATGCCCATGGTTTATTCCATAATCAAACAACCACCATAAATTTCGATTTGGTTCTCATTACAGTATAGATTAGTTCTCTAATTTGCTTCTGGATTACATGCAGTGCTAGTTTTCATAGCGCCATCTTAAGTGTCACGATGCGTGTGGCGCAGTGGTCGGAGGCGCCCTGCCACATACACATGGACCTCGGTACAGTCTCCACCCCTTCGAAGTTTTTTTCTGGATTAGCCATGTGGTTCCCTACAGCTCCGGGGTCAGCCACGCCAAAGTTGGCCAAGTCGTGAGGCCAAGTCCGTAGGCAGTCGTCGCCCTCGTGGATCGGAGGGAAATTTGCCACCATGCGACTAGTTTGGTACCACGACGATGACGGATCCTGATATTGGTTTACTCTTAACTAGCCTTCCTGATGAAAAGCTGGACTCCTTCTAAGCGTAAGAGACTTTGCCAGAGGGATAAATCCTCTGCTGTACATCGTAGCGCGACACCCAGGAACACTTCCCAGCCACGAAGAGGCGGTAAACCGTTGGGAGGCTTTTTATTCATCAAACAATAAAATTTGGCGTATTTATATACATATACATGTATGTAAATCGCAGTTCAGCTTTATAAAGAAGCGATGGCAATCCAAACAAGTTCTTTACTATTTAAGACAGGATGCTTTAAAGGTTGCTTCAAAAACGAAACCAGGATAGTAGTTGATAAACTCAACCTTGACCTTACACGTGTCTCATTGTAAGCCGTTAACAGTGCGAAGTTGACCAAAATGTTACTTTTTTTAAGATACAAGGCTCATAAGGGCGTGCCAAAAACGAAGTCAGGGTGAGTACTTGACGAAGCCAATGTTCACCCCATTTATAAGAGACGCCAAAGATCAAGCTGTAATTCTTTAAGGGACAATGTCGAGAACGTTGTGCAAAAAAGCGAAACCGAGGTGAGTACATGATGAATCCAATCCTAAACACACTCATGTCTCAACATAAATCATCCCATTTCCGCAAACTGCAAATTTTAAGAGACAGAATGGAAAAGGTCTAATTAAAAGCGAATCCAAGCCAAGTACCTCATAAGTGCCATCTTGATGCCATCCATCCACCAATACAACCTGTCTATTACAAGCCATCCATCTGATTGAAAATTTTTAAGGGACAATGGTGAAAAACAAGCGAAATACAACCACAATGATGCTGAGATATTTGGAAAACTCCGGAACGCAGGTGTCTGCAGTGGGCAACGAACGCGTTGTCACCATTATTACCCTTTCCGGTGGACAACGCGTTCACCACCATCCCATGCGGGTCCTTCGTTTCGACTGTTTCTCAGCTAGTTCTACCCGATTAGTGCCATCAGCAATCACCCATCAACGGGTTTAATCTGGGAGCCCAAATCGGCACTGAATCCAGTTAAGCTGAGGCTCTAATTGAAGTCACAATGTCAACTTTTTATTTGCTACCTTGTTTATTTGCTTTTTAATAGCGCGTTCGTTCCCCACCGTAGACACCTGCGGTCTGTAGTTTTGCAAGTATCTCGGCACCATTGTGGTTTTATTTCGCACAATTGAAAGAGTTGAATGAAAATCGAAGCCACGGTAGGTATTTCGGTGAATTCAACTTTGAAGCGATGTAAAGCTTACCACAAATAACTCGTCAGACGCCATATTTTAAAACTCAATATGGGTAAAGTAGGATTGAAAACGAAACAAGGATAAGTACTCGGTGATTCTATTCATAAACTCATCCATATTTCAACAACAGTCCAACTGTATTGATAAATACACCACTAAATTATAGAGGAGCGTGTGGCGCAGTGGCTGGAGGCAAACCTTCCATCACTCTGAGTCCACAAATCGGCACCAGACTTCCCTGGAAGGATAGCAGCACTGGTTCGATATATCGGTAGGTCACCGCGAGTGATTGTAAAGGCCAGATATGCATTGAATCACCTCCAAACGATGCTTAATGAAGTCGGATGCATGGCGCATCCCTCAGGGATGGATTAACGCCCAGAGCTTTATCCTTTTTTATCCTTTATATGCGCCACATTGTAATTTTTTTTCAGAGGCAGTGGTGAGAAACCTGAATCGAAAACAAAGTTAGGGTGGGTGACTTCTAAATTAAAACAGAAATTAGCATTCACATCTCAGAATATGACCAACCCATAAACGTAACATTGCAGTTTTTTTAGAGGTGCTGGTGGGAAAACCGGAACAAAAAACTAAGACACGGTGAGCAACTGGTGAATGGGAAATGAATCATTCCCATGTCCTAGGACATGATGATCCAACAAGCAACATTACTCGATTTTTCAGAGGCAGCGCCGAGAAAATCGGACCGAAAACGAAGATAGGGTGGGCGACCGCCAAATCCAAATTTGGATAACTTTCATATCTCAAAATGCAACGAAATATTCTTTCAGACGCAGTGCTGAGAAGACTGGAGCGAAGACAAGGACAGGGTGAGTAACCACTAAGCCAAAGCTTGAACCACGTTCATATCTCAGAATGGGACGACTTAAAAGGTGCCGTATCGTAGTTTTTTCAGACGCAGTGCTGAGAGAGCTGGAACGAAAACTAAGACAAGGTGAGTAGCCGTCGATTTTTAGTTTAGATCACTTTCATATCTCGGAATACAAAAAAGTAATTTCTTTCTTCTCAGAAGCACTACTGACAAAACTGCACCGACAAAAAAGACAGAGTGAGTAACCACTTAGCTAAAGCTTGGACCACATTCATATCTCGGAATGAGGCCAGCTAAATGCGCTATTTTTTCAATTTTTAGAAGCAGTGGCGAGAAGGTTGGACTAAGAACGAAGACAGGGTCAGTAATAGCTCAAAACATGAGTCATTTCCAGATCTCAGAATAACTCAAAAGACCGACATCCTATAAACCTCGGCATAGATGGTTGATATACTTATTTATATGATCTTACAAACTGATCCTCTTCAGCTGATGCGAGGCTAGTATAGGTTTTCGTTGTCGTTGTCGTTGTTGTTGGTGTTGTTTGTCGATGGCTGACGTTTCGGTGATTTCGCCTTCCTCACAGCCGTGTTGTTACGAGTGGGACTCCATCTCCGTGGCGAAATCGCCGAAACGTCGGCCATCGACCACCAGGAACAACAGAAGCAACAACAACAACGACAACATCACTGAAGACCTATACCAACAATCAGCTAAAGAAGATCAGTTTATAAGATCATATAAATAAATAAATCTCAGAATAATTTTTTTCAGAGGCATGTCCAAGAACGTTGGATCGAAAACAAAGATAAGGTCAATATTTCATACAGAAAACCTTGAATCACTTTCAAGACTTAGAGTACAACTACTTCAAATGTGCCTGAAAGTCCCTTTTTCAGCGGGACTGCCAAAAAAAATTGTACCAAAAACGAAGATCGCGTGAGTAAGTGCTGAATCGAAGCACGCATAACTTCCACATCTCACAATGCGATGACTTTAAGAGGACGACGTTGCAATTTTTCAGAAACAGCGCTGAGAAGATTCGACTGAAACCCAGGACAAGGTGAGTTAGTGAAGAGTTCGAACTGGCGTTACCTCCAAATTTCGGTAAATGGAGGTGCAACACGTGCTGGTACAACAGTTATATTGCGTTATGGACGGATACTGGTAATGTCTCAACCCGTTTCCTATTAGTAGTTGTCTAAGTTGTAGGTACCTAGGAAAGATGAGCAGCGTCTTGTTTCCCATTCAGAGCCTTCATGGAGAAGTGTGACTGTCGGGTTAATGGTCTTCTTCCCAGGATTTTTCCTACTGTTCTCTTGAAATCCCATGGAAACCAGACGATAACAGATGTTCTACAGCAATTATAGTCAAAGTGGCCCACATATCTGGACTGCCTGCTTTTTTACGCGTTCATGTGAAACGTCTGTGATCATGGACAGCGATGCTGGTCGAGACTACAAGTTACCTTTCACTTGCGTAGGGGTTATTGCCTAGTTCGCGTTCTTGGTATCGCGTTCGAAAACCGTGGTCACACTATCAGCTCGCTACAGTACTCTTTATATCGCTGAAGAGGGCATTAAGGCAGGAAAAACCATGGAGGGTGGCGATGATTTGGAGCCAGATGCTATCATAAATTCCTTGATGCTAGTTATGCTCCCCATATTGCTCTTTCCTCCTGCTCAGCTGTGTAACTAAGTCGCTTGTCATGTTTATTCTTCCAGTTTAACACACGTAGCTGGAACAGACATGAACAATCTACCAGGTAAACACGAGCGAAGCATAAGAAATCCATTCGTTCTTACAATCGCTAAACACCTCCGTTGCGGTTAACGAGTATCTCTCGATTGTGGTTGACGATTTTAAGGTGGTATCGCCATAATGGATCATTTTCTCTTAACATAGAAGTTGCTGTGAAATAGTGAAATCATGTGGCAAAATTCCTGTATAACTCACGATTCTAGCTCTGGTCTCGACAAATCGAAGGTCTTGAAAAACAAAGTTAGTGGTCAATTGCACTTGTGATATTTTAGTGAATCTCCTCACCAGGTTGATATAATCTATCGCTCATGATCCTTTCTGAAATTTGTCTGCTCATACGGGCGTCATTCGTCTAGCGTTTTAGAAATCATACTGAGAATGAATGAAGTAAACATATTGTGGACGACCAGCTGCATGCAGTTTAGGTCAAGGTTGTCGATACCAGTAAAGTATGTGTGTGCAATAATATGTTCTTCTAACTTTCAACTGCGTACTTGCCATGGATTAGGCCAAATGAGTGTGAAAAGGTGGGCTGATCAGTTGACTTGCCGTAGGTATCCGGGAGTTCCCTAGTACACTTGTCTGATTCGGTAGCTGCACTGATTTATGAATGACGGGTTTCGAAAGAAAGAAGAGGTTGGATGTGGGATCTCTATCCTCCCTGGCCTGACAGCTGGGACATAATAGCCAAAGGGACTGAAATCGAGAGTTGCGGAAAAAAAAAGCGTTAGCAAACGCAGGCCATGTCCAACCCCATGTTAAACTTTGGGACAAAATCGACATCAGTAAAGGAAAGCTTTCAAATAATCGCGACGTGGTCATCTACTTTAGAGCACGGATGATTTCCATGTCCATAGTCGAAAATTTGTCACCTAGAACAGTGCGTTATTATGAACGGCTTTAGATTCAGACAGCATTTTACAACGCTTGTCCATTTCGTGCACAGGAAGATCCTTCAGATCCTCCTACTTGAGGCCCCCTACTTTTAAAGTCATCAGTGCTAGCTTTATGAAAACTGTGAGCTTCTCATTAGCGGATTACCCAGGAATTGATTCATAACAAATTTCTCGAACCACTAATATAGATCGGGCAGGTGATGCATTGGAGATGATACCGTAAGGAATCCTAATGTTAACATGGCTTACGTGTGAAGACCTCTGTGTTTAAAACTGTGAGTCGTTTACTCTTGCCCTTTGTGACAAGGTATCCATGAATCTACTTAGTCATGGTTTGCTGTGGGAGCAAAGCATAGTCATAGTAGCCCGTTGGTCCCTTTATGTAAAGACGTGGAGATTAATTATTGGATGCGGTTCCGAACCTTCTTCCGTGTACAGGATAGAATATGAATACGTGGAAGAATATCAAAAGCGCATACACGAATAGTAACATGCGGGAAATAGCAGTGAACCTAAACAGCAAAGACATGGAGCCGTGCTGGGCTATGTCAGTATACGAATAACGAACATTTGCAATACTTAGCTTTTTCAGTAGCAATGAGAAAACCGCGTCAAAGACGAAAACACGGTAAGTAACTCTTGCAACCGAATCTAATTTATTTTTATATCTAAGTATACGATAAATCAACATGCGCCGCTTGTTCAATTTTTTCTGCTGAGAATATTGGATCACAAATGAAGGCAGCGTGAGTACCCGTTAAATCAAAAGCATTCAACCCTTTCCCATCTCAGAACTCGATAACCCTATCTGCCACACTGTTACTGTTTTTCAAAGGCAATGGCGAAAAATTGAATCAAAAAACAAGTACAGCGCCATAATGCACTCTTTTCAGAGGTGATGAAGGGAAAGTTAGATTAAAAAATAGAGTCATAGCGAATACCCGGTGGAATTACAATACAATCACAGCGTGATCAGTCGTGTGATGTAGACCATACTGCAGTAGTGAACGTCATCCTAACAATCATGGTGTTATATAAACACTATGATGCTGACATTTTTGCAAAACTCAAACCCCAGGCCAGATTCGAAGCCACGATTATCCACCCTATCCAGGAGCTCACGTCATACCCACTGCACCGCCGAGGTCTTGTTCTACGTTTGTCCCAGCTAATTTCTTAACCTAACGGTTTAGCAGCAATCACCCGTAAACGGAAGTGATCTGGAGAGAAAAAATCGCAATGAAGCCAGTCAAGCTTTATATTCTTCATGGTAGGTAGGGTATTATGTGGAATACAACCACAGTGATGCTGACCACGGTGTTAAATTATATTAAACTGCTTCTGTAGAGTACAAGGACGTACGATATCATAGGACTGACCGAGACAAGAAGGCGCCAACGATTTGAAGCTGTTTGTGATACCGAAGAATTGTTCGCCTAAACATGCGACAATGAAAGAGTTTGCAACGTTAGTATCTTCGTCACCACTATGGCTACAGACATAGAATTCCTTCGATAACAAACACCCAAATCAGACACTTGCAATTGAAAGCAATCTTCATTGCCTACGCCTACGCGTTGGACTCTGACAAAGACGACGTCGGAGCGTTTTTTATAGACCTGGAGAAATTCTATAGAGAAAGCCATGGACCATGATAGGAGAGTCGAGAGTTCGAAAATCATCAGTACATGTCTATCTTCAAAAGCACTCAAGTTAATAGGCTATAGTGCAATCGCAACAGTCGAATGCATTCGCTAACTCACCCACAAACTACATAAAGATGACTAAAGACGATCCTCAACACAGAAGATCAGTAGCAACGGCTGAAGGTAAATGTCGAGGAAGTACAGAGTAGAGATTTATCCTGCGAAGTCTCGCCAATCACAAGAGATGATCGCCTCAGACCTCAAGACGGGACAACCATGGTTCCCAAAAGGCCAATGACGAAAATCGTTTTGTTTTTCATTCGAGATACATAAAACCGCTTTGTCTCATCTCTCCGGAATTATTTATAGATACCCTCTAGAATGCTATGCGAAAATTGGAATGTGACAACATGAGAGTGAAAGTCGATGGTCAGCATCATCACATCACCATCGCTTTACTGTTAATAACGCTCTTATAACACCGTGAAACATAATAAACTAATGCTGGTCATTTTTGACCACGCCTGTCGAATGAATGGTCTTCGATTGGATCTCAGGGAAACGAGATTCATGAGAAGCAGATTTATCTGATGCTAAATTCATGCCCGAGAACATGGATTTCGCAAAATACTGCAGCTACGCATATCTCAATCAAGAAGTCAAGATGACGATCAGCAAGCTTCAGAGTGAAGCAACACTAAAGGACCAGCTTGGAGAGATTTCAGGAGCATGGATACATTGAAGGACAAAAAGAACAGCCGACTTGGACGTCAGAAACCTCGTGGCCAAATAAGTATAATGAAAGAGCATTCAATGTTACTGAACACTCAGTTGACAAGGCGATCCTAGGAGTGTCACCCCTATCGCGGAAGTGAGGTCGAAGAAGAAACGACGTTATGTACGCCAAATGATCGAAAATCGGAAGCGCCGGATACGTACTGCATCTCAGCGATAGGTGGTGAACAAGAGCTGTTAGGAACTACGTCCCACAGTACGTTAAGCACACAAGAATTAAGGACTCCACAAAAACAAGCAGGTTCTGGAATGGTTACCGACGTCAGGTCGGTCCTTCTTTTTATGGAACAGCAGTTTTAATAGTATTTCATTAATAAGGAACCTTGTATTTTGACGAGCAAAATAAGAAGGGTCAAATTAGAGTGGCGATCAGGAAGGCGGGACGTTCCTCAAATATAACGATTTGACACCATCCAGATCAGATGTTGTATGGTTCTTTACCGACGAAACAGTATTCGGACTTCGGAAAGCAGACTCGTTGAGATGGAACGTTCATTTCGATTAAAAAGGAAATTAAGAAAAAGTAGACGTGACCGTCGAAGAATATCGTGTATGCATCGTGAATGATCGCTTCCATTGCTTCTTATCTTGAATTCGTAATTGTCCACTACTATTGCTACTGGAGTGCCCACTCGAGATTCTGGATACCTCGCTTTTAGTGAACTCTGGCTGATTATTGTCATTGTAAAATAGAAGTCTAATGAGGAAGAATGCATGCCGCAACAGTCAGGGATTGGTAAACTCGAAACCGAATTCTCAGCTACCTACACTGATGAAGTTCACACTGCGCATCGCATCCAGAAATCACTGAATACCAACCAACAACAAGGAATAACGAGGTGTTATGTAAACTTATACGCCACAGAAACACAGTTGATTAGAAAATTGTAGAAATAAACATCTCAGAAGCTAAAAAGCTTCAATTCAACTGCTCGTGAACCTGTGAGTTTGCAATTACCTTATGTTAACAAGCACTTCGACTTCGTTCCCGCTCCTTTTCCGTCCTCGGAACTCTCTGTAGCAATAAAGTGGCAGAAAAGACTAACTTACAGAATTATTACCCATCTCGACTGGATAGATAAAAGAACGTTTACTGTAATGGAAAATAAACAACGGAATATTCAGCAGTTACTTATAAAAGGAGAGCAAATCTCTACTGATAAGATAAAGCTCTAAAAAGCTTTACCTTATCAAGGTAAAAAAAGCTCTCGGCCTTGATCAACCCCCTGAGGGATGCGCCATGCATTCTACTTCATTAAGCATCGTTTGGAGGTGAGTGAATGCACATCTGGCTTTTGCAATGACTTGCGGTGGCCTACCGATGTATCGATGCAGTGCTGCTACCTTCCCAGACAGGTCTGGTACCAGTTTGCCGACCTCGGAGTGATGGAAGCCTTCGTGGGCCATGGGCGCGGGGATCGATTCCGCGTGTGTGTTGCAGGTGCCCCCGACCACTGCGTCATACGCGCCCTATCTCTACTGATAGATAGCATTAATTGTGACCATGTGGCCAAGACTCTCTACTTAGGAACAATGGGTCTATACACTTTCAACACATTGTACGGTTAATTCAAAAGCGAACATATTTAGCCAACTCATGTATCTTTAATGGATCCTTATGTTTATTTGCATTAAATCGAAAAAATTTTTTTAGTTCACATAGAAATGTTGACAAGAAAGAAGATAACTTGGTACGTTTCATCAGAAATTCTATGGCCCTTCCAAGGACTTTGAGAGCGCAGCTCCTCGTTTCTGTTGTTCTTTGAGATAAATCAGGCACAGGTAGCCTGCCATACTTAAGAGAATAAATGACAAGTACATCTTCTCGAAGCGCCTCCGAATCTTCCTTAACTTATCAGTAACTTAAATGGATGCTTTTTCGCCGAAGCAACGTGCATTCGGAGCAGCACAGAAGAAATTCTCGTCTTCTGAATTCCCCTCCGTCTCAGTAGTAGCCAAAGACAACACATCACATAAAGTTGGTAAGGAAAAAGCAACAAAAAAGTTGCGAAGAACACATATATATTCACATTTTGTCTTACACAGTAAAGAATTATTAAAACATGTGGACCACTATGAAAGATGAGTTATCTTTAAATGCCATGTACTGCGGTTTTAACGTTTTATAGAAGGATAAAATCTTCCGGACACAACTCCAAAGTACACAAGAAGCCGATAACGACAAGGTGTGCTATTTTCCTATATATATGTATATACATTTATATATGATTTATATTCATCAACTCTTATGGCGAGGAAAGCCTTCGCAAGCATGTAACGGGCGCCGGGTTTTAGATAAGATGATACTTGGCTATCTGGACGGCCCGTCCACACAGCTTGCGCGATCCCCAGCATATTCTCCATTTTTCGGAGTATTGCTAGTTCAGCTATTCTGTTTCCCTGGAGTCCCGAGGTCAAACTGGCCAAAGTCTGCCCCAGGTCGTCGCCACCACAAGCAGTCGCAGCTCTTGTGGATCAGAGGAAGATTTGCCACCATGATACTAGTTTGATACCATGACGGTAGTGGATCCTGGTATTGGTTTACTCTTGGCTCGGCTACCTGATGGAAACGCCGGACTTCTTCTCGGCTTGGAGACTCTGCAGTGGAATGAATCCCCCTGTACATCGTAGCGCGACACCCAGGAACACCTCTCACTCAAGATGAGGCAGTAATCCATTGGGAGGAGTGAAGATAATAGCCTAGTTAAACGCCTTATATAAGCTATAAGTTCTGGTGATGAATAAAAAGTTCTGTGCACACATCGCGCTGAATTTTCATAGATTATTTCCATAATTTGTAATCCTTAACGGAATGTTTGCTCTTAAAGGTCGCTGAAGGAGGTGCGTACTATCCGGACCTAGGGGTGAGTACAATACCAGTTCTATACAAATTCAAATTCATAGACGACTACCTAAATCATATTAAAAAACGATGGATTGAAACTAAACAAAATGCTACATAGAAGGTTACAACGCTCAGCACTAAAGGATTCCTGTGGGTGCTCCAAGCAATCGACTCCACTCGTAGCATCTCATAGATGCGATTGAATGCATATTTGCTCTACGCAATGATTTATGGGAGCCTACCGATATATTAAATCAGCGCAATTATCTTCTTGCGGTAGAACGGTACCAACTGTGCGGTCCAAGATGAATGGAGTGCTTGGTTTGTCTGGGGCGTATCGAACCCGTGATTGTGGGTGTACTGTAGGACAGCTCTAACCACTACGCTATACGAGCTTCTTACACTAAAGAACAAATTGTAGAAATAGAATGTATAAAACGTCCAACAAAATATAGGAGAAAGAAACTTTAAAACAGTCGTAAAAGTTGGATCAGTAACTTCGTCCAACGAGGCCAACAACAATGCCCAGCAACGCAAGAAGCAATATTAAGGTAGGAAATGACTAGCAGAAAACTATTTGGAGTAGTCGCTTTTTATTCACTGCCTATTCTTTTTAATAGCAAGGTATTATGTGAAATATAACCATAATGATGCTGAGGTATTTGCAAAACTTCGAATCGTTGTTGTCCGCGATAGGAACCGAACACGCTGTTACCCTTTCCGGGGGCTAACGCGTTGACCATCACACCGTGCGAGCTCTTCGTTTAGCCTTCCTCTCAGCTGTGTCACTGACTAATCCCGTTGACGGGCTTGTTGATATCACCTATAGGTCAATAACACGGCTGAAAGAAAAGCGAAATGGAGGACTCGCATGGTGTGGTTGTCAACACGTTAGGCTCCGGAAAGGAAATATCGTGTTCGTTCACCACCGGCTGCTTAAGGAACTTCATTTCATCTTGGATGTCATAGAATGCTGGTCGAGTCGGTCCTCACTGGAGTCCTGAAATAGCCGTAGTACAGCGTTCCAAAATGAATTGCAGAGAGTGATTTTTTCCTAGACGAGTTCGGTACCAATTTCGCGACCCCGAGGGATGAGAGTCTTGGTGAGCTTGGAATGGGATCGAACTAGAACTGTGTTGTCGATGATCGGCGTCAATACCATTGTGTTATCCGCCTCTGATAGTTTTATAAGGAAGGGAAAAACCAAAAAAAAACTTATTAATGAAGTGATTTGTCGCTGTGGTGCATTTTAATTATTTCTAGCGATTTTAGCAAGACGATACCACTGTTGACGCTCCTTCGCTGAAATTGGAAACCTATCCAGCATCAAATGAACGGTAGAAAACGAAGACCACAGTGAAATTTAATAGCTGATTGCATCGATTAGTAACCAGAACAAATACAAAACCTGTATCAAATCTTTTCGTCAAGAATGCTTATTGCACAAGAAGAGAACTTTATTTAAATAAAAAATAAAGACATTGGTGTGTGGAAGAGAAGAAGAACCGACATGGAAGTCGAAAAATCACTGTATCGTTGTGGAACGTGGAAATCAAGAAATGAAGAAAATTCATTGACTTACTAATTTTAAAAAAACGTAGACTAATCAATGTTTGCCAATACTGGGACGAAATGTGGAAGAACATGAAGAAAAAGGTGCACATGAACTAGATAAGAGTTAACATACTTACTTACTTGGACACTTGGACGGCCCGTCCTCGCTGGTTATGTGGGTCCCAGCATATTCTCCACTTTTTCGGACCTTTGCTGGTTTAGCTGACGTGTTTCCCTGGAATGCCAAGGTCAGCATGGCCAAAGTCTACTCCAGGTCGTCACCACCACACGCAGTAGCGGCCCTTGTGGATCAGAGGGAGATTTGCCACCTTGCGACTTTGATACCAGGATGGTGGCGGATCCTGGTATCGGTTTACTCTTAGCTGAGCTTCCTCATGGAAACGCTGGACTCCTTCCCACGTTGGAAGACCCTGCCGGGGAGATGATTCCCCCTAATGCACATCGCAGTCCATTCCGACACCCAGGACCACCTCCCCCACGATGAGGAGGTAAAGCGTTCGGAGGACAGTTTACACAAAACAATAGACATATTACTTACTTGATACTTGAACGGCCCGTCCTCACTGGTTGTGCGGAGCCCAGCATAATCACCACTTTTCGGAGATTTGCTGGTTAAGCCATTGTGGTTCCTGGAATCCCGAGGTCAGCCTGGCTAAAGTCTGCCCTAGGTCTTCACCACCACAGGCAGTCGTAGCCCTTGTGGATCAGAGGGAGATTTGCCACCGTGCGACTTTGATACCAGGACGGTGGCGGATCCTGGTATCGGTTTACTCTCATCTAGGCTTTCTGATGGAAACGCCAGACTCCTTCTCAGCTTGGGAGACCCTGCCGGGGTGACGAATCCCACCGCTGTACATCGTAATCCGACACCCAGGAACACCTCCCAGCCACGATGAGGCGGTAAACCGTTGGGAGGATAAACATATTAGATAGCCAATAAACAATACAAATGATTTAAAAGGCGTACAACCAGTCAGCGATGCCAAAAGTGGTCAATAAGTCGACAGTGGGTAAAAAAACCTACAGGAACTATGGAGCAACTAGGAAATCGCTTTTATTTAAAATCTCAGTGCTTCATGTCAGCGTCAACTTTCATTAAATTTTGAGCATTTAGGTATTTCCTCTACTTAGAACAAAAGCGTTCTAAAACTTTTGCGATATACAGTTTCAGTCGAAGACAGCTTCATGGCTTGTTCTGCTCTCGGAGAATTCTTCAGTGGTAGGTCGCAGTACCGACTTTCTTTTCTTTTTTCAGTAATAAGTCACTGGAGATCTTTAAGCCATAGTTGAGTGTAGGACTTGCCTTAATTTCGTATTCGTATTCCAACGTTTCACTATTTGATCCTATTTGATCGGATGAGACAGTGATTGAAGAGTTGGAGGCTACCAGAGTAATTTGCGAAGACGACTATCTGGCCAGATAAACGAACAGACCTCTTAATGTCATTGTGTTTAACTCACAAAATCAAGATTAGAACGATATCTACTAATGTTGCCATTACCCTCCAGTCAGCAAGTTTTCGATCGTGTTGGATTCGTTATCAACGCTTTGAAAACAAGTTGTTCGAGGGACTTGAACCAGCTGGAAGACCAGAGCAATCCTTCGTGACAAAGGTTTTTTTTCAAAACACATGTGAAGCTACAAAGTTAGAATGAACTCTAATGCGTTCTACTGTCTTCTTAGCGTTCTTCGCAAAGTGCATACTACACGGTGCCGCCTACAGATCAAAATCCGACAGATACTGTTGAATAAAAAAACGATGAAAGTGATAACTTACGGAGCAGAAAATTTGGTAACTGTTTTTTAGCACAGTGTTATAATTCATCTTCAAAATCAGGATAGCCACTACAAGAAATAAGGTTTTGTGTAGAGCACATCACTTCTTCTTGTACTTTCTCTGGTCTGCGGATCTCCTTCTCAGAGAAATCTCATGCCGTTCAGTCGCGACGATACGTGGCGCGCTCACAGGTGGTGGATAAGTAGTAATCGCGGACCAAAAGCGGCATTTGCTTCTCTGAGATGCTAGAGGGTCCAGTGGATCCAGGACATGAGCCCCCCTGTTTCTGTTGCGCCGATTTTGCAGATACCTTCTGTGTTTACGACAACGTACTCATGCACTCATTGTGTTCTATGTGTCAGTTCGTGTAAAAGCCTACAATCAAGAAGCAGGGAAATATGTTAAAGACGGTGAAAGAGTCGCTTCCTGCAAATAAGCTCCTCGGATGCTCTGGAACAGACCGGCAAGCTACCGTTGGTTACACCCTAACCCCCACCTTCAGAACTGACCAAGCTATATCGAACGTTAAACACAATAAAATGGACAGGGATCATTCCCCAAAAGAGCCCCCGATACGGCAGAGATGAGATGGTAGGGCAAGTACAGACAGGTCAGTAAAAATCTCAGGGCAATTCTAAGCTACCTAAATCGTAGAGAACTAAGGTAACGATGGGACCTACAATGGATGCTCACTTGCACCTGAGTCCACGATAATGGACTTGATTATGTAAATAAGAAGGACGAGGTACGACGTCATCGGACTGGCCGAGACGAGACGACGCCACCGATTCAGTGCCGTCTTTGACACCGAAGATGAACTCTTCCTCGGAGCATACGACAATAGAGGAGTCAGCGGAGTCGGTGTTCTCGTCAACACGAGTTCGGCCGTGAACGTCCGGCCATTTGAATAACTAACAACCCAAATCGGGTGTTTACAATTGAAGAGATGAAGATCAGTACCGGCTTTGGCAATATTTGTCGTCTAGGTACCGACATCAAGGTACGACGAAGACAAAGTTGAAGCGTTCTACATGGACTTGAGGAAGTTCTACAAAGAAACATCACATTGGGACACACGGATTAAAACGAAACGAGCAGAGTGAGCGGCTGTCTGAGTTTATCATGACGTCCAAGTCCATTCAAGGCAACTCGTAATTCCAGAAGCTCCACTCTCAACGCTGGACGTGGGAGTCTCCCAATGGAGAGTACCACAACGAAATACACCATATCATCGTAAATCAGAGGTTTGGCCTAACCATTGTCGCTGTTGTCTCGCAATTCTACACGGGATCAAACTATCACTAGTCCTCGTAAACACATTAACTCGGCTCTTCACACGTTACCTGTCTGAATGCAAGGTTCCTACTCAGTCGAAGACCAGCAAGACCGTGTTATTGTTCAAGATGAGAGACCTACAGGATATCGGCAACTATCGCCCAATCAGCTTGCTGTCTGCCGTCTACAAACTTTTTCACTCGAGTCATCCTAAACAGGAATGACAGAACACTGGACGAAGGACAGCCATGTGAGCAAGCAGGGTTTCGAAAAGGATTTAGTACGATGGACCACATCCACACGGTAACAAGGCTCATTGAAGTATCGCGAGAGTACAAAAGACCGCTCTGTCCCACCTTCATCGATTTACAAAAGGCCTTTGATTCAGTCGAGATAGAAGCAGTCATGGAACCCCCTTGATAGTCAGGGGAGTCCCTACTCAGTATATAAAGGTTCTTCGTGAGCTTTACAATTATTTCACAACCAAGACATCATCATTCTGCAACGATACTAACATCGATGTCAAAAGAGAAGTTAGGCAAGGCGATACCATCTTGCCAAAATTATTTACCGCCACCCTCCAGAACGTCATGCGAACATTGGAATGGGATAATATGGGAGTGAAAATCGATGGTCGGCAATTAAACCATCTTCGAATTGCTGATGATATCGTTCTTGTCCTCCCAGACAAGTCTGGTACCAATTTGCCGACGCCGGAGGGATGGAGGCTTTAAGCTTTTGTCGTTCTTATAACACCAAATATTAACCAAGCGGAAAGTATGCTTACCGATCTTGATGCCTCACAAAAACGATGTTCATGAAGAACGGATTGGCCCATTCACGCTCAACGGAACGAATATCTCCGAATGCCCCAGTTATGTCTATCTAGGTCGGGAAATCAATGTGATGAACGACTTAGCTCCAGAGCTGAGCGGAAGGAAACGAGCGGCTTGGGGAGCTTTCAAGAGCATCGAGGATGTAGTGAAAAACCGAGGATGGAACAAAGAACACCCGACTCAGTGCCCACCTTTTTCGACTTAACGGTACTTCCTACCTTAACTGCGTAAGTAGAATGAAAGATCACTCAGCGTTATTGAACGCGCAGTTGAAAGGACAATACTAGGAATGTACCGTTTCACACAAGTAAGGGAAGTGATTCAAAGCTCCGACCTGCGTCAACGACCAGAAACCAAAGATGCCATTCTATACGCAAAACTGTCAAAGATAAGGTGGGCCGGACAAGTAATGCATATGAACAACAACCGATGGGCAAGAACCTCTAGTGACTGGACCCCTCCGGATGCCAGACCTACTACAGGAAGATCACCAAGCTGATGGTCAGCGTTGTTGGCGAAAACCCTGGAGCAAAGACATGATACTCAATGAGACGTTAGAGCGAGCACAGCCCACTCGGCTACTCTTGCATATGACTGGGAGAAATGGAAAATTTCCCCACGTCCTCTCGAGTCACTCGACGACCAACGGGATGACGAGTAATACCATCTCTGGCGTATACTCTGCTGTCATTCTCGGCCTTCAAAGGACGATCTTATGGATCTCCTACCTCAACGCTTTTCTTCACCTTTCAGCGATATCCACTGTGATCCATTTTAAGCACAAACTCTCTCGACTAGCGAAATTCAAGGTTACTGGGAATGCAAAGCACTTTCGCCGGTGGTTAATGGCCAAGTTATCCGTAGTTAATCTCCAGTTCCGTTGTTTCGCAATAGGATGCGTAGGAGGATAAGAATGGGGGTAAGGAGGTGAGCACTTCCACCACATTCCGATCTTAGTTGTTCATAATCATTCTCAGTAAGCAGTTTCGGCAATAAACATTTATTTAACTGGATCACAGAAAGAAGTAACAACCTTGATTATTAGCAAATATGACTCTTCTTATTCGATCTCATTACGAAAAGCAACTGCTGACAAAGCATAAGAATTTGCAATACATTGAACACAGAGACCAATGTCAAATAGCAATTTATAAGAAGAGGTCAACAGTGAATACTGTTGCAGCTACCAACCACCACATATGTCTCACAACCTCATGGTCACCGTAATCATCGGTTCAGTCGTGATTCGTGATAAATAAATGAAAAAGGGTACAAACAATATTCTAAGACGCGGCGATGGTCGAAAGAAAGCTAATAAGTGACCATGACCTATCGTAACTTAATGAAAGTCAGTGACAGTAGTGTGCTAATGAAATTAGAAGGAAATCAACATTACCTACCGCTTAAATGGAATGATACAGGCGGAAAATCATAACGACGAGTGAACATCGAAGATGCTTCAATACAACGACAAGCTTTCGGGGATATATGTTGAATTCGCTGCTGAAATTTCAGAAACCCTCGATTTGTATCACACATTATCCTCTAATTCACAACTGACTGGTACTTACACGAAGAAAGAGCAGCCGTATCGAAAACCAGATAAGAAAAGTCTACAAATAACATCGTCATAACCAGAGGACTAAACAATGAAATTGGAACAGATACGTTACGAGGAAGGCAAACGCTACGAAAATTCTCAAGCCTAAAAAGAATCACTCACTTAAATTTCTGATTCATGCGAAAAAAGACGCAAGGAAAAGATATGAAAATAAGAGGCGGAACAAATATCAAACACAGTTGATTATTTGTTTTTCAATTCTCTGTAAGCACGTTTTGACGCTCGACCACAGCAGCATCCTATCAATAAGATGAAGAACACAATTCCAGCGAGCCATCCGAGAATTGAAACCTGAGAATGAAAAAAAGACAGAGCATCAGTTAGTACCATATGATATTCCAAATAAAATAAAAAAGCTGAGGAAACTAATGAAATACGTCGGGAAACATGTTTCGTTATTGTAAATCGCTATTAAGCGCTCTATTTTTGTAAATGACTCCGTTTGTTACAACGTCATCGACCTGACAATTAACTAGTGGCATGTTTTGCAAGAACTCTTATCACAAAACCCAGCTCCCTCCTAATCCAGGAAGTCGGGGACTACCTGTAATGAAGAGTACCTTGTCACGGGTTCCAGAAAAGAAAACAAAAACCTAACCAGAATCTAACATGTAAATGAAAAGTGAAGGCGATACATCTTGAACAGGTTCTATACTGAGTTCGTAGCCGAACATAAAGACAAATAGAAGGGATATTAGATCCATGACATAAAGCGACCTGTCATCTATGTATCTAAGGTGTATTCGAGCACGTTGTAAAACATTCTACTGGGCTTTCCTTGATGAGAGTAAAAAGTTACGACCTTGTAAACAAAAGCACTAGAGAATTAGTCATATATCCAATTTAACCTATCGTCCCCACCCAACGGTTTACCGCCCCATCGTGGCTGGATGTTCCTGGGTGTCGGACTGCGATGTACAGCGCGAGGATTCGTCCCCCCCGGCAAGGTCCCCCCAAGCTACAAGCTCAGAAGGAGTTTGGCGCTTCCATCACGAAGCCTAGCTAAGAGTAAACCAATGCCAGGATCCACCACCGTCCCGTTATCAAACTAGTCGCATGGTGGCAAATCTCCCTCTGATCAACAAGTGCTGGGACTGCCTGTCGTGGTGACGACCTGGGGGCAGACTTTGGCCAGGCTGTCTTCGGGATTCCAGAGAACCACAGTGGCTTAATCAGCAAATCTCCGAAAAGTGGTGATCATGCTGGGGCCCACACAACTAGTGAGAACGGGCCGTTCAAGTATCAAATAAGTAAGTAACTTATCGTCTACTAAAAACTGTTTCTCCGCTGCGGCTTGCTTCTTGATGCCGCCAAAATTAATAACCAGTTAGGCAAACATAACCCGTATGAATCCATTGTCTGTTGCTGTTTAATACGCTTTGTTGTCAATGACCTGCGCTCTAAAACCAGTGCAAGTCACGGATGGTACTCAGCAACAATGGCGTCAATAATAACGAGCTGCAACGTAAGCTGAAGTGGGGCCTGTGAGTGGATGTGCAAGAACTGGCAGAAATACTCCGCTGTCACCAATTCTCCAAGCATTCGGCTACAGCAGAACAATGGCCTCGTTGAATCGACATAATTTCAGAGACATTAACCGGGGTGCCCGGATGTGTGGTTGCTAGTCACTGCTACTGTGCCTATATAAGACAGAGCACTTATTCGTGGGAAGGCGAAAGATGGGTGATTTACCATACTGACACGCGTCGCCCATTTTGGCCGCCATGAGGGAGAACTGATATTAACTCAAAGCAGCTCCAAATGCTTCCATGATTCGTGTTGTTGAGGAAACTGGCTTGGTAAGCTGTAGTCTAAGTCGTGTGAGAAAGAAATCGAGCACACAACGGGCAACTGGCCGTGGGAAAAAAAGTCCCGATGCGTTCTTGAATACGGTTCTTTTATTCCAACAATCGACCGCGCACGGCTCTGACAGTTCATCAGCAGCTTCTGACGGTAGGGTGGTTAAAAAGCCCTACATACAGAACGCTGGATATTGCATTATATATTGCCTCATTTCCATCCTTTCCATATTCCGAAAAATTCCCTTCAGAGCAAAAAACGTTGCCAGCTTCGATGACCCCAAATCTAAACTTCGACATTTCTTCAACTTACAGCAACAGCCGCTACACCTAGCTGTTTAATCCACGAGCTGATTACATTGTAAAATAAAATGAAGCCTTGTTGAAGAAAATTGAAAAAATGAAAAATGTAAAAAATGCTGCATTAGTTTGACTCTAGATCAGTAAGAACTACCTTATTCGGATGGTTTGCCACGGTGAAGTACAGCTCAGCCCAATTTTGTGGCAGCGCCATTTGAAAATCCTAAGATATTTCCATAAAACATGAAATAAGTTTGAGCCAAACAGAGTTTCATGCATTTCATGCAAAGATCACGGCTATCAAATTTAACAATGAAGTGCAGCAAAAAATCTATGACGGAAACAATTCTTTGATAGACACAGAATATGAATACGCAGCAAAACCTAATTAAATGACAAAAGCGAAAGTATTGCTGAAAAAAGGTCAAACACTTACTGCATGGGCTTTCATCCACAATTTATTCCGATTTATGAGCTTATTTCGACAATCAGGCGTCATTTCGTCTTTAGAGCTCTCAACCGCATCCATTAAACACATAATTACTAAAATCCATGGATAGATCAGACAAAAACTAAACAACAAAGTAAGAAGATCCTATCTTTGGACGAACCGAGATTAAAATTCTCTACCTCACAAATTGTTCAACAAAATCGTTTTTGCAATCTATTGTAATTTGATGTAAAGCAGTCTAAACGATATGAAGTTAAAGTCAACATCCTTAGTATGCGAAGCCAATAACTGTACCCCTAAGCTGTGCGCCACTTATTTAACGCGAAAAATAAAGGATTCTATGCTTTATATGAAGAAGGTGGTCTACACCAGCGCCATCAATGCACGAAACCCCCAATGAAACATTTTTCTTCTCTGAATTACTTTTTTGTTCGCGTACTTTCAAAGAATTATGGATGAAGATGAAAGAGTGCACAACCTCGACTATGACCTGGTACCACATCTGAGCAGAGTCGCTTCACATCTACAGAGCACGCTTCATGAAGTGAGGGATCGAGGTGAATATCGACCATTGTCTCTTCAATACGACGAGCCAGCTAAACTACTTTACTCAAATGTGAGTGTTGTAAACAAAACCGTTCTCAACATAACTGGACACGAAAAAACACATTAGGTGTTTAGCTTAAAGAGCAGCGAAACGAAGGACCAGCATGGTGTGGTGTTGAACGCGTTAACTCTCAGAAAGGGTAATAGCGCGTTAGTTTCCCACCGCAGACACCTGCTGTCTGGAGTATTGCAAATATCTCAGCATCATTGTGGCCAAAACACATTGGATTTTGAAGCGTTCTTAAGCACTTAAGACTCTTGCTTCGTGTTAGTTCTAAAAATTCGAAATAAATCGTTGAGTCGAAGACAAGAATATTCAGTTCCGAAAAAGTTTAATAAAGTCTAATTAAATATAAGTGACATTAAAAACACCAATTCAAAAAAGACATGACTAATCAACTAAGCATTGCAGACAGTAATTCTCAGCTTCAAACTACATTTCCAGATGAGATCGATTTCTTTCTTATGAAATACAACTGCCACCTTCTCCTTAGGGTTCACCCTCTCACCACGACTACTAGTGTTCCTAAGGACGGCAACAGGCAACCAAGGAGTTCATCCTCAAAGAGGTCCTTTACACGAAATTCAAAATTTCCATTAGGCATTAAGAACAAATGATATAATACTGAAAGTGTGAAACTCTTAAGAACGTAAGTAATTGCGTAACTATGACACGTAACAGACACAATGACTTCACTATGTCCATTTGAGTTACACGAAAATTAAAGCTGTTCTAGATGATAAATATCGGACGATTATTCTAAAAACTTCTGATCACTTTACTTCAACTACTTCTGGAGCAATCAAATCTTTCCCACATAGGTGTAAGCCATTAAATGGAATGACAATCAAAGTGACCACAGCCTCATTAACTCCTTGTATTTATTTCCAATTGCTCAAACTAGACAGAGGTATGGGAAAAAGGCACGCAAAACATCGTTCTAACGATGGAATAATACCACATGTACAGCACCTTAATTGATTGCAGAACTACAAGGATGCTGAGATATTTGCAAAACACTTAACCGTAGGTGTCCGCTTCAGCTCAACTGGGTTCAATACAGATTTGTGCTCCCCAGATCAATCCCACTGACGAGTGAGTGCTGATGAGGCGCATAAAACACGGCTGAGAGAGAGAGACAAAGCCGAAACGAAGGATATGCATGGTGTGGTGGTGAACACATTAGCACCCGGAAAGGGTAGTAACGAGGTTCGATCACCGCCGCAGTCACCTGCAGTCCGAAATTTTGCAAAAACTTAGCACCACAGTAGTTTACATGATACCCTGGCATGAAAAAAGGACTAGGCAGTAAATAAGAAATGGTTACATTGTGATTGCGGAACATTTTGTACCAGAAATCTCAATCTGGCGATAAAAATGGTCGGCTTACTGGCATAATAGTTAACTATACAAACCACGGTCCAAAAAGCTACTGCATTTAGCGGTTAGCCAATTTAGTTCATTACTATCAGAATCAAAACACCCTATGATGGTAAAGCAGCAGAGTTGATGTTTCATATGAACTGAATTCAAACTAAAGTAATCAGCGTTGAAGTGTGTCTCCAACTCCATAGCGCTAAACTATGTAGCCATAACCCTCATTAGGGATCAACATATGAGATGCAATGATAGGTTGATTTCCGAAAACCTATGAAAAGAACATGATCACAGTTTATTTGTTCGTTATCAGAACAGTACACCACAACCTTCTGAAACTTAATAAAAGCATGACGCCTGAGAGTAGTGTAAAAGGTACGAGGTCTATAAAAGTTGAACTAGAACATGTTTAATACGAAATTTCTTTATAAGACACCTAATAGGCTTTTTGCAACTACGGTTATGGAGGTGTTTGGCTGGGTAGATTGTGGTCAACTTGACCCTTCCACGCTCTGAGAAAAGCGAAATCGACCGAAACGTCAGCTTGCTCGTAAACAAAGAAATAAAATAACACCTCGTGTTTGCTCACCAAGAAGATAAAGAATTTTTGCAAAGATTTCACCATATTTCTTCAGATATCAACATAATTTCCTAAACAAAAAACAGCTTAGCAAAGGAGCAAAGGATCGTTTGCTGAAAATGTTCCATTTACTTCCATCACCTCTACATTTCGTAGATATCGATCAAAGAGGTTTCAAATTTTTTCAAGAAATAACGAGTTTTTGATGAGCGAATTTTATTTCGAGATCATTGCAATTTGTTCCAGCTAACGATAAATGGATTTAAAGTTGAACATTAAATATTTGCATTTTTCGAATAAACTAAGTGTAAACATAACTAACACTAACCTCCCTACCACATCGTTTATCCAATATTGCACCTTTGTTATAATCTGCTTTGAGACATTCGAGAACGGTTTCAAACCTTCCGCTCTGAAATCGGCGGAATGGAGTCATACGGCTTAAGAAGACAATAATCTTTTTATATCATTTACAATTGAGGGAAAACGGAGCAGGTAACGCAGTGGTTAGAAGCGCCCTGCAATACACATGGATTCGATTCCATCGCCCCAGGCTAATCAGGCATCAAGAATCACTCCATCCCTCTGGGGTCGACAAATTTGTACCAGACCTGTCAGACAGGATAGCAGCACTAGCTCGATACATCGGTAGGCCACCGCGAGTCACCGGATATGCATTCAATCATCTCCAAACGATGTTTAATGAAGTCGAATGCATAGCGCATCCCTCAGGGATTGATCAACGGCGACAGCTTTATCCTTTATTTTTAAAAAATTGAGGAAAAGAAACGGGAATTAGACAATGGCAGTAGGATGTCTCTTTGACTTACAAGACCCAATCGGTAAAACAAACAGCAGTAACTTATCTTGCACCGAACTTACACTGCATTGTTACATTTCACTGGTTTTAATAAAAGGAGATTACAACTAGTTAGGGTCAAAAAATCTCAATGAATACAACTGACAAGCCGTTTTGATTGGTTTCTGTAACCTGATTGGCTTATGATAATGTACGAAAAATGTATTACACAATGTAAACCAACACGTTCAATTATGGTAGAAGAACAGTGCAATTTGATGGTCTCCTGGCATGCATCGAAGAGTGGTGGATCGAGACGAGGATCGAACTCTGCTTCGACTATTGCTTTCGTAATCTGAAAACCATTAAATACAGATTTATAGGTTTGAAGGCGACTAAGAAGAGCAAAAAAATATGAAAGCACTTTTAGAAAAAAACATGAAATTACCTCTTGTTTGCATTGCGCTCCAAGTTCAATTTGGTTATGAGCCGACTCTCGATACTTCTCACGAAGGCAGCTCACCACGACCCCTGCGAGCATCTTTTGCGCATATTGTGGCATTTTGATCTTCCTCATCTCTTCAGGGCAACTAAAATTTATAAAGAAAAGCTTGCACCTAGATACAAACAAAGTAACCATGTGAAGAACAAACCTAGAAAAAATTTTCATTTCCTAAATTTCAGGTCTATTACCAACATAGATTTCAAAACCAACGAAAGAAATCCCTCTGAAACCAGTGCGCACAGCGAATGAGAAGGTTAGATAGCTCACAAGATTGTTTGTATTCTCATGTCATCAACGACGAATTATTTCTTGCATCCATGAGTTGACTGTCTCATGCTGATAGAATAACGCAGTCTGATTAATCACACCAAGGCTCCGCCTACTATCAGTAATAGAAGGTAAAAGGATAACAAGATAAAGCTGTCGACGTTGATCAATCCTGAGGGATGCGCCATGCATGCGACTTCATTAAGCATCGTTTGCAGGTGATTGAATGCATAGCCGGGCTTTACAATGACTGGCGGTGGCATACTGATGTATCAAGTCAGTGTTGCTATCCTCCCAGACAAGTCTAGTACTAATTTACCTACCCCGGAGGAATGGAGGGCTTGCTGGACCTTAGGCGCAGGGGATCGATCCCGTAGGCGCCTAGGAGCCCTGCGCTACACGCGCCCTTAAGAGAAGGTAGTACTGGATAACATGCTTCATTTTAACTTGTACAATGACTTAATTCTATATCAGTTCATATGCCACCCATAAAAAAGCTTCCTATAAAATCTACGAAATGTTGCACATCTGGCATATTTTACCCTTCTCAATGATTTTATTGCAATACAACAGCGAACCATCTCATGTTACGGCTATAACATCTGTAACAGCAGCTCCAGTTCTCCAACATATCAGCTCAATTTGAGGTAACAAAGATTCCTAAGGATGAAAAAAAATCACCAATTATTTCGATAAGAGCCCAATTTTGTCCTACCACTTATTCTTAGGAAAGGTAAGTACTGCTAGTCACCAACTTCTTTGAAAAGAAGGAAAAAATCACTTTGTTAGAAAGTGAAAACACCTAGATGCGAAGAGGAAATAACGCCATGTGAATGTGCACCGGGTATAAAGACATAGTGGTAAAATCTTTGAAGTTAAGGAAGCTAACTGAACAAAAAAAATTAAAACAGAGCGTGGTCAGCACTGTGGCGGTGATGTTCGATCACTATGAGGATGGTACTGGTTCGACTCCTCCCGGACTCAACAACCCTCCCATCCCATCCCGAAAAGTCGGGAAATTGCTACTTGACTTGTGTGAGATCAGCTGTCTGCCTCCAATCCACAAAAGATGACACTGGTCTACGATGCAGACAAGAGATCTCTGGCATGATTTTCGAGGACCAGAAATTTCAAGTAACAGTTGAACACATACGCGAATGCGAAAAACTTCGTAGCATATTGATATGAAAAAAACGAATCAGATTCAGAAACTGCTGGTAAATCGAGAAGGAACCGACACGAGTAACATTCAACGACGTTCGCAAAGGAGACTGAAGATCCTAAGGCATCAGCCGAACCAACAAATCCGAAAAATTTCGTGGATGAAGGATGCAAGGAAACGAATCAAATGCACAAGTGCTGGGGGTTCGCACAAAATGTTATGATGGGTCGTTGAAAAAATTTGCTTAAAACTCACTATGTTTCAGCCTCTGATTTGCATGCCAATAGAAGCGTTGGTCGTAGACGAACGTCTCTCGACGCTTCCCGCATGCGTTCCTAAAAACCTTACTGTTGGTACTGCTGGCCGTACTGAGCGATTTTGCTGGTAGAGCTTTTTCCAAAACACACTCGTCTCACCTAAGGCAAGTATATGTGAATGGATAAAAGAACAAAAATTATTAACTAAGGTTATTTCAAAATGACAGACGCGGATACTAGACACTATACTACCGAGAAACCCTCCCAACGGTTTACCTCGGGCTGGGAGGTGTTCCTGGGTGTCGGGCTGCGATGTACAGTGGGAGTATTGCTCCCCGCAGTGTTTCCCAAGCTGATTGAGAAGGAGTGCGGTGTTTCCATGAGGAAGCTCAGCTAAGAGTGAACCAGTGCCAAGATCCACCACAGTCCTAGTATCAAACTAGTATCATGGTGGCAAATATTCCTCTGATCTACAAGAGCCGCGACTGCATGTGGTGGTGAAGACCTGGGGCAGACTTTGGCCAGGCTGACCTCGCCACTCCAGGGAATCACAATGACTACACCAGCAAAACCCCGAACAATTGAGAATATGCTGAGGCTCGCACAAATAAGGACCCGCAAGTATCCAAGTAAGTTCCCAGGATCGACTTTCTATTAAACCCAGCACATGATAAATTCTTCGGTTCTTCCTCGGTGGAAGACAGGTGGGAAAAAGCGGTGGGTTTTTTTCGAGAACCCGTTGATCCTGTAATTGTCGTTCAGATTTTAACCTTTCTGTTTGTGCTGTTGAAGCGTTTGACCTAGTAAGTTGCATATTAGTGTACCGCTCTAGGCTATGAAGAAGGCAATTCTGACACGTCAGCTACATTTGTATGTGTGTTATTCTATGGAAGTAAACGTATGCTGTTTAACAACCTCGCGATTGCTAAGAAAGAAAACGACGAATTTGTCCAAGTCGGTATTTTAAAATAGGCCAACATATGACTTTGATATCTAAAGATACCTTGAATTTCACCAAGCAAAATATAACTACGAAAGTGTAAATTTTAAACGTTAGATAAACACTATTTCAACTTTTATTTTCTGCCCATTCCTTCCCCCATGGTAAGTTACAATGTGAAGTACAACCATAGGGGATGTTGAGATGCTCAAATCTCAGCATCCCTGTGCTAATAAATAAACACTTTTAAAGGTTTATTTAAGCACAGTGAATCTCTGTATTAAACGCACCTTCACAACAGCCTTGCAGTCCTGCTGCAGTAATCGAACGACTTTCGTGTTCGTCAAGCAATCCAAAACATGCTCGCCATTTTGTCCAGGACAGAACTTTTGGATGTCATGTTTGCACTTTTTCTGAAGTTCATCATCCATCGAATTATCAACTGCTTCTATTTTTTCACGATAGAACACCATTGACTTACATTCGGGACCTTGAAGGCAGTTTTAAATATAAAAAATGAAAGACAGCCTCTTAATTAACTCAAAAATACAATCCTCTAATAACGCGAAAGAACATAAACAGCTCATAAAGCCCTCGACGTTGATAAATCCCTTAGAATGCATGCATTCGGCTTCATTCAGCCTCGTTTGGAGGTGATTGAATGCACATCTGTCCTTTACAATAACTCGCGGTGGCCTACCGATGTATCGACCCAATGCTGGCAATTTGCCGACGCTGGATGGATGGAAGGATTGGTGGGCCAGAGGCGCCGGAATCGATCCAGTGTATATTGCAGGGCGCCGTCGACCACTGCGCCACAAGCGCCCCTTTTTACGAAGGTAGACAGCAAAATTTATCACCTAATCCATCGAAGTTGACCCTGAGGCACTCTACAGTGTCCTCAAAAGATTCCGCTTGGTTGCAACTGAACTGACGAATCTCTCGAGCACATTTCTCAGAAAGCATAGGGTCCGCATCAGCCATGTGTTCCTTATCATCGAACTAAATATGATATGAACTGAGAGCCATTATAATACTGATCCAGTTTAAAAACATCTACAATGTGGAAGGTATTGCAAATGCAAAAAAAAAAAAACGAAGAAAACGTAAAAAGCAGAACTTAAATAACATAGGTACTTACAGATTTCTAAAACGGTTCAGGTAAGGTACCACCAAAGCATGCTAAGAAGGTAAAAATTTAAGGTTCCCCGAAATGAACTTTGCACCACCTGTACCGCACACAAGCCCATTAGGCGCCGATTAACTTGAGATACAGCACTAGCTCTCAGTAATACATCTGCTACTCCATGGTTTCCGGATGCGCTGTAGATACGGAAGCCACCACACAAGTGATATGAACCATTTTTATCACTTTTGGCAAGAATGTGGCAAATAATAGAAGACCAGCAGAGAGATACAGAGAGAGGTCTACTCTAAACTGGTCTCCTGATGGAAATGCTAAACATTTCAGCATGGTGGCCCTTCTGTGATGGAAACGGAGGGGAAATTGAAAACCGATGAGATAAAATAAAAATAAGGAGTTTGGATGACGTCCTGTCTTTCATGTTCTCCGTTTCAACGAACATGAGTATTGCAGACGGGCATCATCCCACCAAAATTATCAACCCACAACATCAACTTACTTCTACCTGTTCTTGCTGCAAATATGCGACCTTAAGCTGACGTTTGCATGGCTCTGACAAATCAGCACTCGTTCCCAAAACCTTGTGCTCGAATCGCACTTCTGACAAACATCTGATGATCTCACCTCTAAAATACAGTGACAACTCTCATCTCAACAAAACACCAACCTATGAAAAATAAATAAAAAATAACATATAAGCGAAGCGTGTTAGAATCCTCGCTGTGGAAGTAAAACATAATTAAGTTGATACGTAATAGTTCGCTCGACGGTTTCCACTCAAAACGAAAAAGTTGTGCTCAGTTTTATTTTTAAAAACGACAATAGATCAATAGACACCATAAAAATAGTAAGCTTACTTGGATATTTGGACGCCCCGTTTTCACTGGTTGTGCAGGTCCCAGCATCATTTCCATTGTTTCGGAGTTTTGCTGCTGTTTTGGTTACCTGGACTCCCGAGGTCAGTCCAGCCAAAGTCTGCTCCATGTCGTCACCACCACATGCAGTAGCCGGCCCTTGTGGATCAGAGGGAAATTTGTCACCACGCCACTAATTTGATACCAGGACGGTGGTAGATCCTGGTATTGGTTCATTCTTAGCTGGACTTCCTAATGGAAACGCCGGACTCCATCTCAGCTTAGGAGGCCCTGCCAAGGGATGAATCCCCCCAATGTACACCGCAGCCCAACAACTAGCACCTCCCAACCACAATGAGGCGGTAAACCGTTAAAAGGAAAATAGTAAGCTACTATTGGCAAATACCGACGGATTGAAAAAACGCTCAACCTACTTGTCATTTCCATGATCACGACAGTGCTTGTCTATGTCAGCAGCACAAGCTTTCTGGAATTTGTACGAGAAGTGGTAATCTCGCAAAGACACCAATTCGAAATGATTCACATATGATCGACACTTCGATGTCATTTCAGGTTGGTCCTATACGAGAAAGTGTAGACTGGTACAATCCCACCGCACAGTAATGAAGGCGAAGATTCTATGGTGAAAAAAAACCAGAAACGGTTCAACATCGCCAACCTTATTGTTTAGAAGGCATTCCATCACTGAACCATGATCAATATCCTCATTGGCAAATTGCTAAAATGTTTAAATATGATGTTTCTGCACGAACACCATACAAATGTACGACGATCTAGATTCAGAAAGGTAGGTAACCCTGAAAGCTGACCTCACAGTGAGCAACTATTACGGGACGACAAGCTTTTGTGAGAGCTCTGTTTAGCTTCGTGTCCTTCGCTTCCATTTCTGTGAAACGTACGATCTCCTTATAACAAAGCTGATGCTTTCTAATGAATTCCTTCTTTTCGAAGTTCTCTTGCAAGCAGTTCATCTCCTAAAGATTGGACCGGTTGTGGTCTTTGACCCTTGAAAAAATCAAACAGTGCGATAAAATCGTTGAAATGCTTGGGATATAATATCGAAAACATCGTTCGTCAAATGAAATCACCTCCATCGGCAGTACATTACGCGAGCAGTACTCAGAGAGGGCGTCACGACACGCATCTTCGATGTCCGGAATAAGGTTTACACGAACAGCACGTGTGTGTAGCACTCGTCTCACTTCAATGCCACACTTCTTCGAAAGCTGAACAGAAAAGTAGCAACTATGACCAAAAATCGTTTCTTTGTCTTTATTTCTTTTCTGAAAGTACAGCTTGACCAAAAATAAAAATCTCGAGAGGTGAGCTTTTGAGGTGAGCACAGAGTGGATATGAATGAACGAACTTCTAAGAAAAAACAAACATTAAGACGAATGCTTTTGTAAAAGAGAACCAGGTTACCTATGTAGATGTTTTCTTTTTCACCTAAAAAAGCAAAATAGGTAAAACAGACGTCACAGAAAAGCATTTGCGTCAAGCCAAAACTATCTATGAATTTCTACTCACAGATACTAATGGAAGTCCCTATAAAATAGAAACACGAAAACCATACTCATAAAATTCACCGGTTCAGCTTCATCATAGGCAGATCTGTAGAGACAAGCAAGCACAGCTGGCCCTGGATCAGGCCCAACGGCACCAGCACTATTCCGAACATGCCAATTTTCGTTCGCATGACACCTGAAATTTTGAATATTCTATAGATTACAAACGTCCATCTCGTCAAGAGCCAAAAGAATATAAGTCGATGGCGAAACATAAGTCGGTGAGTTACACAATGAGATGAATAGATAATAGATGGACGAAAAAGAACCGTAGAGTAGACTGATTCCATGAGGATGCAAGCATCTCCCCGGAAGACTAAACCACATTATGTAGATGTGTTTGTAACTGAAATAAATCACATGCATTCCCAGTCGTCAATGTCCCCCGAGAACACGGTATGAGACTCGTAATCGTCACCTCGCTCAAATCAAACCATAGACCTATCCATAGACGACGGTCGTGAGGCAAAGAAAAGGATGGAAAATGTGCTAGGGTCCTTAAGACTCGTGAACCACTCATCACTAGTCCACTCAAGTATCCCAGCATATATATATATATATATATATATATATATATATATATATATGTATATATATATGTATATATATATATATATATATGCGTCGTTTTCTTGTTCAGCAATCGCGAGGTTGTTAAACAGCATACATTTACTTCCATAGAAAAAACACAATACAATACAACAGTAGCTGACGTTTCGGCAGTATCGCCTTCTTCAGAGCCTGGAAGGGTATACTGACATACAATTTACTAGGCCAAACGCTTCAATGACACTTACAAGAAGGCGATACTGCCGAAACGTCAGCTACTGTTGTATTGTATTGTATTTTTCTGTGGAAGTAAATGTACGCTGTTTAACAACCTCGCGATTGCTGAACAAGAAAACGACGCATTCATATTCCAATGCCGAGGTTAATAGAAAGTCGATCCTGGGAACTGTTATATATATATATATATATATATATATACTATATATATATAGACGAAAAAAAGGGTCATTGTAATGTCCCCCCATAAATCAATCACTATCCGATTTTCTCACCTTCTCACAGCCTCATCATGGCAAGCCATGTAAAGTTGTGGATCCAGTGACCAATCTCTGGCCATGAAATACTGCACTTCGAGCAGTCGCTTCTCGCATATCGGATTCATGTCTGAACTATCTATATGCCTCATTAGACATGTCAAAGTCGCTGCCTCCGAGCTAGCGTCACGAGCACAAACTCCTGAAAACTTATCAGTTGAAATTTTGCTCTTGTGGCACAGTTGAAAGCTACGAATAAAAATGAAATAAAAAGCCTTTCAATCGCAACGAACAACTTCTCGTTTTTCCCTTGTCACATTAGTTTCTCTTAAAACAACCATTATAAATCGAACAAACCATCAATTAGTGTCCTACATGATCCATACAAAACCTTGTCCACTTTGTAGTTTGAACCGATATCAGCAACCTATAAATAGAATTTATTTGTGAAATGGGTTCTGAAGAACGAAACGAAACTGAGATATCAAGAGGCTCACTTTAACCACTTCCTTGACTGCTTGCATACACTGAGGCCCAAGTTGTAAATTCTTGTCAGTAGCCTGTCAACATTAAATAACAATTGAAGCGAGTCGAAACACAGAAAAGTATCAGTTAAATTAAACCCTAATGTTATAACTTCAACGGTGCTGAGATATTTGCAAAACTCTAGACCGCAGGTGTCTGCAGTGGGGAACGAACGAGCTATTGTCCTTTCCGGGGAGTAACGCGTTCACCACCACACCACGCGGGTCCTTCCTTTCGCCTGTCTCTCAACTAGTTCTATCGATCTCTGCCATGTTACATTTTCAAAAGGCACTCACCGAAGCGTGTTCCATCAAACAATGTAGTGTACGTCCTTCCGCTTCTATGTCTCCTTTGGGACTACACCACTTGTCAATTTCCTGAAAAAAACATGTGGAAACTAAAATGAAATCTACGAAACCATCTGTAATACGGGTCCGTCAGTATCCTTTGATGTTCCTTTCGAAACGTCTCTTTAGTTCCATCGAGAATACAAAACGAGTAACTGTAAACGTTAACTAACGTAGATGCAAATGCAATCCAGTAGATATACTTAATAACAAAACATGCATTCCTGCTAATATTCAGGAAACCAAAAAAGAAGACACTGAAATACAACCACAGTGATGCTGAGATATTTGCAAAACGCCGAACCCCAGGTGTCTGCGGTAGGGAACGAACACGTTATTACCCTTTCCAGGGGATAACGCGTTCACCACCGCACCATGCGGAACCCTCGTTTGGCCTGTCACTCAGCTCATTTTCTACCTACCAGTGCCATTAGCAATCATCTGTCAACGGGATTAACCCAGGGAGCTCAAATCGGCATTGAATCCAGTTTAGCTGAGGCTGTAGTTGAAATCACAAGGCTAACTTTTTAGTTGCTGCCTACTACAATTTCTCACGGCAGGGTGGTACTATGTGGAAAACAACAGACACTGAAATATTACGAAAGCATAAAAGAAAGAAGTACCTTGCATAACCCGAAAATGTTTTTATCACTTACGGTCGAACAGCGCATCACCAACTCAGGAGACATGCGGAATTCTGTCAGCATCATCTGACGGTGTTTCACCATTTCATGCTGGCATGACATTGAAGGTGGATTCGTATTCTGAACAGCAAAATGTCCGAAGAAGTTCTGGTGAAGAAATATGCAGGAAGTGAAGCAAGAAAGTGCAGATATTAAAGGCAAGTGATAAAATACCTTAGCATTATAAGCTGAATTTTCCAAACACAACAGAATCCAAGCGAGGTGGAAATCCGCAGCTGCTTCAAGTTGACTTTGAGGCTGACATTTGTAACTTAAAGGCAAAACTAGTATTGTTTACGAGATTGTCAAAAAGTTTCAAAAGGAATTGCGGCAGAAGACCGTTATAATTCAAGAGAACGTAGATCAGGTGGCGGTTTACAGCCCCTCAATGTCCATAGTTCTTGTAATAGCTCACGTATATGCGAGAAAATATAGAGGTGTCCCTCGGTACGTTGCAGTTAGGATAGAACAACTTACTTGAATACTTGGACGACCCGTCCTCGGTGGTTGTGCGGACCTCAGTATATTCTCCATTTTTCGGAATTTTGCTGGTTTAGCCATTGTGTTTCCTTGGAGTCCCTAGGCAGGCCTGGCCAAAGTCTGCCCGAGGTCGTCACCACCACAGGCAGTCGCAGCCCTTGTAGATCAGAGGGAGATTTGCCATCATGCGACTGGTTTGATACCAGGACGGTGGCGGACTCTGGTACTGATTTACTTGTAGCTGGCCCTTCTGGTTGAAACGTCGTACTCCTTCTCGGCTTGGGATACCCTGCCGGCCGATGAATACCCCACTGTATATTGCAGCCCGACACCCAGGAACACCTTCCAGCCACGATAAGGCGGTAAACTATTGGGAGGTGATAGAACAACATCACAACGTAACCCGATAGAGAGCATAATCAAATAAGCCTTTCTACTAACTCTTAACATATCTTTTTTCTCGAAAGCAACTCATATAGATAATGGAAAGTTATTTGAAGTGCACTGCTAAAGAAAATGGCCTTCGTATTCCGAACAACATCCGAAAACCCCCACTATATTAGACTACCACATAACTTGATGGAATTCAACGACAATGCGCACCTGTACCAAGAAAGTCTCATTCAATTTATGACCGATCGAAGGATATTTCTAGCCACTTACTCCTGCATTTCCCTCTCGCATGCTTTCACAAGTGGATGTGCCATGCGATAATCACGTCCCATCATGTATGCGCGCTCAGCCAGAATGTTCGCGCACTAAAAGAACTAAAAATTTGAGAAGATAGCAGAAAGTTAGCAATCGTTTGAGAGAATAATGTCAAGTCTCCTACAGAAATACCTCAGGTCCCATAAACTGATTGTTTCTATTCATCATAAGACATTCAAATATCTTGCCTTGACCGGCTGGAACATCTTTGCAGAAACGCTGAAAGCACAACGTGGTTCAAATTCGTTGGAAATTCTTACTTTACTTCGAAATCTACTTTTAAGACAGCATGAGTAAAACAGTTATTGAGACACTACACATTCTAGTTATCGAGACTTCGTGGACATACCCTGCAAAATATGGGCGTTTAATTTGTGCACATCCCAATTCTCCTGCGTACATTGTCAATTATTACATTTTATTCTTGACTGATGAGGGCACGTGCAGCGCAGTGGTCGGAGGCGCCTGCAATACACATGGGACCGGTCCCCACGCGCCAGGCACACCAAGCCCTCCATCTCTCCGAGGTCGACAAATTGGTACCAGCCTTCTCTGGAAGGATAGCAGCACTGGCTCGATACATCGGTAGACCATGTTGAGTCATTGTAACGGCCAGATATGCCTTAACTTATCTCAAACGATACGTAATGGAGTCGAATGCGTGACGTATCCCTCAGGGACAGATCAACGCCGACACCTCTACCCTTTTTATTCCTGACTTTCGAACTTTATGACAATACTTTTTTTGTCCTCACAATAAATGAAAGTGATTCAAAATCATCAATCTACTATGCTTCTCGCGAAGATCAGACAATTTCCTGCAGTCTCTTTAAGGAAACTTAGAGCTTTAACGAGTACCGAGAAAATCCGGTTGTACGCTAACGATGAGCACCGAACGAACCCGTGAAATTATCCCGAATGGAATCAGCAGAAATGACACCTTCGTGGTGACGGTATATCGACGTCATCTAATTATTAGGCTCCTCGATTTGCTCTCATTTTTCAAAATGACCACCAGCTAACTGTCTCCCAAAAGGAAAATTTGCAACAAAATGGAAGTTTCACAAGAATGAGAAAAGTGACTGCAAATAAGTAAGCCTCTACCTCATGTGTACCAAGATGAGGTTCTCAAGAAAGGATTTCTCCAATGAAAAGAAAAAAGAAGAAAAAAATACTACTACGAAAGCGAGACTAAACGAGTGTTTCAAAGCCAAAGCATACTATTTCGAACAATTTACGTGAACCATACTTCTTACCCTGATCATTGAATTAAAGAGGTAACTAATCACGGAAAATTAATAACTAGAAACGGAAGTTTAGCACGTTTAATCAAACCCATATCTATCCGTCAATCCGTATTTATGATTGCATCTTATATATGTTAAAAATGAAAAAGGATAAAACTTTCGGCATTGATCAATCATTAGGGAATGCGCCATGCATTCGACTTCATTAAGTATCGTTGGATCTGACTGAATGCATATCTGGCCTGTACAATGACTCGCGGTGGCTTATCGATGTATCGAGCCGGTGCTGCTATCCTCCCAGACATGTTTGGTACCAATATCGATCCGATGTGTATTGCAGGGCACTTCCGACCACTGTGCTACACGCGCCTTACACGGAGTGTGTATTAGATACGTATAATAACTGTATAATCATGAAAGTTCAACTGATTCTCAAAATTGTAACCTAACTTAGTTAGATTTAAATGTAAATAACGAAAAGTACCGCCTTAAAAGACAAGCCTTTTCGGACCACAAATGTAATTTTCCAGAAAATATAAGTAAAAACACACTACCTCTCTATCCTCTCTACAAGCAAAAAACATCGGTCTGTCCAAATGAAAATCATCAGTTTGCATTTCAGCTAATCGCATGACCTGAAGGAAATAAAACCTGATAAAAAAGTGTAAGTGTAAAGTGTATATGCAGAACCAATTTTCCACTAAGTGTCAGTGGGAAATCAATACAAATTCTCCCAGAAACACATAAAGAGTAGATAGAAAGGATTTTCTAACCAAACTACGAAACAATTCGTTATAATCAAGACAAATCTCGTGAAACTTTGGCACAAAAAGCTTTCTCAACGCTGGTATTGTTCAAAACTGTACCTTTTTTCTAAAGGCTAACTCAGTATTGTAAACCTCACAAAGTCAATTAAAGACAGCTGTTTGCTATTTAAGCTTTCAGGCAGAACTAAACAAGAAAAAAGTTGTGGGAAAACCTCATGTCTGCATGCCGCATCAAGCAAATGAAGTGGGTCGGCGAGTTCTTTCGACTGTTTGACTACTTTGCTGATCAAACATTCTAAAGCCATCCCTATAAAAAAGGTTAACGGTGGTTTGTTAATCGAACAGTTCGAACTATCACAGACTTTATCACAGGTTATAAGTCACGCTATACAAAAGAATGAATGGACTACATAGTCAGAAACTAGTCAATAAACAAAAGAGAACTGGATATTCGGAAACTTAATTAAAATTTTATCTAATAATGACTACCTAAACTGAAAACATAGCTTCTATACCATAAACTAACTGTAACGAAGAAGATGACAGCACTTTTTTCTAGGCCAATGATTTTGTGCCAGACAAGAAGTCAGTTAGTGCTTAGAAGACCAGCGCCAGTTCATTCGCATAACGCTACCTTGTGTATGAGGAACTCTCACTCCTTTATGGGCGTTGTATGGTGTTAACGTTTCACATCCCAGCTTGCTCAACGTAGGTCCACATTTGTCAACAAACGGACCAATAAGGCGAAAATCCGAAAAAGCCAATCTCTCAGTGCGTTCTAAAATAAGCAAAAATCATTGAACTAATATAACCAGCACTTCGAATATTTACAGAACCACTTTCTAAAACTTACAAGATAGTAAATTAAGAATGTATGAAAAAACATTTAATTTGTGAAGAATAACTCAAAAGACCGACTTTATACAAAGCTCGGCATAAATGATGGACATATTTATTTATATGTTCTTATTAACCGATCTTGTTAAGCTGAGGCGAGGTCGGCACAAGCTGTCGCTGTTGTTTTTGTTCCTGTTATTGACGTTGTTGTTGTTGCTGTTAATTTCGTTGTCGTTGTTGTTGTTGCTTTTCGATGGCTGATGTTTCGGCAATTTCGCCTTCCCTCAGAACCGTGCTCTTACGAGAGGGACCAACAACAACAAAAACAATAACAATCTGTACCAACCTCGCATCAGATCAACAAGATCGGTTCATAAAAGCTCTAAAAGCTCCAGATGTTGCTCAATCCCTGAGGGAGAAGCCATGTATTCGACTTTCTTAAACATCGTTTAGATGTGACTGAATGCATATCTAGCCTTATAAATGACTTGCGGTGGCGTACCGATGTATCGAGCCAATGCTGCGCTATCCTCCCATACAAGCCTGGCACCAATTTGCCAACCCCGGAGGGATGGAAAGCTGGGTGGGTCAGGAACGCGGGGATCGATCCCATGTGTTTGTGTTGCACGGCACTTCCGACCAGTGCGCCACACGCGCCCCTATCAGTTCATAAGAACATATAAATAAATATATGTGAAGAATGCATTCTATCTAGCCAGACTTTGCAAACGTGTCACGTTATAGCTAATCCTTTATATTGCATATAGAAACTGTAGAAACTCACGCAAGAAAGCATGGCACTGTGATGTGGTTGTAACGTTTGGGATGAAATCAAACAAACAACTAATCGCATACCCAGGCTGCGTTAGCTCAGCACATTTTGCCATTGCTGAAACGGTAATAAGTACAACCTGATCCACAAAGGACATAGCCACTTCAATATATCTTGCGGTAGAAATTCACCAAATCTTTCGATAGACATCGAGGGACGATAAGGAAATATCAACCTGACAAAAATGGAAACTGTTATTAGATTATACCTGGGATTTTTGCCATCTCTTCTTTGCAGTACTCCTTTGCAGCATTAGTAAAACGCTCATCTTGAGTAAGTTTTAGCTGAAAAACGGATAAAATAAGAAAATAAGAAACAACTACACACCTCAACAGCGTCGTTAGAAGATGGTGACAATACGATAGTTCTGTCGAGCGATAAAATTAGAACGACGAATAAATTTTCCTTCGAATTGTCCCGTTTGCCGAAGCAAAAATTCAGTGCTCAAAGTGTCACCACACCTTGGCAAGAATCGTCTTCCTCCATACAAAAAAAATACAGAAATTCCTTACTACACCAATTCACTAGAGAACGTAGTTGTCAAACAAAAGAAAAGACTGACCTTGAATTGCCAAACAAGATCCTCACATTGCCTGGCAAGGGTTGCAGATTCAGTTTGCCCTGCATCTTGAAGACATTCAATGATTGACAAATCATTCTTTAAATCGACACCTTCCTAAAGAGATAAGCGCTAAATTGGATTTAAAAAAAGCTATTTCACTACAGTTTCACCAAAAAGCTAGAAAATCACACTTACTTTAACACAAAGACGATGAATATCGTCCTTACATGCGTCAAAGCTCATCAACCTTTCATCGTTAGCGGCAGCAGAGTTAGTTTCACTAAAAAAAGAAGTAAAGTAGGAGTAAGAAATAAAAAAGATTAAGCTCTCGGCGCTGATCAATCCCTGATGGATGCGCCATGCACTCGACTTCATTAAGCATTGTTTGAAGATGACTGAATGCATATTTGGCCTTTACAGTGACTCGCGGTGGCCTACCGATGTATCGAGCCAGTGCTGCTATCCTCCCAGACAAGTCTGGTACCAATGTGCCGACCCCAGAGGGATGGAAAGCTTGGGTGAGCCATGGGTGCGGGGATCGATCCCATGTGTGTACCGCAGGGCACCTCCAATAACTGCACCACACGCGCCACCTTAAGAAGTGAAATTTGCAACACAAGACCTTCAGCGATATGTGCCACAGATAAAAAAACGATCCCAGATTCAAATAAAAATTCGACCAACAGTGATAAGTGATAGTATTAGCTAATGCACTTACCCTTGTTGATGTAACTCTGGTTTGTCAACTGGAGATTTTACTTGCTGGTCTAGACCTTAATTTGAATATTAATTAGCACTACAATCCACGTTAAAAAAATAATGCAAAAGCTTAATTGCAAGCAAAAAAGTATAAAAACTGTATTAATGAAGCAAAACGAAAAAAAATCGGCCAGCTAGTTACTGCCGCACGTAAGGTTGAACTAATATAAAATCAAAAAAAAAAACAATGATTGCCGCTGAGAACGACACCTAGATAACTGCAAAATGATCTGGGACTCCGAATGATAAACTACTAACCAGCTGCGGAAATGCTGAAAATCCCAAGGCAGGCGAAGACGACGAACAGCATCCGCGCTGCTGGTATCCCAACGATGATCGCGCACGAAGCTGTTAACGAATACAGATAGTTTTTGCAAAACAGAATAAGCATTATGAAAGTCAAACAAACGCCAGTGAACGATAGTTCCACACAAAATGATGACAAAGTTCTCAATAACACTGCGAACCATAACGAAAGCAATAGGCGGACCATTAACTCGGGCAATTAAACGTTTTAAAAGGAGTGATGAGTGTTACTAGAAGTGCTTAGGCCCAAAACTACTTTTTGACAATTTATGATTTCCCAATTATAGCAGTATTTGAAGACTTGAGAACTACGCCATAATATAGAAGAGACTTTACTCTGCCATTCAATTATATGTATAACTTCTACATAATATTATTTTAATTCTAAACATATTTATAAATAAAACTCAAAAACCCTCTCCAATATAGAAATTCAATTTTTAAACAATTTTTAAAGTCTCGAAAGCAAATACAGTATCTGCAAACATAAAAGATACATTGGCGAACACTATCACTTCCTGCTGGACGGAATACCACTTCTTCAGTTCATTCCGTGTTCGAAATATGGGCCCATAGAGGGAAAATTATATCACTACGATCAACCCTAGTGATTCATAATCCCATTTTTATAGATTGTGAACCCTTTTATGATCCAGGCAAAGATCTCTAGACCCTAATGACCTTTATAACGAATGGTAACATCTAATTTGGGTTGAGATATGGTAGCTTAAAGCAAGAATTTGCCACCACACATACAATGCATAGCATTCAATGCATCTTGGGTCAAATGTGGATGATTTCGCAAATATGAGTGAGAGACCGTAGAACAGCAATGCAGATGAATAAATAAAAACATTCCTATTCAAACAAACTAAATAAGAAAAACTAAGCTGCAAATACGCAGTACATATGTTATTACTCGTCACGGCAATGATAGTACAAAAAGAAATGAACGTTGATACAAAGCAGAAATTTTGTTTCAACCATAATAAAACTCCTCCCAACGGTTTACCGCCTCATGGTGGCAAGGAGGTGTTCCTGGGTGTCGGGGTGCGATGTGGAGCGGGCGAATTCACCACCCCTGAAAGCTCTCCAAGGCTGAGAAGGAGCCCAGTGTTTTCATTAGGAAACCCAGCTAAGAGTAAACCAGTACCGGGATCCACCACCGTCCCGGAGTAAGGCTAGCCGCAAGGAGGCAAATCTTCCTCTGATCCATAAAGGCGGCGACTGCCTGTGGTGGTGACGACCTCGGGCAGAGTTTGGTCCGGCTGACTTTGGAACTCCAGGGAACCACAATGGCTAAACCAGCAAAACTCTGAAACAATGGAAATTATGCTGAGGCTCACACAACCAGTAAAAATGAGCCATCCAAGTATCCAAGCAAGTATAATGAAACTATTCCCGTACGATGCAAAAGAGTGCATTAACTCATTAGTTTTCAGGAAGTTTTTCATTCCGTGAAAGACGTCTCGAGCACAGTGGTTAGAGGGTTCTCTGTAATACAAGCATATGGTCTCTGGTTCCATCCCGACTCCTCTCAACGGTCGCTGAGTAAGATCAGACCAGTCTCGATAAATAAAAAACACTGATTTGATACGCGGGAAAGTTCACGCTAATCAGTGCCTATGCCAAATACGAATTCAATCACCCGTACGATAAATAGTTCTTCCCTTGGGAAATCATCAACGGTCACGTTTTACGCTTAAACCTCATTGTGTGTGGTATCTGCAGATGGGAAGAAAACCAAAAATACAATGGAAATAAAATATCCAACAATTAATATCCACTCGCCTCCCAACGGTTTACCGCATCATCGTGGTTGGTAGGTGATCCTGGGTGTCGGGCTGCGATATAGAACGGGGAATTTATCCCCTAGCAGGGTCCCCAGGCTGAGGAGTTCGACGTTTCCATCAAGAAGCTCAGCTAAGAGTAAACCAATACCAGGATCTGTCACCGTCCTGATACCAAACTAGTCGCATGGCGGCAAATCTCCCTCTGATCCACAAGGACGGCGACTCCCTGCAGTGGTGACGATCTGGGGCAGATTTTTGGCCGGGCTGACCTCGGGACTCCAGGGAACCACAATGGCTAAAACAGCAAAATTCCGAAAAAAACGAAGGTTATGCTGGGACCGGGACGAGCCATGAAGGTATGAAAGTAAGTAAAGTAATATCCACTCGATACTGTAATACGTAATTCATCAAATCTGCTTTTCTTGTTAAACTTTGCACCAATACAAATACAGTGAAGACAAATTGAAAAAAGGAAGAGAACACTAAGATAAAATGAGGAAAACAAAAACTTGGGAAATCAAAAGATACAAAACGTAAATTCAAAGGCATAAAACTGTTGCATTAATCGATAACATTTGGCATACTTTCTAAAGAACGTGGAAATGAGAAAGGAAACCCACTTAAATTAGAATATTTGGAGATTGAACATAACGACGAATCTCCGACTTACAGGGTTGATAAGATCGAGCTCAGCATGTAGGCCCAAACAAAAAAAGGCAAAGAAAAAAGACCTCCTCATCAAACAAATGCAAACTTTCGCCAATGTTTCGTACCTCACACAAATAGAAAATGAAAAGATAAACATGGATCAAGTTGTAACTGATAACTCACACATCAGAGCGCGTGTAGCGTAGTGGTTAAAGGCGCTCTGAAATACACATAGGATCGATTCCCTCGGCCAATCCTCACCAAGCCTTCCATCTCTCTGGGCACGGCAAATTGGTACCAGACTTTCTGGGAGGATAGCAGCACTGATTCGATAGATCGGTAGGCCACCGCGCGTCATTGAAAGGCCAGATATGCACTCAATCACCTCCAACAATGATTAATGAAGTCGAATGCTCGGCGCAACCCTCAGAAATAGATCGACGCCGACAGCTTTATCCTTTACCTTTTTATAAGTCACACAACTAAACTGACAACTAGGCTTTCTGAATACGAAATGGGCCATTCCGTCCGCTTCTTTCACCCAATTTTTGGCGGAATTAGGAGTGGTCGCACCCCGAGCATGATTGATAGTGACAAATCTTCAGATTCTTTTCTAGGTGTCACAAGGAGAAAAAAGGAAATAACAGAAAAAAAAATCGTTTGACCTTGATTTACGTTCCGTTCATGAAATACTTTAGCTGTTCTACTTTTTTACAAGTTTCCATTTCCTTCCTTTTTCCCTAAAAAATGGCAGAAACATACCAAATAATGCCATGACGTAGCTCAGATAGTCCTACAACCACTGAACACATCTATACTTCTCTTCGTTAATTTCTTTAATCAATGACAGTAGATTCAAATGCTATCGATGACGACTAGCAACAGCATTACGATTACGAGATTACGAGACCGTGGAATGTGACCTCTAACAATGTATGCCGTGGATGATTCTTCTTCTCATTGATAGTTTTCAACAAACAGAAGAGTAACAGAGGCAGCTACGGGCAATTTTTGTCCTACCGCAGTCACATGCCTAGTATTTGTAAAGGGGGACAAAAGGCCAAAGCCGGTTCTTCGCAACCTCTTGGTAATGCCCATCATGATCTGACACGAGCTTAGTGAACATCGTAGTTTTGGTTTCCCATGGCTAATGTTTGGTTGACATCATCTTCTTCACAGCTTGGACAAGTTGTGACATAGTTTCAAACAGTTCCATTGAAGGACAACTAATAAAACATCCAAACTTGATCCATCCCTTCGGGCAGCACCACGTATTCGATTTCAACAAGCATCGTAAGGAACACTAAATGCATATCTGGCCTGTACAGTAACTTGCAGTTGCTTGCCGATGTATCAATTTAGCATTTTCTTTTATCCTTCCAAAAGTCTACTACCAATCTGAAGGCCTCGGAGAGGTGGAGCGCTTAACCGCGACGTGGGACCGATGCAACGACCATGTCCACCGAAGATATACTCTTACTACAACATCCGTCCTTAACTGTGTATACACACTCTGAATTTCTATTTTGACATGTTTCCCTTGCACTGGAAGAAAACAAATCAAATTTGAAGCGGGAAGAGGTTGACAGGACGTTGCCCTATCCATGAATAGACCAACAACAGACCAACTATCGATTGACTCAACCCTGTTTATAGTCTTTTGTGTGAATCTCGGTCATGTGAATGACTGCGAAATAGAAGAAATATGAATGAAATCCTTCTAATAAAGGGGAGATCTACCACGAATGACAGGGACCTTGCAAAGTGGGAATGACGACCTTAATGAGTAGAAGTTCTTCCAAAGAAATCCACAAATATCTAGGATAATTCTAGTTCAAAAAAGGAATTATCAACTATGGAATCATTCACTTACGGCATACGTAATTTACCTTCATACCGGATGTCTTGTCTTCATCTTCGAAGTTCCAAGACCAAGTTCTTCTCTTGATAAATCGCTTCATGGCTAACATTCTCTGCAAATCCTGGAATTTCTGACACCAAAGGGACATTTTCCAGACATTTCCAGTACACTCAACAAATAAATCGGACGGATTCATACAGAGCTATCGTAGATGTTTTGATACGGCGTAGGTCGCCCACACTAAACTCCAATGACCTTGAATTTTACAGCAAGAAAAATTCGTCTGAACGTTTGAGCATCGTTGCCATAGTGTAGAAGAGAACTATCTCTACTACCAGAGTGTAAAACTCATGAAATTACTAGTTTGCGCAAATATATCGAAGACAGAGCCAAGTGCCATCTTTAGAAGAATGGCGCCTACGTACTAAAAATGGCTGTAGGATTTCCTGAGGACACTATATACTTGCACTATGTTTGTCCCAGCAATGGACAAGACGTGATCTAAACAGAACAGGATAAAGAAACCAGGATAAATCCTGTAAAAAACCGGAAAAATCATGAGTGGTGATCTGAGATGCAGCTGCATAATCGTTTAAGGGTACTCTCAAGAGTCCAAGAAATTTAGGAAACCCAATTCCGAAGTAACAAGTCTATTAGCGAAGCTTCATTAATAGAAAAAAAATGAAGTCCTGGGCACAAAAAAGGCATGAAAACGGAACCTAACAGGATGAAATGCCTATCGCCATCCAGGAAAGAACAATGTATCGAAGACAATTTGTACAACTTAACGACTGAAGAGTAACGACGCCATCACTGAACAACGTTGAGCGAACAGACGACACGTCAGCGTCATGAGAAAAGATGCTCCAATCGCTGATTCAGCGCCCCGTTGTCACTTGGAGGCTTTCGTCATTGTTCACGTCAGTTTGTCGACAGTGTCTGGCTATCCTGGAATTCCAGGATTTCGACTTGTGGAGTGGGGAGGGTTCCATTTCGCTTCGGCTGAAATCATTGCGAGCACTGGTTTCAGCTAACTGGGTGTCGACAATACTTCATCTCTTCAAGGATAGCTGTGCTAAAATTCGTACAGGTATTTGATAGGTTTCGTAACACCCAGATTTTCACCTTCCATTGACATACGGCAACGGACTAAGCATCCTACGCCAAAGGATGCTCTATGCATTCGAATCCACTCGTAGTGTCTTAGAGCTGATAGAATGCCTATTCGGCGTACATCATAACCTGTCGAGGCCTACGAATGTGCCTAGTTAGCAATCCTATCACCGCAGACAAGTCTGCCACCTGTTTCCCGCCCCTTGGTGTGACGGTGGTCTTAGCTAGGGTGTTGAACCAAGCAAGGACTGTGTATGTACTCTGGGGTACTTCTCACCCCACTTTTCCGTCGGTTGCACAAAACAGCGAAACTCGTCCGCACCTTATTGCAGTGCCAACCAATACCGGCCAAGACGCTGCCTCTTCCGTACTCTGATATGGTTGTTCCTTAACTAAGAGATTTGGGTGGCTTTAAAACTAGCGGTCCTATTTAATTATCGTTATTAAGGTAGTTTTAATTACTATCAGGTCTATTATCTTAATTATTATTTATTATCTTTACAGTTTTATTTGATCACCTAATAGTTCTATTTATATACCGACTACTATGCCGAGGTTTGTAAAAAGTCGACCTTTGTTATCTATTTAACCCATAACTCCCGGTATGGACACTATAGTGTCATTTTCTTTCTGATGGGCTTAGGTTTTTTTCTACTGCGCCATGTATACTCATTCGATGGCTAATACTGGTGAGAACCAAAAGAAGCGCTCTTTACACTTAATGACTTACTATGAAAAATCTTTTTCCGAAAAACTTCATTTATCGGTATTTTCACTAGCAATTTATTATCGTTTAATGTTAATCACTACGGTCGTTTTGTCTTCCCAGTGGTTTATGGCGTCATTGTGGGTGGCGTCAGGTGTCCCTGCGTGTCGAAGTGCGGTGTGCAGTGGTTGTCCTACCTCTAGCAGCGTCTCCCAAGCTAAAAAGGGGTCCGACGTCTTCATCCGGAAGCCGAGCTAAGAGTAAGCCCATACCAATGGCAGGATTCACAACCGTCTTGGTATCAGACTAGTGGTATGGTGGCAAATCTGTCTGATCCACAAGCGCGGTGTGTGCCTGTGGCGGTGACGATCTGGTGCAGACTTTGAGTAGGCTGACCTCGGGACTCGAAGGAACTACAACAGGTAAACCTGTAAAACTTCGAAAAAAGAATGGAGATTTTGCTGGGATCCGCACAATCAGTGAAGACGAGCCATCCAAGTATCCAAATATTAACTCCTAAAGCACTCTTGTGCAAAAACTATTTCTATTGTCGGAAAACCAGAAACTCCGCAGTCGACAGGAAATTGCTCGTATACCTTTCGGAGAGCCACGCTTCACAGCGCGTGTCCGTTATGTGTTAACGAAGGGAGTTCCTTTATTTCTTGTATTTGTATACTACTTACTATGTCACATATGCTTGTCAACGACGCATTGGCATTGCTCTCAGCGCTCGTTTTTTTCTGCTAATAAGTTTGAGTTCACTTCGCAATTTCTTTATTGTTATGCCATTTAACGCTCCCTACGCCATCAACGATTCATCGTACTGGTGCCGATTGGAGTAACAATGGTTTCCTTATCAAAAATTGAATAGTGCGCGTCCTGTGATTGTGATGGACTGTGTAGTTTTTTTATACTTACTTGGATACTTGAATAGCCCGTCTTCACTACTTTTGCGGGCCCCTGCATAATTCCGATTGTTCTTTGTAGTTTTGCTGGTTTGTGACACCCTGGAGTTCCGAGGTCAGCCTAGCCAAAGTCTAGCCCCAACTGGTCACCAGCACATGCAGGCGCCGCCCTTGTGCATCAGAGGGAGATTTGCCACTATGCGACTAGTTTGATACCAGGACGGTGGTGGATCGTGGTATTGATTTATCTATCCCTCAGATAATATGTGGCTTTGTTTTCTCTTCTGTTTTTTTGTTTTCTTCTCAGTGCTTTTCTCTATGTCTAAAACTTCAACGAGGATGAGGACGTAGCACAATTGTATTTCATACATTTTTTCGGCTTCGGCTACTTTGCTTTTACACAAATGAGTTGTCAATTGACTGTTGACTGTCAATTCCTGTTTTACTATTCCTTTCTGTCTGCTTCATTGTTCTATTTTCTAGTTGCTGTACGTTTACTTCAGTTGTTTTGGTTGCCGTTACTACGTGGCGCTTGTTTTTACCCACATCTATGTAGCTATTCCCTGTTTTCCTCTATCCGAGTCCCGCCATCCCTCTGAGCAGAAAGGTAAGCGGTTCTCCTATTTTGCCTTCATCCTGTTTTTACTTTAACGGCTTTTTCGTGATATTAACATTTCTGATTGCTGATAGCACCCATAAGTAGCACGCGTGAGAGAAAGGCGAAACGAAGCAAGAGTGAACGCGTTAGCTCTTGGAAAGAGTTATATCGCATTCGTTCCCCACCGCAGACACCTGCGATCTGGAGTTTTGCAGATATTTCAACATCATTGTGGTTGTATTTCGCATCATATCCTGCCGTGAAATTTCGTAGTAGGCAGCAAATAAAAGTGGGCATAGTTGTTAGCGTTTGCACAGATTGGTTGGTCATATTTTTTAACTACCAACTTTCATTTAACTTCGGCATGAGTAACCAGTTTTTTTCTATTCGTGAGCTCGAACGAAGCAGATACGAACTATTCACGTTTCGGCTAACGTTTCGTCGCATTCGCCTTTCCCTGAGATGCAGTGACTCGGGTCCAGCATCTACAGTTTCCATCTACCTCGTGTAAACTCGTCAATAGAACGAAAGGACTAGTAGCAGTCATGTTTGGAACTCCTTTACATATTGTTCGTGCTCTCCTTGAGAACGATTCCGTCTATGTTCCCTATGAGTTCCGTGCTTTGATGATGGTACGCTGTTTTTAAGCTCGTGAAGCTCTCGTTTATCACTATTATTTGCTTAGCGGTTTAATTCTAAGGAGTTCAAGTGTGCCTAAAATTGAAGAGCTCGACTGAGCCTTCGATGAACTCTGCCTGGTTACACTGATGATCACGCTTGTGAAGACATTGATGAAGAGAGAGCATGTCCCGAGTTGAGTGAAAAGTTTGCTGAGTTTACAGCAAGTACTTTTTGTTGCCTTACTATCAAGTTTTTTGACTTTTTTATTGTTCCTTGACCATGGCTTTTTTTTTCGTTTCTTCGAACAACTAGCGCTCCAGAATGGTTTTGAAGAAGGTGAAGGCAGGATTGACAGTGTGAAATGTTGCTGTCAAGGAACTAATAAGTATTTAAAGGTTTGCTTTCAGTAGTTGCAACGAATCCTTCTGTCCCGTTGTTTAGGTATATGAACCCCCTTCCATGTAGTCAGCTGATCTTTTCTAGGTGCATGGGAAATTTATGGCGACTACATGCACCTAATCTCGGTCGACGACCCCATTACGGAAGCCTTTTTGTTATTGTTGTTTTCCGATTGTTAATTGTCCATTATTGGTTGGATATGAGAAGCGATTATGTTGTGGCTGATGAAAAGATGTTGTTAAACCCCTCTCACCGTATTGAGGCTTCGCTTATCCTTCTGTCTAGTCCCGTTGGATAAGACAATGCATGCAGTAGCTAGTGTGCTAGGTCCATTCGCTCTCCTGAGGGAAACCGATCCATCTAAGCTATCTACTGTCTATGGTGAGTATCTCGGAACGCTATAGCACTGCTGTCTCCTGATTCCAGGGAAATTTACGTCGACTACCAATTATTTCGATATTTCAGTGAAGCTAGAAGATTCCAGATGCTTAAAGCCATCTGCTTACAGCAATTGAACTATTTCTATGGTAAATTCCAGGACCGACATTTTTTTTTAACGTCGGCATTGATCAATAATGCACTGCTTTCTTAATGAGCGCAAACATGAGGTAAGGTTTATTCAATACACTACCGGCTTAGATCTTGACGGTTTTGCCATCTTCAGAGCTTGGAAGAATCAAATTGATACGCAATCCGCTCATTCAAACACTCATGCCCTTACCAGACAAACCATAGTAGACAGATGTTTATCCGGGTAGTAAACATGTTGTCCTAAACACTCATCGTCTTGTTGCTCTAAAGTCCTCCAGTTATTATTGTAGACTATCGCCACAGAGTCCTCTGGCTTCTACTTCAAAATCTCCATTATATCTCATGCTGTGGGCCCCTAGTGGAGTATTTGGTTTAACCTCAAATTTACCGACTGGTGTTCTTTTATACGGACACATAGTGCTCTACCCGTTTCTCCAATGTATTCACCTCCATACGCCTTATAAAAGATAAGGCTGACCGAAACCCAGCTCATGCAATCACCATCTCTACCGTAGGGGCGAATTATTCGATTGCGCGTTTCGCATACACGGTCGTACAAACGCTTACGAACTAGTTGGCGCCTTAGAGTATTCGGTGGTGTTTAAATCAATTGTGCCTAAGTTCTGTGGTTACAAGACACTGAGACAAAGCAGGAGAGTTCTATGTTCCGCACACTCTTTCAGGACGGATTGCTTTAGCAAATATCTCAATATTACTCACTCATTTCGTAGATGAACTCGACGACAAAGCCGTGCACTGTTCATATGAACACAACGAGTACCTGGTTTTAATAGAAAAGTGTGAGCCTTTTTTCTATGCCACTGCTATGCTATTGAATTGATCTCCCACAGCCCAACCAAACTTTCAATCTCTGTGGAAGAATAACTTCATAAATTGCAGAAGTTTTATGTGGTAAAATAGGCGCTTTTGAGCACTGTCTTCAAAGCACCAGTGAAAAATTGCAAGAGTAAGGGGCGAAAAACCGCGTCGCTGAGCAAGTACTTTGTTGATGCGCAGCGCTTCCCAAACAGGATTTCTAGTAGTACTGGTGGTAACAGTGGCGCGTGTGGCGCAGTGGTCGGAGCCGCTCTGCAACACGTGGAATCGATCCCCCGCGCCCATGGCTCACAAAGCCTTTCATCCCTCCGGGGTCGGCGAATAGGTACCACACTTGTGTGGGAGGATAGCAACATTGGCTCGATACATCGGTAGGCCACCACGAGTCATTGTAAAGGCCAGATATGCATTCAATCACCTCCAAACGATGCTTAATGAAGTCGAATACATGGCGCGTCCCTCAGGCATTGTTCAACGCCGAGAGCTTTTTTTTAAACTAGTGGTAACTAGATGTCAGTAACTGAGTAACATGTATAAAATTCCTCTAGATGGGTTATTGCCTTATACTTAGGCGACATTTCGAACTGTACTTGCACTAATGGTTTCTTTGTAAATTGTTAGGTGCAGAGATCGCCTTGCTTGGCTTTACCCTCTTATTTCGATATCTTTTCGATTAACTATCGGATGAGTATATATAATGCGGAAAAAAAAATCTGGAAAACACTGTAGTGTCCATACCGCGCGTCGTGAGCTAACGATTCCACTATACGCATCCCTAAATTAGGTGAACAAAGTTTTTGCGATACTTAAACTTTTACTTAGCCTATACTTCGAGCCTTGTTAACTAAATGCGTTGTTGATCTTAGGTGGCTATCTACGATACTTGAACCCACACTTCCCTGTTGTTCTGCAGTAAACAAAAAATGTTATAATCACAATTTTAACTTATTGTTTACTACCTACTCTTTCTTAACGGCAGAGTATGCATTGCGAAATATGACTTTAATGATGCTGAGATATTTGCAGAACTCTGGACCGCAGGTGTCTGCGGTGGGGAACGAACGCGCTATTGTCCTTTCCGGGGAGTAACGCGTTCACCACCACACCATGCGGGTCCTTCGTTTCGCCTGTCGCTCAGCTAGTTCTATCGATCTTTTTGCCATCAGCAATCACCTGTCCGCGGGATTGATCTGGGGAGCCCAAATCGGCAAGGAACCCAGTTAAGCTGAGCCTGCAGTTATAATCACAATTTTAACTTATTATTTACTGCCTACTCTTTTTTAACGGCAGGGTATGTATTGCGGTGAACGCGTTACTCCCCGGAAAGGACAATAGCGCGTTCGTTCCCCACCGCAGACACCTGCTGTCCGGAGTTCTGCAAATGTCTCAGCATCATTGAAGTTATATTTCGCAATATACCCTGCGATTAAAAAGAGTGGGCAGTAAATAAAACGGTTAAGGTTACATTATAATAATTTCACGTTCTGAAGAGTAAGGACGTCCCATGCTGCCGATAACAGCTTATACTCCTGCAGCTTTAGTAATTCAATCTACCAACTTCCTCAGATATCAAGTATTATAGTTGTTTAAAGATGTTATCACGACTAATTCGAATCATGGAGTGGACGGTCTACTTCCTGGTAATCTAGCAATTTCAAGCCACTATCACATTGATTTGCCTCACCCGTGTTTACTTCCACTTCACGTTCAGCTCAATGAAGCCTCCTTGTACTTCGCGTACCTACCTGGATAGTTAGATGACCCATCGTAACTGGTTATGTGATTCCCAGCATAATTTACATTCGCTTCTTTAACCGTTATGGTTCCCTGGAGTCCCGAGGTTAGCCTAGCCCAATCCTCCCTAATGTTGTCACCACGTCAGGCAGTCGTGGCCCTTCTGTATCAAAAGGAGACAGGCCATCATGCGGCCTAGCTTGATACCAGGACGGTGTTGATTCATGGTATTGGTTCGTTCTTAACTTAGCTTTCGGGTGAAGATGTTGGACTTGTTCTTGCTCTGAAAGATCCTGTTAGGAGATGAACTTCCCAACTTCGGCGTACGTCGCAGCCCGACGCCCTGGGGCTTTGTATTTTTGAATGTGTAATTTTGAGGAAGCATTGTGATAAAAAACTATTGAAAGCTTTATTACTTAAAACTATGGAAAATACGACATTTCACAGGAAGACTCCACATAAAACACCGAGATGACCGAGAATTGTGAGACTGGCGTGGTGCTCCATCTAGCAGAGAATTGAACTTACAAAATAACAAGTAAAGTTCCTATTTACCTAGCTTGTGTTAGTACTAATTGCGTTATGTACACATATCGGAGGCGAGGTTCTGTAAGGTGTTACTAATATACAGATTACCTTTGTATTTCAGCGCAGAAATGAAATGAACAACTAGATTGGTCAAGAAGTGTAAAACAAGGAAATAGTTGTGCACTGTGCATAACTTTCTAAATTGTCGCGTCAAAATTTAGGACAAGGCTGGAAATAAGATTTTCATGGAACTGTGAACATGAATTTAAACCTTTCTCAACTAAACTAAGGGACGAATGCCTTTTCTATTGTTTTCATTGGTAACTAGAAGGGTGAGATTTTGTGATTCGCAAATAGAAGATCAAAATTATCATTCGGACTCCACTTTGCCTTTCGAGGGAGTACTGGAGAGATCGAATGATGAGGGAAGTTGAACTTGGAGCTAATAGCTAATATTTCTTTATCCCAAGAAAAAAAAAACTTGTCCCATCCTTATTCTTTTAAGCAGAACTTCTAGTTAATAGATAGGAACTGTTACATACTCTAACCAGCATGAGCCAATGAGGTGACTGACATCTAGTGGAAAAATCCGCGATTGCTGACACTATCTGGTGTGCGGGCCAACTTTGGTCGTGCTCCGAATACTGCCGTGTAGTCCAGTTGGCTGAAATCAAACCAGTCAAATTCCCGACTAACTAACAGCATAAAACTAGAGCGAATTAAGCATCCAGCAATGATTAATTTTGTAGAAGTACCTTGTGCATCTAGTCTCATTCGTAGCCATCGTGGTCACTGTATGCCCTATACTGTATATTTGCCCTACACAATGAGTTGTGGTGGCCTGCCGATGGATGAACACAGTGTTATTTCGTTTCTAGATAGGTCTGGCAAGAATTTACCGATCGGAGAGCGATGGAAGCAAATGCGCACTACAGAGCACCTTCAGCCACTATGCTGCACTCGCCCACGAACTGGATATTATGAAATAATCTATAAATAAATGAAGTCGACTGGATCAGCATGAACTTTCCCCTCTTATACGACCCACCACCATACCTAAGGGGCGGATGCCAGCACTTCTTGTACTCAATTCGTTTTCCTTGCGTCCATCTTCCACAAAGGCTTTCGAAAATTTCGCGTGTTGTTTCAGCCACTGCTTGAGGAATTCGTCTTCTTTATGAATGTAGTAGAATGCTGGTCGAATCAATTCTCCTTCCAATCTTGGAAATAGCCGGGCTAAGGCGTTCCCAAGTAGACTGGAGGAGAGTGTTGTGACAGGGATCGAACTAGCGTCTATGCTTCCTGAGCGACAGCTTGACTAAGCCCCTCACTTTTTGCACATTTAATCAATATACTGAGCTACCGACAACGAATTGGCACGGTGATTCACTCACTGATAAGAGATTTGTTAGTGAATCTAAGAAGGTCCCACTCGACGAAGGCCGACATATTGCTAGAAATGTTTTAACGCAGAACCTTTGATATAGCGGTACCCTGAGTAAGATCGTTAAACTATCATCTGTCTCTTTCTTACGGTAGTTGAACACGAGAGTAAGAGAGAACAACTTAGTCGCTAATAAGGTTTTCGAAGGTGTGAATGAGAAAGGTTCTAGTGAAATTTTTCACAAACCTCAATGCTCCTACGACTGTGTAGTTCCGCGATGCGATGGCACTTGTAGAAACAAGGTGATCGAACACTTTTTCAGTACCATACACATGGCAGACATACAGTAGATGATTGTCGATATACGAGACTTTTTTTTAAAAGTACATGAATTCATAAAAAAGTTATTATAACTGGTTCAGGATGCGACTTGCAGAAATATTACAGGATACAGCTCTCGGCGTTGACGTGAGGGATACGCCATGCATTCGATTTCATTGAGCATCGTTTAGAGGTGCTTGAATGCATATCTGGCCATTACAATGACTGGTGGTAGCCAACCGATGTATCGAGCCAGTGCTGCTATCCTCCCAGACAAGTCTGGTACCAATTTGCCGACCCGGAGAGATGGAACGCTTGCTGGGGGCGCGGGGATCGATTCAGGTGTGTGTTGCAGGGCGCCTCCGGCCACTGCGCCACACCGCCTCTGTGGTGTAGCAGGAATATTGTGTAAAATCAATTGCACTTAGTGTTGACAAATTCACTATGACAATACTGTTTACCTCTCATCTTCAAATTCAAGAGGGTAAGCTGCTGAATTGTCAACAGTGGATGTTGGAGTCGAGTTAACGCACGAGATGACATTGCTGGATGCGGAATTCGTTTCTAAACGGACGGAATTATGACGTGGAAAGCAAAAGTGGAAGCAGTAGCTTTAAGTATCACCGCACTTTTCTGAGTAGGAGTTCGTTTCGCTTTGTTGAACTCTCGACCCTCCGTATGATTGGTTAGCTCCTTCCTAGGAAAGAGAATTTGCTAAGAAAAAGTGCGTCTACTGAAGAATCGACTGCCAGAAGTAGCGATGTGATTCAGTTACACCACACCACAATGAATCTGCAAAAACCTCTATGAGCTTTACCTCATTGTTGACGACATTCGAGCAAATGGACGACGCTGGCGCTGGCTTTGCCTACAAAGATAATGAATTGTTTGGTAGCTTAATGCACTAAATATACATAGTTTACTATTTTGATAAACAAGTTGACGACAAAAGTGTTTGGACTACTTGTTCAAATATACTGAACTATGCCATCGATAAATCTAAATTTGACGCTAATCACATCTTCTTGGATTATTAAGCTAATGTGGCGTTGATATCCGTTGATAACAATTTGCTTTTCAGCGGACAATTCATCCTGCAGCTATCGGTATTATGTTAGCTAGCTCATAGTGAATAGCAAATCAATCTTCTTGAATAATTATCAGCAACAACGGTCAAGAGCTCTGTCGGGTGGAGTTGCCCCATTCGAGCGGTGGTCCACTGAAGAATATTCGACTAGACACAAAGATGAAGAAGCCACATCCAGAGGATGAACGACTGTCGGCCATCGACTCGGATCATCAGCTCTGAGGAAGACGAAGGCGTCGAATTATTAGCAGAGTAAACATCTTTATCAACCCGGCGTTAGTTTAAGAATCAAAGAAGGTATTGATTATTAACGCCAAGGTTAAATTACGATTGGTTCGAAAAACATTTATTTGCTAATCTCATCAGTTCCTGTATTCTCTATTATGCGTATTCGTGAAACGTGATTAAGACTGCCTAGATTACTGAAGGTAAATTCGTGAAGAGATAATATAGATCGGATCAACCTCCGATTTTCTACCACATTGATGCATTTTTCAGATTTAACCTTACTTTTACACAACGTGTATAACGTGTAGTTCTGTTAATTATAGATTCGTGTGTGCAATATTTAATCGTCTCCAAACCCAGCCAGGTGCGAAAGCTGCGCAATGGGCTCCGCTTATTCAAAAGGCACGAAGAACATCAGACTTCTTGTGCAAGGCCTTCATTTTTAATATCCATGGCAATTATATAGTTACGCATAGATCGGAAGGTTCTGCAGTGGCGTAGGTTTCCTCGCAGGTCACACCTTGAGTCGAATCTTCATCCCTTCTCAGTTCAGATGACTTTTCTATGACAGCGAATCCTCGCTGGTGGCAAAGTAGCTGACTAGCAAGTTGGAGGCAACGTCGAAAAGTTTTACGAGGACTACCTTGAGGTTTCAGAAGAAATCTCTCGATTATTGTTTCAAAGTGCCAGCTCCGTACGATTCACAAAGATAGAGCATACAAGTAATTGTGGTAGAGTATGTGTCACGCATCGCCCTCGGCTTGTTAACCTCTCCTTTGGCTTTATAACAACATATCGACAGAGACATTCTCGATATGCCAGTGTCTGAATGTTTAATTATTGCCTCCTATTTCTTCTTCATGGCAGGTACAGAGTGAAATACAACCACACAGTGATACTGAAATATTCAACCTCTTCAGGTACTTCATAGTCTCATCTTTACTGCGTTCAGTGCCGCTTTGTGCTCCCCAGATCATTTCCGTTGACGGGTAACTGCTGATGGCACCGTTATGGTTAAAAAAAAAACTGGCTGAGAAGAAGGCAATTCAATGGCCTCAGTGGTGCGGAGGGTAACATGTGAGCCTCCGGAAAGAGTAGCCTCCAATCCGAAGTTGATAAGGGGTTTCCTAGTTTAGCAAATTTTTCAGCGTCGTTGTACTTCTATTTTACATTCTGGATAGTTTCTATCGGCTTAGTATTCTTGAATTGAAACTTGATCTTCCCAATCGTCGTCGACTGGTTGATTTACCAATCGCGGCGATCACTGCACTGCTTGAGGAATCTCGGTCTAGGATGAAGCTAAGAACATCTTAGGGCGAATAGCTCCAATTTACGGAAAGAATCACGCGGTAGACTTGTACAGCACACTGGTGATAGATGCTCTCCAATACACAAGTAGTCGATCGCTGGTTTAATCTCGCATCCGGGTAGACAAAACTACATTCCTCCAGGGTCGGGAAATTGGTAACAGACCAACCTGGAAGGAATAACGAACGCATATGAATTTAATCACTTCTACGATAGTTGATGAAACTGAATACTTGACGTACTTGTGAGGCATTAATCGACCCCGAACGTTGCACCACTTTATCTTTTTACCCAGCAATGACATCCCCAATTTTTGACACATTTCAGTTCGGAAGTGTAGTTCAATGAGATGAGACACCAGGTTGTACACAGTCATACCAGCTAGCCCCATCACTAGGCTAGCTCAACTAAAGTCAATTTGAAAACCAACTACCGTCCAACTTCTGCATGAAGGATTAATAGTTTGTTTTACTGCTAAGCACTACTTCGTTTAATAAAAGTTCTCTCAATAAAAAAGTAATCACTAGTTCGTAGAGTGACGTGAGAGGAAGAATACACTGAACTACAATGACGCTGAGATTTGAACAAAACTCGGAACCACGGGTGGTTTCGGATCTATGATTGCTCTTACCGGGGACTCACATTCTATCCATCGCACCAACCGTAGATTCCACTTTGCCTTTCTCCTAACAATGTTTTTACTCTATAATTGCTATAAGCAATCACTTGTCTACCAGAATCATCTGGGATGCACAAATCCTCATTGAACCTAGTTAAGCTAGAGGTGCAATCTAAATCAAAATGATGTTTGTCATGAAAATAGGCAGCAAATTAAAATCAACACATCGTGATTTCGATTGCAGCTTCAACTTAACTGAGTTTAAAGCAGATTTATACTTTCTAGATCGTTTCCGTTGACAGATGATTGCTGATAGCAGCGATAGAGTAGAAAAATAGCTGAGAGAAAGGCAAAGCAAGAGTTGGTGTGATGAACAGCACGTGAGCTCCCGATACGGGTAATCGTTAGTTCGAAGCCCAATTGAGATTTCGAGTTTTACTCATATCTCAGCATTCTTTAGGCACTACATAGAAGCTAAGAGATTGCTCAGTATTGTAAGCCTTACAAAAATTTTTCGTCGGTTTTTCAACACGTCAACCATACTTATAAATTTTTAGCACGGCACTATTTCCTGCATATAAGCGTACGTTCTACCAAAATAATGCAGCTCACCTCTCTCGCTCTTTTGCTTCAGCTTCCTCTCTTTCCGCTCGTTCTCGTTGTAATTGTTTCTCTTCCTCCTCTCTAGCTTTTCGCAGTTCTTCTTGAGATCTTTTGTACTCAATGGCGCCTAAGGACAGGTTTTCATAAAGTGCTTTATAACTTCAGTAGACCATGGACAAACTGATTTCTAAGAGCTAGTCCAAAATTTCATTAGTTAAAATTCAGTGCTTTCAGCTGCTTTAGTTTTTGCCATAAGTTTACTTTACTGAACATTTTCACCTTCAGATCGCTTGAAGTCAAGCCACTCCTCTTCCTTGTTTAGTTTTCTATTCAATTTTACGTTCAGAATTCTCGGGATACTAGTGCAGTTCTGTATCGTAAAAGAAGCCTAGATATCTTACATACAACGTTGAAAACAAACTGCAGCCTCCACTGAAAAAAGCCTGCCTAATGCTACAAAGAGCCACAGAGTTCATTTCTGTGATGTCTCTCAATATCTGGCAGGGTAACAACTTTTCTAAAGACCATTGATGTACCGAAAAATTCCGGGTCAGGTAGCACTGTAGGATGCACTTGTTCATTGGTTCTAAACAGCTACCCGAACTAACCAACCACCCATCCTTCCGTTTCAAAAAATTGGTCTGAAACTTCTCTTGTAGCATAAAAACACTAAACTCTTATATTACGCAGTAGTTCCTAGGACCGACTTTCTATTCACCTCGGTATTAATCACTAAGTTAATGTTTTCTTCTTCAGCGGGCACGAGGTTGTTAATAAAGCCTTGTTCAACACTGACTGACGTGCCTGCTCAAGAAGAAAACACTAATTTGCTGAACCTGTACATCCGGCGACCTCTAAAAATCATTATGTAAGCCAAATATGCATCTAATGATACACGATGGAGTCGAATAGATGGTGCACCCTCAAGGACCGATCTGCACCTTGTCTTAGCTTCCACCTTTCATTAATAGTAGTTGAAAAAAAAGAAACAAGCCTGGAATTCTACCTGATCTTAGAAGAAACCTCACCGTCAGTGAGTCCAACAGGCAGCACTAATGGCTTCCGTCGTCCAGTCTCTATCACAAATGTGTGCTGCGATGTAGCTGTGCCCAGCCGTGGCTCACTGTTGTGTCCTTGTCTACAAACGAAACAATTCTGTCATCCCCAATAATAATGGGTGAAAGATGCTATTGATGTTAAATATCGACGTCCCTGTTGCTATGAAACGAAAAAAAATGCTAATTTTACCAGAGTGAGTAATGATTTTAGTGAAAAAAAGCTTAGGAAGGACGATGCGTCACTGCCTGAATAAGGCTGTACAGCATCGTACTGATAAAAATAACTAAGCAGTGCAAAACATGTTTCAAGATAAACTGGCAGTACTGTCTTTTTGGAAAACGATAAACAGGGGATAAAAATGGGCAAAAGAAAGCGATTTGCAGCTATTTTATGAAACTAGTTCATTAAGAACCAAGGATTTTTGGTGGACTTTCAGAACTTTCAAAAAAGGTGCTCGAAGAATGCCCGTAAAGCACCTTCTTTGTACTACAACATGATAATCGGTGCACTAAAAAGTACTGTATCAGACATTTTCAGATCGATCAAAACGTGTTCTTTGAAATTTTGATTATAAATCGAATACAAAACAATATAAAAGCCATCTTTCAAAAAGCCTCACTTTGATCCATGAGAGGTCCTTACAATTTTATGATTACGTATTACTTGCCCTGGTACAGTTGGCTGCACCTCCGCCGATATCTGTAAAGGTGGTAAACTTAAGTAGTAATCAAATCACTGAACTATGAAAAAAAATGGCCTTATTGCACTGGAGATCATAATCCTCAATATGTTTAAGCTAATCTTTACGCCACAAAGCGACTTTCTGAGCTTTCAAATCAGTACCTCTTTGACAGCCCGTCGTAGGAGTAACTTAGCACCACTGAGTTCATTCGTGGACGGACGTAGCGGATCAGTGGCGTCGATTTCTCGTTCACATGAATCTCCAGCCTAGAAAGCTCTTTCTTATTGTTTCCACACAATTCGGTTTATTCTAGGTTAATTTTTCTATGTAAAAGTACAAGATGCATCTGGCAATTCAAAGACTTTGGTGGATACCTGAGAATCTTGAAGATATTTGCTCAATTATGAAAAAGTCATCTGTCTTACTAATATCATCTAGTTAATAATTACTATAGTATAATACGTACTCATGCCAGATAATAAGTACTTTTCGCCTGATTCACCTTTAATCTTGTTAATCATCACAACTCGGACTGGCAGCAGCAAAGTTCGTCCCTGTTCTTAGCGCGGACCGATATTACCCAATCAGTTCCGTTCGCCTAATAGACACACTACATGATACTTTTCACATTGAGCCCCTTATAGTGACTAGCTATATTCCTACACAAGTTAAAATTGTGATATTAATGTCGAATGCAACTTCCTAGTCTGGTCTACGTGCAGTCGGTAGTGTCAGCTTCACAAAATTTATTCTGTGTACATCATGACACTCATTAGAAGCGAGTGCATACGAAACATCACAGTCTTCTTGCGGGCTTCTTGTTCAATTTTCTCTCATACGCCTTCACCTCAATACGACCACCATCCCTCACCATCGATGGGTCCTCCAACAGTGCAACAGTTTCTCAACAACTCAAAAGATGGACTTTGTATACACTGCAGCATTACATTAAACAAGCTAAAAAAAAGAACAATCAATATATTATTTATACTGACGTCTTTTTCAAATTGATGTTTTGATCTGCGTAGGTTTCACTCGTCATCCCTCGTGAACAACACATGGGTGGTCTCACACTTTGCAAAACGGTGAATGGTTTTTTAGAAAAAAGTGGTGTCCATTTATGTAATAGATCTTCACTAGCACTACAGATAGTTTACCGAACTATATGAAAAACCTAGAAAACTAGCTGAGAGACAGGCGAAATGAAGGACACGCATGGTGTGGTGGTGTGGTGAACGTGTTAGTGCCCAGAAAAGGTAGTACCGTGATCGATTTCTACCGCAGACACCTGCGGTTCGGATTTTTGCAAATATCTCAGCATCATTACGGTTATATGAAAAGCGTTACATAAAACACGTCCAGGCTCTGAGCAGCAAACTCGCCGAAGCGTCAACCATTGAATCACAACAACAACAACAACAACAACAACAACAACAACAGCAACAACTGGTGCCAATCACGCATCAGCTCAACAAGGGCAGTTCATAAGGTTTCAACATCTATATGAGAGCCTTATGCGTTTAACGATCACTTACCATATTACGTTATTAGAGTCTTACTATCCAAACTCGAGATGCACCTGTTATGATGAAGACATATGTTCCGCATGGCAGTAATTGAAGACAGTTGAGCTGTCCTAACAAAATGTAGTGTCCAAACGATCAAACTCGACCCCAACACTTTAGTTCGAAGCTTAACGCTAGGTTTCACAACACTTTATCCTCAATCCAATGCCGGAATTCAATTCTATAACTAAAACATCACGTATCTTCCTCTCCAGTACAATGAACTTCTAGTGTTAGAACTACGTACTTTAGGACATCGCAACATAAGCTCCAAACCAGTTGCAGGATAATTTCGACACGGAAAAGTTGAATTGCTACTCGAGAAACCAGTTGTTCATTTAGTGATATCCTCTATTTTTAAAAATTTTGGCAAAAGCATACCAAAGACTCGATATGCTCCGCTGTGCTGCTGGGAGAATGGCATTTAAGGATACTTGCGTATAACCCACGAAATAGACGGTTTTTTTGGACCAGAAAAACTAGTGAAACAAAGAAGAGAAATTTAGAAGCACGCTTTTCTTCAAGCTGAGATATTTCTTTCAAATGTGACGGATGCTTCATTGTTTTGAAGTGTATTCGCACTGAACATGGGGAAGGATAGGCTACCGAGGAGAGCATCCAAGAGCAGCTAGCAGCTGTATGACGCCATAAATGGTATAGATTCAGAATAGTAAACAAAGGAATTTATTTCCAGTAAAAAAAACTGTTAAATTAACTGGATTCTTCCCGCCTTCCTTTGTAACTTCTTCACCGTATGTAATGATTAAGAACAAATCTATAGGAACAAAGTGATACGAATAATTTTTTGTTGTTATGCGAATATTTATATCCTAAGAATGGTCCAATTTCCCAAAGTCTTTAAATTTTTTTTAAAGGTTCTGAGGTTTTTCACTATTACCAACGAGAAAACTTTGCTCAGGTGTTTGTGCTGTAATGTATATCTCTTTCATTACTGCATTATGTCTAAACCACCTCCGGAAACAATTGGATACTTGAATATTTGGATACCCGGCCTCACTGATGGTGCGGGCCCCAAGATAATTTCCATTTTTCGGAGTTTTACTGGCTTAGACATTTTGGTTCCCTGGAGCTCCGAGGTCGGCCTAGCCAAGGTCTGCCCAGGTCGTCACCACCAAAGGCAGTCGCCGCCTTTGTGGATCAGAGGGAGATTTGCCACCATGTGACTAGTTTCACACCAGGACGACGGCGAAACCTGGATTTGGTTTACTCTCAGATAGGCTGCCTGATGGAAAAGCTGGACTCCTTCTCAGCTTGGAAGGCCCTGCTGGGAGGATGAGTGCCCACGCTGTACATCGCAGCCCGACACACAGGAACACTTCCCAGCCACGATGAGGCGGTGAAGCGTTGGGAGGACCCTTGGAAATAAGTAAAGATATCAAAAAATAATTTTGTCGGTCTAAAGGAGCAGATTCATTTCCTTATTAGATTTTCGGAAAATATTACGAAATGGAAATCACTAATCGTAATAATAATTACGGTAGTTTCTCCAGGACTACTTGTAGCACATAAAACAGCGGGTGCGTCAGGCTCTAATTAGCTTGGCAAGGAATGAAGTGCGTTATTCATACATGTGGGAATGTATATTTAAATAAACTAAGAATGAACCAACACCAAATTTTAAGAGGAGTAAACGTTCAACCACGTAAAAAATCCGAAAATGTTATCGTTTGGAATCAATCCATTCCATATTAGCCATACATGAAAACAGAATTGTTAGGAAAAAAACCATCGACGTTACACTATATCACGAATAAAACTACAGTCGACGGACAGTTTGTCATCGAAACGAACACATTATTCTATGCGACTGGCAGTGACATTGTCAGCGTAAAAACTCAACGATCCTTGATTGCAGCAATTCTCTTCAAAAACAGCTAAGTGAGGATTGCGATTTTAGTACAACAGGGTCTAAGGGAGGAAGTGTTATGTTGCTGAGGAATTAATCTACCGATATAAAGTGGAAATCTTTTAGGTGGACATAAGCTATAACATAAAATTATAACACCACTATATATGAGTACAAAATATGCATTAGTGTTACTATACATTTTGTCAGTACATGTGTGGCGCAGTGGTCAGAGGCGCCCTGCAACACACACATGGAGTCGATCTTAGCACCCATGGCCCACGAAGCCTTCGCTCCCTCCGGGCTCAGCAAATTGATACCATACTTGTCTGGGAGGATAGCAGCACTGGCTCGAGACATCGGTAGGCCATCGCGAGTCATTGTAAAGGCCAGAAATGCATTCAATCACCTCAAAACGCTGCTTAATGAGGTCGAATGCATGACGCATCACTCAGGGATTGATCAACGCCAAGAACTTTACCCTTTTATTCTATCCTTTCTACATTTTGTTGCTGCCATTTTGTTTATGGAACTGAAACATAGGATAAGAGCCTCCCCTATTTCCACACTGCAAATCCTCATCAGGCGAAGAAATACGCTTTACCCCCTCCTGTTGCCAGTGACTCCTAATGTGGTTTGTATATGGGCCAGGTCGTAGCACAATTATCGCGACGCTCAGCATTTCTGCTACCCCTCATCACTCCGATTCCTTATGCTCTCTGACGGAATTCGAAATTTCGAATCGCCCCGTCGGCGTTTTTTTCCGAACGAACGTGGTTTCGTCGCGGCTGCGGTGCCAGTTGGCGACTAGCTCCGGCCGACGCCGGCGACAACGGCCACCGGCCACGTCGCCGTACCTCCTCGTCGCCGCCTCGACCGATTGACCTGCAGCGCGAGTTGTTTGTTGATCTAGTAAATGCATGAAAAACGGTAAACACCAAAATAGAGGTGACCTATAGCCTTGCTGTACTCACTTAAGATTGTCTATGATTCTGTGCTGGAGAAAGACACGTAAACAATGGTGAAAAGCCTTCGAGTTCGACAAATATTAACGGTTTTAATTCACACCGAATGCGATGGTTGGACGTCTTCTTTGCATAGTATTTTGTCTTTGGCATCTTATCGCTAGTCAAGCTTATGTTTACGACCTAATTTCTTTCAACTTTTAAAACGTCGAAGAAGGCAAGGATGATAAAGTAAGCCTAAAAACGGTGTTTTACAAAGCTTTCCGTAACCAGTTTTGCAACAGACTGAATATTCTGTGCAGCAGACCTGCGCCAGTCATAATCCTTTGAATCTTCTTTACTATTTCTGGCCTATTAGTAGTCATGGATAGCTTGCCAAGACTAACTATGCCTTATGCCTTTAATTTAGCACTAGCTGGATTGCCTGATGAAAATGGCACTCTTTCTCAGCTTGGACGACTCTGCCATTTGAGATAAACTCGAATTAACGCAATTTTTTCACATGAGAAGCCTTCAAAGGTTTCTCTCTTGCGTTGTTCTGTCTCAGCTCACGAACCGCTTTCTGCGAATATTCCATGTCTACCTAAGAGAACGTTTAGGTAAAAAGACATTCTACACCAAATTACTGAAACTCATATTTTTCTCAAGTGTGAGATGATAGTTGGAGGCCTGAAAATGCATCCACAAAGGAAAACGTCGCCCTTCAATAAGATTCTTTGCTTTATTACTTAATACTTGATACTTGGACGGCTCGTCCTCACTGGTTGTGCGGGCTCCAGCATAATCATCATTTTTCGGAGATTTGCTGATTAAGCCGTTGTGGCCCTGGTTTTTCCCTAGATTCCCGAGGTCGGCCTGGCCAAAGTCTGCCTCAGGTCTTCACCACCACGGGCAGTCGCAGCCTTTATGGATTAGACTTTGCTTTCTAAACTGCGGAAATCACGAATGTCAGAACAACAGGCTTTTTCAAAATGTTCGCGATGATCACTCAGAGTTGGAATCAATGATAGAACGCATGAAAGCGACATTGAAAGCTATGTAGGAGACAAAACGGTATTTCACAATGGAGACAAAGCATACACCAATGAACATTGTCCAATGCACTATTCCAGGAAAAAAAAGAGCAGAAACGCTTCGCTTGCAAAGTGAGTGCTGTTCGATGACGAACACCGTCCACGTGAAAATCACAGTTCCTTGCTTATTACTATACCTGTTGTGCTCCTCATTTAGATTTGGGGAAAAAAAATAACGGAGACCAGACCATGAGATCAAACACATGCTAAAAACACCAACCTCATAAAGATTTCCGAAGATGGCAAGATCTAAGGGCTTATAACGTATTGATATCCATTCATTGAAAAAGGCTCGTATGACGTTTACAATATATTAATGAATAGCTATGCTTTTCCGTATGATTGCAGGATCCCATGAAGCTTACTGGCATTTTCTTTTCGAATTAGAGCTTAATATAGTAGCAGGTGCCTGTTTACAACACAACTCACTTGGATACTTGGTCGGCCCATCTTCACTGGTTGTGCGGGCTCCAGCACAATCTCCATTATTCGAAGTTTTGCTGGTTTAGCTATCGTGTTTCTCTGATGTCCCGAGGTGAGATCAGCCAAAGTCTGCCCCATGTCGTTACCACCACAGGCATTTGCAGCCCTTGTGAATCAAAGGAAGATTTGCCACCATGCGACTAGTTTGGTACTAGGACGGTGGTGGATCCTGGTATTGGCTTACTCTTAGCTAGGCTTCCTGATGGGAACGCCGGATTCCTGCTCAGATTGATAGACCCTTCTAGGTGGATGTCCCTCCGCTATACATCGCACCCGGACATCAGAAACACCTCCCATCCACGATGAGGCGGCAAACCGTTGGAAGGCTCTTTTACAATAGGAATCTAGAAAAAGGACTTTTTTTTAACTCTGTCTCATTAGTAAACCAGCTCATTGGTTTGCGTTTTTTTCTTTGTAATTGAGTGAATTTAAATGAATAATGAAGGATTGGTATAGGTTGGAAGGACATGAACCGTTCTGATGTTCTCTGGTTGACTCTCCCTAATAAATCCGCTAACGAGCTAAGCTCTCGTTATAAGAAAAAGCACTCACACAACCTTTTTTATAATCAACAGGCAATTATCTTACGCTAACATATTGTTAATCTGAATGCCAAATTTAAAACCAAGACTAATAATGCTAATGTGATCGTTGGTGATACTTTTTCACGTACTACACAAAAACCTTATTTTTGGAGTTAATTATCTGAATAGTGGTGTAGTAACAATGATGCTGAGATATTTGCAAAACTCCTCAACGCAGGTGTGTGCGGTGGGGAACGAACGCGTTGCTACCCTTTCCGGGGGGCCAACGCGTTCACCACCACACCGTGCAGGTCCTTCGTTTCGCCTGTCTCTCAGCAAGCTGTATCGACCAGTGCTATCAGCAATCACCCGTCGACGGAATGGATCTGCCGTGAAAAAATTATATTAGGTAGCAAATAAAAAGTTAGCATTGTGATTTCAACTGCAGCCCCAGCTTAACTGGGTTCATAGCCGATTTAGGCTTCCCAGATCAACCCTATTGATGGGTGGTTGCTGATAGCTGAGAAACAGTCGGAAGGAAGGACCAGCATGGTGTGGTGGTGAACGCGTTAGCCCCCGGAAAGGGTAATAATGGTGATAACGCGTTCGTTCTCCACCGCAGACACCTGCGTTCCGGAGTTTTCCAAATATCTCAGCATCATTGTGGTTCTATTTCGCATCATACGCTGCCGTTAAAAATTATATCAGTCAGCAAACAAAAATTTAGCTTTGTGATTTCAACTGGTGCAATAATATAACCAGTTTGTATAATCTTAGTATTCTAAATATAAGGACTAATTATCCGAGTTTATAAGACTAACGACTGGTTTCCTATTGTTAGAAAGCAGGGTCAACATTCAGGTTATCTGTCACATCAGAAAAAATCTCCTTCACAAATGCGACGATCTTATTATCCATAGAGCTAGGTGAATCCGTATTGAAGACATGTTTCATATCTTCACAACAAAAAATATCCTGAATATGTCAATCAAATGACGGTCCACGGTATACGATGTCAAATTTCGTTTCATCAAACACACTGCATTTTTTTTATGGCGATCGATTGTCAATTGAAACGGTGTAATAGAAGCTCAGTAGAATATCGTTTTGTTTCTTTTGTTTTCCTCATTGTTGGATTCAATCAACTACAACGACCTCAATTGGTCATCACTGGAGCTACTGTAGGAATCGCTGTACGAATCCTAATGCAAAGGCAACACCGAATCTCTGCCTGACCAAAGAAGGCCGATCACAATCCATTGTGGAGGTCACTTTCGACAAGCCTCATTGAGCTTGTCAGTGAGGAGAGAAAACGACAAATCCTCAAGCTCAGCCGAATCCTCGAACGAACTCGATCATTTTTCTACGTATGACCGGACAGTGGAACGACTGAATTAGTAACTCGAAATGGTAGTCGCTTACGTTACAACACGATGCTTCCACATGTTCGGATCAAATCCGGACGTCAAAATGATGATATCGGCGAGAAGTTTCGAAAACCAGTGAAGAGATAAATGTTTGTAGAAATACTCAGGATAATATTCATCACATTTTGCTATATAAAAAATATCAGGGAAAAAAGACATAAGGGTATTCTTAGTGGCGATAAATGTAACAAGTAATAACAATTACGTTTCCCATTGGAAAGGTAAAAGGCAGTTCTACTGACCGAGTTCCTCCCAATGGTCTACCTCCTCATCGTGGATGGGAGGTGTTCTTGGGTGTCGGACTGCGATGTACAGCAGGGGGGCTCATCCCCCCAGTAAGGTCTCCCAAGCTGAGAAGGAGACCTGCATTTCCATCAGGAAGCTCAGCTAGGAGTAAACCAATACCAGGATCCGGATCCACCACTGTTCTGGTATCAAACTAGTCGCATGTTGACAAATCTCCCTCTGATCCACAATGGAGGCGACTAACTGTAGTTGTGACGACCTGCGGCGGACATTGGCCAGGCTGACCTCGGGACTCGAGGGAACCACAATGGCTAAACCAGCAAAACTCCGAAAAAATGGAGATTATGCTGGGGTCCGCGCAACAAGTGAGGACGGGCCGTCCAAGTGTCCAAGTGTGTGTCCAGGCGTCAGAATTAAGATATTTTTGAAGAACAAACTTAATAGGCATACAAAGGTTCATGTGGAAGTTGTAAATATGAATAACGAATACCCTAACTTTACCCTATAAAGGTAGTTAGTCGTAGATTAGCCTCGAAGACTCAAAAAAAAGGAAACGAAATTCTTTGTTGTAATCTTATTCTACCTCCTTAAGTTGTCAAAGGTTTGAAGGCAAAAAAGGGTCACAAAAAGAACCCCACTCTACTCACAGGATATGTCCCTTTATAGACTAGGTATAACTATATTATTATCACTATATTACCTTCACCAGGTGGATTCGAAAATATTGGTTAGGTTTTTCGTGACAAGTTCTACCAACATAAACAGTAAATAAAAAAACTCAACAGTGTCGATTTCTACTATAGCCTCAGCTTAACTGGGTTCAATGCCGATTTGTGCTCTCCAGATAATCCCGTTGACGGGTGATTGCCGATGGGACTGGTAGAGAAAAAACTAGCTGAGAGAAAAGCGAAACGAAGCACCTGCATGACGTGGTGACGAGTACATTAGCTCCTGGAATGGGTAACAGCGTGTTCGATCCCACCGCAGACACCTACTGTCCGAAATTTTGCAAATATCTCAGCATCACTGTGGTTGTATTTTACATAATACACTGCCGTTAAAAATTGTAATAGGCAGTAAATAAAAAAGTTAATATTGCAATTTCTAAAAACGTATTTTTTAACATACAGATTAAGTGATGCTCCTGGAACAAAATGGAACCACATCTTTTTTGTTCCACAAGTTCAAATTTGGAAGAAACGTCAAGAAAGTATCATTAAAGGATGGGCCACGGATGGTCTTCCAAACTAGAAGACCTAAAGATCTGGTACCGTAGACATGAGTAATTTTAATGGAGAATATGAGGACCTATCAGCAATTGACGACGATCATCTTGAGCCAATAATAAAAGCTCACTTTCTATGAACTGCAAAGCAACGCAACTTTCACCACTTAACAATCGCTTTCATTTCAAAGGCAGTGGAAACGGGAAGAACTCGATGATACTCCCACAGCAGCGAGAAAATATGGTGCTACACTCGGAGCGAGATGATTCTTCTAAACACTTCTCAGAGACGAATTTCTATCCAAATACTATGGGGACTACCCGTGGTCAATTCACCCCAGCTTCCTGAATCGTGAAGTAACGATCGTTGCAGAAAAGCACTGTCACAAAGCCAATAGGATCCATCACAATTTGCAGCGTGCACACCTTGCTCAATAAAAGACATTAATCCCATCGCAAAATAATTTCCGACCACAAATTTCACAACTGTACCCGCTGTTGCATTGTATGAGCGAATTTAGCCATGAAACCTCATCCAGTGTACTTGATTGAATTCTCAATAACCAACTACCATTATTTTTTTTCAGTTCCATTGTTAACTACTTTAAAGAGAAAGGACGAAACCAGTGTTGAAAATGAATTCAAAGAACTCACAGATTCAAACATTTTAAACCTCAAGCTATCCTTGTATGAAGAATTGTAGCTTGTTAGGGAAAAACGTTCCGATTTTAATCGCTCCTACTTTAACCAATGAAGCTCTGTTCGAGCCGGGTTACAGCACTTCAAACTTACGGGTTAAATCCAGCCATAAGCTATGAGTGGTCTTAAATCTTGCAAACCCAGCATGTCTTCTACGCAACTAGAACGTTTCTAGTTTAGTATGATTCCTTCTTAAAGTTGGGTGGACCATAGTTTTCAACGATATATGAGCCATCTAGATAGTTCGATAATTCACAGAACATTCCTTTGATGCTTACACGCTTGTTTGAAGAGGATTTGTGTTTCGATTTCAGAAGTACAGTAATTCTTGGGAAAGTGAAAACTAACCATCACATTAAAGTGATTTCGATATGCCCCAGCGCCGAGTATTTAAACAGTTGTTTCATGCCAGTGGGACATAGGAGATGAAGGAAAGTTCTATGTCGTAGAATTTTAGCAAGATTGTGACACTACCTGGTCAGTCAATCTTTTAATGAAGAGATAGCAGTTATGTCAAAACTTATGTCAAAACTACTCTACTAGTCGAGTAGTTCATTAAGTCGATGAGTGCAACCAACAAGTCTGCTTATAAACCTCATCGGATACTACAAGCACCTGAGAATAGTACGAGCAACGTCATTCATTTGATTGAATCGAAAAGCAAAAAAACAACAACAAAAAAAACCTCTAGAGGACAGCCGGCAAGGTGTATTCCAACGTGAGTTCAGTAGTACAGGTCCGATTCCAACTCACCTCAAGGAGGTGGAGCTTCACTTGAATCAAATCACCCACAATCAAAAAGAAAATATCCGGGCTCTAACTGCCTTCTGCAGCTCATTTAATAAATCCCTTGCATTATAAGGGAAAAACAGATCTACAGCCGCATTGCTACGAACTCCACTACAAAATGCCTCCGGCAATATCGTTGTTAAAAAGAGTAACCAATACGAAGTTCGCACTGGAAAGCCACAAAATGGATTTCCAATGTTGTGCTGCAGTATTGATGATTCGAACGGAAAATCTAAATATAGGCAGCTGCAGAGATGCAACAAATATTCTGTCAACAAATAAGCCTTCTTAATACTTTATGATACTTGATTTGACAAGTTTGAAAACTGACTACTCTTGGCTGGAACATGGATTGACCACCCAAGCCTTCAATTGGAGAGGGATAAAAGAAGAAGAGACAGTGGAACTCTGCTATTTACAAGTATAATCGTTTTACTTCAGTTACAGGATGATTTCGGCTGCGTACACTTTTATTCTGAATGGATAGATCGCACTGAAATTGACCACAAACATTGAATAAATAAATTTGAACCTCATATGAGGTGGAAATCCTCCACAACGATCTTCACTCTTGAAGAGATCTTAACTTCTAGAGAAACAATATTACGCTCTATATTTGGTGAAATCGAACAGAACTGATGATAAAATAGAGAATGAGACGCAAGTTCGTTGTTCCTAAACAATTCTACTTCATCACTTCATTCGAGTTCATTTCGCTTCTTTTGTACCTCAAGAAGGTTCGAGAGCCTTCTGATCCTACCTGTAGTACTGCCAGAACTTTTCCTTCACTCTTTTTCCAAGGAAAACGCCCAGACGAGTGCTGGTCAGTAAGTGGTTCGTGCTGAGTCAGCTGCGTCAGCCACAGTATGACGTAGCCAGACAGCCGACCGTTGTCGGATCAATAGCACTGGCCGGCACGGCTCGAAGCCGGGGCGGACGACGACGTTCTGCTGATCGAAAACAAAAAGAAAACGGACACGCTGATCAGCAAATGTGCCGTGGAAACTCACGGATGACAGCGGTTGGGTGAAACCGACGGGTCCTAGTGGGTTCTTACCAGAAAAGCCACCCCCGAGATTTGTTGACATCATTTTCTGAACACGTCATCGTCACTGGCAAAGTTGCAGCGTCATTGATGAATACTACCAACGAACCACTATAAACTATCGGAGTCAAAAAAGTCGCTAATCAGACCTAAAAAACCCTGCACAGGCTTGACAAATACATGCAAACAAACCAATCCCGATGCCTAACTGCATGTGTTTGACTGACTGAATGCTTAGGCAATACTTCATCGACGCTAGTACGCAGTTGACTATTGATGAAACTAACCACCTGTTTATCTCATCCAAGATGTGATTTGGTTGAGAAAGACCGAGTTGAAATGTTCCACAGGAACTTTATTTCGATCTGTTCGACATTACAGGAGACTATCGGATTGAACATGTCACAAACACAAGGAGTCGACGTAGATTCACACAAATCTAGCCGTTCGACTAATAGACGTCAACCACCTTAAGCTTAGAAACGGTTCAACCCTTACAGTAGTGACAGTGGGCATGAAGAATTCAACACTTCCCTGAGTCAGCAAATCGATTGCAAATTAATCTTGAACACTAGTGGCGACTCAGACTGGAACGCCATTCGATGGCTCCAAATTCCAAAGAAAAATATGAGACTACTTAAAATCTCATAAGATTGACCTCATCATTTTTCATACAAATTTGGCCAAATTTGGCTCAGCATTTGAAAGTGATCAAGGGTTGAAAAAATAGAAAGCGTGAGTTAAACATTCACTTCCATAAAATGTCAATTTTAGTTCGCAGGACATCGACAGCGATGAAATACATGATAATAGATGAGTTCATTCATGTTCGGGCGCAAAAGGTTACTTTAAAAGTTCACTATGTTCACTAATATCTAGGTTCTCGTTAAGATACATTAACACTGGTAAAACTAAGAAACTGCGTAAAGACTAGTAAATCTTTGGTAGAACATAATATCTATCGAAATTCGACCTCGTATTTGATATGGACATGTTGGACCGTACTAATCAGGATTTCTCACCAATTCTATCAAAATAACGTTCACGCCGAACGTAAAATGGTACGCGGTTTCAAATCGGGCCAAATTTTACCCGACACCTAGAGGTTACTACCGTTAGAGAAAGGACTAGTTAGAATAGCGATAAAGTCCTGCCTAAAATCCGGTCCATTCATTCATAGCTCTCACTATCATGCTCTGTGCTAGCACAGTGCAAGGGTAAACCAACGTAGCAAAGGTCAGCACTTCTAGTCATTTCGAAAAAAAAAACACTTTTTGAACTCGAACTGAATAAAGTGGTTATAACTCACGTTATCGGTGTCGCTATGGTCTGGAACCTGTGGAACCTTGACGATTTCGGCTTCTGCAAAACAACGACAAAAGTAAAACAGTCAGAGATCAATAATAGGATCTACATTGAATTCAAATCCAACCAATCAGCACCGTACGTCAAATCACGCCTGTATCCTGAGGTCACAATTCGCGATCTTCTTGCAGTCGCAATTGAGGTCTCAGGGAGCAGGACGGTCATGGATAGCTCTAAGGCTTTAGAAAAAACCACTTCAAAAATTGAGTTAAATGATACGTTTCTTCCGTTTATCTTTCTCGTTCGTGTAATGAAAAGTGCAGGATTATCGCAGCGTCCAATGTTATCGACCCGTCTCAGCTCCACCCCCAAATTTTTACAATAATAGAACATATCAGTGGAAGACGTGCACATCACTTAGCGTGCAACGGTAAAAGCAGCCGCTGACTCAGCACCTTAGATGGTTGAGTGTTCAAAATGAAGGAAGCCACCAAAAGTAGCTCCTTGAAACTCCACTCTACGTCAATCAGAGGGACGTAAAATGACCTCTGTGATTGAAAGAATGTCGTCTGCAGAACAAGTGGAACCAGACGCCACACAGGACAACGGGAATACGGTAGCCAGTCGGGAGGCGCGGAGCGGATGTGGCCGACTGCAACGCGAAGCGGCGGGCTGTCGCCGAGTGGGCGGGGGCGTGGCTGCGCCGCACACGCACCACCAGGCACCGCCGGCCACCGGTGCAACTCGTCCCCGCAGGACTTGTGCAGAACTCCATAGGAAGTACAGGAGCCCTGCAAGCATGAGTCGACAAGTTGAATCCTGCTTGAAGACGCCGACTCGCCAATAATTCCTCAAGGCAGCATCAAATAATATATTACCGAGATCGGAGAATTCGACCAATATGCGCAATCAATGGGCTTTTTTTGCATCGATACATTAACCACTGTTTTTCAAAAGCATACGAAATGTTATTTCTCTACTCCTAGAGTGATTAGTGTCAGTTATGTCGATTTGACTATTACGATGATATCAGTGATTGCTATCCTGGTTTCTTCCATTTTGAGCTAGAGTGCATTAGTATACAATCAGAACAGAACATCTAGTTGTTTTCTAACCAGATTTATTTAAAAAAAGCTATCTGTAGTTGTCAGAATTGACCACACTGTTTGAGCACTGGAGCAAACTTTCACTGTATTCCGGTTAGGTAGTCGCGTTTAACGGCAGACTGTCTTATATCTACATTTAGCTCGAGTTACTCAATTTTTTCAGATTTGAGCCCTTAAATAAAGATTGTTTTTAAATAGGAATACAATGGATGTGTCTTCAACCTTAATTAAGTAAAATAGAAATGCAGAGAACTAGCCAATATTTGGAAGTGGGACCATTAATTCTACCCAACTGACAAGTTGTTGTTTGTCTCCTTCAAACAGATTTCGCCTTTCAAAAATCCGTTTTCTCACTATATTATCCTTATTATACTTACTAGACGTTTTTATTCCTTAATAAACGTGTTCTCTGTAAAGTATCAATTCAGCTGCGAAACAACTGTAGCTGAATGTGGAAAGTGTAGTTCTGAAGAGTCTGAAGTGGAATGGAATCTGGACAAAGAAAAACAACTGAACCACTTCCGATTTTTTTATTGATCAAGAAGAAATAAACATTACTTTTTAACAGTGAACCACATATTCGTACTACTGAAGAAAACACTGTTGTTAAAAACTCTGGTCAGTGGATTGAAAGACGACCTACGGAATTTTTACAATAACCACATGGCCAAGCTCAATGATGAACGCTGATGATTAAGACCGCATCACTTGGAAACAAGAACAATACCACGTCTCTTTCACCAAGTGATGAGAAACCGTATAAGTGCCTTTCTCCTTAAAAATCAGTGCCAAAGGTCCTAGGTCCTATTTTCACCTTCGTTTTGGTAGTAGTTCTTAGGATCACAGTTAAAACATATTGAATTTATAGCTGCGTCCTGGGTCCGAGTAGGTGTTTTATCTGACTATCGCACTTCCAAAGTGCTCCAAGTCCTACTTCAAATCTCAACGTCATTTCTAGACACTTTTGTACATTTGGAAGGTTTTCTTCTGCTAAATAACTTCGTCACACAACTCAGTTTACCTGAAGGGCAAGTGGTTCGGTGCCCTTACCTTACAGAAATGATCCACACACCTCAGTAACTAAACGAGCTAATAATACGTACAGATGGTCAAGTCAAATCTCAACACTCTCAGACTGTTGACTCCTTTACACTAGTGGCTATCCCCAGTTGTGCAAGAATCGGTGCAAAACTTTCCTTGTAAGCCTCGTTACTTGTCGTACGCATATCTGGCGAATATAATGATCAATGCTTAACAATTGTTAAGTAAAATATAAATAAGACAGGGTTCAGTTCTGAAAGAATGAGTTAATCGATTTAAACCAAAACAATGTAGTCAGATCTGGCGATAGAATTCAGAATATAATTTATTTCATGATTTTCTAGAATAGGAGACTATGGTGGTATGAAATAGGCTGAGAGAAAGCCAAACCAAGGACACCAACGGTGCAGTCGGTAACAGGTGGGCTCCCAGAAAGGGTTATCGCGGCTTTGAGTCTAGCCTGAGGTCCATGTTTTGCAAATGCGTCAGCATCATAGTCGCTGCATTTCACATCACATCCTGCCGCGAAAAATTACAGTACGCAGTAAATAAGGGGTGAACACTACGGTGATCCTAAACGAACCTTTAAACGCGTTTGAAGTGCTTTTAACTCAGTCTAAAGTGGGTGGACGATAAAGTATAAATAGAAGCATAAGCAGGGAATTTGACGCTAACCATCTGTTAAGGGATGAGTTTACTCCACTCATAAATGGGAGTGGGGCTTTTCCTGTATGTCAAACTACGATGAGCAAAGCGGGCTTCATCGGATCAGCACGGTCTCCAAAGCTGCGAAGAATCTCGACCTTTCCATTAGAAAGCTCATCTAAGAGTAGACCAGTGCCACAAATCAGTGCCATCCTACAACAACCAGGCACTAGTTTATGTTTGGTGATGACTTAGCATGGCTGTCGATATTCCACAAAATGAAAATCTTCAAAACTAACGAGACGGAAATCAGTGGAAATTCTGACGCCTATACGATTCTTCGTTATTTCCGAACAGAGGCCGTAGGCAAGTCAGGAGAAAAAAGCTATCATTCTGTTTAGTTTGCGGTGGGTATTGATCATGCACTAATTCAATTCAGAACGACTGTACTGCCGCATTACTTGCATTAAACGGTCATTTGAGCAGCACTAATTACAAACTTTTGTCCTTACTTTACTTTCTTACGCCGGATTCCTTCTCAGCTTGGGAGACACTGCTGTGGGATGCATTCCCCCACTGTATATCGCAGCCCGACACCCAGGAATACCTCCCAGACACGATGAGGCGGTAAACCGTTGGGTGGAACTTCTGTTCTAGTTTCGAAAATAAACAGGCAGCTTAACTGGTATCAATTCACGTGTTTTAAATGGAATAGTGTACTGGTCTCTGAAAATTTATAGACAAAACTTACAACCGCAACACTTTATAATGGAAGCTTTAATAACCTTGCCATTCTTCTTTTCTGGCTATTAAAATTTACTATCACTGAACTGATGGTCGTACCAGCGCCGACCTCTTGCATAGAAACCCGTCGCCACAAATTTTAGCACAAAAACAAAAACAATAGCCCTCAATATGAGCTCTGAATTATGTCAACAGTACGCAAAAACAAGTTAACAATAAAAATAAAATCGATAGGAATAAGAAAAGCGTAATAAACTGAGTTCATACGATTCATCGTGAACTCGTGAATGTTCATCACAAAGCCGAAGCATTACCTTACGAACGAAAATTACCTGCGATTTACTATTTTAGTCTAAATGTTAAGGCCTTAAAGCCATGACTTGACAACAGGACGCGTTCCACAGTTTACTAGTACTCCGTGGCTAATAATGTCGTGAAAAACTGGACGAGAAATCAGCACGAAACCGACGGATTTTTATCGGCGTCGAGCGCTGGCGCGGGCGGCACGAACGAACACTGGCTGAGGAAGGCGGGCACGGACGGCGGCGAGCGGACGGACGGACGGAGAAAGGTGGAAAAAACGAACACTGCCGTCGACGGGGGATCGATTCAGTCGAGGAGCCGGTGAAGTGGAATGGGCATTGCTGTGCATGGACGACGATGCAAAAACCGCTCCTCAAGAGAACAGCGACAGAACTTTCAGAGTAAATTAATCTCTGAAAGATACTCTCGTATGTAGTCAATGCAAGTTCGGCTTAACTTGACGTCACTGAGATGACGACAATGAGGAAGATATAAAGGGCAACATCTTTTCCTCCGTTTAGCTCATAAATCTGCTCGAGCAAAAGTCTCACGAAGTAATTCACGAAAGTGCACTTATAAAAAAAAGAAACTGTAACATAATCTTCTCTGGGACATTTTCTATCAGCTCGGAGAGTCGAGACAACTCAGATCAACGCCGTTTTCGCAGACGTGATTGTCGGTGGTCCGGCGCTTGGTGGACGCCGGTGGTCGGCACGGGAAAAAACTACCACCATCGCCGCCAACACGGACGGACACCGCCGACTTGCACGGCTAGGATCCGCTTCGACACAACGACGACAACGAGGAGAAACGAGGTCAGATCCTGCTCTTTGCAGCTGCATGCATCAGCCGAATAGCCTGACAAAAACTGGGCCACCGATCGACAGAAATGCGGTCAAGCATCGTCTACCTTTTCATAGACTTGCACTTCATCTGGATCAACTGGCACGCCTACCTATCTCCCAGAGCAAATACTACAGACGTATATATTTTCAGAAACGAAGTTAATCTAAGATCGGACTAGATTGCAAGTAAATGAACGTAGTTGAGTAGAAAATGCAAAAATATCATTTTATAATAGAAATAGAACTCAGACAAGACTCACACCCTCACTTTGTAAAGAAAAATTTGAGTTTACTGAAATAAAAGAATAAAAAATAAGCAAAAAAATAATAAAAAAAACAATAGTAAAACAATAATGTATAAAATAAATAATTAAAAATATATAATGACAGTAAAAATGACAGTAATGAATAAAAATAAAAAGAAAATGAAGAAGTGAAGTATTTGAATTGCTTATCAAAATTACTCCACAATAAGATCTGGAGTGTTTTTCTGATTCTTTCAAGCAACCTTCACTACTTCACGAGAGAGATATCGAACATCTTTTTGTTTCCTCTTCCGTGTCTCCTCTCTGAATTAAAAAAGTATCAGTTTAAAAGAAAACAAACCTAATTCAATTTAAATTGCTTCGTCAGCATCATTCAAACCAGTAGACCGTGGAATGACGTTATAAGTTCAAGGAATGACAGGCCTCCCAACTCCAAATACGAGGGCCGTGATAACGTGTTGAAAGAAAAACGAACCCTTAGAGAGACATAATTTAAGTACTTGTCCAGAATTATAGGAAACCGTACTGACCACTTCATACCATCAAACTTACAGTAAATTCAGGTCATGACTAAAATATGGGAAAAAAAGCAACTGGGAAATGGTTAAGTAGGACCAACAAATTGAAGAATTACTAAATGAAACTGAAAGACTAGTCTCAGTGAACTCATCACAAGAACAATCCATTAGTGGAGCTGTGCCTATTTAAAATGGACACCGACAGCGAACAGATGTGTGCATTTTGTGCAGAGTTCAGGTGCTTAATAAAAAAAAACGATAAAATGAAGGGACCGAATATGCTGTGGATGGTAGCATAAATCGATCCCGTTTTATCAGAGACTTCATCGAAAACATAACCTGCAGGTAAGGCGAAACAGCGCATATCAACTGGCTGAACACACACGCTGTCTTATACAGTCATGACAGTGCGCATTGATTACATTGCGGAAGTTCGTGGAAATAGTCATCCCTTTCAACTTCAAACAAATATATTCAGATTCAGAACGATGTTTATTCATTGTTATGGGAACCATTACAATCTACAGACTGTTGATAAAGAGAGTCACGATCTCTTACTCCGCTAAGGTGAAACTCTAGTTTTCTAATTCTCACAAAACACTACTTTCGTCAAAACTTGTATTTCCAACAGCGAAGCGTTCAAACAAGAGCAGTTTCGTCGAACACATCGCGGTGGCCTTCTCGGACGTAGTGTTGACGTTCACAGCTCTTAAGCGCAGCTTAAAACTTTTTCAAAAAATCCTCCACTGCTCTAAGCACTTATTGCATTTGAATTCTAAACAGATCTCATGTGAAAACAAAGCAAAGAAAACTCTATGTACACCTAAAGCAATAGGGCAAAGTCTATTGTAATCTCAGGTTCCTAAAACTTCAGGTTCTGAAGTACCCTTCTCGTCGAAAAACTATTGACGCCTACCAGAAACGTCGTAGTCCTAGCGAATGTGGTAAGTAGACTTGCGATTACGTAAAAACACTTCATTAAGAGGATTCATGTATTTCTGTGGATTGCTCAGCTTACACAAGATTGCTAGGGATCCAGAAAGATCCACCATCGAAATCTACAAATATGCCCCTTTGTGAAATTGTTTTTCCGATGACTAAACGTCGTCCACAAGCAAAAAACGCAATCGGAACGCATATTTCCGTGCGCCCTTCCACTCATCCAATTATGTTTTGCTTTTTCGTGCGTTTAAACTTGAATCTGAGCTGAATCTGAGTCTTTCAGAAGTTCATAGTACGAAAAGGAAGTAGAAAATGTGAGCCAAAAATATCAGTTCTCCCATTATATTAATAACTAGGCAATATTTGTAACTTGTAAATAAATAAAGATTATGGAGATCAAGGATCTCAAAAAGTAGGATCTCTCCATGAAAATCAGGCTTCTATGTCCTGATAAAAAAATGAAAACACATCATATCAAAACAAAAGTCTCTAACCTTACAGAAAACCTACATTAGACTAATCACATCCATTTCGGGGTAAAATTTAGCTTCGAAATGGTAACTGGACCTTTTGCTCAAACAGATGCCATCACTAGTTTTCCAAAGGTATTTTCAGAAAAAATGAAAAGAGAGTCTTATATCTCTCGATTCGTGCACAAAAGAACTGGGGTTTAGTAGAGCAAGCTGATCGGAACATGGACATAAACGTATTTTCACTATCTTCTCAGAATGTAATGCAGATATGAGCAATTCGTAATTCATTTTGTAGATCCATACAATTATGGTACTTCTTTGCAGTGTTTCGTCCTCAAATAAATGATTGATATGAGGTGGGAAAACTATCCAGCTTCCTCTTATTCTGTCCACAGTTTTCACGCTTACCACATACAGTGTAACTCCAAAAAAGTAGATCTCATAGTTGTTCGAAGAAGCTCTTCACGATTTAATGGTCATATGTACTGAAACCAAAATATGCCGTTCTCGTCAAAGCGTGCCATACGCATCCATTTCAATGCATACTCTGCCCGGTTATTTGTTTTGGAGCAGAGTTAACTTTCCATACTTTTCCAATTCAATCAATAGCTTATCCAATATAGATGTTGCCCTAGATATGACTGATGAAACGCTACTCCCTATACTTATTATACTAACGATTTTTTAAAGAATTTTCCTATGCCAACCGCACGCGACGAAAAAATAGGCGTAGTCGCATATCAGAGAAGCAAACGGCATCGAATAAAAACTGTCCACACTGAACAGCAACGATCCTCTTACCAACCGCACTTCATCCTCACCGAATCTTGCAGCAAATTCCAGTTAGTTGTTCCCAGTTAGTTAGTTTCGTCGTAGTAATCTCACCTTTTAAATATTGATTGGCATTCGCACGGCACATGAAGAAACACGATTTGTTAATGTCAAAGTGCAAAGTGCAGGGTGTACAAGTTTTATTAACCAAGGTTGCACTTTGGCTCGACAGTGGTTGTGACAGACAGACTCACGGCCGAAAGTTCCGCTCATTCTGTCGGTTCCACGACCTTCTAGAACAGACGTTCGCGGGATTCGCATTGATACAAACTGTATGCAACTTGTGAAATGCCTATCATACAGGATTCCGAATTCGTATCGAAGTTTTCACGAACAAAAAAAAAACAGCGAGACTTTTACACCGGGCATCCATACGTCATAAGATTGAATGGAATCAAAAAATTTCCGTCGTACTTATTTTACCTACGAACACACCATGCTTCTGTTAAAGTATACATGCCTGAACAAGGAAGAAAAAACATCATAGCGCACAATTTCAGTTGATTATTAGAGATTTAGGGAGCGCGTGTGACGCAGTGGTCGGAGGCGCCCCCGCAGCACATACGTGGGATCGACCCCCCGCGCCCGTAGCTCGCCAATCCATCCATCCTACCGGAGTCGGCAAACTGGTACCAGACTTGTCTGGGAGGATAGCAGCACTGGCTCGATACATCGGTAGGCCACCGCGACTCAGTGAAGGCCAGATATGCAGTCACTTCCAAACGATGCTTAATGAAATCGAATGCATGGCGCATCCCTCAGCGATTGATCAACGCCGAGAGCTTTATCCTTTTATCCTTTATTAGAAATTTAAAGTTTATTACCAAAAATATGACAAATTTCGGACCACGACATAGAATTCTGCTCGGATATGCCTAATGCATAGAAGCAGCATCCTGTTTTTTAAGTGCAGAGAAACGTAAGAATTTTAACTATACCCTACCTCCTGCTATGACAGCTAACAGATAGGGAATGTGGAGTTCGCAAAGTGGACAATTCTTCTTCACATTCCTCATGCGCAATGCGGCCAGAAGTCGTGTATCTTTTGCTCTCAGTCGCACGCGACTACATCCAAGCCAAACGAGTACCAGTGAATTCAACAGATGGCAAACCAACTATAATCATATTGTTCTCTTAGTGTTCACAGAACATACTGACCAAAAAAGACATACTCTAGTGGTAGTATTAGTCACTCTTTACACAGAGAAACTGTTCTAATCATCTTTTTTACCCGAGGAGGTGAATAGATTAGGATAAAACGAGAATGAAAGAGATTGATTATCCCCCTAATGGAATTGGTAAACCGACGACAGTTTCCTTCATCGTCTAGTACATAAGAGTTCTGTCCATTTCCTTAAGAACACTTACACCGTGTGTGTCTCTACTCAACACATTACATGCTGCTGATGCCAGCGAGTCGGCGAAACGAAGTTGCAGTGAGTGGCTGTGCGACTGAAATTCATAACTGGAATTGTGTGAGGAATAACCACAGTGCTATAGTTATACCGAGGTTACGGCCAAGTGCAATATTTCACTCGCTAGTAGTTCAACTACTACTATCAGTGTTTAACAGGTTAACCTTCATATGCACTTACATATCCTTCATTGGTTCCACTCTTGCTATTTCCATAACTACTTATGCTTACATTGCTAACTTTGTAATATTATTATAATCGTGGTGGAGAACGCCTTAGCCCCCCGGAAAGGGTAACAGCAGGTTTGATCCCCACCGCAAACACCTGCCGTCCGGAGTTTTGCAATATCTCAGCATCATCGTGGATGATTTCGCATAATACCCTGTCGTGAAAATTGTAGTAGGCAGTAAATAAAAAAAGTTAACATTATTATAATCATTGCTGTCAGTGTCAGGGCGCCTGCCAATGTTTGTTCTAAGAGAAGAGAGACGGAAAACGAGCTACACAGAACGTTTTCTACGTACGATTAACTACTTCCCAGAATATCCATAGGTTTTCTAACAACGTCTATATTTTCCGAATTCTCTCCATTCATAGGACCACGGGCGAAAAAAACAGTGCTTTTCGTGACTCTTAAGATAACGAAACGCATTGCGAGAATCTGGCCTCCGATAGTGATGAGTAAGATTTTAGTAGCACTCATTTGGGTAATTTCATGACTAATAAGATTACACCATAGAATAAAATACCATCCATCAGGTAGGTACTCACGTTTAACGACAAATTGATGGCTAATGAGCACGCGTACTCGGTAGCGTACGGTGTTGTTCGGCTTTCGAGTAGATTCACCACCCACTGGAGCATCCCGCATTGTAGCAGTTCACGTTGGCATGACGGTCTGCATTACAAAGATTACGTTACTTGCGTCGTCTATTACGGTATTGCCTGCTATCCGATAGTATCTACCTCATACTGTCTATTAAAACACGAAAAAGTTATAATCATTGTAAATCACTCATTTATTCCTATACGTTGTGCTGTCCTCTAAGTCTTTGAGAGGCGTAATGTTCTTATGACATAACAGCGCGCAGTTTACGGCTTACGACGTTTCAGACTGTAGATATGTAAGTCAATCCAAGCAACGGTTTGTTTCTCTTCCTCATTTTTTTCACGATTTCTTCACCTTCACATCGGTATCCAAGATATGGAATAACAAAGGAGACCAGTTCAAACACCAAACCTAATGTCAGGGCTGCTTCAACACATGATCGTTAAAAAAAGATTCTCTGCTTTTATTTTCGTTTAATATTGGTGAAAGTGGCATGAAGACGGTTGTGCCTGTCTGGTGACTTTGACAAACAAAATTGGTTGGATTCTTCCGAAACACACTCGTGGAATCGAACTCTGTGCCCATGGCCCACCAAGCCCTCCATCCCTCCGGGGTCGGCGAATAGGTACCAGACTTGTGTGGGAGGATAGCAGCATTGGCTCGATACATCGGTAGGCCACTGCGAGTCATTGTAAAGGCCAGATATGCATTCAATCACCTCCAAACGATGCTTAATGAAATCGAATGCATGGCGCATCTCTCAGGGATTGATCAACGCCGAGAGCTTTAGAGCTTTTTATTGGTGAAAGAATATTGTCACTATCAGTTACATTAAAGCTAAGAAATATGATGAACACCAATAACAGTAAAATGTCATAATTTCAAGGGCGACTTTAAGTGAAATGTAGTCTTCTTTTTTCATACCTAACGCTGGTCTTCTGAAGAGTGGCAATCAGCTGTTCTTGTGTAGACGTCGGAAGTCGACGACCACGTAAGACTGGCACAACACAAGTGACAAACGCACGAACATGACCTACATGCTAATCGTTAGTATTAGTAACACCAGTCGTAGCATAACTGTCATACCTACCAATGTTATTTTACAAACTGATACACTCGTTCATCTAATGCGAATGGAGTTTATAAGTATTGAAGGCGCCAAGAATCCCAGAAAAACAAAGATACCTTTGATCACTCACTGCGACCTTTCTACGGTAATCACCTTCATCTATCTCGACTTCCTTAAAACATCTTAACCGATATGAACTGATTTCAATACGTACTTAGCAGAGACTGACACCCTTCCAACCTTAAAAATTGCGCCCGAGCTCACAACTATTTCCACTACTTGGAATAAAAAATATAAGAATCTGTGCATCTTCCTTAAAAAACACACATGTTTATACATTCCGATAAGCGAAATTTCCTACTTCTCTGTCCCATCAAATGCATCATTTCCACGTAGTTCTTCTTCGAAGCTCGTATTTCGCGAGAATCTAAGTAACTGAGCAAGCGCTGATCCATCGAGGACAAAGTGAGGTGCTATTCCATATTCGAGCCCATCAGAAAAAAAAACAATGGATGGGTAAAGCAAGAGTTTTGCTACACCTCAACCAAAACTGGAAATGGAAAGACCTTAATGCCGCATAAACTGAATCAATGTCAAACAGAACTACCTTTATTGTAAGGGTCGCCTTGTCCTTTCTTGAGAAACAAAAACAAAGCTACAACCACACAAAGGCAGGTATATGACTGCCTTAAGCTACATTTTCATTATAAGCAGCTTGTGCAAGTGCTCTGTAAAGCACGACTTTTTAAATCCTTAGAACCCATTGCAAAAAGTATCTACGACTGGCTTTAACGGATCGAAGAAGCACGTTCTATTGCAAAGAAGGAAATAAAGTTTGAAATATGCATAGTACAACACTGCAAAAGCTCAAAGAACTGTGAAACAAATTCTGTTCTATGCGGAGCATCCACCTAGATATCTAGACAACCGGATACCACTTTTCCAAGCAACTTAACCCACTTGTGGAGAAAGGTTTCCAATAAGCAATCTGAAGCTAAATACTCACTCAGAAAATCCATGGGCTTCAAGCTAGACCTTTATTTCGATGAAGTAAATAGAACTATATCTTTAAAATTTGTAGATTTTAGTAAATCCTATTGTTGGCCGTTGAAATTCGATGTTAGAAACCGACATTGATACCTGGACTAGTGACATCGGAAGACATATGGAAGACGTCGTCATTGAGAGACATCTTCCACAGAATACAGAGGTAGAAATCTGTAGTTACCTAGAAGATATTGTCGTCCTTTTGTGTAGCTGGCGATTGCGTTGATCAGTCGAGAGATTTGCTCTCGAGAATCGACACCGTCTGCTTGTAGCACTCGCACTAGCACGGACTAAATACCTTATTTCACCAGTTCCCCAGTTCCAAATTTGCTAATGAAATATATTTTGTGAACATAAAACCTCATACTTTAGCACTAATAGCTAATAGGGGCTTGATCATGTCATACGTACATTCTTCTTCATTTTCAGAAGTAACACGTCGTTGTTGATGATCCATTCAAGCGCTTTCCTCGAGTAATCCACAGAAGCCGCTATGGTGACTTGCTAAAGCTCAATAAATGAACAAGGAAAAAAGTAGACACTAGTACATCACAAGTAATAAAGAACGATAAGGCAATGTGTACACCTTGAACAATACAATATTGTAATATGCTTTTTGCCACAAGAGAAGGCCAAATCACAGTTACAAATATTTGAATCAACCAATACCAGGATCCACCACCGTTCTGGTATCAAAGTCGCATGGTGGCAAATCTCCCTCTGATCCACAGGGGCTGCGACTGCCTGTAGTTGTGAAGACCTGGGCCATTCTTTGGCATGGCTAACTTCGGGATTCCAGGGAACCACAATGGATTAACCAGCAAATCTTCGAAAAAATGGAGATTATGCTGGGGCCCATGCAACCAGTGAGGACGGTCCATTCAAGTACCAAGTATCAAGTAATGTTTGAATCACAATAGCCACAATGGTTACTAGAAGTTTTCTTTTCAGACCATTTTTAAACCAAAAAAGATCGGTTGACAATATATATGGTCATGGTGTCATAGGAAAAATATTAGTTTGCATGTATGCATTCCCCGTTGCAAAAAATGATGAAAAATTTCAGAATAATGATCAGATCCCACCGCAAACGAACATTTCCTTCAGATATTATCATTAATCTAACGAATTTCATTTGTAAGAATATACACCATTGTATACGTTCAATTACTGACCTTATTATAAAACTCGTGTATTGTTCAAAGCGCTCAAAGTTTAGCCTACGAGGGCCAGACGGTGGACAGTTGAACAGCTGATAAACTACAACCCATGGTTGAACTAAAGCGTGTCTAACTAAATTCCTTATTCTGCTAGTAAGAAAGAATGAGCATCCCATCCAAAGAGGGACAAAAAACATTATCCGTGTTACTAAGTGCTCACTGTCATTGTTCCGAAGATATAATGCATATCAACTGTGAGGGAAACGCAAGAAGGATGAAAGACGAAAGGAAAAAGTGGAAGAAACCTGACGGATTGCCTGCAGCAGAAGCGCAGTGCATCGTCCAACTGGAAAAGCGCAAAGTAGAGATGATAATTTGTCCGGGTCGATATCATCGAATAGACACCGTTCTGGCTGATCCCTAACAAAATGAACATTTTACGAACGTCAAGCTAATATTAAAAAATCTCACTATGTAATCTAAATTGTTATGCGGATGTTTCGTTCATTTTGAACGAAAGCATAAGCTGTTTTTAAACGACCATTTTATCGTGCTAAATTGTAATGGAAATCACAAGTACAACTTTTTATTTAGTTCCCATTATTTTTTTATGGCAGGTGCAATGTGAAATACAACCACAATGATGTTGAGATTTTTGGAAGACTTGGACTTCACTCCAGATTCGAACCCGTGATTACTCCTTTCCGCATGCACATGTATTACGCACTGCACCACTGAGGCCTTTGCTTTGTTTTCTATTCAGTTTTTACCCTACTCGTTTTATTTTTTTTACATTGTCAGAGTAATAAAAAGTTAATATTGTGATTTCAACTATAGGCTAGGTTTAACTGGGTTCATTGCCCATTTGGGCTCTCCAGATCATTCCCGTTGACAGGTGATTGCTGCTGGCACTGTTCAGGGACCTCAGTCGTTCAGTGGCTACTACACTAGCCTCTGGAAAGGTCAATCGCGCGTTCGAATCTAGCTTAGGGTCCAAGTTTTGCAAATATCTCAGCATCATAGTTGTTGCGATGGGAATGTTGGCGAAAGTGAAGTTCGTTGGGAAATTCTTCCTCTCCTCGTTGTTTTTTAACTCTAGTGCGTAAAAAAATTAGAGTGAATTGAACTATGAAAACACTTAAAAGCAAATACATCTGCAGATTAAGCCGATATAAACTGAACATTCGATCAAATGTTGCCAGCGAAGTTTCCAGTGCAACGTAAAGCTGACGTCGGTAACCTTCTCAATCTGTGCGAATCGATCTGGTTGCGAAAAAAAGAAGAAAGACAAAACGACAACTCAAATAATTTTAAGAATATTCATGAAAGAAACTAAAAACCTGACAGAAGGTTAGTACGACCGACGCCTTGTCATAACTAATAATAAGTCAATGGTCTCCGTTACTATACAATAACAGCTAGGCTTACGAGTTATTCGCATGTTTTCTCGCTGTACTTGACGTCTTCGGATCTGGAGGGATCTCGCATAAACCGCTGACGGCATGGCGACATTCAGAATCTGAAAGAATCGACGATGAAAAAACATTACCTTTGAAAGCGAATGTTCAAATCCTTGAGATATCACTTGACGTTACCGTTTGTTCAACGCCCACCTACACGTAACTGGAAATGTCTGGAAAACGGTCGGAGGCGCCCTGCAATTCACACGGGATCGATCCCCGCGCCCTTGGACCACAAAGCTTTTCCATCTCTCCGGGATGGGCAAATTGGTACCAGACCTGTCTGGCAAGATAGCAGCACTGGTTCGATACATCGGTAAGCCACTGCGAGTCATTGTAAAGGCCAGATGTGCACTGAATCACCTCTGAACGATGCTTAATGGAGTCGAGTGCATGGCGCATCGCTCAGGGATTGATTGACGCCGAGAGCTTAATCCTTTATGTTTTTAGTAGTAATTCAAAATATAGCACGTTGTTTACAAATCGGAATTTCTTTATCAAATGACGAAAGTAAGTATAGAAAAATTGACAAGTATACGTATGTGTGTCGTTTAGATGGATGAACGAGAAGAAGTGCTGGTAGGTCAAAAATGAAGTACTTTCCTGAAAACCTCCACTCTCCAGCGTAACGTACCTCGGCATGAACGGATCGGGCGAGGATGTATATGGGTGCCCTGTGAAGATGCCTTTCGTCCCAGCGTCATCCTTGAGATTTCTAGGAGATCACTGAGACCTCATGTTCACAGGACCCATCCTTCTTTTAGGATAACCACCTTATCTGCGTTGACCAAGGGACCGAAAATTAGAGTTGAATGATCTGAAATACGTTTGTTATATTTTCACGCTTACAAAACGTCTACGAACTTCAAGCCTAAGGAATGTGGTCCTCATTTGTTAACGAAAGAACTGAAAATACACGTCTCCAGAAAAAACACCATAAGAATCAGGAAAAAAGAAGTTATTAATCAAGATCGGAATAAATATAAAGCCCAGAAAAAAGCGAATACGACGTATGCAAAGAACATAGTAGTGAGAAAGAGCGAAGCACACATAAGGAGACTTCATTCACTTCTACTTTAGTTCATTATATACTCATTAACTTCTCCATGTACATGAGGAAATTTTTCATTCCTCTACCAGTTGCCTTTTCCACAGAGAGCAGAACATCAAAGAAAGGATAAGGAAACATCATCATAAAACCTTTATCCCATCTCATATAAAAAACGAAAATGCATAGAAATCTGTGACACTCAAAAACAGTAAAGTTCACGATGAGAGAATAGATCCGGAAGAAAAGCACTCGCTTTTCAATCAGTTGGGTTCAACTTGACACGGAATCGGCTGTGAGACCTGCGAATTGATCAATCTTAGATCAAGATTTCGCTTATCAAAAGTGAACTTAATGGGCCTGCAGAAATCGGGTAGAATCCTTGATAATGAAGACTTCGTCATTCTTCATAATCAGACGACACTGCTGTGAAACAGCTTTCATCACTAATCGACACTTTTTTTTCTTTTTTCTTGTCAACAAATAATGAATAACCCTTGTGATTAGAAGACGTCTAACTACCGTATGAAGAAGCATATAAAGCTCTCAAATTGTGCAGCCAAGGCGGAGTGTGAAATAGCCCGAAATACAAAAAATGCACAAAGCGCGCTAAGAAATTGATTGCTTAGATTTCACTCATTGGCCAAAAACGGCTCTTTTATGAATGAGCAAGCTTACCAGAGTAATACGTTTTATTTCACTTATTTTCTATTTCATACGACCCGCCTTCACGTCTACTGTGCGGATCCCCGCACTCCTCGCATCTGATTCGTTTCCTCGCATCCATCATCCACGAAATTCTTCTAGCTTGTGGCTTCGGTTGCTGCTTGAGCGTCCTCCTTTCATCATGAATGTTGCTGAATTCTGGTCGAGTCGATTCTCTACGGAATCCTGAGATAGCTGGGCCCGAGCACTTTTACTTGGGTTGCAGAGAGTGAGCATTTCCCAGACAAGTCCGATACCAATTTCCGGACCCCAGAAGGATGAGACGCTTGGTGAGCGCAAAGCGAAATCACCTGATTAGTCCCAGCACAACCTCCATTTTCCGAAGACTTGCCGGTTAACCCATTGTGGTTCCCTGGAATACCGAGGTGAGCCTGGCCATAGTGTGCCCCCGGTCTTCACCACCACAGGCAGTTGCAGCCCATGTAGATCACAGGGAGATTTGCCACCTTGCGACTTTGGTACCAGGACAGTGGTGATTCCTGGTATTGGTTTACTCTTAGCTAGGCCTTCTTCTGGAAATGCCGGACTCCTTCTCAGCTTGGGAAACCCTACCGAGGGGGACGAATTTCCCCGGTGTACATCGCAGCCCGACACCCAGGAACACCCCACAGCCACGATGAGGCGGTAAGCCGTTAGGAGGATTAGTGATTAGTGACCACCATATATTGAAGTTCTAGAAAAAGAGAGGTTTGATTGTAGGTATTCCTGCAGATTACGTAATGCTTTGTTCTACATCAATTTGCAATACGTGAAATTTCTCATATCTATTTATTCTACTTCTATTGTTTCTGCAAAGCAAAATGCCAAGTCTTCTTTCCCGTGCGTATCCACCGTCAATCGTTGTGGGTGGGAACGAGGTAGAGAGTAGAAAGCATTGTACGTTAATTTTACGGTTGACAGGAATTAAATGCGGGAAAAAAAGTACCCAGAGCAAACAGCAAGAACTACACGCAATATTGGAATTACGACGATACCTTGACGACCAGTCTTCGTGAATTGCTCCATATCTGACGTAATCATCACCAATTTTTATTTCCTCGCAACCATCGACCGCTTTGACAATTTGTGTTCTTCGATGACAGCTTCTACAAGTTCCAACTCTCTTCCCGGAATTCACGTTCGTTGAACAGCTTTAACAAGATGGCTGGTGTTGCTATATTATTGCTCTTTCGTATGACGATAATAAAGGACTATGGGACAGCGGCCTTGCTGACAATCTGCCTTTCTTTCTTCTCAGAACAGGTTAACTTTGAGGTCGACGAATAGGGAGAATCATTTCGACAATGCCAGATGTTTTTTTCCTGGTCAAAAAAAACCTAGAGCAAGTATTTTATGTTTGCAGCATTCTATTACGACCGTAGCAACGACGTCGATTTCGTGAGTGATGGTTGCTTGAAGAAGAAACGAAATCAAGCTTGTTCCTTTTATTCTGTCTTACTATTGTTTTATTCAAAGTTACTAGTGAGTCCCTAAGTTCTGCTTTCTCTTCCCCCATTATTAAAATTATGCTAAATTAAACAGAAAATGATGAATAAAATAAAACAACAAACAAACAAAAAAAAATAAAAACAAAAATAAAAAATTAAAAAAAACAAAAACTTCAGTCATTTGTTTGGGGTGGTGGGTAGCGCAGTGCTTAGTGACGTCGTCGATCAGGGAAGCAAAGGCACTAGTTCGATCCCCTCCATAACACTCTCCACCAAACCACGTGAGAACGCCTTAGCACGATTATTTCCAATTTGCAAACTGGAATTGCAACAGGAATCGACTCGACCAGCATTCTATGACATTCATAAAAACGACGAGCCCCTCGAGCTGCAGCTGAAACAAAACGCAAATGTTCTAAGACCATTGTGTACGATGAATGTAAGGAAAACGAATCGAGTGCAAAAAGTGCTGAATCCCCACAGTAGATGTGATGGCGAGTCATGTAAAAAAGAAATACTTATTTGTTTTAATCATAGTGATGGTGAGATATTTGCAAAACTCCTGACAGCAGTTGTCCGAGGGGTGGGGGATCAAACACGCCATTATTACCTTTTACGTCTGCTAACGCATTCATCACCACATCATGCGAGTCCTTCATTCCTCCTTTCTCTCAGCTAGTTCTATCGATGAGCAATTACCCGTCAACGGGATTGATCTAGTAAACCAAAAATTGAACCCAGCTAAGCTGAGGCTTAGACGCGTTAGTCCCCCGGAAAGAGTAATAAGCGTATTCGATTCCCACAGCAGACACCTGCCGTCCGGAGTTTTGCAAATATTTCAGCATCATTGTGGTTTATTTCAGACAATACCCTGCCGTGAAAATTGTACGAGACAGCAAATAAAAAAGTAAACTTATCTGTTTTATTGCTTATTAAGCGACACCACATATTGTGGAGATCCTTGCGCTTTCATCTTCCGCTTCCCTGCATACACAACCAACGAAAGTCTTCGAATTTTCTTGTGGGTTTGGTTACTGCTTGAGGATTTTGGTGTCCCTTTATTAATAAGATATGCGAGATTTTTGTAGCTCAGTGATCAGAGGAGTCCTGCAATACACATGGGATAGATCGCCAAGCCTTCCATCATTCCTTGGTCGGCAAATTGTAACCAGACTTCAGGATAGCACCCTGGCTGGATTTATCGGTAGGCCACCGCGAGTCATTGTAAGGGCCAGATATGATATGCATTCAATCACCTCCAACAATGCTTAATGAAGTTGGATGCATGGCTCATGCTTCAGGAATTGATCAACGCCGAGAGCTTTTTTAGAGCATTTATTAATATCACTGAACGCTGGCTGACTCTATTCTTCTTAATATTTTAGGATAGCCGTGCATGATCGTTCTCTGGTCTTCACCACAGAGTGAGCCGACAGTCTTTTCAAACCAGAGAGAGCTTATGTCAGAGAAGTGTTTGTGGCCAATGGCAGCTGCTATAGTTGAAGGATACATTATCATTGCGATTTCTGGGCCTTAAAATCATGTAACAAGAATAAATCACTTGTCAGCGTATTCTTTCATTGGTAAGCTAACACAAGGGTGATAAATAACTTTATTCGCATAACGCTTCGACGTTTTCGTCTTTCTCAGGGCTGACGGTCCCAGTCGCTGACCACGGTTCCTTCATACTTTCGATGATAACTTACCAGTGAATAATTACGACTACGATGATGCCGACCTATTCGAAAAAATTTGGACTTCAGACCAGATCGAACCCGCAATTACCCTTTCCAAGTTTCCCCGTTAACCCTTTCACATAATACCCTCCTGTAAAAAAAATAAAGGGAAGTAGATAAAAGTTATACATTGTGATTTCAACTACAGCCTCAGCTTAACTGGATTCAATGTCGATTTGCGCTCCGTAGATCGTTTCTGTTGACGAGTGATCGCTGATGGCACTGTTAGGGTAAAAGACTGGCTGAGAGAAAAGCGGAACTAGGCTCGCAATGGTACAGTGGGTGGTAACACGTGAGCCCTCGGAGTTGGCAACCACAAGCTCGAATCTGGACTGGGGTCTAAGTTTTTTCAAATATCTCAACACCACAGTGGTTGTATTTCACATCATACTCCATCGTGGAAAATAATAATAAGCAGTAAATAAAAAGTTAACATTGTGATTTCTCAGAGCATTTCCCTGATGGTTTCGTCATTGCTTTTTTCAAAAAAAAAGGAAATTGGTCCACATATAGAAATAAACAGGAAATGAAAAAAAGTTTATAAAAACAATGCGACCCGCTGCGATTTGAAAACATAGTAGTCAAAAAGTCATAGCAGTCGGAGGGGGCGAGTCTCATAGTGCAGTGGTGCCGACCATAACGAGCATGGTGCTTGCCCGATCCTGCTTCGGGCACACTAAGCTCAGCAATCTTCACCAGAGGCCGGTAGGGATCGCCTCAACCCGGCTATCCCGGGACTCTAGAGACAATCGACTCGACCGGCATTCTACGACACTCAAGATGAAATGAAAATCCTTTATCAGAATCCGAAGCTACACGCAAAAGTTGAAAGAGCTTGGTGGATGATGGGTGCGAGGAAACGAATCTAATGTGGGAAGTGCTGGGATCCGCACCAATAGGCACGAAGCAAGGTCGTATAAAATAAGGGAAAAAACATAGTCGAAAAGCGTTCAGCATTTAATAAAAAAAGGATAGCTAAGATCTTTCTAAGAGCATTAGGGAGATTTCATGGTCTTGATTAAATGGCGATCGATTTTCAGTCTAATTCGAAAGTTTGAAAGAAAAGAACACTACTGAAAGGGAAGCTCAAAAAATTATTAGAAGATGTTTATGGGTACCGTTGCCATTATGTTCTCTATCAATGACTTCAGCGTACTGTAACGTACTGCCGGGCGTTTAACAGTATCCTGGCGCGCTTATCAAACCCGACAATGAATTGTTTCAACACCTTTAAATTACCGATGGTTCTGCTCTCCAGACGACTTTAATCATTGGAAAACGGTCGTAGATAAAAATTAATCATTTGAACGGCTATTTATAAAAGATAGAGTCCAGTTAGTTAACAAAATATGGAGAAATATTTTTAAAAAGAAGGGTAATTTGCTAGCTTTCTACCGTAGGAGTCGGAACTAGTAAATTTCTGTACCCAAAAGTTCCGGAAAATAGAGCAAAAAATCGATAACCATTATAACCATTAGGTATGAATAGTTCATCGTTACATGTGATCACTCTGTACGCAGAGAAGAACTGACTGGGAAGCGTAGAAATTTTTCGATTTCAGGAATAAGACGTATAAGTAAATGCTGCAAAACTTCAATATTTTGAAGATAAACCACACGAAAAGGACGCGAACTGCGAATTTAAAACATGTGGAGAATAAGAAAACAGAAAGAAAAAGTGCTCAACTTAGCTCGAAAGCCAACTGCTCGACAACAGAAAGAGCTCGAGCCTGAAATGACTTCCAGCCTCCATAGTTTATTTATGAGTTGTCCGTCTTCGGTTCTTTGATGAGAAAAACGAATCGCCAACATAATCATCATACGGTCTCTTTGTTCCTTCTCATTTCTTTCCTCTCTATGTGACGCCTTGTCTCGTTTCCAACACACGGCTATTTGATTTGAATATTTTCATTCAGTATAAATGATTGTAATCAACGGTGGGCTATTTTTTTTCACTCGTTATCCCTTTCGCTTCCCCTTGCCCTCTTTCTCCCTCTCCCACTCATTCTCCCTCTCTCTCTCTCTCGGTACACTTGCGCTTTCTTGTTCTCATTCTTGCTTTCTCTCCTTCTCTCCCTCTCACTCATTATCGACCTTTCCTAACGAATAATTTATCGTTTAAGCGATCCCTTAATCTGTTCTCTCCTGCTCCCTTCTTCTCTTTCACTCTCACTCACTCTCTTTGGCTCTCTCTTTCCCTGTCTCTCTATGTACATCTTAACAACCGTTAAGAACTTGTTCAACTCTCTCTTTCTCTCCCTCTTTCTTTCCCATTTGCACATCGCTCTTCCATCTCCACTTGCTGTAGCCGACTTCCTCTTTCTCTTGTGGATGACATCGAACCTCCTCATTTTCACTGAAGGAAATCAGATATATTGGAGCACGTGAAAGAACAGCACAACACTTTTCATTCCCTTTTTTTCCAGACAATGGAACTCTTCACAAAGTCTCTACAAACTCATTCGCACTTTTTGCTCTCATTTCTCGGACGTGAAGAAGCACTGGAACTGATAACCCCGAGGAACAATGGATGGAAGATAACACGGACAAGAATGATGAAGCTGTATTGAATAGAAACAGATCCATGAATAAAGAAGAGAAGTGGATGTGATTGATCAAAGATGGTCTAATGTTACTCTTCCCGTAAAATTTTCTAATAACATCTTCCTACTTTTTTCAGGCTTACCCCTTGCTTTAAAGGGCGCGGTGGCGCAGTGGTCGGAGGCACCCTGCAACACACACGTGGAATCGATCCTCGCGCCCATGGCCTACCAAGCCTTCCATACCATCGGGGTAGGCAAATTGGTACCAGACTTGTCTGGGAGGATAGCAGCACTGGCTGGATACATCGGTAGGCCACCGCGGATCATTGTAAAGGCCAGATATGCATTCAATCACCTCCACCGATTCTTAATGAAGTCGAACGCATGGCGCATCCCTCAGAGATAGGTCAACGCCGAGTGCTTTATCCTTTACCCTTCTTATAACGCTTGTTTTGTTTTACTTGTGCCCACTTTCCCAAGAAAATCAAACAGTTAAATAAACGATAAGATGCGATGAAAAAAGGGACAAATGTATGCTTCACTGATTTGAAAACATTGTTCGAAATACATTGTTCGAAGAGTAATCCACTGCTTCAATGCGTTTTTTTAAATTAATGTATCTAAGCGCACAATAAACTCTGCTCACCGAGCTAACTCTCCGTAGAATCTACACATTGGAGGCAACGAGAAACAAGTTTATTAACACCAGTTGCAAAAAGTTCTGTACTTGTGAAAGAGATGAATTCGCTAAAGGCGGTTTCGGCCTCGGCATGGTTTCTGAAGCATTTGTCGCGCTGGATATTACTAAGGTACTTGGAGGAGTGGTAGACCATAGGCGAGAGGTCTGACCAGTATGGTGGTGAGACAGAGCTTCGCAGCACAGTTCTTCAGCCTCTGCAGCGTCTTCAGTGCGATATGTTGACAACTCGCTCGAAATCCGCTTTTCGAACAACTTCGACTTTAAAATCCTTTTTAGACGCTCCAAACAATTGAGATGGTACAAAGCTCTTTCACATGTTCTCGAGCGGTCGTATATGTGATTACTTCCACCAAAGCCGTCAACTTATCGCCGTCAATGGCAGAGGGACGTCGGCAACCTCCCTCATCTTGAAGGTCGAATTGGACAAAACGAAACTTTTGAAACCAAGTTTCACAATGCATTCGTTAACACTTCCTTGGTTCCACATCTCGTTGATGTTTCGAACAGTTTGAGTTTGGATTCGTGGAAATTGAAATTGCTGTGGAGAACTTTGAAATTCTAACCTTCAGAGCTCATCAAAAATGCAACTTTTATTATAGTTCAATTATATGAAGCGAAAGCGGATAGAATATGCTCTGCATTGATACCTACTATTGCAGTATTTCTAGAGCGTAAAAAAAATAATGAAGGATAAAGTTCTCGGCGTTGATCAATCCCTGAGAGATGCGCCATTCGACTTCATTAAGTATCGTTGCAGGTGATTGAATGCATATCTGGCCTTTATAACAACTCACGGTGGCCTACCGATGTATCGAACCAGTGCTACTATCCTCCCAGACAAGTCTGGTACTAATTTACGGACCCGGATGGATGGAATGCTCGGTGGGCCATGGGCACCGAGATCGATTCCGCGTGTGTTGCAGGGCGCCTCCGACCACCGCGCCACACGCGCGCTACTAAAACATGCAAGGAAAATAAAAAATTCGAATCGTCCCCTAATTTTTTGAATAACTTTATGAAATGATCCACAGGAACTTAATTTTTCATCAAAGTCTGCTTTGACTTCCTTGATTTCTTTGGAAAGTTAAGTTTAGCATGAGAAGTGCCGACTGGTCTTTTGCTCAAATCCCATAAGAAAAAAACGTGCATCTTGCTTTCTGGTTATTTTTTCTCTAAATAAAATGCGACATAAAACATCGAAAATGAGGCGTCCGGAGATGATTAACCCCTTAGGGATGCGTCATGCAGTCAACTCCATTCGCATTGTAGTACGAGTGATAAATGAAGTTGCACAGGTTTGGTAAGTACGGATCACGAGATAGAACCTACGATCACGTTCGTGTTGCAGTTAGCCTGTAACCGCAGCGCTACACGCGACCATAAAAGTCGACATTTTTAATAAAGGAAACGGAAAAAAGACCTTAAAACGACAGTAATAAACGTCGGAGATATAAAAAAAAAGGGTTAGTACAAAATCGTCTAAAGTTTCGGGCCCTTGTATTCCATACGTAGAAACATTTGTTAAAAAAAATAACTTTTGTTTCGCAATTAATAAACGATCGGCATTTATTCGAGATAAACATTTGTATCTTACGGCGCATGAATGACATTTTCACAAAGAGATATAAAAAATTATCGCTCTAAATGGACGAGATGAGGTCGGATACCGTAATCATTGGGCAGCTTTACTACTGCGCTCGCTACTACAATGGTGATTCCAAATAGACTTCATTCTTAGTCAACACCAAACGATGAGGTAACTACCATCTTTTTCCATAGTTTTTACTCTTTTCTGCTTCTAAACATTCAAAAAGTTGCAATTGCTGGCATGAAAAATCACTACAACTAAATTTAGAAAGCCTCTCATGAATCAATATGGTTGAATACAGCAACGTCCTGATTATGAAGTTGAGGACGAAGTCTCGTTATCCGACAGCAACAATTACCTCTTTAAGCCCGGAATTATCTGGGCTTATACAACTTATATATCTTTTTGCGAATGTGATGAAAACTAATGAACTTTAAGGAGTGAAAAAACTTCTATGAGAAATGCTACCTAGAAATTTGGACTTTTGGCCATTTTCGTCAGTTTGAAAAGTGAGGGACATGATAATTCAGTAGCATTTAACCTTTTTAGGTTGCAACCAGTATAAACCGAACTCTTGAAGGTTTAAAAATGGGCTACTGTTGTCCTTGAATGTTCTAGGACAGCTCCAATAGCAAGGCATATTTCACAACCCTTTACTTTTAAAATATATCAAAGTAGGATTCCAAAACTTGATCTGGGCAGAAGAGAAAAATGGCAGAGTTGTAAGAAAGAATGCCGCTAGCATGATGTTAGTATTTTTTACACAGTCGAGTAATGTAACGTGCTCTGCTGGAAGCATGAAAACTCGTCCAAACAATATCATTTGTACTGTGTGCATAATTGGCGACCATAAATGTCACGGCAGTTTTGTTCGTAACGAGTATATAAACGGAATGTGAACTACTGAAAATAACATCGCCTCGTTATTGACGCTCATTAATAATCGTGGTCCGAATGAAGTCGGAGGCGATTCGCATTCAAAACTGCGTTGCGAGTTTTGCATCACCATAGCAACATCACTGAGCAGCAAATGTGAAACTCCAATTGTCGAATTGCATTAGAAAAAATCCTGTTCACCATATGGACTAAAAGATAACCCGTCACCAATCAAGCGATTGCGCTGATTGATTCTGAATACGCTTACACTTACGTTGGAACTTATGAAAGCTGGCACGAGGTTGATGGCCAACACTGATTTATGTTGAGAAGCTCATTTAGAACTACAGACTTGTCTATAAATAAGTAAAATAACTGGCGCAGGTATTCAGAGACTACGGTCGGCTTTTATGGCGTCTACAGATTCCTAGCCAGGAAGTCATCTCATTTGGACCGCTGGAGGAACTACCGTTGCTGCTGAATATCTTTGTGTAATATCATTTGTATCACCTACCCAATAAGTGACACTTACGTCCAGAACGCGCTACTGAAGTCCCTCATTTATCGTTGTCGCGTGCAAAAAGTAGTCCAGTAAGTTCTATCCGTTCAAGAGGCTGACTGAAATTCAAATCTCCTTTTGTGATAATCATGAAGAAGTCTGATCATCGATTTGGTAAGCTTCAGTGGTTCCCGTAACACCCCATAGGTCTCAGCCGCTAAAGGAGCTCTTGTCCAGTTGCTGTCGATTTGTCACCTAACGTACTGGGTTCGTGTGATTTTCGAAACGGCGTATATAGCGACGTTCTGGTTTTTGATCGTCAACATATATCCGGACTTAGGTTGCTCCAGTTATTTGCGTAGTACGGGGAGTGCTGAGAGTGCTGGTGCAAGCACCCTTTCAATTGTCAAATGAACTTTCTCTACAAAATATGTCGTAGCTATTAGAATTCGTTCACATATATATATATATATATATATATATATATATAGTATATGTATATATGTATATATATATATATATATATATATATATATATACTTCCTTATAGAGGGATCTCAAGCCTGTTAATCGCCGGCAATATCGCGCTTCCTTACGTTGCGGTTAGAGGGTTAATAACGAAGCAAAACCGACCTTGTGCTTTCCTGAAAGGTAGGTGGATCCAGGAGATGGACAGCCTGTTTCTGCTTCACCGATTTATCACATATATTCTGTATTTTCGAGGGAGTATTCATGCATGGGTGAGTGGGTGTGTTCTCGTCCATGCGGATTGTATTCTACTGGTCAATTCGGCCAAAAGCCAGACCGTGCATTCTTTAAGGCCATCGCTGAAGATCTTACCGCTAAGAGTGGACCTAGAAGAATGCCTGAAGAACATCGTATTAGTAGCCACAAATTAAAATGGAACGAACAAAGTGAGCGTCTGTCTGAGTTTATCACGTCGACTAAGACCATTCGTGGTAATTCGCAATTCCAGAAGTCCCACTCTCAACTTTCGACGTGGAAGACTCCCATTGTAGACCACCATAACGAAATAGACCACATCATAGTAAACAAAAAGTTTCCCCTAGCTGATGTTGCTGTTGTCCTAATATTCTGTAAAGGATCAGACCATCGCATCCTTCGTGCTACATTTCACTTTTCGCGAAAAAGAGAAAAACGTGATAAATCCAGAAAACGAAGTTCCAAAATCACTTCAAACTGGAATTTAGCCTTTATTTTTCGGCTGTTCGGAAGATGCCCGATAACATCGACGAAAAATACGATAGGCTCATTCAACATCTTCACGTCAGAGCTGTGAAAGCTGAGAGTACGAAATTTACCAAGAGACGTCTCTCTCCGGAAACATTCCAACTGAAGCGTCAACATGGAATCGCGCCAACTACAGGCAACCACCAAATCACGTTTAGTTTCCAATGTAGGCACGCGACAATAAATTTTGAAGGTGGAAGTGTAGCAGTTATGGTCGAAGCTGTATAGGTTGGGAAAGCACTGGCAAGACACAAAACCACCGAAACTTTGCCAATTACAAAACCAAGATGATTGCACTATGACGACGAGACAGAACAGTTTTAGGTTCCAGAAAGTCGATGGAGAAAATTATTCACGACTACTGCTCGGATCGTTTCAAAAGCTACGTCTTCATGCTCTCATATGAAATAAGGGATATGTCGTCCCACCGGTTTTCCTTTCCGGAATCCGACGTACTATTTTGTCGTTGAAGAATCGAACAACACCAGGTCCGGACAGGATAAGACCAGAACACCTGAAGAACCTTCCGTCAATCCTCGTAAACATACTAGCTCGGCTCTTGACACGTTACCTGTCCGAATGCAAGGTCCCTACTCACTGGAAGACCAGCAAGACCGTGTTATTGTTCAAGAAGGGCGACCTACACGATATCGGCAACTAGCGCCCGATCTGCTTGCTCTCTGCCTTCTACAAACTTTTCACTCGAGTCATCCTAAACAGGACTGGTAGAACACTGGACGAAGGGCAGCCTTATGGTCAAGCAGGGTTTCGAAAAAGGATTTAGTACGATGGACCACACCCACACGATAACAAGACTCACTGAAGTATCGCAAGAGTACAAAAGATTGTTCTGTCTCACTTTCATCGATTTAAAGACGGCCTTCGAATCAATTGAGATAGAAGCAGTCATGGAAGCCCTGGAGAGCTAGATAGTTCCTAATCAATATAATCGACGTCAAAAGAGGGGGGTAGGCAATCTGACACCGCCACGCCAAAGTTATTCACCGACATCTTCGAGAACGTCATGCCAACATGGAATTCGACAGCGTGGGAGTTAAAATAGATAGCCGACAATTACACCACCTTCGCTTCTTTGATGACTTCGTTCTTATAACACCAAACATTAGCCAAGCGAAAGAAATGATGGCCGACTTTGATAAAGCCTGTGGAAAGATTGGTCTTCGACTAAATCTCACAAAAACGATGTTTATGAAGAAGGAATTCGTTTCGTATGCCCCATTCACGCTCAACAACGGAATGAATATCTCCGAATGCTCCATTTATGTCTATCTAGGTTGGGAAAGCAATATGATGAACGACTTAGCTCCAGAGTTGAGCAGAAGGAAACGAGCGGCTTGTGGAGCTTTCAAGAGCATCGAAGGAGTAGTGAGGAGAAGAACGAACACTCAACGTCGTGCGCACCTTTTCGACTCGACCATTCCTCCCGCATTAACGGATGCCGCAGAACCATGGTCGCTACGTAAACAGGGATAAAGATCCTCATCGTTGTTGAATGCGCAATCAAAAGGACGATGCTAGGAGTATCCCGTGTCAAGCAGGCAAGAAAAATGATCAGAAGCTACGCTCTACGCCAAAAATCAACGTACATATAACGCGTGTGAACGAAAACTGGTGGACAAGAACTGTTACTGAGTGGATCCCTCCGAGTGACAAACATACTGCAGAAAGACCACCGCCCTAATGGCCAATTCTTCACAAAAACTGTAGAAGAAAGATGTGGTGCTCAACGAGCCCCAGCAGAGCTCACTGGGCTACTCTTGCGCGCGACAGGGAAAGATGGAACATGTGCTGGCGCCCGCTCGAGTCACTCGACGACCAACTGGACGACACGTGATACTGGTGGTATCAAAGAGGTCATTCTCTATCTGGTTCTGTTGCCCTGCAATTCCTATGTTGATTGTGTGCTGCTCTTATCTTCTCCCCTATGTTGAAAAATCCTTCTGGAAGTGCCAGCTGAGTGGTACTAGTCATGATTAACATTCGTTGTGTGATATACACGTGACTCCTCCTGAACACCATTAGAAACTGTTCTCTGCATCCTAGAGAATGTTCTCTGTTGCTATTACACATAACTGTAGGAATGAGCTTTTCGAACAGCTACTTGATGCACTTTTTGTGTAAACCATACAGTTTATCTAGTGAACAATCTCCTAGTAACACTTGGCTTTTTTTTAGCTTTGTGTCAACATTTCCTGTCATTCCGCCATATCTGATTGCAATAAGTGTGAACCTCTGGATCGCCGTCGTACTAGCAACGGTCATTAGTCATCCCTTCACTCCTTTTTCATTCCTACACTTACTGCTGTTTTCACATTCTTCACCTCTTTCTTGCCTCCTTCATGTAATAGAAATAGAATAGAATTCAATTAGTGGGCCCATTATCCACATATGCTATGTTAATCTGAATCGTACGCTATACACATCTCTTTCTAATTGTTGATCCATTAAAGATATTCTTCATCGCTATGTAAATATTCAATAATCTATCTTTCATTCCTATGTAAACATCCTACAATCTCCTTATTTTGTTGCTGATGTATTACTCATGTTTATACAAAAGTTTGGAAGTATGTAGAAGAGCGGTTAGAGATGTCTTTAAATACACATGTGGTAGTTGGTTCGCTCCCCACGCCCCGGGATCACCAAGCCTCCCATTACTCACGTGTCAGCAAATTTGTATCATACCTGTCTCAAAGGACAGTAGCAATGACTTGATACATCGATGGGGTACCAAAAGTCATTGCATAACCCTGATAAGCATTCAGTCTTGCTTGATGAAGTCATGACGATGCTTGAATGCACAGCGAATTCCTCAGCGATTGATCGGCGTCAACAGCTTTATCCATTACTCTCGTCCTTATGTAAAAGCTTAACGACTCAAGTTTGAGGTCTTACATTGCTACATTACATGGCTGATACACATCACACTCCAGTATTAGAGTCTCTCTAGACTGCTTCCAGAATTGTGATTTAGTATAAGTGGTCTAAGTTATTATAACAAACCTAGACAACCACTCGTTGGGTTCGTCGCATGAATTCTGATGTGAAGCTATTCACCCTTTTTGTAAGACTTGGCGTTGAAGTTGCCAACGAGGCCTTATATGATCGAAAGTACGACCTTTTCTGCACCACTTTTCTACGTCCACAAGAAATGCCTCGAAATCAACTTCGTCACAGCATAATTCCATGTTGGAGTACAAACAGAACCCAATGCTTCCACATATTTTTTCAACCCTAAGTACCTGAATCGGGTCGTTATTTATTCTAAGGAATCGATGTTTACATCCAAACTTGTATTGAACAGGACTCGAACGCCGCATACTATTTACTCATGCATCTTCAGGAGGCGTATCGCTTATCCATTATAACAGATAGCCTTTGATGAGTGATGTGCTTTCATCTCGACCGTTAGAGGTCCCTTCTCCCATGACTTCGATCGCCTTTCTTAGCCTGTATCGTCAGGTTCTCCATAAAGGATTCCGATAGCGTCCATTCTAAGCAAAAAGCTCTCATCACAGCCACACCGCTTGAGGGTTAAATAGCCCTGAGATTTTGGCTTCATCCCCTTCGTACCACCCTTACTAAACGCTCCCATCTCGAGATCGCTTTTAGAGTGAGCGAATGGGCATTATGTTTAGTAGTTTCTGCATCTAATATCCTTGTGAAGTTTACTGTGCTCTGGCGCTTATGGGCACCTTGGTGACTTCGGTGTAGATAAGGCTGTACACACAATCAGTACGTATTCAGTTACAATTGTTCGCAAAATCAATATGAATAGATTGGTAAAAAAGCCCAGTAATAAGGCACACCCTGGGCCCACCAGGCCTCTGATCTCTCCACGGTCATGGAATTGGTATTAGACTTATCTGGAACAAACTCATCCGCTCTTTCACCGTACACATAGAAACATCCTACTACTGCTATTTCAAGATTCCAGGGAGATTCGAATGGGCAAGCATTCTTGGAGATTCGAGGAAGATGAAAAAATTCTCAAATAGCAGCCGAACCCTCGGCCAAGCCGAAGATCTGCGATGATGGTGCAGCGAAACGACTCCAATACAAGAACTGAGATCAGCGCAAGGGGATCCATGAGATGTCGCCTCATGTAATGATGAAAACAAAAAATAAAAAATGCAGATACATGGCTATGTAGAGCGATGAAGTTAGTAACCCAATGTTTTTGAAGGGTCGTATGAGATGCCACTCCGTGTAGATGCTTACCGAAGTTGGCTCTCATTGCACAGATTCTAAGCCCATAAAATTTCATTAGTTAATCCATCGTTTTCTGGGAGAAAAAGGAAACGCCAATAACGAATCTTCTCCAAATCCAGAAATAGTTGAATTAATTCGAGTTTCTATAGCTTTGATAGGGCGCGTGTGGCGCAGTGATCGGACGCGCCCTGCAACGCACACGTGGGACCCGGCGTCCATGGCCCACCAAGCCCTTCATCCCTCCGGGGTAGAGCAAATTGGTACCAGACTTGCCTGGGAGGATAGCAGCACTGTCCCGACACATCGGTAGGTCACCGCGAGCCATTCTAAAGGCCAGATATGCATTCAATCACCTCCGAACGATGCTTAATGAAGTCCAATGCATGGCGCGTTCCTCAGGGATTGATCAACATCGAGAGCTTTATTCTTGTCTTTTTATAGCTTTGATGAATTAACACTCGATTGATTGACGGGTCAGTGTATTTCAACTTCTCGCAAGCTCAACACTCATAATATAGTACTTTGCACTAATCGGGCGAACAACATTTTAAACTCACAAAACCATTCTAGGCTGAAATTTTATCCACATAGTAAACACCCATGAAATGATTTTAATCCGAAATTTTATTAACATAGCAAACATCTGCTCGAGGAACATTTGCATGGGGCGGATAGCACAGTGGTTGTGGTGCCGATCATCACGAGCACGGTGCTGCTTCGATCCCGCTCAGACTCACCAAAGCTCCCACTTCTCCGATGTCGGGAAATTCGCACCCGGCTTGATCGGGAAAAATTTCATTCTTAGCAATGCAGTGGGGAACGTTGTAACCAAGCTATCTCAGGACTCCAGTGAGAATCGATCGACCAGCATTTTACGACAGTCGAAATGAAAATCCTCAAGCAGCAGTGAAGCCATACGTAAAAGTTGGAAGAACTTCGTGGATGATGGATGCGTGGAAAGAATCGGATCTGGGAAGTGATTGGATCCGCACAGTAGACGTGAAGACGCGTCGGATAAAATAAAATAAAATAATTTTCCTATAAAAAGGAAACATTTGTACGAACTCTATTACCGTACTACTCCGTAATACTAACTAATAAGTGGTAACCTTGTTGAATAGTAAGCTTGTATTGTTCACAATGGATGACAAACATCTATGAGCCTTACAGTGGCTGTTCCAAACTCACTGCTTTCTTCAGAGCCGTGGAGATCCTTGGTGCACGAAGATTCGTGCGGTGTTCCGCTCCACTAGATTCGATTCAACGCAACAACGGAGATGTCGTGGAAACTACACAGCTCGAAGAATAGCTGAAATGGATACCCCACCTGAATCATTGGAAAGCGAACCAGCTAAACCGCCATGTCAATCAGTACAATATACGTTCTGAAGAAATATGTGTGGAATTCAACATCTGAGACTTCTTTTTCTTTCCCAGCATCTTCGTACTGATAGCAGAATATTCTTTAATGAATACAGGATCCCCACATTTTCAATGCAATTACTGGATATATATTGGATTCTACTGAAGGAATGTGTCATAATTTCCACCCAAAGGTTTTGTAAAGCAATCTGAACCACTGAGTCGTTTATCCTCCAGATGTGTGCCTAAAGTCTTGTAGAAGCTGGTCGCTAGCAGATTTCGTCCAGAGGTTGTCGTCTTACGAATAGCGTCCACCCAGCCTGATCTTCTACGTAACACAAAGACGTGTCTACAACGGACTTTCGATCCTCGAGTATCTCACTCTGAATACCTTATTTCATAGATAAGCTAAGGAGGTCACTACTAAATAGTTGATTGTCTAGCGTTTCGACGTCTTTATGTCCCTCAGAGACGACGATCCGATTCGATGGTTCACAGTCATTCGTCTTTTCGATGTCATGTCTCCGTCGCTGAATCTAGTCGCATGTTCTTCAGTGGAGCACCGCTCGAATGAGGCAACCTCACCCAGCCACGCTCTTTTATACAGAGCGCTTGTTGTTGATAATGACTATCCCTTGGTAACAACTTGTTTTTTCAGTGGACAATCCATCCTGCAGCATAAAGAATTTCTCTATAAAATCGAGCTGGTGGCGTGCCTGATGGTTAAGACGGAATGTGAATGTAGGCACGCACGCGGCTCCATTTGATAAAGAAATTTTCTATAAAACCTCTACAGTTCTAGCGTCAACAAATTGACACCAGATTAGGCCACAAAAATAAAACACTAGCTTGCTAAATCGGCACATACGTTTTACCAGTTATAGATGAAAGGAACTATTCCGCCAATCACAACTACACGATCGCTTTTTGGCCCAAGCTCAACTAACTGATTCTTGGAAACGAATTCACTCGAGAAATCCGCTATTCTTTAGCCTGAGTTCCGGTTGACATGTCATGAAAATAGGAAGCATTAACTGCGACACTGAGACCAACTTCTTTTGTGCTGACACCAAGAACACAAGCAGTGTACCACCCACATATAACCAAACAATGTAAACAAGTACAACCATAACCATTTATATAAACTCGTCATTCAATATGGGTACCGTAACACTCTGGAAATCAACAAGACTGAACCTATAGTCCTGCACTATATAGGATTCGTAAACAGTAGAAGACTGAACAGTAAACAATGAAGGTTGAAAGTAAGTTAGGATATATACAATAGAAAGAATGAATAGTTCAGAAAACTAAAAGACATGAACAGACCGGTTACCAACATAGTCCTTGTGTCTAAAAATAGAAAACGGGAGATAGGAGGTGTTTACCAAAAACCACCAGTCTTCTTCCCGTTCACTTTTTTCAATTTGTCTCTAGGTAATTTGTCAAAAATAAGAAACCCGCCAGATCTTTCAATCATTTCTAATGGAACATAGAACGTGCTTAACTCTGTGGAGTCCGGGATGACCTAAAAAAAACTATTCAAACAATGCAGTCACTTTTTTCTTTTTTTCTCGGCAAGATATGCCGTGAATTATAGCCATAATGATTCTGAGATGTTTGCAAAAATCAGGATGTCTGCGGTGGGGATCAAACGCGCAATTACCTTTTCCATGGATAACGTGTTTACCACCACACCATGTGTGCCCTTCGTTTCGCGTTCCTCTCAAGCATGTCTTAACTTATAGGTGCTATCAGCAACCACGCATCAATGGGATCTGGGGAGCAAAAATCGCCGTTGAACTCACTTAATTTGAAGCTGTAGTATGCGTTGAACCCTCTCAAGCTGAAGCTGTACTGTAAGTCACAGCGTAATCACTCTTACTTAGTTCCTATTCTTTTTCATGGCAGAGTATTTGTGCACCTCAGATCAATCCCGTTGGCGGGTGATTGCTGATTGCACCTATTAAACACTGCTAAGGCAAAGGTGAAACGAAAGACCCGCATGGTATGGCGGGCAACGCTTGGCTCCCGGAAACGGTAATAGCGTGCTCGATCTCCCTCAGACACCCTAAGGTCCCGAGTTTTGCAAATATCTCAGCACTATTGTATTCAAACAACGATTTACAATGCTGAAAAAGCATGCACACAACAGTACATAAGGTTTATCACCTGATTCGGAAGGACAAAACATTCCATTTCGAAACTATTCGGTGATACTTCCGCAAGGATGACTTTGAAGAAGTGAGTAGGCACAGCAACGTTATTCGTGCCAATTACCTGAAAATTAAACCCGAAACAAACTGCACACTACGTAGATAACCACTCACTAACAAATAAAATTGTTGAGAACTTCTCAATGTAGTACATCATACATTAGCAGAAATGTAACCATAATGATGCTGAGATATTTGCAAAACTGCGGACCACAGGTGCCTGCGGTGGTGAACGAACGCGCTATTAGCCTTCCCGGGGGCTAACACGTTCACCACCACACCGTATAAGTTATTCGTTCCGCCTGTTTCTCAGCTAGTTTCCTATCTACCAGTGCCTTGGGAAGCATAAATAGGCATTGAACCAAGTCAAACTAACGCTGAGAGACAGGCGAAACCAAGGACATGCATGGTGTTGTGGTGAATGCGTTAGCCTCTAGAAAGGGTAATGGCAGGTTCGCTCCTCATCGCTGACACCTGCGGCCTGGAGTTTAGCAAATATCTCAGGATGCTTGTGGTTGTGTTTCACATAGTACCACGCCTTGAAAAAATTGAAATAGGAAGCCAATAAATGGTTAACATTACGTCAGGAAAACTGAAATCACTGCAATCTAACCTTATATCTAACATAATTATTCCCGTCTTCCGCTTTGTGAGGAAGGTAGAGAGGTCCCGTCAGAATATACGTATTTAAACTTCTATGTGCAACCTTTCTAGCGTAGCGCTCCAAGTCATTCCACTTGTCACGATTGAAACCTTTCCCGACTTGTGGGCTCATATTCGATAGCAGAAACGTCTGGTCAACGGAGTTCTGGGTTTTACGATGATTTCCAGCAGCTGCCAAATGCCCCCTGTCGTATCCACTACCCTGCAACGGACCACCATCATTGATTGTAATACAGCTAAACTGAAAAGAAAAAAAGAACAGTTCCGTACTCTGTAGTCAGAATTTTCGGATTGAAAATATTTGTGAACACTTTCATCCGGACGGAATTCACATTTCGAACGATCAACAGAAGGATCATACTTGAGACTCGATGGCGTCAGATGTTCACAAACCTACGAAACTTCGAATTGGAGCATAGCGTCAATTGGATTTCAAAATGGAACTGGTAACTTGCCTAATTTCCCCAACGGTTTACCGTCTCATCGTCGCTGGGAAGTGTTCCTGGGTGTCAGGCTGCGATGTACAGCGAGGAATTCATTCCCCAGCAGGGTCTTTCAAGCTGAGGAGTTCAGCGCTTCCATTAGGAAGTCCAGCTAAGAGTTAATCAATACCAGGATCCACCACCGTTCTGGTATCAAAGTCGCATGGTGGCAAATCTCCCCCATCCTCAAAGGCCGGCGACTGACCGTGGTGGTAACGACCTGGAGCAGACTTTGACTAGTCTTACCTCGGAGCTCCAGGGAACCACAATGGCTAAACCGGCAAAATCCCGAAAAATCCTGAGCCCCGCACAACCAATGAGGATGGGCCATCAAAGTATCCAAATAACTTACCCAGTGAGCAGTTCTCGTCTTGCGATCGTAGGACAGCACAAAATCTTCGAATGTTCTCAGATTATCGAAGCCCGGAAAACCGTACCGCATTATCTCCGATGCTCGGGACGGCCCGATATCGCTTACTGGTTTCTCTCGTTCAACTGGTAACAACGGTAGTGCTGGTAGCGTTGGAAGTGGCTAAAAAAGTAGAAGACCGTCACTACCATCTTTCCTACATGGCGCTGAACATTAGTATTTCCGAATGGATATACATAGGCTAAGTTAAGCTGTATGATAGTTAAGTAATAATTTACTAACGGTCACAGCAGTAGCGGCATTCACGTTCTTCAACGGCAGTTCATTTCCATAACGAGTTCCTAGCAAAAACGAGCCGCTAGCGACAGCCACTAGACCTCCAACACGTGCAGCCTTTCGAAGGATCATCCTGGAACACATGGAATGCCTGAATGAAACAGATCCTGGATATCATTTACGTATCCAATTCATTCTAAACGATCGTACAAAGTAGGAGTCTCGATGGTAACCAGCACTCTTTAATGGCACATGATGACATGAAATTCGCCTAAAGTCCTTTTTTCCGTACTAAAAAATCGTACTGAGTACTTTCGTTTATAGATGCTTATTCACCGATTCGATGCAATGTCCGTAACACCGATTGTCCATGAAATATTCGTATAAATCCACGTCACTACATAGAAAAGTCGTGATTGCCAGTACCTATACATTTCGGTAGCATCCAAAAACTTCTGGAATATGCTGCGAGCAGGACGAAGGCAGTATGTCTTTGTCCTGCGCGGGATATTACGAGGCGTATAGGACTCAGACACAACTTTGATTTATTGACCGTGGAGCGCAAAATTGTATTAGGTCACGTAAAGCTCCGTCATTAAATCCTTTAAACGTTCACGGTCGATGTTTTTGTTAGTTCTGATTTCTTCTTCTTTTGATTCGATGGAGAGAGATTTAGTTCGAGTTGTTTTATTCGAATTGTGCTCCAGTTTCTATTGATGGCTGGATTTTCTGGACAGAAATTGAAGGCGGTCTGGATTCCTTGCTAACTAGTAGGAATGCCGAAGTACTAGTTACCTTCCCTACCTTAACAGTATTATTTATATTTATTTATATTTACAGTATATTATATTTAGTATTCCATGCAGCATGAGACTTTACTATTTTCATTCCGTAGCAGTTTCTTCGACATTTTTCCACATATAGGTAGGAAACTAAGTTATTTAGAATCGTTCCCTCTATGTAGTCTCCCTAGTCCCTTTGTTAAAATACGATTCTTTTGCAACTAACAAAGAAGAAAAAGACCATTTGTAACAATTTGTATCATTGTAGTCATAAGTGTAACGATTAAAAATAACGGAAGGTCAAAAACCATAGTTACATCACCTGTTGTCCCATTGATCGTCGAGTGACTCAAACGGGCGCCAGTAAATTTTCCATTTCCCTGTCGCGGGCAAGAGTAGCACAGTGAGTTCTGTTGGCTCTAGAGACTCCTTGAGCATCATATCTTTCTTTTAGGGTTTTCATGAAGAACTCTGACCATAGGGTCGGTGGTATTTCTGCAGGACCTGTGAAAATCTGGAAGAATCCAGTCACTAACGGCTCTTGTCCATCGGTTGTCGTTCATACGCATTACGTGTCCGGCACACCTTACCTTCAATAGTTTGGTGCGTAGGATGGCAAATTTGATCCTTGACACTGGTCGGAGCTTCGGATCTCTTCCCTTGCTTGTATGACACGGAATATCATGTTTCTGACGCATACGTTAAGGCAGGAGGAATCGTGGAGTCGAGAAGGTGGGCACGCAGTCGGGTGCTGTTTATTCTCTTCGTTGTATCCTCGATTCTTGAAGGCTCATTAAGCCACTCGTCTCTTCCCTGCCCAACTCCGGAGTTCTGTTGTTCATCATGTTGATTTTCCTACCTGGGTAGACGTAAATGGAGCATCGTGTGGATGTGACTCATAGTACTCAATCCTTTTCGAAACCCTGCTTGCTCACATGACTGCCCTTCGTCCAGTGTTCTGTCAATCCCCTTTAGGATGACTCGAGTGAAAAGTTTATGGACGACAAACAGCAAACAGATTGGGCGATAGTTGCCGACATCACAGAGGTTAGCCTTCTTGATTAATAGCACGGTCTTGCTGGTCTGCCACTAAGTTGGGACCTCGCATTCAGGCAGGTAACGTGTGAAGAGCCTAGCCAGTGTGTTTATGAGGACTGGCGAAGGTTCTTCAGGTGTTCTGGTCTTATCCTGTGCGAACCTGGTGCTGTTCGATTTTTCATCGACGAAATGGTATGTCGGATTTCGGAAAGGAGAACAGGTTGTACAACATATCCATCCTCCTTTATTTCATCTGACGAAAGGTTTACGTGGCTATCGAAGAGTTCTGAGTAGTATTCGTGAATGATTTTCTCCATTGCCTTTCTGGACACTAACTGTTCCGTCTGGCCGTCGGAGTGCAATCATTTTGATTTTGTAATTGGCGAAGCTTCGGTGAGCTTTGCGAATGCTTTCCTAGCCTCTGCAGATTCGACCATAATTGCCGCTCTTCTCTCCTTAACATCTTTTTTTTATCGCCTGTCTGCATTGTTTTACAAGTTCGGACGTGAGTTGGCGGTTGCCTGCAGTTCATGTGATTCCACGCTGGCGTATCAGCTCGAGTCTTTCTGGAAACAGACGTCTCTTGGTGGCTTTCGAACTCCCAGCTTTCATAGCGCTAACGTGAAGATGTTGAGTGAGCCGATCGTATTCCTCGTCGATGTTATCGGGAACGGCATCTTCACAGCAGTCGATTAATGAATTGAATAAGTCCCAGTTTATGGTGCTTTTTGGACTTCGTTTTTTGAATTTAGCGGCTTTTTCTTCTTTCCTCAGATAATTAAATCTTGCGCGAACGAGACGATGGTCTGATCCCGTGCAGAATTTTGGGACAACAGCGATATCGGTTAGGCAAAACCTTCGGTTTACTATGATGTGGTTTATTTTGTAATGATACTCTCCACTGGGAGACTCCCACGTCCAGCGTTGAGGGTCCGGCTTTTGGAATTGCAAGTTACCATGGACGGTCTTGGTCCCCATGATAAACTCAGACAGCCGCTCACCCCGCTGCTTCCATTCTAATCCGTGGCTCCCATTATGACGTTTTTATGGGTCTAATCTTAGCATATCTTTAAATTGCTGAGCTTGCACGAGGTTGATAAGTAATCTTTATTCGGCTAACGTTTCGACTTCTTCATCAGAGCCGATGTTCTAGCTTATAATGATACAGACTTCTGCAGGATGAATTGTCCGGAAAAACAAGCCTTTGTCACTATGCAATCAATATTATCACCAGCCAGCATCCTGTATCAAAGAGTGTCGCTGGGTGAGTATGCCTCATTCGAGAGATGCTCTACTGAGGAAGATCCGACTCGACACGAAGACGAAGATGCCACATAGAGAAGGCGAGCAACTGTGGGCCATCCACTCGGATCATCGGCTCTGATGAAGACGAAGACGTCGAAACAACAATTTAAACTCATGTTGTCTTTTCATACCGAGGTTAAAGAAAAGTCGGTTGTTTAAATTCAATCTTATCGTTAAATTTTTCCAGTGATGGCCTTCGCGAAGTCCATATAGAACCCTTCGACTTCGTCTTCGTCATGGCTTGGTGTCGATACGTAGACGACGAAGATCTCGTAAATGTCCGATTGGGGTTGTTAGTTGTTCAAATGAATCGATGTTCGCGGCCAAACTCGTGTTGACGAGAACGCCAGCGCAGCCTGCTCTGCTGTTGCGTGTTCCGAGCAGTTTTTGTCCGTTTTCATTGTATGTACAAATCGTCACCTTGGTCCATTAGGTGTCAGGTAGCCTAGAATGGCCTTGAGATTTCAGCAGCCTGTCCGTACTCATTTTCCATAACGCTGCCGTATCGGGAGCCTTTTTTGGTGTCAGGGGAATGAGGCCTGTTTGTTTTACGGTGCAGCTTTTTGATACCCACGCATAGCTTGCTGAGCCCTAATCGTGGAAGCTGGACATACTCACGCATAGCTTACCAGCTTCTCCCGGAGTAGACATGGATTTTATTTGTTGGAGGCGACTCATAACTTCCTTCCATGTACTTCTGTGTTACTTGATTGCAGGGTTTTGGCCGAATTGACTCATAGAATACAAGTCACATAAACGAGAGCACACCTACGCACAGATGTATGAATACGTCATCGTAAGTACAGAAAGGATGTGCCAAATTGGCGCAGCAGAAACAGGGAGCTCATCTCCTGGATCCACTTGCGTCTCAGAGAAGCAAAGGTCTCTTTTGATTCGCGATCAACCCCCCACCCACCATCTGGGGGATGCGCCACGTTTCCTCGCGACTAGCCGGCGTCAAACATGAGGTAGATCCGTGAATCATGAATGAAAGGGAAGATGGATCACAGTCGTAATAATTGTAATCATAATTTGTAACATTCTCTAGCATTTTGTTGTGCTGACGTGCCGTATGTGTGCAAATAGCCGTTCTAAACGTCGTTTATATCCACACAATTTTTTTTGTGATTTGCGGAAGTAATTTGGGTGTTATTTCAGTATTCAAGCAGGAAGTTGAGCGATACGTCAATTGACTCTTTCCGGATTATCATCAACACTTCGTGAACGGATTCACGGCAGTACGCCTTAACCTGGAGCGAGGTGAGGACTACAGTCAATGCGTACTTATTTCAGTCCTTTACTTAGCTTTCGTTTCTTTCGCCGCATAGGTGATTTTGAAGAAGATAATAAGATGTGTTTGCTAGCAAGACTATCACAACTGGTTCTCCACAACAATAATACTTGAATACTTGGATGGCCCGTCTTCACTCGTTGTGCGGGCCCCAGCACAATTTCTATTCTTTCGGGCTTTTGATAGTTTAGCCATTGTGGCTCCCTAGAGTCCTGAGCTCAGCCTAGTCGTTGTCTGCTCCAGGTCGTCAGCACCACAGGCGGTCACCGCCCTTGTGGATCAGAGGGAGATTTGCCAACATGCGACCAACTTGATATCAGGACAATGGTGGGTCATGGTACTGGTTTTCTCATAACTGGATTTCCTGATAGAAACGCAGGACTCATTCTCACATTGGGAGACCTTGCTGGGGGGGACGAATCCCTCCTCTGTACATCGCAGCCCAACACCCAGGAACACCTCTCACCCACAATGAGGTGATAAATCGTTGGGAAGGCATCAATAATATTGCAAAAAAACTGATTTTTCAACGAAATTGTTGCTAAGTCGCAAGATTTTTACTGCCGACGAGGATACCATTATAGCGGGAATACCAGAAGTGAAGAAGCTATTAAGGGAAGCTATTAGGATGTATCTTCATCACGCAGCTACCAGCTACCGATGGAATAGCACAAAGACCATTTGTAGTGAAGAGACATTCATAACCTTTACGTATGGTTGGGAACAACCGACGTGCATTGAGTTCAATTCACAACGCGTGGGGCGAAAATTTAGGCAACGATTGGAAACGGTAGGTACAAGAATTATGACTGGTGCTCAAAATGTCATTCATTATAGTGTATTATTCTACTTTTACATCTTATTTTAGGTATGGATTGGGTTGTTCAAAGGAACCAGCCAATCGTGAGTACTTAGAAGGTTTTAAATGCTTATTTCCACGCATCGTTATTACAAGTTATTGATTTTTATGTGTCAGTGTTCTGGACTGTTTGTGTTTTTAGTATGGCGCTATGCCATATCGAGGGGACAACAGTGATGTTTGGGATGAAGAAGGATCGCAAGAGGAAATAGTGTGCTTTATTGTGGTTTTTTCTTCTTTTCTTCAACTTTGAACTTATGGGCAAATCTATTAGTCTAATCTGTAATCTTTGTGGAATTTTTACTGATAGGCATCGATCAGTCTCGAAGGTTACTTAGTAAATTCCCGGATAAAATTACAGTTGGCGTGTCGAATTTCATGATATTCACAGACTTCGGTGTCTCAGTTCTTCAATCCTCGGAGTCCTGTAGATGACGAGATTGTGCTAGCATCAGTGGCTAAAGATATAGCAAAAGCAGAACGAATGCGCTCCAAAATTGGTAAAAGCCGTGGTTTACATGTGAAGGATTTAAAGAGGACGAAATCGATTGAAGTGAGTGTGTTGCTATCTGGATCACTCTTTTCATTTTTAAGTCTTCTAATTCCGTTTTTCGTTCTGCGCCTTCGTAACCATAGAGTTTATTCTATAGGCTAGTGAGGACACTCCATATCGAATGTGGTATCCATCAGAGAATCCTAAGCGTTTAGTCTGCGACGAAGTTAAACCATTTGAAACACTTATCAGAAATGGCGAAAGTGTGAAGTGGAAGGAAATACTGGACGATCCTGAAGTGATTTACGAACTTAAGGTAAGTTATTTTTAATTGGGCATATTTTTTTGGCTTTTTCCCCCCAAAGTGATTTTATGGTGCTTTCAGATGAGAAATCAAAGATTGGTGTCTGATATAGTACTAGCTCCAACTATACGTCGTCGTTTAGTTCATCATATACGGAAAAATAAAATCTACGGCGATGGTTCTTACCAGGTAAGCTCTTTCTCTTATATTAGATCCCTGTCTTTTCCAAACTATTAGGTTGTAAACAACGGAGCTCAACTAGTTTTTTTTCTTACAGCTAAGCAGTCTAACGGGTTTGGGGGTTATACAGCGGGAATTCGTTCTGCCAGCGAGGTCTCCCAGGCTGAGAAGGAGTCCGGCATTTGCATCAGGAAGCACAGCCAGTAGTAAACCATTGCCAGGATCCACCAATGTCCTGGTATCAAACTAATCGCATGGTGGCAAATCCTCCTCTGATCCACAAGGGCGGCGACTGCCAGTGGTGGTGACGACCTGGGGGCAGACTTTACCTAGGCTGAGCTCCGGTCTCCAGAAAACCACAATGGTTAAGCCATCAAAACTCCGAAAAATTGAATTTACGCTGGAGCTCGCAAAGCCAGTGAAGACGGGCCATTCAAATATCAAGCAAGTAACACCCTTGCAGTATGGTGACTGTTGTAGTTTCTTGTCAGCAGTGTGCTTACATCCTGGTACAGTTCAAAAGTAAATTGTATTTGTACCTTCCATTCATGAAGAACTTTGTTCCCCAACACTATTCTTCATTGTCACTAATGGAACTGCGTATTATTTGATTGGTACGGGCGGATGTTTGATCCTGATGTTTGTCCTTTCCGCCGAAATATCCCAAGAATTTTCTTGTTTTCGGCTATTCATATAACTGAAATGTTGAGATTCTATCTGTTTTCATCCCTAGAAGAGACAAATTTTGACACTAGCTCTGTTTTCAAGGTCCATGATTCGGACGTTTTTGCTCGTGCCGAGTTAACATCCTCTGATAGTGACGTCTTCCACCAGTGTTCCGTGAGTATAGGAGATTTTTTCGCATAAGTTTGAAAGCGTAGGTGTTGTTGAGGTTAAAGAATAAACATGAGAATGTTAGCGGAATTTATTCAATTTTTTTTTGAAGTGACTCCAAACATTCGAAAACGCATTTTGTAACATTGTCTTAAGAGTATGCTTTGCATACTAGAAAATATAAGTGCAATTTTCTTTCTGCGGCTTCTCATCTATTCACTTTGCTTGAAGGTGTTTTATCCTGACATGAACTACGCAAAGGAATCGTCTGCGTTGCGTGACGTTTTGATGTCGATGTTTTCTGATCCACAACTGAGTTCAAAGCTTGAAGTTGCGATACCAGATTCACCTCATGCAGTAGGTTTCTTCGATTTATATACGTACATATAAATGCACTCCTATACATATATCTAAATATGTATATGTATTTGTACATATATACATATATATATATATATATATATATATATATATATATATGTACACACATATATATATACAGAGGTTGTTGTGCGCCAGAAAAAGTCACAGTTTGCCGCTTACGTTATGGTAGGTGTCGGAAGTGAGTTACTATTTTCTAAAAAATGGGCTTACACTTGTGTGATTGAAGGATTTTTTAGAGTCAAATTTAGCGCGTATGAGCCAATGTGACCTACGTATGGAAGAGAATTTCAAATGAATTAACTTGTTCATTGCGGTCACTAGAAGAGAATTACATGTGCACCCGTATCATAACCGCCTATAATGACGTGTTGCTATGATTATGTTTAAGGAAAGTGAAGTAGAGAGTCTTGGAGTTGGACATTTTTACCCCTTGTTGAATTTATTGAAATCGTTCAATCACTTTCTGGTTCAAGATACAAGCACCAGATGAAGGAAAAGCGGAGAAACTACGCGTCGTGGGCTCTAAATAATCAGAATTTTGTCTTTATGTTGCAAGAAAACTTATAGCTTGATGGCGAAGATCTGTAGATTCTAGTGGATTATTTTTCAAATGGTGTAATTTAATTTGAGCTGAAAGGTGCTGTCGTGAAGTTGGAAGGCGTAAATCTTTCTGGCCGTGAATAAGTAAAGATCAGTTCTTACCATTCAGTCTATATCATCCCTACATATCCCTTGAAATCAACGTACATGTCGAACAAGCTATAATCTACTTAACACTAGACTTTTACTGATGTATTGATGTGGACCCGATCAACCATTCTTGCGAAGGAATGATTCGTTGCAGTTGTAAGCTGGCTGAAGAATTTCTGATGTATACGCGCCAAGCACTTTTTTTTATCGATATTTGAGTTGGCTTGGCATAAAACTATGCTAGCTATTACTAAATTATCCTGAAATATTTTCATTATGTGTTGAGAGCTCCTTATGTGGTCGAAAAGATCCCAGACATTTGTTCGAAAATCACTGGAGGTCCATAACGTTTTCATAATTACAGATGCTTTACTTCGCTATTTAAAGGAAGGTCGGATAGGAAGGAATAAAAACTGACGTCAACTCTTCCATCCACTTTTCGAAAATTCACAAAATTGAAGTATCTGAATCTTTTTATTAAAGGCTAGTAGACCTAATCTTCAATCAAGGAATGGTGCATTGCTATCTAAATTCTGAATATGCTGATAAGCCTGGTTACAAGCATACTTTAAAGCAGAAGGAAATTGCTCTGTGAGATTGTTCTTTAAAAAAATCGTAGGTTAACTAGTACGGATATCATAACCGTGATCAATAATATATGTTTGTTTTCATATCGCCATAGGAGATGGAGGGTCATGTGAGATTTTATGGCAGGATAGAGCGCATTCAATACTTGTTAATATCTCAGTGGATCAAGATCTGGAAGACTACGTGAAGTGGTACTTCCCTCGGGCGGCCTACGTGAGTTGGTCACAATTCGTATTTGTTGCTTCGTTTACACACTGTCGTCCTGTTTATAGGGATTATGATAGATGGGTTGTTTTGTTTTGGAAAACTCTCTAGTCTGTTTTGTAAGATGATTTCTGAAGGTCAACATTACTTTTTTCATGGTACATTAGTGTTCACTAGACTGTAAAATAAATCGTCATTTTTACATATTTATGTTCCGTTGTTTGTATTTTATTTCTTGAAAATAAGTGGAGATCGTGCCCCCCCACCCCCTTTCCCTCCCTCCCTCCCCCCGTATACATTTCCGTATAGTAAGTTTAGATAATCGGCTTGTTTACTCTTTCTGATATAATTTATAGACTGAGTGCAAAACTATCTCCATCGTTTTAGAAGCACCACAACGATATCATCGGTGACAAACATAATTCAGGCCGTCCGTTTAAGTACCAGTGAACGTGCCAAACTGTCTAAGTATTTGGATAGGAGTAAAGCTGAAATATTCGCGGATGCTGTTCGTGTCTATTTCTCTTCATGGGCCGATTGCTGCGAAGCCTTGAAGGACAAGGATCGTCGTGTGGCTCGGGTTTGCTTCTATTTATAGTCTATGTATTTTACATTAAAGCACTTAGGTACTAAAATACTGAAACGCTTTTAGCAATTATGATTCAACACATTGATGGTTGTAGTACCACATGTTTCACATGTTATTCAGTCATTGACTGATTGTCGGCGATGAGAGAGCAGCTTCTATTCATCCCTATCGGTTGCCAACATTTATTGTTCGGGAAGCAACGTCACGTTTTCGCTTAGGATTTCCACGACGAAGTTTGGTCATCACTAGACGTCTATGCTGTTAACGCTTTAAACTCTCTTTACGTAGTTGCAACATTCGAAGATATCCGTTTCGTTAAGTAACATTCATGGGGAATTATAAATCTATCCCTACCTCATTGGGTGTGTGTATCGTAATGCTTAAAGCCTGGAACGAGTACTGTCTAAACCCTTATCCCTCTATTGAAGGCAAGTTCGTACTAGACTTGTCTGGGACGATAAAATACGGAGTTGGAACATCAGTAGCCCACTGCAAGCCACTATATAAGCCACAATATTTATTCTGTCACATTTACGATGCTTGATGAGATCGAACTCATGGACCATTCCCCAGCAATTGATTAACTCTGATTACTTTATCCTTTTATCCTTTATTAATCTCCATAGATTTATTTCTTTCACCTATACACTAGTCGTTCAACGTGGATAACCAAAATCGGCCAGTATTCGTGACGTGTGGCAAATGCTTCCTGTCACCCGTTCACGTTTTTGGACGCTGGACGAGGTTACGTGCAAGGCGAAGTAGATTTTCTTGTTAACAGTCGATTAATTTTGTAAAATCTCCGTTTCCGCACGAGAATACGTCCAGTTATATAGAGAGTAAGGATTTTTTTATTTTTGTGTGATCCATCTTCACGTCTACTTTGCGGATCTCGGCATTTCTCACATTCGATTTGTTTCCTCGCATCCGTTATCCACGAAGATCTTTCAACTTTTACGTTACGGATGGCTTCGACCAGAACTTGAGGATTTCTCATTTAATCTCAAATGTAGAAGCTGACTGAGTCGATTCTCCTTGGGGTCCTGAGATAGCGGGGGTGGAGCATTCCCAACTGGATTGCAAAGAGTGATTTTTTCCCGGACAATTCGGGCACCAATTTTTTGACCCCGGAGGGATGAGAGGCTTGATTGACCCGCACGGGAGTCGAAATGGCACCATGCTTGTGATGGTCGACATCACTACGACTGTGCTATCCGCCTGCTATGCGTAAGGATGCTATAGTTATTTCGTTCTTACGAACTACCCTTAATGAGCTAACACAAGGTTGTTAGCACGCATTTTTGATTTTCGATGCCTAGTGTTTCGCTTTCTTCATACTTTGGCCATATTATTACACAACATAAATATTCTGCAGTTCTAATGAAAAAACGCAGAAGTCACGCCATCTGGTATATTGTATTTAACTAATGCAGTTCCATTCTCTACCGTTTGGCTCAATCGTGCAATTTTGTGTTATACGTGGACAGTTATACATGTTACACATGTTGTGTTATATATGCTTTTTCGAACCAGCTGACAATTCGAAGTGTTTGGTGGTTGTTCAATGGCTATCACAGAACCCTGTGTACCACTGTTTTGGCACCTTCTAATAGCGGGACTTGATTTGCTTGACAGAGAAGGTAGTTCGAAAAGTACCTTTTATAGGTGAGAAATATTGTTTTGCCTCTGAAAGCTTTCTCCTTAGAATTAGCCTAAGTGTCTGCCGTGTCGGAGGCATCGAAGATGGCTACTTGTCCTTCCTCTACGCTTCCGTGCACATTTTATGTTTGGTAACTACCTCTTATAGTGCCTTTTCTGTGGGTGAACAATGAGAAGACAGAAAATGATGGTGGTTGGTGGATGATAAGATAGAAAATTAGTATTTTTTGTTGTTGGTACGTTCCTAGTGTGGTCCTGTAGCGCAGTGGTCGGAGGCGCCCTGCAATAAATATAGGATCGACACCAGCGCCCAAGGCTTACCAAGCCTCTCATCCCTCCGGTGTTAGTAAATCGGTACCAGACTTGTCTGGGAGGATAGCAGCACTAACTCGATACATCGCAGGCCACCGCGAGGTATTGTAAAGGCCAGATATCCATTCAGTCACCTCCAACGGTGCTTATTGGAGTCCAATGCATAGCGCATCTATCACGATTGGTCAACGCCAAGAGCTCTATTCTTTTTTTATCGTTCTTACCACTTCATCACATGAAAATCGAAATGTTCTGCTTAAATTTTAAAGATTCAGAAATGAATCGAAAAGACGAGTGCCTCACTGTCACACGTGAATCGATTTGTTTTTCAATCTGAGTGAGTTTCATTTATTACCCTACTATTTTACGTAAAGAATATCCGGACGGCCTTTTTGGAAAGCAATCCTTTGAGTGCTTTTTTAACAGGTTAAGGTTTGGATTCTCTTCATTTTTACATTAAATTTTCGTCAATAAGATTATTAACTTAATAACACTGTATAAAAACCAATGCTGTAAGGAAGTTAGATCTTAGACATCGAAAATCAAAAGTGCGTGCTAACAACATTTTCTAATTCGTGAATGTAAACCCGTGAGAACAAAATAGCGTGGTTGTTAATGCCTAGGATAATTGAAAATCGCTCTTTCGAATTAGGAATGCCGCAGTTTGGCACTGATTTGCAGCTTTCATTTGTAATGTCGTAGTTTTTTTCCCACAACTCTTGGCACCTTAACATGAGCAGAATTCTTCATTAAGTCAGGAAAAGTGGGGAATAATGTAGTTCCGTATTTTCGAAATACTTCGTGGATTTTCGTAACCCGACCGATGCGGACAGAAGCCGTGGGTCTTCCCACGCTTGGTCGTATTGCTAAGCTTACTCAGTTCTTTTATGGGTATCGCGGTAATAGAGCTGTTGAAGAACAGACATCGGAAAGCAAAGATCTTCGAAATTATGTACTTTTCTTTTCTGTACCTCTTCTTGTTTAATATTGTTTATTTACCCTACATTACGAGAAATGACGAACGAAAACATAGACCTATTGATAAAGACAGATGACAAATTCTTCAGATGTATGACGCTTATTATTTCAGAACTGAATGCTTTACCTTTCTCCAGCCTTGGTTTACAAAATGGAATTTGGAAAGGTTAATTGGTATGGTGCTATCCTTCCCAGTGGTATTATCAAAAGAAGTGAAGAACATCGCTATACGCGCCATTTCTGCGAAAAGGAATGCTCTTTTTCCTGAAATTATTGGTTTTGCGGTAGGCAGTGAAGGTGCCAAAGCCAAAATTGGTCCGCTTCGTTTCAAGTGTAAAAGTCTAATCGGGCTCGTTAGTTGCTCAGTGAAATCGGTACATAGGTTTGCAAGAGAGCTACTACGATAAAGCTGTCGGTGTTGATCTATCCCTGAGGAATGCGCCATGCGTTCGACTTCATCACGCATCGTTGGAGGAGATTGAATGCATATTTGTTCTCCACAATTTCTCATGCTGGCCTACGGATATATCATCCCAGTGCTGCTATCCCCCCGGACACGTCTGGTATTAATTTGCCGACTCCGGAAGGACGGAGGGTACAGTGCGCCTGGAGCGCGGGATCGGTCCCATGTATATTGCAGGGCGCCTCCAATCACTGCACTACAAGCTGTTCAGTGCCTCCTCATGCTTCGTTTCCAGTATCATGGAAGGCTTTTGACTGTCAGTTTTTTTCATTTCGGTCATTCCTGCTACGAATTTTATCTTCTTGGTTTCGCAAGGTGCTTAGTTAAGAAATCGAATGTTTCTAATGTTAGTGGATGAGCGCGCAAATGTTTGGCACAGTCTTTTCAGATCTTTTAATCTTTAAAAATGCAAGTGGGTGGCGATTTTTCGTGCTGTTTGAGGTTTCATCACGTAAATGAAGTCTGTGGGTTATAAAAGTACTTAAAAAAGTGCCTCCGTATCTGCACTTCACACCATATTTTGGCAGTTTTACATTGAATATTCAGAATAGCCATGTTCATAATTTTTTCTCCACTTCAGGTATTTCCTCGTGCGTTCATTGTCGGTGATAAGACGTGGAATAGTGTGAAAAATGGAAGGATGACATATCATGTAATGTGGCTCAAGCATTCATTCAAATATACTGGAGTTGTGATCCTCAAAGACCCTCGTGATTGTCAGTTTGCAAAGGATATTCTGTTCTATCATGGTTACTTACTCCATTTAAAAAACAGTGACAATGTTAACAGTGTGAAGGTGATGTTTTTAGTAAATGGTTCTTGATTCTACGAATCTTACTTGACTCGTCTACAGATATGTTAGTGATATGCTACACTATCGGTTCTTATCGTGGTCAATTTAAAATTTTAAACACGTTTCTCAAATGCATAAGTGTTGGGAACTAGAAGTATTTTCTTCGTTCGAGATATACTTACTTACTTGGATGCTTGGATGGCCTGTCCTCATTGGTTGTGCTTGAGGCCCGAGGTCAGCGTGGCCAAAGTCTGACCGAGGTCGTCACCACCACGGGCAGTCGCCACAAAAAGGGATCAGAGGGAGATTTGCCACCATGTGACTATTTAATACCAGGGCGGTGGTGTATCGTGGTATTGGTTTATTCTTACCTGGGTTTCCTGACGGATATGCAGGAGTCTTTTTTTCAGCATAGTAAATCCTGCCAGGAGGATGAATCCCCCCGCTGTACATCGCAGCTCAACACCCAGGAACACCTTCCAGCCACGATGAGGCAGTAAAATGTTGGGAGGCGTTCAAGATAATGGAAACAATAAAGCGCAAGATTTGGAATACATTGTATATCTTCAGGAAAGCAATGATCACTAATATTAACAAATTCTCTGATTTAATTTGTGACCATATGACACTACAAACCGCAGTGAACCCTTAATTTTCGACTTCACTTTTCTATACATTTGTTACTTCTCTTTAAATATTTTTTGTCTTTTTTTATAAGCATATACAATATAAAGGCCTACTAAAACCCTTTTTTGTGGCTCACGTTTCTCTGCTCGCTTTCTTTAAAGCCCTTTTATAAAAAAAGATTGTGCCGAGTGAGATTACCTCATCCGTACGATGTCGACTGTTCCATTCTACTTAATCGAATCGATTTGTTATGAAGACCCATATCGCAGAAAACAACTTCTGTGGGACATCTGATTCGAATCATTGCTGGTCTGATAAAGATGAAGACGCCACACCGTTTGCTATAAGAAAGGGTTTTTGGTAACATTTCATGTGAACTCAAGGTTACAAGGAACTATTGGCTATTCGTGCTGAGGTTAAATGGAATTCGGTCTTCAGAAATGCTTTTTTTCTAGAAAGACAATATTTTTCAAACCGACGGTCATTTAACCTCAGTACTAATTATTAATACCTTCTTGCACTGTTAAACTAACACGAGGTTGATAAAAATGTTTATTCGGCTAACGTTTCGGCGTCTTCATCTTCATCAGAGCCGATGGCCGAGTCCATGCTCTTTTTTTTAGATCGTTTTGGAGTACGTTCCCCGTTCCTTCCAAGATAATGCAGTATTTGAAGAACATATTGAAGAAATGCTGTCTAGAAACAACATCGCTATAAAGCATGCGTATTTGAGACGATTTCCTAGGAGATTAGAGAAGTACGTAGTTTATTACTTTAATGTTTTCTTATTTTCTAAACGTTGATTTGGCCTGGGTGCGCATAGCGCTGTGCAGTAGCGCGTTTACTCGTTAAAGCAATAGTAGCGTAATCCATTCGTCAAGTTTTCGCCGCAAGTTTGATTGATAGACGTTCATCTACGAAGCATTAAATTTTGACCTCTAAACAGCTAATCCAAACAATTCATGGCTTCGCTGATGCCGTGTAGACTGAAGTACAGTGTCTTGGACATTTACACGTTGAACACGAATGAGGGTGTAACTACCTTAATGTGGTTGTTGAGCTAAGGTATTTTTTGATTTTTTCTGTACCTACCTCAAGGTGGTTGATGAGCTAATGGAATTTCTTGACTTTTCCTTTATGTTTGTATTGTGTAAATTATCAATTTTCAGCATCGAGGAGTTAGCCAGGACACAGTTATTTCGATCAATCATCTCGGAGTTGATACACAACCACGAATGGCGCAGGCAATACCCTGTTACTCCTCAAGATTGGCGGCAGGTTGACATGCTTTTCGTGGAATCTCATTCTTCATCTCACCCATCAATCTCTCATTGTTAGTAAACAAAATTGTGTACGAAATTTTCAGTTATTGAGTGAAAATCTTCCTTGGCAATGGAAGCTTCTTGATGATGAGAAAAACGGTGACTGTGAGACGACCAGCTCTGTCGGAGAAGCTGAATTAACGTTCCAGGAAACAGAATGTGGATTGCGGATGTTTCATACGTTGGTAAATAAGCAGCAGGGTCTGGAAATTTGGGATGGAATTGATGATCCGCCTCAAAGAGTACTTCTTGTTCTGTTCACTTTCTTTTTTTACATTTTAAATGTAATTTTAAAAAGTTGATATCTTCATTTTGGACCGACACCAGATTGCTAAAAAAAGCTTTATTCGACATTGGCTGACGTTTCGGCGGTTTCGCGAAGCCGTTCTGTTCTTTATAAATCTCACAATTGTGGTTAGAAACTAGCCCTAGAGAGTTTGCAAGAGTTGGGAATGTCCCTCTCAAACATCGGACAGTGTTGAATAACGCTTTTCTTAACAATCTCGAATCTGCTCAAGATGAAAATGCTACTTTACTGGTCATTGCCAAGGCTACAGGAAAAACGGTGCTGGGATTTTTACAAAACTTTCATAGCAAAGAGCTTTGAGTGTTTATCGGAAGGATTTTTAGAATTTTGCCTTGCAGATCTTTGTAAAGCCCATTTACTGTGTGTCTCTTAATATAACTAAGGAAGTACGAGTCGCGTGTGACAAATTCATAAGGTATTTCGTAACCTTTTGAGAATCTGAGCCTTTTGTGTTCTGTTGAGATTCTACAGTTTTTCGTTGACTTACTATCGATGAGAACGACTTTTGATAGGCGCCTGAATAACGAACAATCTTTGGTAGCCCGTGCCTCCAGGAGTGTTCTAAATTCGTTGGAGATTGTAGACAGGACATGGACGGCATGTTATGACGCTTCAGATGACGTTGATACCAGCGAGGGAGAAATCAGTGTCCAAGGATGGCCTGTTCAGTACGCTTCTCCTAATAGTTTAATAGTTCCTAATAGTTTTCTTTTGGATTTCATTGATAGAGTTTCATGCACTTGAGTGACAAATTTCTTCCCACAATTTGTAGAATAGTGATTTTTTATCTAAGATTACTGCTAGTTACATTGCCATTATGTTCATCTGAAATCCTCCACTTCCAGAAGTTCCTATGTTGAAGTCACTTGGGTTAATGTGATGTTAAATACGTCTTTTTAGACACGTTGAAGAAGTGGCAACTCGTCTTCTGTCGCTGTTTCACGGATCGTATATTGACTGCAGTGATGCCAAAAATGGAAGACTTCTATATGGGTGTGTTCATCTCCGTATATGAGCGAATATTTTGTTTTGACATTGTACCGGAATGTTTGTTGCACCTGCATCTGGAGAAATTCGGCTGAATATTTCATGGAAGAAGCCTCTTTTTATAGCAATACTTAGACTAATAGTTTTACGACTTGCAAGGATCATTGAAAGGCATGACGGGGAGAGAGTGCAGAGGTACTTATGCTCGTTTATTACGAGTAGGCACTGGTTCGAAGTTTCGACCCCGCATCGCGCTTATTATGCCCTCATCCCACCGGAATCGGGAAGTTGATACCAGCCTCGGCCAGGATGAGCTCCGTCCAGCGAAAAAAATGGGCTTGCCTTTGCCTATGATCTTGGAGCCGCCTATTATGGCTATCCCTGGATTTGAGGGGGTAATTTACTAGAGCAGCATTCAACGACACTCATGAAGAAAGAGTTTTCGAAACGAAGTCGTACTCAAGAAATCCGAACGCTATCAGGATTGACAGATGCGAAGAGACAAATCGATTGCAAGAAATGCTGGGAGCCGCAAAACATATGATGTCGGATCGTGTGAAATAAGAAAATAAATCTGAAGTGAGCTTCGCCGTTTTGTTTCATCTGTCGTCGACTCTTCTTTGTCCATGGTCAGCTTATCTGGTGTTTTTTGGTTGTCTAGTTCATTTAAGATGAAGCCTGTGTTACTCTAAAAAAGATGTGCAGATATAACAATGATCGGAAGTTTATGCGTTTCCTCGTTCATTGCATAGCACTCCATGAGTCGGGTCTTCTGGTTTTTTTGACAGTTCTGTCAGGTTCTTCGGAAATCAATGTCCCATGTCAACCTGTATTTTCAAGGTGGCACATCTTAGTCTCTTAGTCTTCAACAGCTTCACTGTACCAGTCAAAATATAAACCATTAGAATCTATACATTCTCACCAAAGAGGAACAAGTTTATCTATATCATTTGCATAAAGTTCTTGACTTTTAAGGGCAAGAAGTAGGTGAAGACAACTTCGATCTTGGCTTGTTTCCTCGCACAAGAAGTTGCCGAAATACTTGAAGAAATGGTTGACCGTATGCGAGAGGTTTGGCGGGTATGGTGGATGAGGAAGTGTTTGCTCGCCTGGTTCGTTCAACCTTTGCAGCGTCGACAGTGCGACTCCACTTCTCGTCGCGCCTCACAATACGGTTCAGAAACACGTCGTTCTGGTTGTATAGAAGGAACGCCAACTATTCCTCAAAACGGCGATTTATTCCATTATCATTCAAGTCGTGTTCCCTCCCTCTATCGAGCTTCTTCGGCCTTCTAGTTTCCTGTAAATGCTCCCAAACAGTTGATTTGCTTACACCAAGTTTTTCTGGAGTTTCTTGAATATTTGTGCATGTATTTGCTTCTTCCAAAGCCTTAAACTAACTGTTGTCAGTAACAGAAGAGCGGTTACGATTCCGCTCATTCGCAATGTCTAATTACCAGAACGAACTTTTCAAACTAAGTTGCACTACGTATTCACGAACACTTCTTTGGTTCCATATTTCATTAATGTTTCCAGCGTTTTGCCTTGTGTACATCCCAGGAATTCGTGAAGGTAGATTTCATCAAATTGCTTTGTTTAGATGTGAAATTCTTACTTCCAAAATTTACCAAAGTTACATTTTACGGAGTAATTCGATTACGTGGAGCGAAAATCCATAAAATGAAGTACCCAGCGATAAGTAATAGTTCAGCATTCGAGAAAAAAACTATTGCTGAAACTTGTGCAAGAAAAATGGAATTGCAATTTCGACGTTGACTTACGATGACCGTTTAAGCATCTTTGCTTACTTCTCGAATTAGTTACGATATATCCTAAAAATAGTAGGGGTTAAAGGGTTCATATAGGGTTATTTTCAATGACAAATAAGCTTCTGCCTTAACCTAGGGCTGCAGGATTCAATTTCACTGACATAGAGGTTACTGGACGTAAATTTAATGCTTTTGTTTTCTTGTTCATTGTGAATATGAAGAGTTTAGGCACGATGATATGGTTTTTGGCGGAGCGGTTTTCAGGTGATGAAAATGGCGGGAGCACAAAAAAATTGTACTGTTATCGTTGCAGTCAGCCAGAATTTTTTGTATGTTCTACTGCATTAATACCGATAGGATAGCGTTCATTCGACACTTTTAACGGTTTTTCTGTCTTCGGCAAGGGTTGTGGCGATATAAGCATAGTTCTCGGAGGATTGATATCAAGCTCTTCTTATTGGTTCAAGTAATTATGTACCCTTCGGGAAGCTAGTCGTTTTATTGTATCCTTGAAGTATGCGGTTTTTTCGGGTCGAAGCTTGAATTATAGTGGATGGAAACCGTTGTTCTTCTTCAGCAAGGACACTAGGATATACATTTTGCTCGTTGAGCGTGGAAGATTGACGTAGAACTCGTTCAACTGTTACAAATCCATAACGGCCGCTATGGACACAAGAGTATCTTTAAGCGTTTGGACTAAGCTATACTCTGCAAAATATAGTGTCTGTTTACAGATTAGTGCGTTTCAAATTTTTTTTAACCGCACTATATATATATATATATATATATATATATATATATATATATATATATATATATATATATATATATATGTACTGTATACATATATTCATTGTATATTAATCTAAAGGAGAGGAACCATTCTCTTCAATTAGAAATTTATTAAAAAAACTTTCGGAAAAGTTCATTGACCGTTCATGTGATTAACAATTAACCGTTATTTCATTTTAGTCACTGTACTCACCTATGAAATGTGGGGCTGCAGGGATTAGGATTGGATATAATCAACATAAAGCTAAAAAAAACGATAAAGCTCTCGGAGTGGATCAATCCCAGAGTGATGCGCCATGCATTCTACTTCATTAAGCATCTTTTTGAGGTGATTGATTACATATCTGGCCTTTACAATGACTCGCGATGGTCTACCGATGTATTGAGCCAGTGCTGCTATCCTCCCAGACAAGTCTGGTACCAATTTGCCGACCCCGGAGGAATGAAGGGCTTGATGGCCCATGGGCGCGGGGATCGATTCCAAGTGTGTGTTGTAGGGAGCCTCCAACTACTGCGCCACACGCGCCCTTATAATCAACATAGAGGGGAAAATGCTTTCCAACAAAGTGCTCACAGCAATGTACTAGCATAATGGCCCATGGTAACACGCATTGTAAATACTAACATACATATCATTCGTACTTACAGAACGATGGAATAAAGGCTGTTTTACAACGCTGTCACGTTCATAATCCCTACAGTTCTGTAGTTATTAAAAAATTACCCTTTGTTGTTAGAAAACTAGAAAGCTGGCAGCCGGCGAAAAATTGCTCGTATTTCCGCCAAGAGGTGCACTTCCGTTAAGGGTTGATTCCATGTCAAGGCGAGAGCTATAAATCCTGCATGTGTTGAGGAAGTCTGGTAAGAAAACATTAGCGTCTCGATGACACCGCATAACTCATTCTTCCCAATTATCATTCCCATAGTGTTGTAGATCTTCCATAGCTGAAATTTTTTCCTTAACCAGTTAGTACTGGTGTAGTATGTAGTAGTAGAATCCAACTTCCGCCCTGTTCTGTTCTAAAGCAAGTCCTTTGCAAAATATTGGGAGAAGGTGCTACGAGCTTAAGAACTAAGGCGCACTGGGTACAGTTTTGAAATTTTTCAGAAACCAGCTGCTTGTACTGCTTGTATTCTGTTTAACCGTCAACGAAACAATGTTTTAAAAAGATATTCTTATCGTACACGTTGCTGTGGTTTTGTCTCATGACCATATTTGTTTTCAGGATGTGCTTAAACCGGATCTTTAAAGTCGATTACGCTTTAAAAAATAAGCAATGCTCCACATACTTAGTTTTTGTGAAAAATTCGTTGTTCTGTTTTTAGTTCTCGATTTAATAAATCAAACTATCTTGATTTTTTTCTTACTGGAAACTCAGCTTAGTACACTTATAACAAAAAGTTTTCGGCAGAAATATGTTGATACTGAATGATTTCCTTTATGGCTTTCTCACAGTTCCGTTTGAATTTGAGTACATTCAGGTATGGTGCAAGATACGTTGAGCACGTACGAAAGGAATTACGAGGACGTGTCGTAATCGATGTGGATTTGCTACGAGAACGCATAACTCTCGTTGGAGAAGATGCAGACCTGGCCAGGAAGAAGTTCAGATATTTTGTAAAGAACAGGTGAGTGGTGTGAGAAGACGACGGGACGGTGTTCGTGATTTCGAAAACGATATGCCACGCCTCAGACTCAGGTAATTAAACCATTTATACACGTAATATTTAGACGACAATGCAATGATTTGAATAATGAACACGGTTACATGATTTATACTAGAGATTTTAAAGTAAAGATAGAGAATATTTCACTAAAAATATTCTCTTCAATTGGATTAAAATTGTCAAATCTACTTAGGGTACAGTTTTATGTGTATCTTATGTTTCATTTTCATTCTTACAACATGAGATCGTTTGAAATGTACTGGGTGCATGGAAATAAACTTTTTAGCCATGCATTCACAATTACTCAAAGAATTGAAATCGCACCGCCTCGTTACCCGAATTTCATGTTGAAGGTCCTAGACGTTGTGGGAATTGGTGAACTTAGGTAAAATTCTTTAAAGTCATGAGATTAGATTAGCGTAAAGAGAACTTATTCTTCCATTTCTTCGGCTTTTGTTATCTTGTTTCCCAATCCTGTTTTCCATTCGTAGAAAAAATCTGTGGAGGAGCAGAGCTGAAACGGTTGGACTTTGTTAGTATTACCTTCACTGGAACGCTTCAGCAGTATGATTTGCTTAGGACTTATCTGGACGAGATTGATGAAAAAGGTATGCTAATATTTCAATGTTTTTTATACTTTGATCTGCTGAAATTCTCAAAATTTTCCAAAAAAAATGTCAATATTGCGTTATTCTCAAAATTCCCAGAGAAAATAACAGTGTTGCGTTATTTACAACGCCACAGTTGAGTATTCGTGAAATGTTAAATGATCACTTGGTTATAGTTTTCGAGCCTGTTGCTCTACGACCCTTAACATTTATCCTGAAAATGACTTACAAGGTTAATTTGGGTAGTCGTAGAACTAATGGCATAAATTCCAGTTGATTCCATCGATCTCTAAAGAATACGTTTCTTCGAAACCGAATTGTCCAGTTTGCCAGTCGCCAGTCAGCAACTCTTATTATTGCTTAGAGTGTGGTCATTATTACTGCTTGAAATGTCTTATTCATCAGGTGACTTTCTTTTCAATTTGTTTTCTAATGTCTCATCCACATTTCAAACAGTGGTGTTCTATGAAAATTGTTTTAGTTTTTTTTATATGTTATCTTTATAGTGCAGAAAATTTTTCAGATAAAAAACTGTTACAAAAAGTAGGCTGTTGCCACTATGCTGTGCTGATGAAGACTGTGGTATACCACTTGCTATCAGTGATATTAAGGTTCCTTATCATCTTTATATAACTTCCGACTTTTTGTTTACTCCATGTTATTATATTCATGGTAGGTTATTATGTGTATTACAGCCACAATAATTTTGAGATATTTGCGAAACTCGAACCCCAGACTAGCTTCGGACTCGCAGTTACCCTTTCAGGAGCTGACGTGTCACCCATTGCACCAGCGAGGTCCTTCTTTTGCCTTTCTCTCAGCCGGTTTTTTTTTCTTTTATCCTAACGGTGTCGACAGAAATCAGCGGTCAACGGGAATGACCTGGCAGGCACAAATCGGCAACGAACTCAGTTAATCTGAGGCTACAATCTAAACCACAATGTTTAACATTTTATTTACTGTCTATTATTTTTTTCGTGAGAGGGTATTATGTGAATTACAACCACAATGATGCTGGGATATTTGCAAAACTGAGACCACAGGGAAGCTTCAGACTCGAGCTGCCCTTTGCGAGGGCTCACATTTTACCCACTGCACCACCCAAGTATCCCTATATAATTGCTCTTTTTAAATTACTAAGCTTAGGTATTGTTGTTTGTTGCTGTCACCGGTAGAGGTGTGATACACCATCGTTGTAATAGTTAGAGCTCGCAAGTCTTTTTCCCGGTCACATAAAATGACTAATATTCACTAATTAGAGTGACGATTAATAAGTGTACAAGTCTGTAAAAGTTGTTTAATAATTGGCATTAGTGTCACATGGTAATATTACATATCGAATTATGACTAGGGGATAAATAACACTTATGAAGCACTAAGTTCTTCATTCTCTAATCACTTTGTTTTTTAAGCGCCTTGTCTTGGGTGATGCTCGGTTGCCATGGTTGAATGAGAGGAAGATTCGTCCCTTATTAGAAAGTTCTATTGACTGTTTGTTACGAGCTGACAAGTCACTAATTCGCTGTCCGTCACCGGATTGTTTCGGAATCTTTACTGTTAGTGCGGTTTTTTTTAAACATTCGTGGTCTATCTAGCTCGTGCATAACAGCAGGTTTTTTGAAATCTGCCGAGAATTCCCGCCGAATAATTCCAATACCTAACTAGTTGAGGAATTTACGGGAATGCGCATTGTCCCGAATATGTTAAATTTTAAATATTCGCAGAATATTTTCGGTATTTTGACGTATTGAATTGGTGACATTTTTCATATCTCAGGAAATGAGTTTGCTTCATCCCATAGTTTTCTCATGACGGGAAACTGAATTATTCGGAAAAAATGACAGTGACATTCTTTAAGAAGAAGGATGGGCGTGTTGTTCCAGCTAAGTCAGAATCAGAGTCCATATCTTGTATAGGTTTACCGTCAAATACGTTTTTTTTTTGTTTGTATCCAATAATCTGATACTTTTCTGTCTAGAAGAAAAAAGTGGGTGATACCCCTAGCACTATGCGATGTGATTGTTGTGGACGTGATGTATGCGATAAGTGCATGATGGAACCGCATGAAGGTGTCTCGTGTGAGGTTCACGCAAAGCTTCGATGTAAGTGATTTTGATCTCATCGTGTTTTCTACTTGTTAATGTTTAATTTAAAAATGGTTCCTTAAACATATGTGTTTTATATCATTCAGCAGCCCTTTTTCGCCGAATCGAATGCATCTTAAATTTCTTCATTTGAGTAAAGCCTGTCTTAATCTCAGATGAAAAACTATCTTGTTTCTAATTGGAAGGAAGCGGAAATTGTCGGGATATTCTTTTCATCAAATCTAGTCGGAAACCTAAACTAGCGGAGGATGTCAAAAGCGTTTGGGGTTTATTTGTTGGAAATAGAGAAAGAACAGTTCAGAAACGGTTTCCTTGTTTCAAGGGTGGTCATTTTGTGGACATGTGACAACACTATTCTATATAAGAATTAGACTGTCAGTGCCAAACTTTACTATCGACAGTTTCGTCGTTTTGAAGCAGCTATTCAAGAACAGTGATGCAGAAGATAACACTACACCTGCAAACATTGCCGTAATTGCGGAAGTTCGGCTTAGAAGTTAGTCCAGATCCGCTTTAGTTTTTCGACTTTGCGCCATGAAATTACACTCGCTTCCGTGCTGATTTCAACACTGCGTGCGGAACTTCCTTCACTAATGATGCTGCCCTGCAAGATTATTTCTTCCAAGTGAGGGGTCATAAAATTGGTACGCTACGATTAAATGGCTACTTTATTTGCTGTTTAGTTTTTGTTATGAGGAGGATATCACAATGGTAGTAGTGCCGGTTTTCACGAACACAGTGCTGGTTCGATCCTACTCTAGGCTTACTAAGCCTCTCATCCATCGGGGGTCGGGAAATTGGTACCGGAAGGTTCATTCTCTGCAGTCTAAGTAGAAGCACTGTAGTTCGGCTATATCAGTACTCCAGGGAGAATCTGCTCGACCAGCATTCTACGACATTGAAGATGAATTGAAAATCCTCAATACAGAAGTCACACGTAAAAGTTGGAAGACCTTAGTGGATGATGGATCCGAGGAATCGAATAGAATTTGGGAAGCGCTGGGATCCGCACAGTAGATGTAAAGACGGGTCGTATAAAATAAAGTTTAAAAAAAACCTTTGGTTATAGTAATAATTTCATACAGTTACCAGTCACGGAAATTGCTCATTGTACCAAGACTTCTCAGTTACTTAGGAATGATTTTGCTTGAATTAACGTGAAGCATATAGTCCATATGTATGATTCAGCCGATCATGAGGCATCTATACAAGTGTACAAGAACGCACACGTAGGGACAGTTCGTGACTGTCCGACAGTAGGTTGTGGAGCAGTGCTTCAAAAGAACGGAGGATGTAATCATATGCGCTGTACCGTGTGCAATACTCATTTCTGTTGGTTATGTGGTTTCAAGGTGGGTTACTAGTCATTTCTTTTCTAGAAATATACTACAATTCAGGGATTTTGCGACTTTTTAAGTGGCTTATGGATGACGCCCGGTGGTGTTTTTGGCACTGTTGACGGTAATTTCAAAGTCACTAGAGACCTGAGTAGTACATCACTTTGCAAGTTTATATGAGAAATTTTGCTCTGTCACGTTAAAGGAATGTGTGACTTCTATAGAACTTCTTTTCAGCCATAAATATGTGTAGATTAAAAATCGCGGAATTTTGAAAACGAAATTAAACTTTTTGTATTTCCAACGCAGATGTGAGACTCGAAACCCAACGGCGCATTGAGGAAAACCAGTGTGTTGTCTGATGAAATCCTACTTCTTCGATTGTTTCGATATTCGAAGTAGAAGCCTCGACGAAGAAAGATAGAGAAATATTTTGGCTACGAATCTCAGCGATGAAAAGCTGTTTTTGCGCTAGGAAAATCGACTTAAAGGACTTTATTCCACTTTATCGCTGTAGAATATGAAAAGCATTATGTCGTTGGTAAATATCACTGGATTCTAGCGCAATTGCATAAATTATTTAAGTTCACTATAAGCTAAAATATGATGGTTCGAAGTTGCTAACGGTCAAAATTATTTCTGAGGTGTATAAACAACGTCGTTGTGCTGAATTTAGACAAACTATATGGTCCAAAACGAGAAGATATGAACTAATTTTATTTACATGCCCATACTTCTGTTTATTTCAGTTACAAAAATAAGTTTTGTGGATTAAATTAGGAACTGTCGATTCACTGCATACTCACTCCTATCGAAGGTTGTGAAACACAATGGTGTGCGATGTTCGAACACTCGCTTCCTGATTTCATCGTGACCACCTTTGTCCATATCTTCTGATTCACTTTCTGCGCTCTCTTCAGTGGGCGGAGAGAGTGGGCGGATTCCCCATTTCATTTTGTGTTTTCGGGGTTTTCAAGTTCACGCTAGATGAGTAGTGCGTAGAAGGTGAAGTTAAGTTCATTTTCATCCGGCATAGTTTAAGCTTATAGAGCTTTATTTTCGTGAGGAGTAGCAGTCCTTGTGATGAGTCGTAGTTTATACCATGGGTGTGTATAAAAGTGCCCCAAAATCTATCGAACATATATTGCAAAACAAATTTCCGAAAGTTGATATCGTTATGGTTGGATGGTGCACGAGTTTTTTCTTTTGTCACACAAAAGAGCAGAGGTTCCAAAAGTTTGAGAAACATGGAAAACATCTATTAGAACATACTAGGAGGGTACGTAGAATGTAAAACCCATAGAAATGAAAGAGAAATACACAAAGGGGTGGGTTTATTTTCCTTCATGTGGGGATAGAGTAGGAGGTGAAGGTTATATAGGAATTGTATAGCATTCGTAGCGCGCACGACAAAAAATTAGGCGTCGTGTCGAACGAGTTGAATAAACCATCAATAGGTACTGTTTATGCTATTTATACTACTGACAACTTTTTGAATACTACAAGGCTAGTAGAACCAGTTTTTATACAAATTTTAGCTTTTATTAAGTGTCAAAAGTGTACAGTATTGTATAGTTTACCTTCGAACCTATTCGTTTTCTAGAGAGGAGTCGTTTATTTTCTAGGCCGAAGTTGAATCGAAGGTGTACAAGCACCTTAAAGACGAACATGGTGCAATTGGAGATGAATGGGCCGATTTGTTTCCTGATATACATGCAATTGATGTGGAAGACCGTGTTAATGAATTAATGCGAGGTCCCATTTTTGATGAAAACGAAGTTCGCGATATTGTCGAGTATGTGTGGTGATATCCAGGACAGAAACCAGACTTGTTTGAATGTAGGCCCTTTTTTACTCATTATTTCCACTAATTTTCGACTCCGTAATATAGATGAAATGGTCATGTTCGATACACAAGAATGGTTATAGTATGGCCTCTATTGCAAAGTTTTACTATTGTTCAAAGATTAGTTGAAAGTTCCTTTAAAAATGATATCCATTATCGCTTTCCTAAGCACATGGGGTTTTCCTGCTTCTGCTACTTCCAATTTTTCGTTCTCGTAGCATTTCTTAGCACTCATGTAACGCAACGATTGAACACTCCCAATGGTACACATATAAGTCTGTTCATCACTTCCATGTTGGCAGTAATTTCCGTACTTGTTAGGGAAGTAAGTACCCTGAATCAATACATCGGGAAGCCACAGCAAGTCACTGTACAGGCAAAATATATATTAAGTCAACTCTACGATACTATGGAATGGATGGTCAATGCCATTTGCTTTTATATCCAGGATTCCTTCCAGTATTTCCTCTTATACGGTTCAGCACTAACTCTTATAAGAACACACTTTATATTTAGCAGTAATATTAATACTAACTTGCGCAACGAAGCTGTTTTTTTTTACAAACACGGTAGTTTCTCGATTAATAGAGCAATGGATAAGCTGAAAGTCTACATGCTTATAGAAAATAATTTGCTGTATCGTATTAAGGATATACACAAATTTCATGGAAAACTGTTAATCTGGAACTTATTTAGATTTAAAACACTCCCAAAACTGGAAATGATACTTAAGGTCTTAATTTTTTTTTAACTTCAACGCAGTAAGCTTAAAGTCCAACGATGTAATTCTAACTTATTATTTACCGCCTACACTTTCTTAATGGCAAGGTATATTGCGAAATATGACTTCAATGATTCCGAGATATTTGCAAAACTCCGGCTAGAATTGTGATAATAACTACAGTCTCAGCTTAAGTGGGTTTGTTGCCGATTTGGGCTCCTGAGATCAATCCCGCTGGCGGGTGATTGCTGATGGCAAAGATGGATAGAACTAGCTGAGACACAGACGAAACAAAGGACTCGCATGGTGTGGTGGTGAACGCGTTACTCCCTGGACAGGACAATAGCGCGTTCGTTCCCCACCGCATACACCTGCAGTCCGGAGTTTTGCAAATATCTCAGCATTATAGAAGTTCTATTTCGCAACATACCGTGCCGTTAAAAAGAATAGGCAGTAAATAAAAAAGGTTAAGATTGTGATTATAACTATACCCTCAGCTTAACTGGCTTCGTTGCCAGTTTGGGCTCCCGAGATCAATCCCGCTGGCGGGTGATTGCTGATGGCAAAGATCGATAGAACTAGCTGAGAGACAGGCGAAACGAAGGGCCCACATGGTGTGGTGGTGAGCGCGCTACTCCCCGGAAAGGACAATAGCGCGTTCGTTCCCCACCGCATACACCTGCAGTCCGGAGTTTTGCAATTATCTCAGCATCATTGAAACCAACGATGTATTTGGTAACACCATCGCCACTTGCTGGATGAAGTCCCACCTGTTTAAATTCTTTAGTATTCGAAATGCGTGTCTTGACGAAGAAAAATGAGAAAGATACATTTCGTGGAATCCATGAAGCCATAGTTTCACCTTAGTAAAATGTTTTAACATACCCGTTGTAGGCTAAGATTTGTAGATTCTAGTAGTGTTTTTTGCATTTGATGTTTTCTATTAGCGCCGCGGCTAGGGGGTGCGTATACTGCAGTGGACGGGGACGCCCTGAAATAAATATGGGTTCCATACCCGCGTCGAAAGCTCACCAAGCCTTCCATTCCTCCGGGGTCGGCAAATTGGTAACATACCTGACTGGGAGGAGCAGCACTAGCTCGATATATCTCTTGCCTATCGTGACTCATTGTCAACGCCAAACATGCATTCACTCACCTCCAACGATGCTCAATGAAGTCGAATGCACGGTGCATCTCTTAAGGATTGATCAACGCCGAGAACTTTGTCCTTATATCCTTTGATTAGCGCCGCTAATATCTTCGTATTGTATGACTCAGGGCATCTCATAAGTTTTATTGTACCACTCGCGTGGACAAGGAATTTATAGCTGTCAACTCATCGCAGAAAGAAAAACGCTTAGATTATTTGAACTTCACATTATAGACGGTAATTGTTTGTATGGTACCATAATCATGTGTTCATGTATTGTCCGTTGTTGTAACATTACAGCAACAACAACGCTGATCGTTTCAGTTCAGTGAAAGCGGTACGTGAACGGAGCGTTATGAGAACTGTAGAAAGACGGTGAAGCTTCAACGGTCGGTGTTTTCTTTTGTTAGGTCTTTGTTCCTTCTTCACTCTCTTTATGTACTTTACGCCCTTTGCATCGTAGACTTAATTTGCATATCTTCATTAATTCGTTCTTGTATATTTACGGATATTTACTAGTAATTCCGAAAATTTGCTCATCAGTTGTTATTTCTTATTGAGACTTTAATATCTGTAGGTGAGGACCGTGTACAATTTTCTCCTTGTATCCGGTGAATATCTCACACCTTTGATATTCGAATTAAATACCATTCTTATAACAGCCCGAATTTCCTATAACTTTCATGCTTATCGATTGATATTTAGTTCTTTCTGGTAGATATTATCAGGGAGCATGATAGCGGTTAGCCTTCTGTTGCTATACCACTGTGGTTTGTAGATCTGCCTGCCATTGCGCAGTATTCATGTATAATACTAATGCTTGTCATCGAGAAGTGCTTCAACATTCAGGACGTGGTGCTATGTTCCTTTATTTGCATAGTAGTTTGTATTCACTTTATTGTCCCTTTATTTTTCAGTTTCTGCAGCTTTAACTTTAAGCTGAGCCATATAGACTACTGTGTGCTTATGACGTGTTTTTACAGTTCTCATTCATACTGCATTCTTACGTATTCTTCCTTTTTCTTCACCTAAGACATCTAAGCATTGCAAAGCCAAATATAGAATGTGTTTGTTTAATACATCAGCGACTTCGTAACTCGTTGAAGTCCTTCAATCTGACAGGTCGTTTTCCGTCTTCTCATCTTTCTACTCAGGACTTCTAACCAGCTCTACCCACTTATTTCAGATTTAGAATTAATTTCTAATTCTTTTCTGACGTCACATCTCTCATAATTTCCGTATTGTCAGGTCTTGGCTTGTAGAGTGGACATGTTCTTGTTCTGGAATTTTCCTGTTAAGTATAACTGCATCTGTTTTATAAATGATATCACGGTTTGTCAATTATCTGTTTGTTTTCCTTTTGTTTTTTTGTCATTGCTGAAACGGATTCTTTTCATGTGTATGAGCTTATTGGTATCGTTCTAAGTAAGCGATGTTAGTAAGTGATCTATATAGGTAGCAGTAAATCTTAGAAGTTATTTTTGTTGTTAAGACTTTCTGATGATGAGGTGTATGCTTATGCAATTGTGAGAGAGAATAACAGTCAGCAAAGTCGCGAAGCTTTCTTGTTCCACCAGGATGAAGCAAAAAATTTTGGGACATTCCATCAGTCGTCTTACTTCTTTGCATTTTTTTTCTCACTAGGCTTTGTATTTCAACCAGAGAAGCGATTGAACAAAGAAAATCACATTCGTTAGGAAGTGATGAGTCTCACAATGTGTCGGACGAGTGTGAGATAGGCATGCATCTACTAAAAATCGTAAGAGAATGCGGTTCTCAGTTGTCGGGGAGTTCTTAACTTATAAAACAAATCGATGGAAATCGAATCTTAGGAAAGGTCATCTATCTTTATAATCGTAGGACAAAGTGTGTTCTTTCTTCAATTTTTCTAGGTGGTTAAGCTAACATAAAGGTTTTTTGTGGAACATTTACTCGGCTGACGTTTCGTCGCTTTTTTTTGGACAATCGAATAAGATTAACGCGGCTGTGAAGTAGACGAAGGCTCCAAAACGTCAGCTGAGTAAATCTTACATAGCAATCTCGTGTTAGCTCAGTCACCTAAAAGGAATAGTGACTATTCATTGTTTTTAGGAATGCAACTATGCTTTTTAATATTTTACTGCTCTCTTGATGAACAAACACGAGGTTGTCATATCGTTTATTTATCCGCAGTAGATGACGTTTTGGCGAATCTCGCCTTCTTCAGAGCCTGGAAAGGTCAAGGTGACTCCAATCTACTCAATTAAGTTCCTCCATTATCCCCAAGGAAAACCTGCAATATCCAGAATTTACCCGCATTGGAAGCAAAATAATTCCTCCATGTATTCATCGTTTTCTAGGAGTCTTCCATTGAGACTTACACGTCGAGACCGCGCCTAGAGAGGCACAGAGTGTTATCCAGTTAGATTTGTACGACACAGTGGATAACTAAGGGTTAGGAGGGTTGGCGATAGAACAGGAACATGCGCAAAGCCTTACCATTGAGTTTATATCTAAAGTTGATGTCCCGTACTCGATTTCCGGCCATACCCTGGATCCATAGATGATTGTTTTGTCATCCGCTCCAAACAAGAGGAGATGGACAAATGTTCTGAGTTAAAATCAAGATGTATAACTTCTTATTTACTTCCTATTATTTATTCATGGCAGGGTGTTATGTGAAATAAAACCAGGAAAATTCTGAGATATCTGCAAAACACAGAACCTGAGCCAAATTTGAACCAGCGATTGCCCTTTTTTGAGGGTCTTACGTGTTACCTCCTGCACCACCAATGCCTTTGACATGCCTTTTTTCTCTTCCAGTTTTTTACCCTAGTTTTTTACCCACTTTACGAGTGGTTGCTGATACCAGGGGGGGAAGGGGGAAAAGATTAGTCTAGAGAAAGGCAAAACAAGGACGTCGATAGTGCAGTAGGTAACATGTGAGCCCTCGCAAAGGGTAATCTCGAGTTCGAATCTGGCCTGGAGTTGGAGTTTTGCAAATATCTCAGCTCTTTGCTGTTATTTTAAGTTATTGAACGAAGCGTCAGAGTACATAAATTTCACCCGAGAAAAACCGAAGAAAAGCTGGCTTCCGTTTTTGAACGGCCAAACAACCTGTCCAAAACAAGCTGCATTACCAAATGGTATCAAAAGCCACGTAACAAAAAGATGCTTGTTCACAGCGTTGAGGGTGGCGCTTCTGGAATTACGAGTTACCATGGATGGTCTTGGTCGTTATGATAAACTCGGACAGCCGTTCACCCTGTTCGTTCCATTCTAATCCGTGGGTCCCAATATAAGGTTCTTCAGACGTTCCCCTAGATGCAACCTTGGAGTTAGAATCTCCAATGGTGATTGCAAAAAAATGTACCGTCTTCTCTGTATAACTTCTCCAAGACAATATAGCCTCGTCAGAGCTTGACGTCGCTAGGCAAACGATGAAGATTGTGAAAGCCGGTACTGAGCATATCTCTTCAATCGTAAGCGTCCGATTCGGGTTCTAATTTTTTTTCAAATGAATCAATCTTCATGGCAAAACTAGTGTTGACGAGAACGCCGACGCCATCGACTCCTCTACTGTCACACCTTCTGAGCAGCGGTTCATCTTCGGTATCATAGAGGATCTCAAATAGGCAGCGTCTTTTCGTCTCAATCAGTCATGAGGTTCCACCATATCTTTCCTGGCTGCACGATCAAGTCCTCTGTCAAGGACTCACATACAACTGAGGTACATCGTAAGTAGAGATCGTCAGCTTAGTCGTCCGAGAATTAAGCAGCCTAGAATGGCTCTGAGATTATAGCAGCCTCTCTGTACTCGCCCCCACCCAATCGAGGGTACCTTCTGGGTGAGAGGAATAAAGCCACTTATTTTGCTGTACTACACAGCTATCTATGACAGCATAAAAGCCCATTTGAAAATTACAGCATCGTTCTTATTCATTCAGGGTGCATGCAACGCAGTGACTACAGGTGCCATGATCGTTCGTTCGATCCCTCTCTCAGAGAATAGCAAGCTAGTCCATTCGGAGTGGACAAATTTGTACCAGATTATTTGGGAGAAGAAAACCCATGCACTGCTAAGCAACAGCAAATCATTGTATACCTTAAGTATGGATGCAGTACTCTCTAGAATGCCACGAATGCACTCGAATGCGTAGTGCATCCTTCGATCGTTGATCGATGGCGAATGCCCTCTCCTATGTTATTTTACTCATCCACGGTCAATGATGAACACGTCAAAAACTGATAAATCAACTTAAGTTGTGGTGTTGCAGTTCAGATTCCTTTAAGAGAGCGTTCTCTTCCAGAAATTGTGTAGTAATTCCAAGCGCTAGCAATTTCGACGACGGTGTTTGTGCACGGCCATCAATCAGTTCTCTTTGACAACCATTTCCATCACTGAAAACGAATTACATTTCCATTCCATCGTTTGATTCCTTGTCACTATTCAATAACATGCATACCAACTGTCTGAATGGCTACCAATTCTAAGCGGTAGGATATAACCACCACGGCATTCTATTTTCGTCAGCCAGATAAAATACTCACTTTTTTTTCCAACCCTACTCTTCTTATACAGTTGTTTCTTACTCCATCTTTAGATTTATAAATATTTTTGTTGAAAATCAAAGCACGTCCATACCGTATAACCTGTAGGCGGTCTGATTACATAAATTGCACACAGTTGGGCCCAGAACAACTGGCATTCTAAAATTAGCCTTTGTTCAACTTCGGTATAAATAATCAATATCTGGGCTTATTGGTTAGCTTGGATGGTCGGCAGTTACACCATCTTCGCTTTGCCATCGTCTTTGTAACACCAAATATTAGTCAAGCGGAACGTATGCTTACCGACTTTGATAAAGCCTGTGGAAAGATTGGTCTTCAACTAAACCTCACTAAAACGATGTTCATGAGGAACGGAGCGGTTTCATATGCCCCATTCACGCTCAACGGAACGAATATCTTCGAACGCTCCAGTTATGTCTATCTAGGTCGGAAAATCAATATGATGAACGACCCAGCTCCAGAGCTAAGCGGAAGGAAGCGAGCGGCCTGGGGAGCTTTTAAGAGCATCGAGGATGTAGTGAAGAGAACAAAGAATACCCGACTCCGTGCCCACCTTTTCGACTCAACGGTACTTCCTGCGCTAACGTATGCGTCACAAACCTGGTCGCTGCGTAAGCAGGATGAAAGATCACTCAGCGTTATCGAACGCGCAGTCGAAAGGGCGATGCTAGGAGTATCCCGTTCCACACAAGTAAAGGAAGGGATCCGAAGCTCCAATCTGCGTCGAAGATCAAAAATTAGAGATGCCGTTTTGTACGCCAAACAATCGAAGATAAGGTGGGCCGGACACGTAATGCGTATGAATGACAACCGATGGACAAGAACCGTTAGTGACTGAATCCCTCGGGATGTCACACATACTGCAGGAAGACCACCGACCCGATGGTCAGAGTTCTTCACAAAGAGCCTTGAAGAACGATATGATGCTCGACGAGTCCTTAAAGCGAGCAGAACCCTTTGGGCTACTCTTGCACGCGACAGGGGAAAAATGGAAGACTTACTGGCGCCCGCTCGAGTCACTCGATAATCAACGGGACTACAGGTGATACAGGTGATTGGTTAGCTTAGAAATAATCGTTATTTGGGCTTACTAGGAAATTTATACGATGCTGTCAATGAGTAATGCTCCGTCGTGATTCTTTCGATGTTGTTCTGTAGATTTGACTCGACTCGAATCTACCACGATAACCTACATCACCAACTGGACTCAAGGACTATATTGTAGATAGGCAGATCGACTTTTTCTTAAGAAGGCGGTGGCATGGTAACGTTAGACACAGGAAGGACTCGTTCTAACCTCGCGGCTGATCATTAAGGGTACCCACAGCTTGGTCCTTGATCTCCAAGAAGTTATTTACCAGTAACTATTATTTAATTTTGCACTTAGATACTGTTTTATTACCCAGTTTAAACCAACACTGTTCTCTACTCGCTGTTCTATTCTCAAGTAAGTTCCCTTCTTTTCTCAAGTTGCATTGAGATATCCTCGTTTACTGAAAAGCTTGGGCGATGTTGTTTCAAGTGTTCAAGAATAATGCGTAAAGTCGAATCGCATGGATTGAAGCTATAATTCGTGTGGTATCCCAATCCGGCCGATGCTACTCGATTTGACTATGAGGGCCACCACCACGTGAAGAAAAATCTACTGTCAACGATCTGGTCGGTTCACAGTTGTACGTAGGCAATGGTGAGTGCAAGGATCCTTTTCCGACCCCGTATAAGTTCACCAGTGACGCATAACAACTCCCACAAAGCTATTATTTTCTTATTTTAACTTGTCTTTTGCCTTTTCAGTTAGGGTCTGAAATTGGCTTTCCCATGACATTCCCAGGCTTCCGCCAGTAAAAGAGATTCTCGTAGATTTCCTTCTTGAATAAACAACACTGAATTGAATGCAAAAAGTTAAAGAATCAGTCATAAAGAAAAAAAATAAATAGTGAAAACATTGCAGAATTAAAAAGCTAAACTATGAATGAAGGAGGGGTGTAGCGCATTAGGTATAGCTATGATCCCTAGTTCGATCTTAAGCAACGGGCAAAGCAAGCCCTTCATCACTTTTTGATCCCACACATCTACACCAGATTTATCTAGAAGTAAAGCACTGATTTTATGCATCGATATGCCAGTGGAAATTACTTCATAGGCTAAACAGACATTCGATCACCTCAGCGTTGCCACGGATGCATGGAGTAGGATGCGTAACGTATTCCTTAAGGATCTGTCAATGTCGACCCCTTTTTTCTATGTCCTTCATTAAAAAAACCCACACACGCAATGATTTCGATGGGCAAGCTATTGAACAAAGAAAAAAGAAAATGAGAATAGCATGCGCGGACTCGGCATGAGCACTACCGTATCGTGGGTGGAAACGGTAGGTAGAAATGCGGTCATCAACCCATATAATACACACAGATACGCGCATATATACAGACGCACACATACACACACGCATACACTCACATGCACACTCACACACATACACGCACACACACACCAAATACCAGACTGCAGGTGTGTGAGAATGGGTCTGTCGGTCAGCTGCAGGTAAGGTAGATGTAGGCACCGCCGCCGCCGCCGCGACGCGTGAGCCGCTTCGCGTCGTCCCCATCCAACGGTAACGGCCTTGGCTCAGGATAGTTGTCCAGATTTAGTGTCCCGTGATGGATGGATATTTGGCAACATCGTTTCTCATGCCCCATTCGTTGTTACACATTCACACATTCACACATTCACACATTGTTCTCATGTGTTCTCATGAAATTTTGTCGAATATTCGGTTATTCGATGAGCAAATCGAATATGAAACTGCTCAAGTACTCATTTTATTATTTATTAACTGAGCCGTATATAAAGATCTGTGGCGCTCTGCAACACAAACGTGCAATCAATCGTCGCGCCCATGGCCCACCAAGCCTTCCATCCCTCCAGGGTCAGCAAATTAGTACCAAACTTGTCTGGGAGGATAACAGCACTGGCTAGGTACATCGGTAGGCCACCATGAGTCATTGTAAAGGCCAGATATGCATTCATTCACCTCCAACGATGTTTAATGAAGTCGAATGCATGGCGCATCTCTCAAGGATTGACCAACGCCGAGAGCTTTATCCTTTTTTGTATAAAGATCTAATCATTTTGCACCAAACTAATATCGTTGGAATGTTTCCGGGCGGCGAACGACGATGTATCTGTAACGGGAGGTTCAGTTCATCTCCCAAGCAGGATCTTCTGAATTGAGGCGTTCAAGATTTCTAAGCAGGGAGTGTCAGCTAAGAAATAAAAAAACGAAATTTCAGATATCAAAAAGGTCAGTAATTCCACAGAACTTTTTAAAATTGTTTTAAGACTTGCTATTCATTCATTCACTAAATCGCCTTTTCATTCATCTATCCGTCCATCCGTCCGGCCGTCCGTCCTTTCACCCGTTCATTTGACTTCACTGAAGGGAAAACTAACATTGTCCTTCCTCACATTCTTCCGTGAAGCTCTTGCTTTCTCGAAACTCATCGCCAAGATCAAAAAAAGCGGCAGAAAATGATGTTGAAGAAGCATCACGAGCAGAGAGAGAACCTGTCCAAATGTAGGTTAATTGCGGTGACAATGTGGTCCATCAACAGTAATGATGCTTAGAGAAATCCGGTATTGCTGTTGTTCGACGAGGTTCAGTTGTGTCACTAAACAACACAAGGAAATTCCATTTATGCTGCTCTTCTTCTATCTTTGCACATTGTTTCTTAGGCATAAATTATGAACTGCATGGGAATGAACGAACGTGATACCTCGTCCGCACTTTGTCATGTTATGATCGTTACTATCGCTGATACACCACTGACCATCACTTTTTCTTATATCCTTTCTGTTTATTAGTGATCATTGTAACTAAAAAACAGTAGCAAGCAATTGCAACGTGTTTTTAAACAGTAGACGCTATTTTTGAAAACTTTTAACCATCTACCATAGTTATGTGCCGATTTTTACATGTGCTATAGGCTTTCCTACGAGTGGCGTAAGTGACCCTTGCCATTGTCTTATGCTGACACCAGCCAACGGCAAATCACTGACGTTTCAATGATTTGAGACCACGAAGCTTAAATTTCGACACCAGGATGACTATGAGTTTTAGTTGTGATTGATTCTTCCTCAATGTATTCAGAAAGGACTACTATTTCTACCTTGTGAAAACGACCATGTGAAGAAAACTTGGATACTTGGATGCTTGGATAGCCCGTCTTCACTGGTTGTGCGGACTCCAGCATATTTTCCATGTTTCCGGAGTTTTGATGATTTAGCTATTGTGTTTCCCTGGAGATTTGAAGTCAGCCGAGTCAAAGTCTGCCCCTACTCGTCACCACCACAGGCAGTCTCCTCCCTTGTGGATCAAAAGATTTGCCACCATGCGACTCTTTGATACCAGGACGGTGGTGGATCTTGGTATTGGTTTACTCTTGGCTGGGCTTCCTGTTGGGAAGGCCGGACTCCCTTTTCAGCTTGGGAGACCTTGCCAGGGATGAATCCTCCGCTATACATCGCAGTCCGACAGCCAGGAACATCTCTTATCCACGATAAGACGGTAAACAGTTGGGAGCTCCATGTAAATAACAAAGAAAATATCTGCAGAATATGATCGTATTCTTATCTCAACCTTGGACTTTTCGAAAAACTGAGTTCTCTTTATTTTGACTTATTATTTACTGCCTACTCTTTTTAGCGGCAGGGTTATGCGTTGCGAAATATAACTTTAATGATGCTGAGATATTTGCAAAACTCTGGACCGCAGGTGCCTATGGTGGGGAACGAACGCGCTATTGTCCTTTCCGGGGAGTAGCGCGCTCATCACCACACCATGCGGGTCCTTCGTTTCGCCTGTCTCTCAGCTAGTTCCATTGATCTTTTGCCATCAGCAATCACCCGTGATTGAGTTCTCTTTAGTTACGTGTAATTCTATAAGAGAAGTCCATAACTACTTGACGTTCTGGATAAATGAAACATTCCTTTTGATGAAAAAAACTTCTCTTGTGATCTACCGAATATCTTAATATTACTGTAAGTCTGGTAGAACAGAATCATATAGAATTGATGACGTCATTGTTTAATAAACTGCTCCGAAACACCATTTTTGGGAACCCGAAAGACTGCTGATTTATTATCCATGGTTTCTAATATTTTTTGATTCCTTTTCTTTTCACTGTAGCAAGCTTTAAAAAAAAGAATCCGAGGTAACTATTGGTAAATTCGATAAAAGTCGCTGAAAAACTCTCATTCAATAAATTACATCCCATTTCACATCCGTACTATTTATAATGCAAGTTTAACAACTTTGTTTAATCACTCCATCCCAAAGGTTTATCGCCTCATCGTGGCTGGGAGGTGTACCTGAGTGTCGGGCTGCTATGTACAGCGGGTGGAATTCATCGCCCCAGCAGAGTCTCCAAAGCTGAGAAAGAGTCCGACGTTTCCATCAGGAAGCCTAGCTAGGAGTAAACCAATATCAAGATCCACCACCGTCCTGGTATTAAAGTCGCATGGTGGCAAATCTCCCTCTAATCCACAAGGGCTCCGACTGCCTGTGATGGTAAAGACCTGGGGTAGACTTTGGCCAGACTGACCCCTAGATTCCAGAGAACCACAATGGCTGAACTAGCAAATCTCCGAAAAATAGAGATTATGCAGGGCCTGAGCAACCAATAAGGACGGGTCATTCAAGTACCAAGTATCATGTAAGTTTTTATTTGCTGCCTACTACAGTTTTTCACAGCAGGGTGGGAGGTGAAATATAACCACAATGATGCTGAGATATTTGCAAAACCTGGAACCTAGGCCAGATTCGAACCCGCGACTAGCCTTTCCGAGGGCTCACGTGTTACTCACTGCATCACTGAGGTCCTTGCTCTGCCTTTCACTCAGCGACTTATTTTGATAATGTTTTACCATCCATTTTAAAGCAGGTGAAACAGTAATAGTCCATTTGTTAGAGTTTATCGATAAATGGTTTTTGTCTTTTGTCTGCGACCTAAAAAACGGCGATTATCCGTGACGGCTGTCCGATGGAAATTTCATACCGAACGTCACTGAGCTTTTTGAATGCTCACATGCTGTGAACTTTTGTAAAACTTTTTGATTTCAAAATATCTGCGTTTAGTCAAAGTTAACGATTCTTTTGCACATTTTTTGACAATCTCTGGCTTGTAGATAATCAATGATAGTTCAATAAATAGAAGGCGCTGGTAGCGCAGTGGTATTGATCTCGTTCATTGCGCGAACGGCTGAAGCCTTCTAAGCGCTTTTTCGACGTTGACCGGATTCACCATGCCTCTCCTCCTCTATGGTCGGGAAATTGGCACCGGACTTGTGCGGAACAAGCTCCCCTCTCTTTAATACACGTAGGATCGCTCTAACACGGTTTCTCAGGTTTCTCAGGATTTCAGTGAGAATCACCTCGGCAAGCATTCAACATTATTCATCACAAAAGAATAATCTTCAAGCAGTGCCCAAACCTAAACGCCGCAAAATGTTCGAAAATATTCGTGGATAGTGTGTAGGAGGAAACGATTAAAATGCGAGGAATGCTGGGATCCGTACAGCGTGGTAGACATAATATCAAGCCATATAATAACAGCAACAATTCGATGAATTACACAACGATGCCAAATTTGGTGTGTGACTCATATCTGCCTCACATTGACACTCATAAGGTGTTAGCGTACTTCAAACATTTCCATTCAAGTTTAATAATAAAGCAAAGAAGCTGATAAATTGTTGGTCGGTGACGATTGAAATGAGGCTGTTTCCTCTAACTTACTTTTCATAGTGATTTTTTTCATTACTTCTATGACTACCCATCCAACATGAAGTACGTGCGAATACTGAGTGGACGATACACAAAAAATGGCTCTGAAGACGGTTAAATCTTCCCAAACAGCTACTGCTCCTACCATGTAAGTATCTTTTACTGTTTTTTGTAGCATATTGCAATTATTTCATGGTAGAATTGTATGTAGTAATTACACTTGTAAGAGTTCCACTGTTCTTCTCCATCGAGCTGAATAGTCGTGGGACTTCTTTGCACATTCCCAGCGGTGGACAGGAGCACTGTCAATGGTTCATGGGAATTAACACAGATGGAAAGTCAGGATACCCTAGGGAAGGTACAGATCGAGATTATGGGGTCCCTTTCTGTGCTGTGGCGGACTCTATCTTACACCTGGAATCGCTCAAAAGCTTTCAGTGAGAAACGAAAGTATATGGTTATCGATTTGGGACCACCTTCAACAACATACTAAGTAGAGGGGCACCTGTAAACTCATCCATAAAAACGTTCAATTTCGCGTAAATATGTTCAGTGCTGCGCAAATAACTCGGCTGCAAAGTGATGTTGTTTGTTATCCCACGAATGACTTGCATTATTATTGTGGTCTCGGCTTGGATGTCAGCGTGTGTAGTCATGAGAATTGATGTGTTGACCAGGTCCCTAGTGCCCTCGACTATTGTCGACGGGTCATTCGGCTCAAATAAATGACTAACGCGGCAATTATACCACAAAATCAAGCGCTACCGAAACGTTGTCCATATATCACGGCGACATGGACGAGTTTACATGTTCCATTAGTGGCTGTTAACGTCATCCATTTTACATAAAGCCATTAATGCGATTGAAATCCACTTTTTCTTTACCTGGGTTTTCAGTAGAAAATTGTCGGGTTCGTTGATTTTTTATTCATGTATTCAGAAAAAAAAACGTTAGTATCATGCAACTGCTTTCATTCTATAAGCTTCCAGTTTATCTCATCGTTCCTCGAGACATCCTACATGACGAACTAAGTTGATCGAGTACGGTGTTCGATTCATCTGCAGTCGGTACACGCAGACTAACAAGGAAATCAGAATTCTCCTATCAGCCTAGATAAGCCTACGCCTAAGTTTTTCTGGGTCGCCACAACTGGCTATGGCCGGTGTTCGCGGAAGGCAATGGATTTAAAGTACCTCATACTAAAACTGTGATTTACTTCGAGTCTTTTTGAGCAACCCAAGTCTATTGATCCGCTAACATTGCCGATTCCGTGAGTTGTTTCTTTTTTTTCTTTACGGAAAGATGTCATTTTGAGCTTGTACGAAGAAATGTTTATTGAATCCTTGTTGTTCTGCTGTGAGTAGAGTTCAAGAGAGGGTGAATACCGTATTTCGTCTCTTTAACTGACATGCTTCTTTCTTCCTACAGTACTTTTCAATTTCTTGTTGTCTTTCTTTGATCTCACTCTTATAAAGCAAGTTCTTTGAATATTTCAACGATATGTATCGGGTTCGATCCGTTCTGAAGAATAACATTAACGTTCTCCACTAACAAATCGTTAATAGGCTATGAGTTGATCTCTTGATCTGGGAACCGGTCCTTACCCAGAACAGCGTAGACGGGCAGGGTTACAGAGTGTGCGTAAAGTAACGCTATGCTGACAATCCGAAATAAGTGAAACGTTTCAACTTACGACTTCCTCCTATAGATTCTTGAAAGAGTGAGAGGATGATGTTCGGTTAAGTCCTGAGATCTCAGAATTTCTATTGAGCTCACCTTTCCATTAGTAGATTCTTGCTTCTTTTTTTCGAGCCGACACACCCACCATGGTTTGCCTCATTGTGGTGGTCACCTAAACCCGCAACGAGTTTGACCGTTCCATTTGGAAACCGAATTAAGGGTAAACAAGTTCCAGGAATCATTGCCATCCGAGCAATAGCATATCGTTGCCTCGTAATTAGTGATAACCTTGGGAATTCCTAGCAGTTCAGCATCCCCGGACGCCGTCAAAAGTGGTGGTTCTTCAACCAGTAACTTACTTTTTTGAATGGATAGTAGACACTATGCTAGTGCCGAAGCGATTCTTCGTGATTCGTGAAGAAGAGTCATTCAGATTTTCGAGTAAATACGAATCTGCTCGGAATTACTAATGAAAAACTTTCTTCAGACAATAACTGTCTAGTTTTTTTTTACTGTATATTTCGTCATCATCAAAGTCCGACAGGGGCCACTGTATCCAACGTCGATTCGGTTTATACTTGAGCGTCCTTCGAAATCGTTAAAAGCTTCCTTTTCATCTAATTTTTTCTTCTGGGTTTTAATCTACTTTTATCTAATATTTTCATGCTCTCCCAGTTAATCGAAATTGCGAAAAATTGGCAAGGAGAATACCTATTTTAAGGAAGAGGAATTAGTGATACATCTTTTTTTATTGTAAAAAATGGTGTGCATGTAGAAGAGCAGTTCACAAGAGTAAATGACTTTTCACCAGTATTATGTAGGCTTTAAGCGGCGCGTATGGTGCAGTGGTCGGAGGCGCCCGCAACACACATGTGGAGTCGGTCCCCGTGCCAATACCCCACCAAGCCTTTCATCCTTCAGGGAGTCGGCAAATTGGTATCAGACTTGTCTGGGAGGATAACAGCACTGGATCGATACATCGGTAGGCCACCACGAGTCATTGAAAAGGCCAGATATGCATTCAGTCACCTCCAAACGATCCTTAATGAGATATAACTTCAATGAAGCTGAGATATTTGCAAAACTCTGGACCGCAGGTGCCTATGATGGGGAACGAACGCGCTATTGTCCTTTCCAGGCAGTAACACGTTTACCACCACACCATGCGGGTCCTCCGTTTCGCCTGCCTGCCTGATCCTTAATGAAGTCGAATGCATAGCGCATGCCTCAAGGATTGATCAACGCCGAAAGCTTTATTCTTTAATTTATTATTATATAAGCTCTATTCTTTCCTTGTTTTCCGAGACGATCCTCAACTTCTTTTTGGGGAATTGTGTTCCATCTATTTGAAATACTGAATGAAAAGTGAATTTTTCAGATATCGACGGTCTTAAATTGACTTTTAAATATAAAATATTCCTGAAATTCTTGTTTTTTTTCAAATAACAGTCTGTCATTGTTTTTCGATTTTCGACGTGGTGTCATCGACTGTCTTCTGTTTTCTAATATTCATCGTGATGCTTTCATTTGAGTTAAAAGACATTTAGTTTTTATTTTTTATCGTTTCCCGCCGTTTCCTCCTCCCTTCTCTTATCAGTTTACTCCATTTTCACTTCGGATGCTGACCGAGTCTTAAGCTATTCAACTCCATATCAATCGTGCTGCATGACAGCAAGTGCTATCAGATGAAGTGATGTTTTTTCGTAAATTTCTTTCAAAGCACTATAGTGTGACTGGTAAAGAATGGCTTCAAATAATCGCTCATTTTTTCTCGATTCTGCCTTCTTCAGTGGTTAATTGTGTTATAACGTAAACTTCCCATTCCTTAGTTTGTAATTTTACTTAAAATAATTCTGCTTCTTATATGTATTAAGTGCTTAACGTAATAGACCGATGTAGCGCAGTGGTTAGAGAAACCCTGAAACAGATGCAGGATCGGTCCTTGGTTCGACCCCGCGTCCCAGGTTTGCCAAGCGCCCTATTCTTAGAAGTCAGTAGGCATATTTGTCTAGGAGGATAGTAGCAGTGAATGTAAGACTACCGAGACTTAACTTATAGGGTAAAAATATGTATTATATCACCTCTGCGATGGTACGAATGGAGTCGAATGCACACCGAGTCCCTACGCGATTGGTCAAAAACGGGCGATATAGCTTTCATCTTTTACTAAATGCTTACTGAATTCGTATAATACACAGTTGCTGTTCATATCAAATCAAGTTTTTCATGTCCCACTACCCTATTTTTTTCCTTCACACTAGTCTTCCTCTATCGCAGTTCTCACGAGGACTACTGTAAAGGCACAGAGGCTCTTTGTATGCACGAGAAGATTGGTGGTCTGTCAGTCGTATGAAAGGAAGGAAATGTTTGGATAAATATTTCAGCAATTTTGAGCTTCGTATGATTTTTTTTTCTCCATAGCAATGTTAAATGACAGTTTAGGTTTTTTATGCCTTTAAGTACCGGTTGCGACTAGAGGACATTTTTCAAACAGTTGCGGTATTCCTAGCATTGTGCCGACAAGAACTTACTAAAATTTTGCCACCCTTCACTAAAATAGATTACAATCGATCGGTGATTTTTGCTTTTTCGATCAATGCTGGAGGTGGTGATGGTTTTCTAAGATAAGGACAGATCGATTCTGTATTTTAAAAATAAAAATTTTTCTGCATCTGTTTGGTACTCATTTTCTTTGCATGCTCATTATCATATATTGCTATTTCGTTCTATATGCATATTTATTACTTTGTTATGGAAATGAAAGAATACATTAGTATCTGTGAAAAGGAAGTTGATTTAAAAGATAAAAGGCCCACGGCCAGCCATTGTCGTCAGTCATTTTTTTTTATTTCATTTGACCCGTCTTCACTACCGTGCGGATCTCAGCACTTCTCACATTCATTTCGTTTCATCGCATCCATCATCCACGAAGATCTTCCAACTTTACGTGTGGCTTCGGTTGCTGCTTGATGATTTCGGTTTCATCTTGAGTGTCGTAGAACGCTGACCAAGCAATTCTTCTTGGAGTCCTGAGATAGCCGGGCTAGAGCGTTCCCAGCTGGATTGCAGAGAGTAATTTTTTCGCGCACAATTCCGGTACCAATTTCCCGACCCTGGAGGGATTAGAGGCCTGGTTGGCCTGGAGCGGAATTGAATTAGCACCGTGCTTGTGATGACAGGCATCACTACCACTGTGCTATCCGCCCCATCGTCAGTCATTTACCATTATTATAATTCCCATCACTATTACTGTTTTTGTTATTACTATTTTTTACAACATTAGCCTTTTGCTGCCTACTATAATTTTCACGGCAAGAAATGTTGTGATATACAACAATAACGATGCTGAGATATTCGAAAAACTTAAACACTGGGCCGGATCGAACCACGACTTCCCTTTCTGGGGGCTCGCGCATTACCCACTACACTATGGGGACCCTTGCTTTGCGTTTCTCTCTCTGCTATTCATTTTTTTAATATTGCTGTTCTTACTTTTATTACTGTTGAGTTCATTACAGAAAGAATTCTGAACCTTTTCTTTTGTGGAAGAACCAAAAATAAGTGAAAAAAAGCCGCAACAACTCAAATACCACCGGTGTCCATGTTCACAGACAAGTTCTGTCTTGTCGGGGTTGTTGAATTAATAGCAGACTCGTTTTCAAAGCCAAAACTACACTTATTCTTTTCGTTGACTGTTTTCCAGATAGAAGATATTTTCGTCGAATCCACCCGTCAGCACTAAGATTTTCTATACCTTCAAATATCCTCAGTTGTTATACACAATGGTTTACTTTTCGATCGATACCTATGTCTTGTATTATTGTAATAGAATTCCACTTTGTTCCAAACGTAGTACACCAGTAAAAAATATTAGTTACAGCTTTTGCTACTTAACCGATATATTTTTTGCATGCTTATAGCGCGTGGAACAATTGGTGCATGTAGCGCAGTGTTCTGAGGCGCCCTGCAATACACATGGGATCGAACCCCGCGACCAGCGCTCCCCAAGCCTTCCATCCCTCCGGGTTCGGCAAATTGGTACCAAACTTGTCCGGGAGGATAGCAGCACTGGCTCGATACATCAGTGCTTCACGGCGAGTCATTGTAAAGGCCAGATATGCATTCAATCACCTCCAAACGATGCTCAGTGAAATCGAATGCATGGCGCATCCCTAAGGGATTGATGAACACCGAGAGCTTTATCGTCTTTTAGTTTTGTCTGCTTACTCAAGGATGCCGAGGGGATATTTGTTCATATTTTTTTCTTCTTATCCAAATTTGATATGTGCGACCGAACATTTGCAGGCGTCTACAAATTCGGTTGTGTCTGCGTTAAATATGATCCCTGTTATTTCTAGGTAACCGATTTATTAATAAAAGTTTAGTCCACATGCTAGTCGTCTTTTCAAATCTCTTTAGCATTTCAATGAACATAATAGGTGATCATTAGCTGAGTGGCACTCAATCAATAACTAGGCCTTTATTGACCTAGTCCATGCTGCCGGTTTGGCTAACCATTTTCTTAGTCGGAGCTTCTGAGTTTCCGATGAAGTCCTGTTACTTGTTTATCTGACTGTGACACAGACAACTCATCCATACTGACGAGACCAGCTTTCTTCCGCCGTGAAGAGGACTGGTGGTGTTGAAGGTACTAAACTTCCGATGGTTCTTTCTCCATCAAATTCATCCTTTTATTATTTTAATTACTGAATATTCGAACATCTCTGGATGTGTGTTCGATTTTATTAAATTTTATACGAGGTCTATTGAATGCAGGAATACAGAAAAAAAGTGTTCGGCCTTCACTCCATTGACGATGTGGCGACGTATGATTTATGATTGCTCCCTTGGATCTGACGGTTTTTATCAGGTGGCTATGAAGCTGAGAAAACGGCTGTCGATATCCGGATGGCTCGATTATGGGTGTGCGAGGACCGCCAGAGTAACAGCAGGCATCGGTCTCAGACTAGATCGAGGTCAGGGCTAAAGGTTTTTTCGTGCATTCATTTCCTCTACTGGACCTTATTTCTAGACCTATTGACTTGATGTAAACTGTTTTATGTTTTCTCGCTCTCCTTTGTGTTTTTTACACACCCTGCACACCTTCGCCTCTTACGAGTTTTTTAATCCTTTTAATAATCCATTCGATTCAGTTGAAAACAAAATTGCTGTTACTGTGTTCCATAAAAGCTCTACAATTACTTTAACAATTAACTGCACAAATTATATACAAAAAATTTATTCGGCTAATGCTTGGGCGCTTTTGTCTTCATCAGAGCCGGATTGGTCCGAGGTAGGTCCATCCTTCCTCCTTTTTCGGTCTTGGTCCTTGTGATCACACCGATTCGAATCCGGTGTAGCAGTGCTTGAATGAAGTGACCTCAGCAGTGCTCTTTTATACGAGACGGCTGTTGTTGATAGTGATTTTACATTAATAACTACTTGTTTTTCTTCAGAAAATCCAGCATGTAGTAGTAGGTATCATCATCAGCCGGCACAGAGCATAAAAAATATTTCAAAAACCTCCAAATCCGGTTTCTTCATTCTAGCAGCGCTCGGCCTGTTGGGTTCGACTCGATTTGATAAGAAGACCCAGGTCGGAAAAAAAAAGAACTATGGACAATCCACTCCCGGCCAATCTGGCTTTGAGGAGAGAGGGAAGGCGAAGGCACCGGAACGTTAGCCGAATAAAATTTTTTTTATCAACGTCTGATAGCTTGTTAGTGAAAGAATAACATGTTGCTCAGTCGTACAGAGTTTAAAGGAAGGCCGACTTTTGAAATTCCTTACAGTTCATGACTGCTGAAGTTTTTCTCTGTTTTCATCGACCATCTGTCCCTACATTAGTTGTGAGTCTAATAAGTTCTATTCCATTTTCGTTTTAACAGTAAGCCTTCGTTTTTTATCAGAATTCACCTGGTCTCTGCGAAACTTCCTCGAATTTTTGCTGCTGTTACGTTGGACCAATCATATATAGGCATTGGTCGTAGAATTCCGCTTGTGGAGCAACGCTCATCATTGGTCTGGAATCACATAGGCAGAGTTTGTTCGAAGTCTTTTTTATCCTAATGCTATGCTGCGCTTACATTTGTTAGCGTGTACTAAAGGGCGCTTTTGGCGTAGTGATCGGAAGCGCCCTGCAACACACACGTGGAGTCGATCCTGGCACCCATGGTCCACCAAGCCTTCCATCCCTCCGGTGTCGGCAAATTGGTAGTAGATTGTCAGGGAGATAGCAGCATGTAGGCCACCGCGAGTCATTGTAAAGGCCAGATATGCATTCAGTCACCTCCAAACGATGCCTATTGAAATCTAATGCATGGTGCATCACTCAGGGATTGATTAACGCCGAGAGGTTTATCCCTTTTGTCCTTTTTATCGTGTATTAAATCTTTAAAAAAGAACTTCAAACGATTAGTTAGCTCTAACTGACGATAGTGCGTCAGAGTGAAAAAGGCTTAGTGTTCTCCTGTATGATATTATTAACTACAAGTTTTTCATTTCTCCATCAACTAAATAATCAGTCATGTGCGCCTTTCAGAAAGAAAATGGCTCCTGCTTTCAGAAAATAAGCTAGGCTTATGTGATGGTGTTTCGAACCAGTTTTTTCATCGCTGAACAACGAAGGCTGAGTAATTTCGAAGAAGACGAACCAACATACACACAATCTACCCACACCTCTGATTATCTTCGTTTCCATCTGGCCATTGTTCTCCATCAATTTCGATCTCTCTGTTTGATAATGTAATTCAACGACTCAGTTTGGTTTAGGTGGAGAAACTCCTAAGGAAAAGTCTTTTTCAGGTAGTTGAAGGGTTTTATTACTGGACTACAGTAGTAAGTGACAATAGAAGGAACCATCATCCTCATTACTATTCTTTCCACCACAGGATTCATTCCATCTACATTATGCCACTGTCGAATCGGTTTCGCCCTTAACATCTTTTCATCTCATCCTTTTTCACTGCAACTTTTTTTTATCATGTTTATTGATTTAATGACTGACCTTGCTTATCGACTTTTCTGCTTAGTCATATCTGTAACAAAGTGATATAGGTATTTCTGTTGTTTGTATAGAAAGTCGTCTGAGTTAACAAACGAATACTGCAAGTGGTGGGTTTGCGCTTTATAACACGACTTTATCCACAGCCTAAGCCGTTGAGTTTCATCTTGTTTCAACTGTATTCTTCGTATCTCTGAGATGGCCTTCCATTGCAAAATATCATGTTATATTTGACACATACCTATCTTAGCTTATTTTCATGTGACGTCCACTTGGGTCTAATTTTTTCCCCCGCTCGTGGTGTGCATTAAAGAACCAGTTCGAAGAAGGTTCCTTGTAAATTACTTAGTGTAAAGAGTAACTTTTTGTAGACCACGTCTATCACAACGTGTGCATCGGGCAATTTATCGCGTAAATGCAAAATGTAGCAAATAAACTCTTTGCTGGGAAGTTAATTTGAAAGAAAAAGTGCATTTTCATCGATTATGTTAATATAGATAGAAAGCATTATAAAATAAAACTAAAATGAGCTGCTCGTGAAGGTTAGCCTGCTCTCTCCTGCATCCTTCATCGCATCTTTAGCCCGTTTTTAATTTCTAACGTTATTGATTTTATCCATTTTTTACCAGTGCTGAAAAGGCACGGATAAAGTCAGACACGTCCATTTGCCGACCCCGGGGAGATGGAAGGCTTGGTGAGCCATGGGCGCGAGGGTCGATCCATCTATGTGTCGTAGGACGCCTCCGACCCACTGCGCCATACGCGCCCTTGCGCCATAACTACCGTTAGGAATACTAATCGCTATTTTCAAGGGAAAAAAGCTTCGTTGTTCCATAAACAAGTTTTGATTTCTAACTCTACAATTTGGTCAACAGCTTTTATGACCGTTTCTTTCTGTATCGTCGTTCAAATGATGTTTGGCGAATAGTGATGGCCATTTAGAGACGCTGTACAATGATTGTTCATGCTCCACTGCTTGCTTGTTGGTGCTACACAGCCCCGGACCAACCGAGCCTTCCATCCCTCTGGGGTCGACAAATTCATAGCAGAATTACCTGAGTAGATCTCCCACTTTTCCAACAAATCCAGCTTCTATTTGAGGTGAGGATCTGCGAAAGCTCTTGTAGAGCAATTGCAAGAATCCATTGAGAATCAGCTTGAGCGGAATTCGATGGCATTCGTCAAGAAGAGAAAGTCCTTAAGTAGTAAACGAACCTACACATAAATCCGAAGCTCTTTGTGAATGATGAATGTTAGATAACAAATGGGATGAAGGAAATGCTGAGATCCCTCATGTATAGAAGGGTTATCTAAGGATTACATGCATTTGATTGATTAGTCGATATTGCGAATCTCCATCGTGCCTACGAAATCCTCCACGTGCGATTGAGTCCTCAAGGCGGTATTCGTCTTCACAGATATGTCGCATTTCTAATCTCGGAAGATCCTAAACAGCAGTCTGTCGAGCTATTCAGTCAGTATCGATTTCTTAAACGAAACAAACAAACAATGAAAAATGAACGATCTCTGAACTCTGTCAAAAATGTGATGTTATTACTGTTTATCGAACGAGTGGAACCTCTTTAACAACCGTGACATTCTCCATGAACAAATAAAAAACCTACTGGTGAGCGTCCAAAACACCAATGACTGAGATCTTTCCAGTGACTGCTTCATATTGCCGTTGTAAGTAAACATTCCACCGTACACGATTTTTTATACTACTGACTCGATTTGTTTATGAAGTACATCTACCCATTAGTGAGCCTTTTTGACCCTGTCATGACCAGCTGTTTGTTCAGCGCTTGCTGATTCGTTTCACATAGTTAAATTGGTAGCGGAAACTGGAAGGGAGAGTTTGTTGTTAGGTATCCAGATAGAAATGGCTCTATAATTTTTTTCACTACCAGCGTCATATTGGCGTTTTAGATGAACATTGTGACGATTTGTGATGAACGAAGGACCCGCATGGTGTGGCGGTGAACGCGTTACTCCCCGGAAAGGACAACAGCGCGTTCGTTTCCCACCGCAGACACTTGGGGTCCGGAGTTTTTGCAAATATCTCAGCATTATAGAAGTTATATTGTGATGGTTACTACACCGACTCGACTTGCTTATGAGTGCGTCCAGCCGTTAAAGATCCTATCTGACGTCGTCATTCCCAGCTTTTTTACTTAGTAGAGCTTGTTTGTTGAGCTTCGTACGCCTCCATACAATGGAATCTGGTACTGAAATGTAAATGGGCGCGTCCAAACGACTGTGGAATTTCGCTAGTACCAGATTCAGTTTGGCGTTGTAGAGTAACAATCTGGCATACATGTGGTCATTACACCAAACTGATGTGTTTATGACTATGTCTACTCATTAACGAGTCTCTCTGACGTCGTATGACCAGCTGTTTGTCCAGCCTTTTTTCACGGCAGGATATTATGTGAATATAATTGCAATAATGGTCAGATATTTGCAAATCCAGATTCGAATCCCGCTATTATCCTTTCCTGGGGCTCACTTGTAAGCCACTGCACCACTGAGGCCTTTGCTTTACCTTACTCTCAGCCTGTTTTTTTACTATAACGGTGACATCAGCAATCACCTATCGACGGGAATGATCTGGAGAGTGAAAATCGGGACTGAATCCAGTTAGTCTGAGGCTGTAGTCGAAATCACAGTACTTAGCTTTTTGTTTACCGACTATTATTTTTTTGATAGCAGTGCATTGTGTGAAATACAACCACAGTGATGCTGAGATATTTGTTTGTTCAGCGTTTGGCCGTTCTTATACGTCATTCCAGGTTATCGTAACAAACACTCTTTCGAGTACTCGAATATTCGAACTCGTCGAAAACAGTTCGAACGTTTGCTTTGTCCAGCAACTCCCTCAATTTTTTTCAATTTCTGAATGTGTTCTTCGTTACTGTCAAAAGTGTTGTTAAGCTCGCTTGGCATAACTAGGGCTACTGATAGCACCAAAGCAGTTGAAATAATAAGGTGTTAGTGATGAAAAATGATGTCCATCTTTTATTTCCGAATGTTTTTTTTCTTCTGAAGATTTTTTCTACATTTCACTTATTGGGATCATCTTCAGTGGGTGGTAGGTGGTTACTTCCTGGCTGTCGATCTAGAATATTCAGCTTCGGAGTCCATCTTTCACTAGCGAGGTAAGCAAAGCTACGAACCAGTTTGAGAATTCCACCCGACAGCCCAGCTAAAGCCTAAAGTAAACCTATTTAACGGTAGTGCTCTGTCTGCCAACAGTGCATATCTTTTTCGTTAAAAAGTAGTAAAACGTGAAAAGATAAAGCGTTTGGTGTTGATCTTTCCCTTAGGTATGCGTCATCTATTCGACTCCATTCGCAGAATGTTAGTGATGATTGGTTTCTCCATCACATCTATCAGTTTAATGATTCTTCTCCTCTCAGATAGGTACGAATTTGCTGACACTGGAAGGGTTGTAGCTTCATGTTTATGTAGCTTCACTTGCCTTCATTTGCCAATCGCACAGGGTCTACCCAAGGACCATTGTCACAATAGAGCTCCTCTAATCACTCGGCTACGTGCGCCCGCAAACCAGGAATACAAATGAGAAAGATCATGCAAAAGATGTGATGTTCGTATCTCTTCAGCTTTTGTCTAGCGCAGTATGATTTTTCGAAGAACGGCGAGAGCGAATTGATTTTTTTACTGGTACTTTCCGCTCAAGTTTTTCCTATTATGTGATTGATGGGATTCTAGGTTACAGACGACAGGTGATTATTTATTCATATACTTGAATATGGATGTTGGGGGCGTGTAGTGCAGTGGTTAGAGGCGTTCTGCCCTGCAATACACATGGGTTCCGTGCAGCACCCCAGCCTCACCAAGCCTTCCATTTCTCCGTGGTCAGCAAACTGGTACTAGATTCTGGGAGGATAGCAGCACTGATTCGATACATGGGTAGGCCACCGCGAATCATTGTATAGGCCAGATATGCATTCAATGACTTTTAACGAAATTTGACAAAATCGAATGCATGGAGCATTCCTTAGGCGGAGAACTTTATCTCTTTATTATATTTGAATATCGTAGTTTCATGGATCATACAGGTCTCAACATTTTCCATTCCGCTTGTGTTTGTTTCCGCTTGCGTTTTTTCTTTTTGACCATAGACGACCATTGAAGCGGCAGTTTTCGCGGAAGAAGACGACGCTTGCGAGTTTCGTTTAGGTAACCTGGTGAAAAACACCTTCACTCGTCCGACAGATGGTAGTTCCTCAGGAAGAATTCATTTTTCATGTCTCTCTTCTTTGGTTGTAGATTTTTTTCCTGTTTCTTAAGCTAAACGCGGCGCTATATGTTAATTCATCCTATAACAATCGTTCAGCACCGTAGTCAAAGTCGTCCGATCAATCGATACGGATATTATGAGTGTTGCAGCAATCGGACAACGACGAATTACTATGAAACTGGTTTAGTTTTCATGCCCAGCTGTTTTTAGTTTTCTATTGAACGTCAGTGGACAGACAAGAGAGTCGATAATAAGAGTATTCATTGAACCAACCAAAAAAAAACAAAAAACAAAGAAAACAAAAAAAAAAAAAAAAAATCAACCATGGAAAAAAAGAATGAAGTGAACAGTTAAGATTTTCTCTCCTCTTCTAACTCGGTTTCTCTTATTCATGAAATTTGAATGTGAATCCTTGTTTGAAGCCTTCACTAGAAACCTGTTTTAGATTTCACTTAGTTTCTTTTTTTTCTCAGTTACCAACAATCCTGGATGTCCTAATTGACCTGGTTGGTTATTTTGAATAATCAAGATGGACGAGTTTCACTTTTCTACCAAGAATTCGATTTCTAGCGACAGTCCATGAAATCTGGTATGTCATGAATCTTGGTTGCAGTAATGTTTTTCACGTATAAGAAGAACAATTCGTTGAAAATTACGTGAACATCCGTGGATCGCCATTAACACATTCCACAGACTGTTCATTGTTCTTACGAAAGACAAAATTTCTCCTACGCAAACCTTGACGTCATTGCGAATGAGCCGTCGTCACTCTTTCTGCCTACTTTGTAGTTAACACAAGTAAAAAATGAGAGCAAAGTATGAGCGCTTGCCCCTGCCTCTGGCTTGAATCTTAACTGAACGATTGGCCCCCGCTACCCACGACAGTCTGTCCACCATCGGTCCGACGTCAGTTAGCCACCACTATCTGGATCCTATTAATTTATTGATTCAACTGGCTGAATCAATATGTCTGAATATTACATGGATATGCGAACTATGACTGCACAAGTGTCAGCGCCCCTGTACGAGTTTGTTCGATGTCGTGAAGTACACCGCAAAGATATACTCACTATTCGGCCCATTACAAACTGCTTCATGCTTCAAAAATTTTTTCTGTTTAATAACTTCACAGCGATTTGTAGAGGAAAGCTTGTTTATTTGCTTTGGATTGAGTCAATGGTAGTTTTCATGGTACCGTTGTCGGTGGGTAATCAGTTGTAGTTGTGCTTGCGTTCACGAAACGAATGCTTCCATTCTATAACGAATTATGTTCATGAGGCTAATTCAAGCACTATAAATCTTCATACATATTCTAGCTTTTTCTTCCGGCTATTGATTCCTTGCTTCTTCTCTACTGGATGGTTGTCTCGTTTTTATATACGTGCACTGCTTGGGCCAATGAGTTACCCGTAGCTGAGCCAAGAACTGTTTCTTTTCATCTTCTTCCTATTCTTCCCTCTCATCCATCTTTTCCTTTCTGTCTCATTCTCTCTCGCTGTAAATGAAGCGCTTTTATTCCATTAGTCTTACGTAAAATTCGACTTATTATTTTTCAAGGACATTGAATGATTGTCATCCAGACATGCCAGCAATTCCATTGTGATATTCATTGTTTGCATCGGCAACAAATCAGATTTGAGCAGCAGCCATCATCAGTAAGGTCCTCATTTGTCCTTGTCGTGCGCAGAAGCTGTCCAGTTAATTCTACCATTCATTCGAGTGTCAACATAGTCATTTCTAGCCGTGTTAAACCTTGATCTTTCGTCGAGAGACAGGTCACCTACACAAGACTAACTTCCTTGATATGTTTCATATGTGAAAGGACTCGGGGTGAGCTCCGTAAAGAGTATAGAATTTTTCTTTTTCAAATTGCTTGTATTTACTACTGTAATGGTGTCATCGAAAAGTGTATTTTATTTCGCTTTTTTATTAAAATAATAAAGTCAACCACTTGGAATTCGTTCTTTTGGGAGCAGCCACGATTTCAGGTTTCAGTTGAAATTCCGATATCGGTTTAAAAAATAATTGCTGCGAATGTAGGTGGGTCAGAGTAACGATACTTACTGTTTTGTTGCCATATTCCATATAAAGGGTGCGTGTGGCGCAGTGGTCGGAGGGTGCCCTGCAACACACACGTGGAATCGATCCTCGCGCCCATAGACCACCAAGCCCTCCATCCCTCCGGGGTAGGAAAATTGTTACCAAACTTGTCTGGGAGGATAGCAGCACTGGCTCGATACATCGGTAGGCCACCGCGAATCATTGTAAAGACCAGATATGCATTCAATCACCTCTAAACGATGCTTAATGAAGTCAAATGCATGGCGCATCCCTCAGGGGATTGATCAACGCCGAGAGCCTTGTACTTTATGCTTTATTCCACATAAAAGTTCTTCCTGATGCTTCAAAGTGTTCTCACTCACTGTAGTTCTACCATGTTACTTTCCATTTTCTGCCCTACCTTGTTTTTTTTGCATCTTTTCTTACCTGAAGCGGGGTTTTTCTTGTATCCATAAGGAATCTTTAGTTCTTATTATCAAGTAACAAAGGCTTGCTATGTTTATCTACCTTTATACTTTTATATATTTACTGATGAGTCGCCCTCAGCCCAGCTATGCCACTCGGTTGGCTAACCGTGGGAGTGCATTCGTTGCCGCCACATAAATCCTTATCATTGTTTAAAAATCCTGGTCAGAAGGCAGCAAGCCTTTCTTTTCGATCGACGTTGTTCGGTGACAATATGCCGTAAAGTGGGACCATAGTAACACGACTGTGTCAGGATTCCATAGCAAACCTCGGCCTTTCGGACAAAAGTCATTGAGAACAAAAAGACGGCACATCTTCCAAGTAGATGGGTATATCAAGACTTTGTATGAAATCTCGATGTTGATAACTTCACCGTTATCTTTCAGTTAGTTATTTCGATGGAACATCACCGTTCCATTTATTTGCGAACATTTTGTGTCCCGTCCATTTGATCGCTGACGATCTCGTTTCACCAGTTCCACATTTACATGAGGGACAATCGACAGGCGGACATCACAGTACATTTTTCTTTCATTTTCTGCCACCTTTATCCTTTCGTCATCATCGATGATAATGAGAACATCATCGTGATTAATCACGAGGTGACCTATAAGATGATTGCTGTGCTGTCTCGAAAGTCACGCATGAAAATATTTCACCCCATGTTCTGCAAAACTTTTTAAGAATAAAATACTGGTTTGAAAATTGCGCATGAACCAGTTCTCGTTGTCAGAACCCACGACGTCACCCTTAAGACATGTTCTAGTTCTCTCTCTAATTTAAGTTCAAGGCAAATGTGATCTGCATTTGCTTAAATATTTATTCCCTCTGTTAATATGGTAACTGGGGGAAGGGGAGAGGGGGGAGGTGGGAGGTGAGGGAACCGGAGTGGTTAATGATGCAGTCCATCAGAAACAGAAACCGAGGTGTTGGTTGGACCCCATTCCAAACACCCTTCCCTACCGATGTGACAGCAACAGCTCGGCTATCCTCATCGTGTATCTTCCCTCCCCCGAAAATATAACCACCGGTTCGAACCTCGACTGAGGTTCCGAGCTCTCCTCAAGCCTCAGCATCTTATGGTTGTACTAAATCAACTTTATCACCGATGCTACGAAACAGTCGGATGTATGGTACGTCCTTCATAGATCGATCAACGCCAAGCACTTTTTTTCTTCATTATTAGAATAAAAGGATAAACGATAGGGCGTTTGGCGTCGTCAATTCCGAAGGGATGCGCTGTGCATTCAACCATATTCGCAACGTCATAGAGGTGACTAGATGCATGTTTGGTTTATGCAGTAATTTGCGGTGGCTCACTGATATATTAAATCGGTGTTCCAGACAAGTCCAGTACCCAAGCCGGAGAGATGGGAGGGCTGGTTAATCGGGGCGGCGCCGCATCGGGACAGTGACCTCGTATGTATTCTTGGACAACTCTAACCACTGCGTTACATGCGCCCAATATTATATACTTGTATTTCTATTTGATTGATCAATACGTGGTGTGGAGGAATGGCGAACTATCCATGTGGTGCAACTGGCGGCCGAAGTTCACCGGCGGAACACCCGAGCAGGAATTCCCAGCGGTGACGTCATCTGGAGTGCGATAAATTCCATCAATCACTCGCGCCGTCAGTCGTGGTGCCAACTTCTCGCACATTTCCGATCTATTGTTCTTCAGTATTATGCTATCTTTTGTAAGCTTTCTCTATTGTTATCTTTTATTGATGGTAGAAATGATTATGGTGCTGATAATAATACTGTTAGTGATAATATCAAGCAGTTAAAGCCAGGACCAAACAACGTTGTGACGCTGGAGATTGTGTTTTTTACAAGTATTTAATATATGGACTTTTATCATTTTGACGTTATCACCTATCAATTTTCTTCTATACAAAGGAACTTAGAACTACTTGTTGTTCCTTCTATGTCAAATTTCTCAGTGTTATGGCTGAGAGACAGGCGAAACAAAGGACCCGCATGACGTGGTGGAGAACGCGTTAGCTCCCGGAAAGAGTAATAGCGTGTTTGGTCCCCACCGCAGACACCAGCAGTCCGGAGTTTTGCAAATATCTCAGCAACATTGTAGTTATATCTCAGTGCTATATTTTAAAATATTTCTATCTATGTTTTCCTGATCGGCCTTCATGTTCAAGGAGTTCCGAAATAATTCGAATATAGCTGAGATTACTGGTGCTATGACCATCGATTTGGTTCAATACACGGTATTTTGTACTTTTCCTTCCTTGAGCATCGCTCTGCTGTGGAAAAAATATTAGTTATTTTACTCTTTAGACAAAAAAACGTATCAGATTCGTCTATGGTGTATGGAAGCTTCTGGATGAAGCACATACCATGTTAATGCCATTTTAAAGCACTTTTGACCTTTCATCGGTTTTTCCCGATGTTTTTCTGTGAAAGTGCGTCGCATGTCTCGTGTCCGTAGCGAATTTCTCGCTCGGTCCGATCGTGCGCGGTGAGCGTGTCCTTCAACAATTGAATGAGGTGAACACACTTCGTTTTTGTTCATGTTTTGTGCACTCGAACAAAAAACTTTTCGTGCATAGGTACGGTGACGGTATCACGCATGCGGTCGATCGATTGGTATAGATTGCACAGCCTTGTTACGATAAAACCTTGTTAACGTTTTTTTCCCTTCACATCTGTTTTGCAGCTACTGCTACTGGATGGAATTTATGGATCGTGGCGTCTATGAATAGCTGATTAGACGAACGGTGTGTTTTTCATTTCCATAATAGATGACTTCATTTGAAAATCGAGCGGCACTTGCGTGTTGAGGGCGAGGCACATAAATTATTCCCACCTAGGAGGTGGTTCTAGTTCTCATAAGCAACGTGCCTATTCTGGCTAATTTCAGAATCCGTTCGAATGTTCGCTTCATGAAGATGTTGGTAATACTTTTTTATAAGTCAGTGTTTCCTTACTAAGAAGGAGTGAGGTTGTTAGTAACAAAGTTTATTCAATACAATACTGTCTGACGTTCTGGCGGATCTAGCCTTCTTCGGAGCCTGGGAAGGTCCATCGTTGCAGCCTACTCAGCCAAACACCTCTATGTCCTCAACAGATAAACCTCGAAGCCGAAAGTTTACGCGCTGAGGTTTTAGATTCCTGTGCGAGAATGGTGATTTCTACTCCAGTATCCTCTCCATTACGTCTGTTTCCTATGCAGGTCTAGCGAAGTATTTAGCTTAACTTTAATTTTGCTCACTAGGTGTTCCCTCATCACGGATGCACAGTGGTAAACTCGGTTCGCTAATGTATTTGTTGTTCCTGCATGCTTAGCAAGAGATCATGTAAACTCTATCCGAACAAGTGTAATCACCGTCTCTACTGCTAGAGAATATTATGCATTTTTGCGTTGGGCATAGACGGCCATTCAGGCGCTTGCGAGTTAGCTGGCAACTTAGAATCCTCGACGGTATTTTAGTCACTGTTATCGGATCTTTTAGACCGGTCCTTTTTAGGCATCGCTTTATAGCTGTGGTCACTTTGCTGGAGATAAACAGCAGGATAAACGGGACCTTAGCCTCGTTAGGATTATCGTTTGAGGAGGGAATGACTTTTCTCTTCACCTTTCCCGAAAGGCACAGTTTCGTACCCATTCAAAATAGCTATTTGTCGATCTGATTTTTAGTTCTTCGCTTCAGTTTCAATCTTCCTTCTGCTCTCTTGGTGTGCACACAGTGTTGGCTGTTAGAAATATGTTTCTCACATACGCTACTTTCATATGGGAAAGATGAGGAGAGAGGTTATGAACCGGTCCATTCTTGTTACTTACCTTTCGGTAGCAATTGCTAATCTAGCCGTAGGTTGACATGAACGTTCCAAAACGGAAGCTATTCTTTCTTTGGTTTCTCTCGAGTGAAATTTATGTACTCTGATGATTTTTCACGGCAAGGTATTATGCGAAATAGGTCTAATCGCGATCACCCTTTCAGGGGGCTCACGTGTTACGCATGGCACCACTGTGGCCCTTGCTTTGCCTTTCTCTCGGCCTGTTTTTCTACCACTTTCGTTCTCAAGACGTTTTTTTTTGTTATCCGAAAACCCACCTGGCAAGACATTGCCGCGAACTCCCCCACTCTTATCATAAAATAATGAAGGATGAATTTCTCGACGTTGATCAATTCCTGAGGGATACGCTACGACTTCGACTTCATCAAGCATCGTTAGAGATGAATAAATGCGTATCTGACCAATAAAACAACTCACGATGGCTAACGATGTATCGAGTCAGTGCTGCTACCATTCCAGACAGGTCTGCTACCAAGTTGTCGAACCCGGAGTGGTTGAAGGATTGGTGAGACTTGGGCGCGATGTCGAACCCGCGTGTATTGCGAGACGCGTCTAACCTGCCACCCTTATCACTAATACATAATCTAGTGTTTTTTAACCATATCAGCTCTCAAACCGTCCGAATGCCACATTTTTGCGTTTCTGTGAGATTGGAACTAAACTTTGCGCGATAATGATTAAACACTTTGGAAGTTTCGTCTTGTCCCAAATTTGCTATTAGCTACATTGCTGAGGTCTTGTCGTCCAAAGAACGAGGGAGGAGACGGCGGTAGTGGAGAATTTCCTTAGTTCTTGCTGCCCACTCCTACTTAGCACTTAAACTCTAACTTTGTTAAGTGTCCATCTTGCAGTTCATACTACATGCGACCATACGCAAGGATACCATGGAAGTGGATTCGGCTGGTGAGAAACCTAGGCCGAATTCTAACAGCAAGCGCGTTCCACTAGGGTGAGCCATTCCTCGTAACGCTGTAACTGTTGGCTTTTTTGACACATAATTTACCGTTTGTGACTACGTTTACCGTGTGACTCGTTTGAGTTTCGTCGACGGTATTTTTAACACCTTGAAGCAGTTTTTTTCGACTTACTCAAAAGGTCCTCGAATTTTCTCTGTAAAGTTATCTCAGCATTTGCCTTAATAGAGCTGTAAACCAACATCGACCTATCCGCTATTCCCTTCCAAGGGAGATCCTCCAAATACTAATTACAATTCCAGACCGCATTTCTCTGCGGTGTGGGGTCGAACACGGTACTGCCCATTCCGGGGGCTAACGCGTTCGCCACCACACCATGCGTGTCCTTCGGTTCACCGTTCTGTCAGCCGGATTTTATAGGTGCTATCAGCAATTATCCATCAAATAAAGAAGTGACTACGTTGTGATTTATACTATGTCTATATAGCTTCAGCTTAATGGGCTTCAATGCCGATTTGTGCTCGCCATATCAATACCGTTGACGGGTTATTGCTGATAGGACCTATAGACACGGCTGAGAGATGGGCAAAACGATGGAGTTGCATGTGTGGTGGTGAACATATTAGCAGCCGTAAAAGGTATTATCGTGTTCGATTGCCACCGTAAGCACCTGCGGTCCGGAGTCTTGCAGATATCTCAACGTCGTTGTGTTTATATTTCACATCATATCCTGCCTTCAAAAGAATAGGCATTAAGTGAAGAAGTGACTACTAATCATAACATTTGTCATTCGATAGGCTCTTCTTTGGTTGAGCGAACATTTTGTTCTGCTTGCATTGTAGACGGGCGCAGGGTACTCGTATTTCGATGTCCACCATATGATGACTGTCGTCTGATAGACCGCATAGATGGTCTTTTGTTTGATGATGTGTGACACAACCACAATGATGCTGAGATATTTGCAAAACTCCGTATCGCAGGTGTCTGCGGTGGGGAACGAACTCGTTTTTACCCTTTCCGGGGCTAACGCGTTCACCACCACACCATGCGGGTCCTTCGTTTCGCCTGCAATCAGCAGTCATCCGTCAACATTTATAGCTTTAGTTGTTTAATAAGTTCTAATAGTTTGAAATCTAAACCCAACTGTTAGCGCCTAAAAAAGTGAGAACTTTAGTTTAAAAAATAGTAATGAAGTTGACATACAAAGACAAGTCTACTTTCATGCTATATGACTGTAGTACTTCTCCAATTCGTCCTGTTGTCTTTCAGCTATTTTTTCAGCCAAATTTCAGTGTGTTTTTATTCACCATTGAACTGCATTTTTAGAAAGCGGCCCGCTTGTTCTTGTAGATCAGAAGGAAGTTGCTTCCTTGCAAACAGGGCTCTCCATTTTTCGTGACGAGGACTACTTTGGTGGGAAAGAGTTCAGCCTGACTCGACCGTCGGTCGACCAATCAGGCTAATATCAGTTTCACATCAGATTGAATAAAAAAAAGTGAAACGGAGCGAAATTGGAAGTGTCAGGATTGGAATGTGTTTCACTTGGGAATTCGCTTATTTCTTTACGTAAATAGATGACAAAGTTTTTGATTATTTGACGTTTTTCAAAATTTATCGCACGTTATTTTAACAAAAATGAAAATGTTTTACACCAGCACATCGGATATTTTTTGTCTTCAGACGATTTCAGCTTGTTTGTTCATTGTGCAGATAGCATTAGTTCATCGAAACCATGACATCGATCACTTGGACGAGTTGTTCCGATGTCTGTCTGCCTTCTGTTTTTTCGAGGACGTCATATTACTGCGATCTATTACATCTGTGACAGTTGAGCGTTGCGATCCATGCGTCAGAGATTTGTGTCAGAGATCGGAATCATGCTATTCGTGCAGATGCGACTTCGCCCCAGTACGATTCGGTGGTGTAAGGCCGGCATCTGGTCCTAGCGACTACATGATTTGTAACGGAGACCGACAATTGGACTTTGCCAGCGACCTCAAACATGATTAGATCACCTTCAGTAATCTGTATATCAGTCCCGATATTAATGTAATAGTGAGCAAATTGTTCTCTTTACTTTTCTAATCCTTTTTTTTTCGTTTTAAATTCCTTCTGTATAGGTTCAAAAGACAGTTCTTCTTATCCTACCAAGATCTTAACATTTAACATGAGAACGAGCGTGGCACATTTGTTACAGATTTATTGTAAGGAGAACATTATCGTTGGTTTTATTCTCCTATCCGCATAAACGAGGCACCCTTTCCCACCGAGATCGTTAAATTGGATCCATACTTGTCTAGAGCATGAAAAACAGCGCTAAGCTCTCAGAAGTATTCAGAAGAAGTAGAGCGTACTCAAATATTTTTTTAACCACCTCTTCGTTACTACCAATGGAATCGAATACATTACGCATTCCTGAGGATCACTTATTCTGAAAAACTCGACTAAGCTGTGTAAGAGTCCAATTCCTGAGAAGAATCCTTTCCTGATCCAAGTGAGTGCAAAATGACTTTCAATGAGTTTTCTTCCAGCAAATTTTTTTTCCACCCTTTGTAAGATATGACAGGATTATTGCGGTCTGTACAGTGAATTTTTAAAAAGCAAAAATAAATAAAGCTTTTTGAAGGTATTTTTGATAGTTTAGGTTTTTTTTTGAAAAATTTGCCAAATAAAGGAAGGCTTTCACATCTTCTGTCTTTTTTCTCATTTTTGAGTCTTTGTTTCAATCCTGCAGTAACTAAGGCCATTTATTTTATTGTTGTTGGTGTTTTCGCCTGGCTCTTTGCCATTTCGACTAAACGGGACCTCATCTGTTGTTTCGTGAGTTGTCTAGCAACCAGCTGTCTGTCATTCGCTCAACACCGTTGCCCGTCGATTTTTCTTCTGTTCATGTTTCTTCTCACCGACAGCAAACCAGTTTTTCTCCGAAGTGTCGTTTTTTACCTATTTTCCACTTCGATCGCCTTTATTTCTTAAAGATTCGATTTATTTACTATTTTCTTACCGCTTCTTTAGCATTTGTTTGCCACCTAGCACTACTTTTCTCTCAACCTCTGTGATGTTTGTGTGCATATCACTTTTTTTCTCTTCCAACAAATTACTTCACCCTCCTGGAATTATTCAAGAGTAATTGCTAATAAAAAAGGCACGGGTAAGACAGTAGAAGAGATGCCCTTCAACACGCCTGAAGTGCAAGGTTCGACCCCGCTCGGGCACAGTCGAACCTCCCATCACTTCGGGATAGGGAAATGGCTAAGATTTGTTATGGCATCAACTCACTCCAATCCAGAAAAAGCTGGTGAGTGCCTGTGATGAAGATCTGTGAACGCTCTAATACGACTATTCCAGGATTCCAGGCAGAGTCTTCTCGCAAGTATTGAACGCATTCCTAAACAAAACCAAAAACTGTTAAGCACCATCTAAACCCACTTGCAAATTCAAAAACCTCTATGGATGAAGGATATGCGAGAAAAACGAGTCGAATAGAAGTGCTGGGATGCGCTCGTTGTCGTGATTTCGAGTCGTGCAAAATAAAAAAAAATCGCTGTTAGAGTAATATTTCCTGGAAATCCGACTTAGCGCTCGAGTGCGAACAACTGTCACAAACTATCGCGCATTCGTTTCGCGGCCATGAGTCATTATCGTCTCGCGCTTGCGCGGCCGTCTATTTTTTTGTCAGGCCGGTTCAACCAGAGTTCATCTGACAAATTCTTAGGCACAGAAACAAGGAGATAAAGATGAATGTCACCTCATGCTGTTTTTTCCGTTTTTTAAAGTTATGTACTTGTAAGAGGAGGGTACTGTAGCCATCGATTGCTTTATGCTCAATATTATTTGAATATTTTGTCCTACAGCGCTATAAATAATCCGTATGTGTAACAAAAAACTTGTTCCTTCTAATTTTTTCTGCAGCATCTTATCTCTCTTTCTGCTCCTTTATAGAGTCAGATCTCTAACTTCGTTTGAGTGAATTGAAAATCCAATTTGTACAACGTTTAGTGACAGTGAAATCTGAGAAGAACTGTACACGAAAATTGCTTTTTCCTGCCATTAAAAATTCAAATAAAAAAAGATGAATGGGCTTTCGAACAACATCTTCGGGGAAAAAACGCTAACAAGAAAGGACAGTTCATGGCTGAGAACAAGTAAAATAGAACAAGCTGAGAGACAGGCGAAACGAAAGACTTGCATGGTGTGGTGGTGAACACGTTAGCCTCCGGAAAGGGTAATAGCGCATTCGTTCCCCACTGCAGGCACCTGCGGTCCGGAGTTTTGCAAATATCTCAGCGTCATTGTGTGTGGTTGTCTCACACATAATACCCTGCCATGAAGAATTGTGATAGGCAGTAAATACAAAAGTTAACAAGTAAAATATTTTTTTCTACATATTTTTTCATTCTTTATTTCATTTTATATGACCCGTTTCCACGTCTACCGTGCGGATCCCAGCTTCTTCTCACATTCGATTCGTTTTCTGGCATTCATCGATCACGAAGATCTTCCAACTTTTGCGCGTGGTTTCGGTTGCTGCTTGAGGATTTTCATTTCATCTTGAATGTCGTAGAATGCTAGTCGAGCAGTTCTCTCTGGAGTCCTGAGATAGCCGGGCTGGAGCGTTCCCAATTGGAGTGCAGAAAGTGATTCTTTCCCAGACAAGTCCGGTACCAATCCCCCGACCGCGGATTGATGAAAAGGCTTGATTAGCCCGGAGCGGAATCAAACTAGCATCATGCTCCTGATGATGGACATCATTACCCGCCCACTTTCTTTACTTTTTTTTACACATATTTATTGCAAATCTTTCAGCATCATTGTGGTTATATTTCACATCATGCCTTGCCATGAAAAAGAAGAGGCAGTAAATAAAAAGTACTACAAGGTGTTCTTCTTTAGTTGGAATGACCTTCGAAACTCGAACATTTCTGAACCAGATTCAGTTTCATGGGCTTCACATCCCATTGTTACCTGGGTTTGGAGTAACTGGTAGGATTTAATAGGTCTTTTCCTTTACAGTCTGGGGCAGATTTTGGCCAGGCTGGCCTCGGGATTCCAGGGAACCACAATGGCTTAACCAGCAAATCTCCGAAAAATTGCGGTCATGTTTGACGCACGACCAGTGAGGACGGGCTGTTCAAGTATAAAGTATCAATATTATAATACTTTAATTATTCGGTGGAAAAGGCTAAAGTATTAATGAAGGTCAAAGTTTTAAATAGATGGTGGGTTAGGATGCTACGGTCAAACTGAAAGGCTACTCACCGTGAAGTAACGAGTGGGACTGGCCCACGGGTTGTTCACGTGGGGTCGCGGGCACGACACACACCGGGGTCAAAATATCATTTTGAAATAGGGAGCCAGGTCACGTGTGATAGTAAGGCATTCGTCTTTCCAGTTCATCTTTGGATTTTTGAAATTTATCCAAAAACGCTTCAAGAGTTTTGCGCGTTGATGTTTTCGACTCCTGCGCTAGGAGTCGTACAGTCACTTCAAAATCATCGCCGTTGTGCTTTTTGTGCCCTATGCGTACCTAGAGGAGTGTTTTGACGAATTTTAGCTTTCCCATCTAGATGTTCTTTTATGCGGACACAAAGTGGTCTACCCGTTTCCCCAATATAATCCTCACCGCATGCGTTACATGAGATCAAGTATATTATACCTGAACTCATGCAATCCCCGTCTCTCCCGTTAGGACAGATCATACAGTTTTCTGAGCTGCACAAACGATCACAGAGACGGTTGCGAACTAACTAACGGCGTAGGGTATTGGGTGGGATGTCAATAATCGTTATATAATTTTCAAGACCACTTTTTTCTTAAGCATCTCTTAATGGCGTAACTTGTTTCATTTGATATGAAGGGTAGCTTAAAAAGGGATCTTACTTACGTCCGAAACATTATTTTGGGGATCTACCCTACGTTTTTGTTCTAACCCGAATGGCTTCTACGTCGTAGCCATTGGAAATGGCCACCTTTCGTGCCAGGTTTTGCGATTCCTTCCTTTCCTCTTCTCCCGTGCACGCATTTTTCAGCCGTACGGTACATGTTTTTGATAAGTGCTTTTTTTCATGTGCGAAGGATGAGAAGAGAGGTAGTGAACTAGTATGTTCTTACTACTTGGTTTACGATACCATAGCCACTTTCTGAGAGCTTTATTTGGATGCTTAAAAGTGGAAGCCAGTTTTCGGTTGGTTTTTCTCGTGTAGATTTTATGTACTCTGACTGTTGGTTTAACAATTCAAAGCACTCATCCATCTGTTCTTGTGTGGAACAGACGATGAAGCAGTCGTCTATGTATCGGCAGCAGAGTAAGGGTCGGTGGTCGAGAACTGGAGCTTCCACCTTAGACATGAAAGCGATGGCAAGGCTTGGTGCTAAACGCTGTCCCGTAGCCAACCCTCTAATTTGTGCAAAATATTTTCGAGACCACCTGAAGATTGAACAACTAAGACACTGTTTTTAAAAGAGTCATTAGTTGCGCAATCGACAAGCCGCACATTTTTATTTTCTTTTACCTAACACCAAAATGTTTCTAGACCACCTACGGTGCGCGCAACCAAACTGCACGCATGTAATGGAGTCATTCGATGTTACTTCACTTTATACCAACGTGTCGAATGACTCCGCAATGCAAGTCATTCTCGAGTTGCTGGTAGAGCACGAAAAGAACATAAAATAATAATAAGAATATAAAGTATCAAATTTCCTTTGCATTTTACGTGACCCATCATCACATCTACTGTATGGATCCCGGTTCTTCTTGAATTTCAATCGTTCTATCGTGTCCTTCATCCACGAAGGTTTTCTAACATTTCGCGTGTTCTTCTGGCTGCTGCTAGAGGATTTCTGCTTCATTAGCCGAGTGAGTTGATTCTTCTTGCAATCTTGGAGATAATCGTGCTAAGGCGTTCCCATGTGGACTGGAGAAAAGCGTTAAAGAGGGGACCTAACCAACGCTATTCTTCCTGATCGTGACCTTATCGTTAATAAGACACTAATCCCCTGTTATTAGGTCTTTAACGAAGTTAAACTAGAAATGAGAAAGTATTGACATAAATCAATAAAGCCATTTGTGACTTCTCATATAATGAAATCATTATAGAAATTTTAATGATTAAAATGACGACAAATGAGGACGAGTTTTCTGGTAGTAGAAAATCCGTTTCGCGTAATGTTTTCTCCTCTTGATAATGTGGCCATTTTCTAGTTTTATTGCTGCTAGTTCTATGCCACGTCGTACATTCCTATGGTCGGCTCTATCCAGTTCTTCCCAGGAATTTTCTTTATGTTCACAATTTATTTAATGTTATTGTCCAACAGCTATCACGACGTTTCATTTGAATTCACTTGACATCGAATTTCTGACTATTTTTTGTAGTTGATTGTGGCTTATGCTGCATGTAGTGGGCACTTTTCAAAAAAATGGTTTGTTTCTGAATTATATAGATGCGTATTGATCGATTTAGCTTTTACGCTTTCATATTTGTTTGTACAACAGCAGTCAACTCTCACACGACGTCACAAAGCATCATGGACGACAACGGTTTAAAATTTTCTGAGCATATATTGATTGCTCTCCATTTCGTGGTTTGTTTTCGTTAAATATTCGTTCAGTATCAACAGTAGGATCATACATGCTAATGAACCTTACGATCCAAATTCCTTAGTTCCTTACCATTTAACTCATTCATACATTCCCCATGGTTAGATAGAGTGTCTTGCATTCTGGTCTCGCCAACTGAATTATATCTCTACATTAGTTATTTATTGCTTGATACTTGATACTTGAATGGCTCGTCCTCATTGGTTGTGTGGGCGCCAGCATAACCTCCATTTTTTGGAGATTTGCTGCTTAAGCCATTATGGTTCCCCCGGAATCTCGAGGTTAGCTTGGCCAAAGTCTGCCACAGGTCACCACCGAAGGTAGTCGCGGCCTTTGTGGATCAGAAGATTTGCCACCAAGGACTTTAATACCAGGACAGTGGTGGAACCTTACTGGTTTACTCTTAGCTAAGCTTCCTGATGGGAACGTCGGACTCCTTCTCCGCTTGGGAGATACCAGGGGATGAGTCCTCCACTGTACATAGCAGTGCGACACCCAGGAACACCTCCCAGCCGCGATGAGGCGCTAAACTGTTGGGAGGAACTTAGTAAGTAACTAAACTTATTTATTGCACAATAAAAATTGTATTCCACATAATACCCTGCCATGAAAAAAAAGTAATGGACAATAAATGAAAAGCTACGCATTGTGATTTCGACTACACCCTCGGCTTACCTGGATTCAATGCCAATTTGTACTCCCCAGATCATTCCCGTCGACAAATGCTGATGCTGTGAAGCAAAGGCCTCTGTGACGAGGTACTAAGTAACACGTTAGCGGCCAGAAAAGATCATCACGGAGTTGAAATCTGGCTTGTGGTCTGATTTTTGCCAATATCTCAGCGTTGTTGAATTCATCCTTCATTCTTTGATAAACCTATTCTATACGTCTGTCACAGTGACAGTTATCTCCTTTTCCTTTTGCGAAAACGAGGTTTATTTGTACTTCTTTGGCTTTTGTGGGAAAACTTTGCTGATAGTCACTGTGACACTGACAGTAGTGATGAAAAAGACGTATAGCCTCACTCAGCGACTCTGGACGACGTTCCAGGAAAAGTGGTAAGGATTAGGAGATCAGTAGGAAATATCGAACATCGTTAACGAATCGTACCGGACGCACGACAGAAAGATGATGTCTGGTGCTATTGTTACGAATTTTTCGTCATCATTCTACAACGAGATCTTCGTGGTTTTAAACATGAAGAGAAATATTCAACAAGACAGTATCTCGTCTCTAAGACTATTCAGGGTCACTCTCGATAGTGTTAGAGAAAAGAAACTGAAGCGGAACAAGACGCAAGTGAAACTTGACGGCTAAGAGGTTTACCATCCGCTTTGTTGATGACAGCTTACAGTTTTCTTACGACATCGAACTTCTTTCAAACGGAATAGAATTGTCGGCATACAATTCAAATTCAAAGAATACTTTTATGGGTGATGTGACATCCTGTCATAGTGGGTGTTTCTGGGTATCAAACTGCAGTGTAAAGCATACGTTTAGTCGCCTTAGTATAGTCATCCAAGCGGTGGAAGAGTTTGACATTGCCATCCAGAAGGGTGGACATAAGTTTTAACAGAATACGGTCACCTATCCGTGGATATTTAGTCATCAGAAAGGAATAGAAACAGTAAAAAAAGCCTTCGTACGAAAATATAATGTTCTTTGTGTCCATTGAGCTAGCGAGGCCCATTAAGCAGATCTCTTGCACAAGAGAGATGGGAGATTTACGTTTACGACTCAGTTGATATCTGTTCAAGTTATTATTCGATGGATACTGTGGTTAAAGGCGATAGAAGTGATTTTTATGAAGATTGGATGACTTCTGATTTCTTTTTCGTGACTAAATAACACTACTGCTTGCCCATATCCTAGGCTAAGTTTAACGTGACGTGGAACCGAAAGTAAATGATTGTGAAATCCATCAGACAATGTCTGTAAAGTTTTTTTTAAAATCATCTTTATCACGTATATCGCCTACATCGCCTGTGGTCCCGCTAACTATTGGGTAACCCGAGCGAGCAGCAGTAAACACCATTTGTTCCCATCGTTCACCAAAAGTGACGCAAGAGACATGAAGAGTATCACATTCTTGGTACGACATACTCTTTTTTTCATTGATTGGCTATAAAATAACCATTGGATTCTCACTAGCACAGTGTAGATTTACTGGTTCATTCTCAGCTGGCAATCCGAATGTAGAACTTCTTCTTAGCTTGGGAAACCTAGTATGGATAGAAAGTGAATCCCGCTCTGTATCGCCCTTTTATAAGCTCATTTCCTCAGAGATGCGCCATACATTCGATTTCATTCATAGCATTGTAGAGGTTATTGGATGCATATTTAAGTGAGTGAGATCGAACTAACGAAGAGATGTTATATCAGGACATGTCTAACCACTGAGTTACACTAGTGCCAAAACAAAAAATGGTAACCTATGTGTGCTCCAGTGCATTCATTTAATTCTATGAGGATTTTTATTTCATCATTTCAAAGGTGGCGTAGCAATTTCTGTAGTCCATTCAATGGATTACGATCATTCTCAGAGTTCGACAAAACTTCAGCAACTTTTATTGAAGGTCTTTTAGAACCTGGGTACTTTTTAACCGAGGTAAGAAAAAAGGATAAAGCTCTCGGCGTTGATCAATCCCTGAAGGATGCGCCATGCATTCGACTTAAGTATCGTTGGAGGTGATTGGATACATATCTGGCCTTTAAATGACTCGCGGTGGCCTACTGATGTACCGAGCCAGTGCTACTATCCTCCCAGACAAGTCTGGTCTCAATGTGCCGACCCCGGAGGGATGGAAAGCTTGGTGAGCCATGGGTGCGGGGATCGATTCCACGTGCGTGTCGCCTCCGACCACTGCGGCACACGGACCCTCTTTTAACCGAGGTAGTACCTAAAATCTTACGAGGTATTAATTCTCAGCCATTTGTTTGTCAAAATATCCTCATTAAGTTTGATAAATGCTTAGTAATTTATTTACCGACAGTGTTTTTTTTCTGTCAAAAATTCCCCGTTTCATTTCTGATTGATAAGTTCCGAATTATGTTGTTAATGGTTTTTTTTTCCCTTGGCATCGATTTGGGCGATTTTTTTCAGATTTGCATAAGAAAAATTTCAGCTTGTAGACCTATGTTTTCTATCATTCCTTCAGTTTTTTTTGTTTTTCTATTTTTCTGCTCCACTTCTGATGTCATCCCGTTCTTATTCTTCCTTCTATTTCTCTCGCTTTCTGCTACTATTTCTCTTGCTCTCCCTCATCGTATAGTCTTTCTTTATATTTGTTCTTGTTAAGCTAACGGTTTTATTTCTTATTTTTTCTTTACCATTCCCGTCTCTGATTCTCTTAGCCTCCTTCTGTTTTCATTTCTCTCTGTGTCTCTTCCTTTCTCTCCTCCATGACTCTTAATCTCTAAGCTTTTTCTTTCCGATTCATACAATTCGTGAATCATTTAATATTGATCTATGACCAAGAAAACGTTACATGATTGGTGGATGCTTCTTATTAACATTACGGTTGCTATTGGTCCACTGAGACTGAGAAGAGACCAATTGTTCCGTTCATTTGAAATACATTGAAATAAGAAAGTTTTTCTCTAGAAAATCAGTTGAGAACGTAATTCAGACTAGAACTGCAGAGAATATAGTGTATCGTAGTGATTCACAAAAAAGCGGCTCTTAAGGACTTTATGGTGGAATGGTGCAAGGAGAATCAAGTGTTATTTAAAGAAAAAACTTTATTCGCCTAACGTTTCGGCGGCTTCGCGTCTCTCAGAGCCGGATTGATCCGACTCGATGTCTACAATCGTTTCTTCTTTTGATGTAGGCCTTCATGATTGCATCTAGTCGAATCCAGTGGAGCACCGCTCGAATGAAGAAGCTCACTGCTGTTTTATGCAAGACGGCCGTTGTTGACACTGATTGTCTGTCGATAATCCTTCGTTTTTCTATGATCAATCCATGCTGCAACAGTCGGTATCATTATCAGCTAGTACAGAGCGTAACAGTGTTTCAAAAACATCGATCACAAAAAACCTACCTCGGAAGAAGAACGACAATGGATAATGGGTTCGGATCAATCCTGTTCTAAGAAGCGCGAAGCCGCCGAAACTTTAGGCGAATAAAGTTTTTTTATCAGCCTCATATTAGCTTATCCATGGAAGAATACATATTGATTAGTGATGCCGAGGTTGAAGGAAAGTCGGTTTTCGAAATAATGTTTTTTAAAGAGTTAAGAAAAATCCTCACGTACTTGAATATTTTTCATATCAGTAGCTTAAATCCTTGTTTTCCTACATGTTATTCAGACAGGCTCAAGAAAGGCAACTCCCACCCACCCTTCTCCTATCCAGTAACTATGAGTTGTGCAAAGTGTCCAAGATGATAGCTCATGCTGTCACATATCGTGTGACATTCTTAGAATTTCGTGGCTGCTTCAGTGTTTTGTTCTCTTGGGATTTTATTGACTGCTGAGCCGAAAGCGTTCATAGATCCTTGTCATAAGCAAACGTCGTCCTTGTTTGCGACACAATTCCGATCTTTTTTGTCAGTTAGACCAATGATAAATGGAGAAACAGAGGAAGAGGCTAACTTGGATAGTTTGTCTTTTTTGGAAAATCGGTTTTTTTTCCGAATTTAAATGGGTAATATTACCTGTACCTTTGGTGTCTGCTGTTGTCATCCCATTTATGTCGTCATTCTAGGCAATAAATCTTCGAGAATGTACCTCATCTTAACTGGTATTCCATTGTATCGAGTTGAACTTTGAGGTACAGTGTGTTTTTAGGCCCAGCCCACTCATCCTCTTGATGTCCAGCGAGGCTCACCCTAACAGTGAAAGAGTTTGTCATTTCCACTTAGTACTTCAGAAATCTTTAAATCTGTGGAATTAGAATCTTCTGAGAGCTACTTCTAACTAAATTCTATCCAAAAAACAATCTAGAAAAGGCTCACGTACAAAAATTAATCTCTTCATGTGGCTCGACCCAGCTGAGCGCTCACTGAGAGGTTCAGGTGCGTGGTAGGGGAGAAATGAGACCTCTATCTTTTTTACCTTTTTTAAACACCACCGCAGAAGAGTTTCCTTTCATCATAGCTGGAACTCTCTTGATGATTCATCTCTTCACATGTTTTTTTCCAAATCCTGTTGAAATCATAAGTAACTTATTAATGTGTTTGTTTCTTTAAAATTCTTGGTATCGGATGATGATCTGATATCGGACAAACGGAGACTGTTCAATAGTTTGGTTGAAAACCTCGATTAGAGGGCCAGATGCAAACCCCCGTGTATTGGATACAAATTGATCGCTTCACGGTAATCGCAGACGAAATCGTCTACAAATCATTTATCTGTTTCACCTTGTCCTCTACAAGTCTTATGGTACTGTATAAGAGATCCGTTCTTTTTTTTATGAATCCATTTGATCGATTAACTTCTTCCTATGGACACCGTCTGCTCTGATAAATGATTCGATCTTTTAGTCCACGTGAATATTTGTGTAAATCAACTTGTTTTTTCCTCAAAAATATCGTGGAAAATAAAATTTCATGGTTTAATGGTTGGACTGAGGAGGATTTCGTATCCAAATAGTGTGTATTTAATAAGGGTTTAGACATCTAATATCGTGTTGGTCACGTCGAATTCCCATTCCGGTTACGGTATTGAAGCGCTGTTAAAACTTGGCCTTGAATTTTACTCGAGAAAAAAGAAAATGGAGAATAGCAAATGTTGCTATTATAAGTCCAGTTCTTTTTGCATCCACTTTCAGTTATGTTCTTTGCAACCGTTCCTTTTCTAGAAATCGTTTGATTACCGTTGAATATTCGCTACTGGGAATTTTTGTCCCTTTGGACGAGTTTTCATGGTTTCTTTGTTTTGAGTTTTATTCTGCCTTTCTTTTTTTTTCTATACCGGCCGTTTTCTCATTCACGTCTTCGTTTCCTGTGCACCTCGTTCATACTTCATCGCTCCGCTTCTTTCCCTCTCCTCAATGATATCAGTGTTTCAAATCATTTCTTTCAGGGTTTTTTTTAAATTCTGTCTCCAACTTCATCATCTACAATGCTGTCAAGAAGGTGATTTAAAGTGAATCGTCATCTCACCAGCTTGTCATCGTCGAATTAATTTGTCCGGCCGAGATTTTTCTCCTTCCCACAGTATTACCAATGAGCGACATTTTCGAGTCGCTCGGATCGGATGTAAGGGTTTTCAGGAGTTTTTCTTCTTTTTTTTCTATTCCTTTTTACACAAAAAGTTTTACAGTACACTAACGATGATAGCTGGTCTTCGTTTATTAAAACGGTAACTTAACTGAACGACTTCTATTTAAAAAAAATGGCTTTTTTCCTTTATTTTTTTCACTTTTTTCTCTCTGACATCAATGTTTATAAGCCCATAATTTTTCTTATCTCATGACTGTTTCGATGTATTGTTTCCTTCTTTAAATTCTTTTCGATTTTCTCAAGGGTTACATGGATACAGATAAGGGCGGCAGCGTTTCCGCTAGCGGTATTGGAATGTTCGGAATTCATGAAACTTCTCATTTTGTTGTGTAGAGTTAACTGAAATATCACATTGGGATAAGGACTCTCACGCTTGTTCTCAGGGAGCTTATCCTTTACCGTTAAGAGCTCATCCTTCCTTCAGGAATTCATCACCCATCGTTATAGGTTCATCTTTCGTCTTCACTATCTCATTCTCACCATGGTTTTCCTAACGCATTATTTCTAAAGATAATCTTTTCTTGATGTCTTAGTGATTAGACCGACAGGTTTTTGATACATACTCCTTGCGAATGTTGTGATCCGTTTCGTTTTTTTTCAAGGCATTTCCGGCTTTCTGGATCCGATTCGGCTTAGAAGCGATCCCGACGGCGAGTACCTTTGTGACAACAATCAGTCATCGTCATCTCAGCCGACTGGTTCCATCCTCAAACAGTCCTCGTTATACAGTTCATTCATAGCCCAACTTGCTTATTCCACAATGTTCATTTGGTTCTTTGAAGTGTCAAATTTAGCAAAAAACGATCATCCTTGCTTTTTTTTCGCCCAAAACGCTTCTCATTTTTGCAGCACTCGCCTTTAAACTGCAAGGTTGTCTATGAATTTCCTATTCGTGGAATTTGAAGTTTTCCATGAGTATAACATCGAAAGTTTTGGAGCAAATGAAAATAGGTCAAAAAGGAAAGACGTGTCATCCCATTGTGGTTGTTGGTCTATCAGCCACCGAAAAACGTCACTTATCTGAAAGATAGCGGACAATTCCCACGAGACAAGCATGAATTTTTTAGGCTAATTCCCACTGCGAATCTCTTATGAGACCCAAGGAGTTCCTAAGTGATGTTTTCTTGGTTGAAGAGTGTAATGTAGGAGTTAGAAGTACCCTGCAGTGCATAATTGATCTTTGGTTCGATCTCGTGGTCGTAGAATTAAGCTATACACCCATTTGAGGTCACGAAATTGGTGCTCGGCTTTTTTGAGGTTGAAAAAAACACTGATTGAATGTATAGATGCTCCCCAGCATGAGGTGTCACGGATCAATTATGCAAGCAATCGTTTCTGTGACGCTACGAATGCGGTCGAATGCATAGTGCATACGACGTGATTAATGAATGCTAAACGCTTTATCGTTTGTGGGTTACAATTTTGTTAGTTGGCAAGGATTTCTTCGTGCGATCCACTATTAACCGCACTGGCGCGTTTGTTCCCAAGTAATCATCATTGCTGCCAAATTACCAGCCTTCTGGGAAGTTTGGACATCACAATGTGACTAAGATTCCGTCGAGGGATGGCTAGAATTTCTAGAAATGACTCAGGTTAAACTAACTTCCCCGGTGGAATTGTGTAATCACTGGCTTTCTTACTCGCCCAGTTATTTCTTCTTCTTTCATCTTGTATTTCCTTTCCCTCTATGTCTATGTCTTTAAAATTTTCTTTCTATTATCTTTCCCTTCCCTTTCTCCGTTCTTTCTTACTATTTGTTCCAGTTTTTTTTCGCCTTGCTTACTTCTATATGTTTCACATCCTGTCTCTGTCTTTCTGTTCCACCGTTTCTGTTTCTCTCTCTCTCTCTCTCTCTCTCTCTCATCTCTATCTCTATCTCTCTTCCTTACTACCTATTCTGTTTGCTCTTTTTTTGCAATTCATCCCTTCTTCCCTATTTTGCTCTACGTCTCTATCCTTCTGTTTTCTTTTTTTTCTCCCTCTTTATCACCTTATGTCTCTCTATGTATCTGCTTGTCTGTTTTTGACCGATCTAGCAAGCAAATCGGCTTCGTAGCCGGACGAGTTCGTTCTGACCGCAATTTGTGTTTGTCGACGGCGATGACGGCTACCTGACCTCAAGTACTTCATCGACGACTAGTTTTTCTCAGTGAATAGAAAGAAGTGTATCGCACGCACAACAATGTTTGCCTTTTGCGAACACATTTGATCATTGGAAAGTCCTTCAGTGTATGCCGTTTCATTTCTTTTTACTTCCCTTTAGTTCTTCTTGTGAATTTTTATCCTTTTTTTTGAGCCACATCACTAATTTTCGATTTTTCAAAGTCAACATTTTTTTTCTCATAATTTTTTCGGGCAAAAATTTAGTGACATCTATTTTATAGAATATATCTATAGAAAACTAGCTGAGACAGACGAAGCTAAGGAACCGCATGGTGTGGTGGTGAACGCGTTAACCCCCGGAAAGGGTAATATCTCGTTCGTTCCCGACTGCAAACACCTACGGTCCAGAGTTTTGCAAATATCTCAGCACCATTGTGGTCGTACATCTATTTTATTCCGAAAGATTTTCTATCTTTGATTTTTCTCAGAAATTTTTCAAATTTCCTTTTTCTTCGGAAATCCTTCACTTTAGCATTGAGGGAAAGCAAGGCCTTTATGTCGAGAGTTCAGATTCCGGTTTTTTTTTCTCAATTTCCTCGGGGATTTTTTTTCGAAAAGTTCTCTGCCTTTCTCAACTGAATGGGATCATTGCGGTTTTATTCCACGAATGCTAGCCAAGCGTGGCGTGATGACGTCATCATGGTTTATTTGTTGTTTTATTCCTTCCTCTTGGATCTACTCGTTTACCATCTCCTATATCAAATGATCTTTGTTGCCTTTTGCTTGAGTATTATTCTATTTGTTCTTATATTATTTTTATTTTGCGTTCTTATTCAAGTATTTTATTTAAATATTGATTTCTGTTGTCGTTCAGTGCAATATATTGCTTTATTTTTGCCTCATTAGACTAATGGAAGCAAATATCCTTCTGAAAACTTTCCTTTTTCCTTTCCCTTTTCTTCCTCTTTCCTTTCCTGTCCGTATTTAAATGTTGCTTACGAATTTTTATTTAACATTATCGTTTTTTGTATGTTCTTTCGGTACTGTTTGAATTCTTATGAGAAAAATAACATACCACGTCATGAACGAGCATAAAGTAGGTTAAACGAATGTTGGACTGGTAAAGAGATTTTGGGACTTCTAGCTCCTTTTTCATTTTTACTCGATATCGATCGATAGCGAATTGACTCCGAAGAGATGGAGGACGACTCGTACTCGTCATCATCGTGGAGAAGAAATGACAGCTGTCCTTGACGAGGTAATGAACACCGCATGGCTACTATTCATCTTCAAAGGGAGTACTCGGCTAGTGTGCGCCAAATTATTTTCTGAGGATACTGAGGATACGGTAATTGATGACTCTAGTACGGTAAGCCGGAAAATGTCGTAGTTCGATCTTCAACACCAATGCATTTATCTTAACTACCTTCCGTTATTTATCTTCCAGTAACTCCTTTTTGTGAGTTTGACCCCTCAGCTTAGCGGGCATATACTTAATGTTGAACTATGGTGCGTTTGGAACAAGAAGTTCATTTCCGTGACGGAGTTACTCAAGCTGGAACAGATTTCGCTATCTGTATTAGAAAATCTAGCTGTGGATTAATACGTTCGGAAAAGAGCTTCCAGTAATGGTAGAAATACAGTCGTAGCAAAGTAACAGATTCGTTTTTTTTGAAAACCTATAGCGTCCAACAACCGCTTGGGGTGACTGGGAAGGACTCTAGGGGAAGTTTCCGTAGCACTGAAATACCAGTACAATGGTAATTCTGCGTGACTCATTCGACTTGTGAAGCTGGAAGTCACCTACTGTACTAAAAATTCTTTTGATCTCCATCTCTTTTAGAACCGTGCCAGCCGTTTTTCTATCGACTTAACTGCTGTTGGGTTATAGTTTCCCCACTTATCAGTAGTTGAATGCACTGCGTCGAGAAGTTGGAACTTGCAAGCATTTTGAAAAATTATTAGGGTACGGGAATGGGCGTTCCTTCTTTCTTCTGCGAGGAAGATTTAAAAAAAGGGTGAAGCTTTCGGCGTTGATCAACCCCTGAGGGATGCGTCATGCATTCGACTTCATTAAGTATCGTTGGAGGTGATTGAATGCATATTTGGCCTTTTACAATGACTCGCGGTGGCCTACCGATGTAGCGAGCCAGTGCTGCTATTCTCCCAGACAAGTCTGGTACCAATTTGCCGACCCAGGAGGGATGGAAGGCTAGGCGGGCCGTGGTCGCAGGGGATCGATTCCACGTGTGGGTTACAGAACGCCTCTGACCACTGCGCCACACGTGTCCTACGAGGAAGACCTATAGAAATATAAACTTTCATAGAGAAAGAACGTATACGGTATCATGTTATCATATCACTTTTGAGGACTTCAACGATTTTTGTCATTGACTGTACTCAACTAGTACCCAGTGATTCTACCAAGGCAATTCATTCAGAATGTGAGGGCAACCTTGAACTCGTCCAAACAATGGCGCCGCCCCCTACGCTATTTCGTTATAGTCGATTGTCGACGGCGGCGTCGTTTGCGTTCTTTTAATGCCCTCAGATTTTTTTGCTATAATTTGACGTTTTCCACTTTCGTTCTTAATTGCTAGAAATATTCTACATCTAGTACAAAAATTAATATTCGGAATATATTTAAAACACGCATGTGAAAAACTTTCTCGGCAGAAAATTATTACATTTTCGTTAATTGTCGTTAATTTGTTTCTTTTTTAACAAACATATAATTTGGATTTCCTCCCAACCGTTTACCGTGGCTAGGAGGGGTTCCTGGGTGTCGGGTTGCTATGTACAGCGGAGGGATTCGTCCCACCGCCAGGGTCTCCTAAGCTGAGAACGAGTCAGGCGTTCCCATCAGGAAGCCCACCGAAGAATAAACCAGCGCCAGGATCCACCACTGGCCTGGTATGAAACTAGTCACATGGTGGCAAATCTCCCTCTGATCCACAAAGGCGGCGACTGCCTGTGGTGCTAACGACCTGGGGCAGACTTTGGCGAGGCTGACCTCGGGACTCCAGGGAGTCACGGTCGCTAGACTAGGAAAACTCCTGAAAAATGGAAATTATGCTGGGTCTCGCACAATCAGTGAAGACGGGCCATCTAAGTAAGCAAGTATCTATGATTTAATGATCTTTAAAATCTTATTCTCATTACAGTTAAGATCTTATTATTTACAGTGTTTTCAATTATATTAATATATCAGTACTTATTAAGATGATGAAAACGGCTGTTTAAGTACAAGGATGTTCAGTTGTAAGGAAAATCTGTGTAGAGGTTCTAAAAACATTACGGAGGAAAGGTGAATATGAAGGAATAAAGAAGCAGAAATGGCCGAGCGAGAAAATTGTTTAGACGGAATTAAAGGACAGCTGCAATGAATCGTTTCTAATAATTTAAATAAGTTTTGGTAGAAAAAGAGACCTTTCAGCGAACCCTCGGGTTCTTACTGATGACTACATAAATACTTGAATAGCCCATCTAACAATCATGTGGTTCCCAGCACATCCTTTTACTTTACTGATACTTCCACGACTGGGGATGACGCTTTCTTTGAAATTTCCAAAGTCAAATGACGGATTTCCCAAGTCGCCATCACTTACTAGGATTACGACGTAATTCCTGCCATTGATTCACTCCTAGCTGGCCTCGTAGATAGAAATGTTACCCTCATTGTCAGCTTGGGAGAATTTGTTAGGAGGAGAACCCCACTTTTCTTCCGGTTTGTGAGATTCATCGACGTCTCGCTACTGCGATGAGATCGTAGATCAGTGGCGTTAATGCTCATTATAGTTTATTCAAAACATATTGCAACTCATTTGCGGCTTGTTTTTCTATTTCTGCGGTTTCTCTTGGCAATTCGAAAATTTGCGTGGGTTTTTCAGAGTGCCAGTCGTCTGCCTCTTTTTCCCTGAAAGAAATCGATAAAAATCAATGGCACTCAGTGCTCAGACAATGCACTAAATTGAATAGGAATAAGCTAACGGTGTGCTGCGTAGATTCGGAAATTTATTTGCTAGCTGGAACAGTTTGGCGCTGATGCCTTCCCCCATCTCTCAAGGATATCCCATGTACCCCATTCCACTCGTAGCATTACATAGGTGATTTAACGAATAGGTGAGGGATGGTGATAGACTGTACAATTACTTGATGAGTTTACTAAGCCTACTGATATATCAGATCATTGTTTTTATGCTGCTGCGCAAGTCTGGCTTCAATATGATAACCCGGAAGTGTGGAATCCGGAATGGTGAGCGGGGGAGGGGGGATGGATCAAGCCACTGAAAACCACGTAGGCATCACAGCGGTTTCTGATTCACTGCGCTTGTACCCATTTATCAGGATAGGCCTTTTTTTCATTTGGATTCCAAGTGAATTTCTTCAGTCTTTGTCCATGAGTTTTACGGATATGCTTTGAAATGAAAGCATTCATTCCCTACTGACGGATTTTTTGAATAGTTTGGTTTAGCTAGGTTTTCATCCGATATTGACCTTTGAACGCGTTTGCTGCAATGGTTAGAGTTGTTCTGTGATACACACATGACGTTTGATTTCGCACCTTTTCCTTCCTACTGTATCATCTGTATTCTCTCTATCATCTATGATCCCCTTACCTTATCGAATGACTCAAATGGGGAGAAACGGTAAAAATTTCCACTCGTTTCTCCCAATAATGTACCACAACTGCTACTGGCTCTACTTGGTGGAAAATGTCATCGTTCTCCCACAAAATGATTTATTTTAGGTTTTCTTTTGCGAAAAGTCACCTATAGGTAGTTAATTCGTCATCTTCGGGGCTTGGAATATTGCAGGCTGTTCGTCATGTGTTTTCGAAATGAATGTGGGAAGCGTTCATGAATAGCTTTCATGAGCCACCCACATCCCATGCACTTCACTGTCACCGGATAGTCAAGCCGCTCACGTCGCTGATGTACTCTTCCAAATATTTCTTTTTCGGTTATTTTTTCCCTTTTCCCGAAATGTTTATCCCTCTACATAACTTTGCACTTTTACGTGTTACCCATCTGCCAATGGTTTCTACCCTATTGCTTATTGTGAGCTGACAAACTCGTCCAAACAGCATTCTGAAAGTGCAGTGGTATCGTGTTTTCCACTCATATACTTACTTTCTGGGTTATTGTTATAGAAATCGTAAAGTTTTTCTCATCTCTGTATTCATGCTACGTGGCCCAGTCGTTCAACACTTTTTTTTAGAATATAACTGGTCCCTCATTATCTGTAATTTTATTGTTTTTTGCATCTGTAGTTTAGGAATTTTTGAGGACCTCGATTATGTGGTTTTCAATAGCTGAAAAGAGAATTGCAAGGCTTGTAATTTGTGAGAAAATTGGTACTTCAAAGATGAAATCGCTTTCTGTTCTGGTTTCTGAAAATCGTCTCACGCAATGGAACACAACAGTCAAGTAATCCTGGCAAACTAATCAGAGGTCTTCTGACTCGAAATGTGCCAGTTTTTTAAATAATAAGGGATTCGTTAAGATGTTAAGGTGTTCAACCGTTGTTTTCTCTAAGGCATGTAGAAGGATATCATCTAGTTAACCTTTTATTTTCTACCTCGTATAATTTTCACGGCAAGGTGTGATGTGAAATATAACCACAATGATGCTAAGATATTCGCAAAAAACTTGAACCCTCAGGCCAGATCAAGCCACGATTACCCTTTCCGAGGGCTCAGTTGTTGCACATTGCACCACGGAAGCCCTTGCTGTGCGTTTCTCTCAGGTAGTTTTCTTTCTAACGTTGCCATCAGCAATTACCATCAGAAAATCAGTTCCTTTAAAAAAATCAAAGGCTTGCATTTTCATTCCGGTGTCTCGAATATTCGATAGATCGAAGTTGTCAAATAAATAAAATTCTTCAAAAAACAGCTCAGTGTTTTATTAGGACACCTGCGTTTTAAATATGGATCGAATAAAATGTTCGAACTCTTTATCGATCAATAAATATGTTATATGTGTACGTTTTCCAACCGCTTTAAATGTTAAGAGTTTTTCTATTGCTTAAAGCTTCAAGGTTCATATGGTTTAAAGGTTTGTTTAGATTCACAATTCAAACAATCACTTGATAATTTGAAAAAAAGAGTAGGCAGTAAATAATAAGTTAAAATTGTGATTATAACTGCATCCTCAGCTTAACGTGGTTCACTGCCGATTTGAGCTCCCCCAGATCAATCCCACTAACGGGTGATCGATAGAAGTTGTTGAGAGACAGGCGAAACGAAGGACCTACATGGTGTAGTGGTGAACGCATTAGCCCTCGGAAAAGGATAAAACCGCGTTCATTCCCCCACCGCAGACACCTGCGATCCGGAATTTTGCAAATATCTCAGCACCATTGAAATCACTTGGTATTTTTTGCAATTCCTATGTCTATTGGTTTATGTGAAAATAAAGGTCACTAAAATAATTAATACCTACTATATGTTAGCTTCTCTCATTTTTCACACAGTCTTACAGTACTCCTGAATAGTCAGCTGTTGAGAATCAAGATTTATCAGACTGCACGCGAAAACTCGCCCTAGAATTCTATGAGGCCACCAAAATTATACCATTTCTCACTGCTGCTATTTCGTTCGGACGTGTAATTACAGCAGCTGGCTGTATGTGGTCGCCTGACCTCGGTCGTATTCATGTGCATAAGTAGATCCTCAAAAGTAATTCTGTCTCGGTGAATTGTGGGCGGAGGCAGGATTTTCATGAATAACAAAGAAAACGAATGTTTTCTTCAAGTGTGCTGCCGATATTGGACGAGTTTCCTTCGTTACCGTATCTGCATAGGACACTGTATTGATCAGTTTTAGACGACACACTTGGGTTCCATTTTTAATGACCGCTTCGAAATGCTCGCGGTAGCGTACACTATTTTACATATCTGGATAACAGAAACGGCACCGTTCAGTATAACTCGTCCGAATAGTGCTATTTGATTTCATTTCTCGACTAGTGCAACTCGTCCGGAGTTAGTTGCTGTGCTAATTTATGAGCGAATTTGCAGAAGTGGAGATATTGCAAGTTAGCTTCATCAAAATTGTCAGGATAGCAAACGTTGCAAAATGAAAAAACCTCATTAGTACAGTGCAAAATTTCTATGAATAGCCAATTATATGCAGTTGACGAATCCACATAAGTATCCTCATCATAGTTCAATTATATATAGAAAGGAAGCAGCTGTATAATAATATAGCGATAAAATATTGTAATGTACACACCGCTACCGTAATGCTATCGTATCAAACTGCCAAACCTTTAAAATGCAGAGGTAGTGGGAAATATGTGCAACATTTGGTTATAAAGCATTCAGAAACGATTCTACTTAAGTAAGTGGAAAATTAACTGATTGTTTACCATTCGTTCATAAATTTATTTCTGCATATATATGTTATATATACACACTTGTATATATATATATATATATATATATATATACATGTATACGTACACATATACACATATATAGCAAGGAAGCGGATAGCACAGTAATAGTGATGTCCGTCATCACGAACATAGTGCTAGTTCGACTCCGCTCCGGCCCAGCCAACTCTTTCATCCCTCCGAGGTCCGGAAATTGGTGCCGGCCTTGTTTGGGAAAAAAATCACTCTCTGCAATTCAAGTGAGAACACTCCAGCCTGGCTATCTCAGGACTCTAGGGGAAATTGCTCGACCAGCATTCTGCGACATTCAAGATGGAATGAAAAATCTTCAAGCGGCAACCGAAGCCACACGTAAAGTTGGAAGATCTTCGTGGATAACGGATGCGAGGAATATATATATATATATATATATATATATATATATATATATATATGTATATACATGTACATATGGTGCCAATAACGGGATGTTTTAATTATTATGGTAGAGATATGGAATTACATTTGAAACGCTAAGAATAGAGAAGTGTTTTTTTGACATTTTTATACTGTGGTATTAGACTATCGAATGGAAAAAACAATGAACTCTTTCTTTCGCAGTATATTTTTTCATTTCCGTTGTTCCTTTACCAATTTCTCATTGGCGGATACGTTGTTTCGACCACGTGACTGAGTAGTGTAATATTGTAGTTGCGTAATTCAGCTACGTAACGTCCGAGTTCGATCCCACATTCATTTGATAGGTGTCGAAGGTGTAATATGCTTTGCACTGAGGTAATAGATATTGATTGAAAGAGCGTAGATATTGATTGAAAGAACATACCAACGGTTTACCGCTTCATCGTGGCTGGGAGGTGTTCCTGGGTGTCGGGCTGCGATGTACAGCTGGAGGATTCGTCCACTGGCAGGGTCTCCCAAGCTGAGAAGGAGTAAGTGAATCACTACCAGGATCCACCACCGTCCTGGCATCAAAGTCACATGGTGGCAAATCTCCTCTAATCCACAAGGGCTGCGACTGCGTATGGTGGTGAAGACCTGGGGCAGACTTTGGCAAGGCTGACCTCGGGATTCCAGGTAATCACAACGGCTTAACCAGCAAATCTCCGAAAAATGGAGATTATGCTGGGGTCCGCACATCCAGTGAGTACGGGCCATTCAAGTATCAAGTGAGTAAGTATCAAGATTGAAAGGCGCTTGCATGGTATACTACGGAGTTGATTGGTTATTTATGTGGAAACATGAAGCTTTTAACCGAATGCTCTCTTTAGAAATCATGTAGATGATGTCTCCTTCAATATCATTCATCTCAAAGTGAAAGTTTCAAGGTTTCGCAAAGGTTACTTTTATTTACTACCAATCATTACTTTTCACGGTAGGGTATAATGTGAAATACAATCACGATGATGCTGAGATATTTGCAAAACTTGAACACCAATCCAGATTTGAAACCGCGTCTACCCTTTCCAAAGTGTCGCGTATATCGAAGTATGGCACAAAGAATTGTTTTATCTGCATTTTATGGAAGATGTAGGGTTAAGCAGTCAGATGGCTCACATTCAGATGACGTGCGATCACGAGCACTTCTTCCGCTCATTTCAATGTCTAGCAACCATCGTCCACCAACATGGGTTTAGTTGTAACCTGAGGGTCTGTGGTGTTCTATCCTCACTATTCCCACTAGATATGCGATCCCAGCATAGTTTTCGTTAGAATCCTATGGTTACCGCAGTTTTAAGCCTTCCCGATTGCACGGTAGGCAGTTGCATTTGGGTCCTCCTGGATTAAATGAAATTTTTCTCACCATGATTTCAAGAGATCTTGCGAGATAAAAACCATTTCTGCGATTAGTGCCATGACATGAAGACGTAGATGGCGAAAGCGAAGTTTGAAATTTCGTTTTCTACTCCATTGCTCCGAGCAGTACAGTTACAATATTAAATTGCAGATGAAGCATTCACTTCCTTTCATATTCCGATCGTTCATCACCACGGAACTCCTGGCTCAACAGGACGGCTATTTTTCTGTTTAAAGAACTGTTTTATCTTTCTCCAAACTTTATTTTCATTCTATTAAATGACTAGAGCGCGTGTAGCACAGTGGTCGGAGGCGCCCTGCAATGCGCATGAAATCAATCCAATCATCGTGCCCAAGGTTCACCAAACCTTCCATCCCTCAGGGGTCGTCAAATTGGTGCCAGACTTGTATGGGAGGATAGCAGAACTAGTTCGATACATCGGCTGGCCACCGCGAGTCATCCTATAGGCCAGACATGCATTTAGTCACCTCCAGCGATGCTTAATAAAGTGCATGGCGCATCCCTCAAGGATTGGTCAACGTCGAGAGCTTCATCCTATTTAATGCACACGTGGTCGTTAGTTTGATCTCACACCCGGGTTCACCAATGAAAGGCCACCACATGTCATTATGTAAGTCAGGTATAACCGTACATCACGTTTATCACACTGCGGATCTCAGAACTTCTTACATTGGGTTCATTTTCTTTCATTGATCATCATTGAAGGTATTCGAACTTTTTTTGCCTGTTGCTTTGCTTCACCTGCTAAATGAGAGTTTTTTTGTCCTCTTCACCAGTATCGCTAAATGGTGCTCGAATCAATTCTCCTTGGAATACTGAAACAACCGTGTTAGGACATTCGCATATAGATTAGAAAGAGTGAGCTTGTCGTAGACATGTTTGATAGCATTTTTTCCATTTCCGGAATGATGAGAGCTTTAGTGGGCCAGGAGCGAAATTGAACCAGACCCTTGGCGGGTTGGACTGTTTGCGTAATAAGGACGATAACTGCCGCTAGTTTTACCCGCCCGTTTGTTTCTATTGTTGCCAGAAGCTAGCGCAATGCATTCTTAGATCGTCATTAAAGCTAGTCGTCTACCTTTGGATATATCGAGTTGAAAATTGCTGCCTTGTAGGCAGGATTTCCAGGGCCACAGTATTCTTCCAAGTTAGCTATGATTCCTTGCTTAGGTCAATTTTTTTCGATGAGGTTTCGAAGAGAATTAGGGAACTACTTGGACGGTTTTACCTCGAGAAGAACTTCTTCCTGTTTACATTGTAGTGCAATACCATCAAAGAACAAGAGCAAACCGTTGCCATGGTGACGTACTGCGTCATTGTGGGAGTGCATTCGAAGATGAGGACATTTAGTTCGCATAGAAACGATCGTGTTGAACTGTGTCATGAAATGATGTTGAACGAAACTGGCTAAAAAAAACCACAGAAGAGTGTGCCCAATTAGTACCTCTTAAAAGATCAACTCTCAGACGTTTTTTTTTCTCGGCTGGAAACTATGGTTATTCTAATTATTTATTTGTTTTCTCTCCTAGTTAAGTGTCGAATGTATACTGATCAGTTCATATGTACGGTCGATAAAAAGATAAAAAGTGGGATAAAAGCAGAAATGATTATGAGATTTTTAAGAGGGAAGATTATTAGGATTAAAGCGATAGGGAACAAAGCTCTTGGCGCTGAACAAACCCTGAAGGATGCGCCATGCATTCTACTTTAAAGTATCGTTTGATGGCACTAAATGCATATCTGGCCTATATAATGACTCGTCGTGGCCTGCCGATGTGTCGAGTCAGTGCTGCTGCCCTACGAGACAGGACTAGTAGCAATTTCCTGACCCCACAGGGATGGAAGGCTTGGTGGGTCTGGGGTGCAGCATCGAACCAATGTGTATTGAAGGCGCCTCCAACCACTGCGCTACCTGTACCCCATAGGGTTAGCACAGTGCAAACGGGGCATCTTGGTCGTATGATTACGTAATATTGTGGATTTTCTTTTAGTTTAAACTCGCTATGTCCGCATTTGGTTCATAATTGCTGGAATTCTTGTTTAAGCAATAGTTTTTTTTTCTGTAGAAGCGCCTTCTAGTCTAACATTTGGAAACCGAAGCTGATTTTTTCGCAACTGTTGCTAACTTGTCGATAACTAAAGTTTTTTAGAACTTGAGGAGAGGAAATGATGGCAGGCGAATAGAAGAGATTTGCTTTACCTATTTAAGAGTATTCATGGTTCGCTTGAAATTATTTTCTTTTTCAGGCTGTTTAGAACTAGAAAAGAAATCGAGAAAGAAAGAAAGAAAGAAAGAAGAAGAAATGAGAACAGAATCTAAATTTTTGGGCTCTCTAACGAAATCCCGCTAGCTACAAACACCAGCAAAGCAATCAGGGAGCATATCATCGTGCTCTAATGGATGTAATGTCTCTTGTTCAGTTGCTTGCATTCTCGAAATACGAGCTTAAAGGATAGCTCCCGGCGTTGATCATTCCCTGAGGGATGCGCCATGAATTCGACTTCAATAAGCATCGTTTGGAGTTTGAAGATTGAATGCATATCTGGTCTTCGCAATGACTCACGATGGCCTACCGATGTATCGAGTCAGTGCTGCTATGCTTCCAGACCACTCTGGTACCAATTCGCCGACCCCGGAGGGATGGAAGGCTTGGTGGGCAATGGGCGCGGAGATCGATTCTACGTGTGTTGCAGGGGCGCCTCCGACCACTGCGTCACACGCGCCCATAAACACCAACTTGGACAGAAAAAAATGAACAACATCTGCGGTGGCTTCTAGGAAATCAGAATTTCATCGTGACAAAACAGAAAAGGCTTTTGTTCTGTACTAAAACAGTTGTGAGTTTTAACAAATCCTATTGTAATCAGTGATATTTACATTGGGCTAAGACATATTGGTTTAAAGTTGAAAGCGGTGGTCATTTTCGCACTGTGCAAACAGACACCAACTCACGTCAGACCCTAAGTGTAGATAATTTAGTTCCTCGATGCTTTTTGATTTCTTTGAACTTTAATTCATATTTCTGATCTTCTGATTCGTTGATCATACAATCTAAGCTAACCCGATGTGGTTTACCTCATATGGAGGTGGAGGGTAAGCAAGAAGTGGTTATTGACGCAGTCCATCAGGAAGCAAGCCGTTGGTTCGACTCCTTCCCCAACACTGTCATCCAGTTCACTTGGGAACGCCCTAGTTCCTCCATCCTTAAGATTACAAGAGAGTCGGCTCTATCATCATTCCATAACATACAGAGAATAAATCCCCAAGCTGCCGCCGAGACAACCCCTAGGATCCGCACAATAGATGTGGTAACGGGTCATACGAAAAAGGTGTGCAGACCAAATGTTTCGACTCAAAGTATTCAGAAATTCGCTCAAAGATGACTCAGTGTCATTTTTGAGAAGATGATGAAAAGTTTTTCGTTATCAAGCAAGCAATGAGTCACCGTCCCCGATTTTCTCCTACATCTTGTGCGGTTTTCGTTTTCCAGGAAATTTCTTTTGTCTGCCTGTCGTAATCTGGCCTTCCACTCCTGCTGAAGTGAGGACCTCTCAGCGACAATGTCGTGATTGTTCGATTCGGGACTTTCTCCGCATTAGTAGAGGTAGCGTCCACCCGACTGCGCTGAACGAGAGCGGCCGATTCGTCAACTTTTCGCAGCATCTATGGTTTACTGTATGGACGTTTTCGTCAAAGAAATAAGAAACACCACCGCAAAAGGGTTAATTTAACGACAAGCCGCCTTCATGGAACCTGAAAGTAAATAACGAATGAAGTCCTGTTCGCTGAATGGACAACTCATTTGGCCGATGGACGTACTGAAACACTTGAGACTTTTTGAATAGTCGAATATCTCTTTGGTTGGATGCGTCGTGTAAGCTTAAAGTTAAAAGTTAAAGTTTGTTTATAAAGCATAGAAAAAGCCTTCAACATTGAGCTATTTCTTATGGATACGCTGTGAATCTGATTGCAATCGTTATATGCTAGAGGTGAATTAATGCGTATGGAGCCGATAGTCTTGCTTGTGGTCGCCTACTGATGTAGCTCGTTATTTCTTTTTTCATGCTTCCAGAACAGTCTTGTATTATTTGCCGACCTCGGATCGCTAGAAAGCTTGGTTAGCCCAGGGCACGGTAATGAACCAAAGACCACAATTTTTGTCGTAGTACACCTCTAACCACTGCTTTACATGCACCTTTCGTTCATAATGAAAGAAAGTTATCTGTCACTTTATTGACTGTATCATTCCTTCAACTTTTTGCCTTTTTTTTCAGCCATTCATTATAGGTAAGGTACCACTGCTTACAACTAAGGTTTTTAGAAAGCTAACGACTTTCTGTAAGTGGAACTTCAGAGGTAATCTCTGCTCACCAGCGAAAATGGAAGAAAAATGTTTTTAACAATGAAAAAAATTCATTGAAAAACATGAACGAATACTCTTTTTCATATTCCCAGTCCATACTCCTCCTCCATACCACTAACGTCCATCACAACAGTTTTATTTGTATTTCTTCTAATTTACCTTCATTAGGTTAGTGTCAGTTACCGTAACCAGCAGTCAATCAATAGTTTTGCGAATTCTTTCTCCCACGAAACTGCTGCGTAATGGTGGTGGTGGCCTTTTCGTTTCTCTGTGCTCATTCGACATGAATGACAAAGACGCTTTTGTTGCGAGCATGACGATAGAAAAGCAAATATAATGCACCTAACGATTTATGACTGCAGCAAAAGAAACGCCCACCTCCGATACGCGGAAAACTCGTCCGCGCTGTCGTGAAAAAGTGACAAATAGATATGTTAACCAATTGAGTCATACATACGATTCCGTCTACATTTTCCTGGTAGCCTTGAACTAGAGTCCTCACGAATCATGTAGTTTTTGGAGAATCTTTGTATTGTAAAAATACATTTGTTCGATCTACCTCATGTCTTTCTTCTTTTACAGCATTTCCTACACTTAGATTATCCATAGCTATTCGCATGAGAAGAGTTTACAAAGTTATCATCAATGGAGATTTTATGAATATACCATAAATTGCTTCACTAAATCAAATTTCTAGTGTAAATATGGGATTATCGATCGGATACAGCCATGTGGGAACATATTCTAGTGAAGTAGGACCAAATAAAATAATAAAACGATTCGCGTGAAGGTGTTCTTTGTCTGTAAAGTGTTTAAATGGTTGGCGCGCAGTACACATGGGATCGATCCCTGCGCAAATGGCCTACCAAGCCTTCCATCCCTCTGGTGTCGGCAAATTGGTACCAGACTTGTTTGGGAGGATAGCAGCACTGGCTCCATACATCGGTAGGCCACCACGAGTTATTGTAAACGCCATATACACCTTGAATCACCTCCAAACGATGCCTAATGAAGTCGAAGGCATGACGCATCCCTCAGTCATTGATCAACGCCGAGAGCTTTATCCTTTATTCTTCTGTGTTGACAAAACTGTTGAGAAAAGGCTGTTTCCTTCATTTACTTCATTTGTGCGTCTATTACTGTTATTAAAATTCTAGAACCTTTTTTCTTTTTCATATTTCTCAAACTCGTTCCATCTGCGAGCAGATCCGCCTTTTCTTCTCTTAATCTACAGTCCCTTTCAATTGTCGGGAATACGATCTTCACCGGTGTGTTTATAGAGCGCTCCTTCGACAGTAAATCAATAACTAACTTGTTTTCCTTTTTCTTTTAGAAGTGGGACTTTTTGGAACAACTTCCTACCAGACTGAATTCTCATGTCATTTTTAAGACGAATATTACAAAAAATATCGTGATTATACGATCTTATATTATCATGCCGTTATGGATTACTCCATTCGAAAACTAAGCAGATGTCGCTTACCACATATCTGGATCTCTACGTAATACATTTCCTTCAGAGAAGTTCCCAGTTCAGTTGTCCTACCGATCGTCGTTTCAGTAATCGGTTAGCGAACTGAACTTGGAACTGCTTTTAAGAAACTGTATTACTTAGCGGTTCTGGTATTTGACATGCGAAACCTTGTTGACAGGGCTACTGTTCTAATCAATTATAGAATACCAAAAAGATGATACACCTGCATCTGTTGTGCTTCGGGTTTCTGTAAGGGGAAATCCATCAAAAAAAATCTATGCAACTACAAATTACCTGCTAATTACTTACTTTATCAGCAGTTGTTTTTTTCTAAACAAATTTCATCAAACGTAGTCGGTCCATCTGTGGGTATAGTCAGCCCCTTAATGGTGGGATCCACCAGGCTGCTTATAGTTCTTCTCCTAGGATGGTAATATAAAGGAACTAATACGAGAAGTTTTTTGTAACGTGTTACCGAATGAGTGAGTGTGTCCCACTGGACAGGTCTTGTACACGACGAGGACGAATGGAGACTTTACTAGCACCCATTCGGATCGGTTATTAAAAAAAAGGGATTGTGGATGACTTCCCCAAAAAATCAATGTATAGGCCAAATATGCATTTAATCACCTCTAGAATGCTATGTATGTAGTCGAATGCATGGCGCCCCTGAGGTATTGATCAACTCCGAACGCTTTACCCTTTATCCTTTACTCATTCTCATTTTTCCCACCTTAACATGTGTTGTGACTTTCTGTATAATTTGTATTAGTGTTAAGTAATGACGAAACTCTAACATATAGCTCCGCCTACCTTCGTGAGAAGCTCATGCCGGGCCGGGTATGCCGTTCCCTAGCAACTTAATTCAATAATGCACTCTCTCGTCAGTCCACAAGAAGCCTATCTATAGATGGGCGTTTTTTCTTTCATAACTTCTTCCCATTCTACACTAGCTTCCATTCATTAACAATTACGCTAGCTGAAGGCGACTTATGAGTAACATCCGTTAAACATTGCTTTATTTCGGGATCCTTCATTCCTTTTTCTTTGCTTTACAATTAGTCTCCACCAGTAAAACGTTATTGAGAACCATTTACGATCGCTATAACGTTGTCATTCCGCTGATTAATTGCTTGACAACTGGAATGTTAAATCAAGCAGAAATTGGAGGGACTTCGTACTGGTTTCTAATTAGCAGAAGTCATCTTAAATGAATGCTTTCAAATGAAGCTATAAGTTGTTTTTTTACGTTTTCATGATGTTTTCTAGATCATCCAGAATCTGTGCTAGTTTTCTTTAAGAACTTTAAAGACTGACTTCCTACAAACCTCCGCATAAATAGTTGGTATACTTGTTTACACGATCTTATAAACTGATCATTTTGAGCCGAGGTATGTGAGGTTGGTATAGGTCTGCGTTGTCGTTGTCGTTCTTGTTGTTGTTGTTGTTGTTGTTGTTGTTGTTGTTGTTGTTGTTGTTGTTGCTGTTGTTGCTGTTGTTGTTGTCGTCGTCGTCGTTGCTGTTGATGTTGTTGGTCGATGGTTGATGTTTCTGCGATTTCGCCTTCCTCAGAGCCGTGCTGTTACGAGTGGGACATGGGAGTCCTCACATTGGTTTAAAAAGATGTTTATACTTGACACTCCACATTTGAGTGGCCCGTCCTCACTGGTTGTGCGGGCCCCAGCATAATCTCCATTTTTCGGAGATTGGCTGGTTAAGCCATTGTGGTTCCTTGGAGTCCCGAGGTCAGCTTGGCCGAAGTCTGCCCCAGGTCTTCACCACCACAGAGCAGTCGCAGCCCTTGTGGAACAGAGGGAGCTTTGACACCATGCGACTTTGATACCAGGACAGTGGTGGATCCTGATATTGGTTTACTCCTAGCTACGCTTCCTGATGGAAACGCAGGACTCCTTCTCAGCTTGGGAGAACCTTCCAGGGGATGTGCCACGCTGTACATCGCAGTCCGACACTAAAGAACACCTCCCAGCCACGATGAGGCGGTAAATCGTTAGGAAGGGTCAGTTTACAAGATCGTATAAATAAATACTTTTTTTTCTTCAACCCAGAATTTCGCGTTTAGGTCTAACGTCTAACGAATAGCTTTATATAGAAGGTTCCGCTAGACATCACCTTTGTCAACCATATAAGGTGTTATCTCGTTGCTTATTTAATAACTCGAGCGGAAACCTGTTAAGTCTCTATTCGTCTTTCTCGGATGTGCAGCTTAACACGAATTGCCTAATGATGTTCGTTGGCTCGAAGGACGCGAAGAACACCACACTTTTCGCCGCAGGCGCTCTTTTATTGGAGTTTTAATGAGTTTTATAGTTCTTTTTGGAACGGAATTGCTATGACCACCCCGGCCAAGCTCTGCCGTGAGGGCTTGGTTACCACTCGTGGGTGCTAGTCGCTAGTATTGGTTTTTATTGATGCAACTATTGATAGTTTTAGAAGACGTTATCAGATCGTAAAACCAGCAGATATCAATACCTCTTAGAAACGTTTGGGGTTCTGGATCGTGAGTGGAAAATGGTTTTGTCTTCGTTTCACAAAGAGATCCTCATTAGTGGGAAAGTTGAAGTGTCTACAAACGTGACTGACCGTTGAATCCATTTGAAACCGGTTGAAAAGTGGATAACATTATTTCTGATTCAAGAGGATTGAGGTCAAGTGTCTCCTAGCATTTCTGGTTTTCTTGGAGTTTTTGAAAAATTTCCGGTAAATTCTCTGACTTTGTCGATCTTTTTTATTCCCGTGTTTTTTTTCCACACGTTGAGATATTTGCTTAACAGGTTAAATGATTTCTAGTTACCGATGTTTTTTTAAAGAAAAAAAGTGAGTCTAGGTTCTAATTATATGGCGTGTATATAATTGGTGCTTACTGATTATACACATTTCACATTGGTCACATTTTTTACATACGAGCGGATAGCACAATGGTAGTGATGCCCGTCATCACGAGCATGGTACTAGTTCGATTCCACACTGGGCCAACCAAGCCTCTCATCTCTTCGGAGTCTGGAAATTGGTACCAGACTTGTCAAATCACTTTCTGCAATTCAGTTGGGAACGCTTCAGCCCAGCTATCTCAAGACTCCAGGGAGAATTGCTAGACCAGCATTCTACGACATTCAAGATGAAATGAAAATCCTCAAGCAGCAACCGAAGCCACACGTAAAAGTTGCAAGATCTTCCTGGACAATAGATGCGAGGAAACGAATTGAATGTGTGAAGTGCTGGGGTCCGCACAGTAGACGTGAGGATGGTTAAAATAAAATAAAAGTGATAAAAAATATTCCACATAAACTGCTTCGCGACCGCGACGCCACATGACTGACAACGCTTGTTCAAATAACTTCCTTATATTTATTTTTTTAAAACTGGACATTGATAGAGCATTCATCAATTTCTGAGGGTTGTCAGTAAACTTCATCTCCTTCTAATGCCTGAAATCAAACATGTCGTTTCCATTCGGCAAATATTTGCATAGCGTCAGAGCGAAGTTCCTAATCTGAACTTCGATCATGGGGTCTTAGTCGTGGTTTACTTTGTAGGCGAGGTGAGACCTCGTGGCGAGTTCTTTGGCAAACATTCCATTAACAACGGTCTGTTCCGTAAGAAATGTTTATCAAACCATCTAAACAAATTATTTCCAACAGATCAGAGGACTAGTGGCAAAACGGCTCACACTAGATTTTGACACTCTCTTCTTCATCAATGGATCCATTACGGATGATCTTGGCCGTGAAGAATTGTATGGGGCCAGGCACACTTTCTATCCTACTGCTGGTTCGCATAGATTTTCTTTTTGCTTGTGTACATGAGAAAGTCGCGTAACCTTTTCCATGGCCATTACCATGACCATGCACTGAGCGTCACAGATCGAAAGGACATTTGAAGCGTTATGAGCGTTAGGTTTTCTCTTGGACGATAACGATTCTGACATTGGTTTGCTTTGATGATAGTTGTACTTCCGATTAAAGAATTCGTTCCCTTTCAGAACATAGGCTCGTTTCAAAATGGCAGCATTCAAATCCCACTCATCGGGCTCTGCCATGGCATAACATAAGTTTCTGCTAGGCTTTCTAACTCAAACATTTTTACTCAAGTTATCCCGTTTCAGCATTAAGAACTTCTTGCCCTACATTACAATACGACACCACTAATCCCACCTACCCACAATTGGGCGGAAATCACTAGAGGGGAAGTAGTGGTGGCAAGAAGTCATCGTTGTCCACGGTTTTCAACCACTCTTCTTCTGTATCCTGATGATTTTCCTAATCGAGCAGATAAAAAATTTTTTTTCGATTGATGATTTGACAGTCAGATCATATAAAATGCATAGAAGAACAGAGAAAGGAAATATAGAAAACTGGTTGCAATTTCTGAGTGCCTATCTGTATCGGAACATAGACGACCACATTACAAAATGGTTTCACTTTCAAAGTAAGAGAAAGAATGCAGTTATCTTACTTCCTTATTTGATACTTGAACGGCCCGTCCTCACTGGTTGTGGAGGCCCCAGCATAATCACCATTTTTCGGAAAATTGCTGGTTAACCCATTGTGGTTCCCTGGAATCCCGAGGTCAGCCTGGCCATAGTGTGCTCCCGGTCTTCACCACCACAGACAGTCGCAGCCCTTGTGGATCAGAGGGAGATTTGCCACCATGCGACTTTGGTACCAGGACGGTGGTGGACCCTGGTATTGGTTTACTCTTAGCTAGACTTCGTAATGGAAACGCCGTACTCCTTCTCAGCTTAGGGCGACCTTGCCGGGAGGACGAATCTTCCTGCTGTACATCGCAGTCCGACACCCAGGAACACTTCCCAGCCATGACGGGTCGGTAAACCGTTGGGAGGAATGTAGTTATCAAGCAGTAGAAAGATAGCAGTTATTTGTTATCGCTGTTGTTAATCTTTCACATCTGAAGATGGCGCTTTTTATAAATTCTAAGTAATCGTACTTAAAGCGGATATCACTGCCCCTAAGAGGAAAAGAAAAAAATAAAGGAATTCCTTAACACGACGTATTCGAAAATTCCAGTGGAGGATACTGTTTGGTGATAGTGCAGTTTACTTAAACTTACAAAAAGAAAGTAATACTCTAAAACGATCTTGCTACTCCTTTCAATAGCACCTCGTTTAGTTTGTCCTTCGTTTCTCATGAAATAAGGACTACTTTTCTTCTAAAGTAGACAGTTTCAGAGTGAAAGAGAGTTTCAGCCAAGTTACTGGTAACATCATCTACAGTCATGAATGAATGACAGAAATTCCAACAGTACCCTCCAGTGTGACATGAATGTTGGAAATCGTCTGACTTTTCAGGAAACCCGCTAGGCCTTTGGACAGGAAATAAAAAAGTAACATGATAAAAGAAAAAAGCGGTCGCATTAATCTATTCCTTAGGGGTTTACAATGCATCCGACTCCAATCGAGGCTTCATGGAAGTGATTGAGCGCATATTTTGGCTTGAGAATGACTTGTGGTGGCGTAGCCATATATCATGCCAATGCTTGTATCATTTCAGACAAATCAGCCATCAATTTGGCGACCTCAAAGAGATGGTGGACTTGGTTTGATTCTTGGGGTGGAACAAACGACCGTGCGGGTATTGCGGAACACATCCAACCATTGCGCTCTACGCTTTTTAGGGGCGGTAGCAAATGGCTCCTATATAAGAGGGTTACAACAACGCGAAGCATTATCATTCTATTCGTCAAGACTATAACGATGAAGACTTGAAAGCTACAACTATCATCTTATCACTAAAATCAAAGTCACACGTGAAAGAACTTCTTGGACGTGTTTCTTTCATTGCCGTCAAAGTTCTTGAACGAACTGCAAGTCAGAGAAATGAGTATTCTACCGTCATATCGGATATCACTCGCATTCACATCTTTATTGAGCGGTTTTTCAGCCTTGCAATCGAAATTGTGCTACCATAACTGCAAGAAAAACTGCATAAATTTACACACATAATGATGTCCATTGTTTTTTAGCACTTTCTAGAATCCTAACTTAACCCAGTGCTTTTTTCTACAACCTTATTCGACATTTTTCAGGTGGAGAGCCTTCTTCCCCCTTACTATGTGTGTGTGCTTGTTTGTTCGTTTTTTATTGCAAAAATCCCATCCCATCCCAAAATCTAAAGTCGCATTGGTCAATCCCGCTGACATGTGAATGCTGATGGTACTGATCGATAGAACTAGCTGAGAGACAGGCGAAACGAAGGACCTGCATGGTGTGGTGGTGAACGCGTTAGCTCCCGGAAAGGGTAATAGCGCGTTCGTTCCCCACCAAAGACATCTGCGGTCCGGAGTTTTGCAGATATCTCAGCGTCATTGTGATTCTCGCACACATAATACCCTGCTGTGAAAAATTAGAATAGACAGTAAATAAAAAGTTAACATTGTGATTTTCTGGTCGAGTTTAGTTTTTCGTTCAAGGCTGTCTTAATATGCAATATTTAACAAGGAAGAAATGATTAGTAGAATAAATTTTACAAAAAAAAGGTAGAGAAAAGTTAGAATGACGAGCCTCGATTGTGAATATTTCATCTTTTGGTTTTTTTTTCTGGAAGGAGGATTTCGTCATGATATCACTCCGTTATGGATAGCTCTTTTCTTGGTGAGAGCAACTGTCTAAACTTTTCTCTGATGACGGTTCAGTTTCTCATTAACGGTAAAAAATGATTGTCAACTGTTTGTTCAGCTCCTCCATCAGCAAACACAGCACCCCACTTTTGGTTTTGTGTCAATTTTTCCCTGAATTCGAAGATTTTTGAACAAAATGAATTGATTTCGATTGGCCTTTCCCCACTCTCCAGTAACCCAATAGCTCCATCCAACTTGTTCTTTTTCTTTAGATTGTTCAACTTACACAAAGTTGTTACCAAACATTTATTCTGCTGACGTTTTGACGTCTTCGTCTTCCTTAAAGCCGATGATCCGAATCGATGGTCCACAGTCGTTCGTCGTCTCGATATAGTGTCTTCGCCGCCGTATCGAGTCGAATCTTCTTCGCTGAAGAACAATCTGAGCAAATTTATTGATTATTCACGCCGAGGTCAAGTGAAAGTTGGTTTAGTTAGGTATTTTCTTTTTTGTACGACATCTCCAAATATTGGTGCTATTTCTCTGATATCGGTAAACTACTTTATTGATTGCTTGTCCCGAAACTGCGGGTTACGGTAGTTAAGTTTCTTCATGGAGTTGTGTTTTATTCATCAGAATTGATTCACTTCTACGGTAACAGTGTTATCAGTCAGCTGACAGCACAATGTTCTGTTCAGTGAATAATTCTCAAAGTTCTTCCTTACCCAACAAACTCTTCACACAGCTATTTTTCCACTGTCACGGTTTACTGTATTCTTGAAGATTTTTTCTATGATTTCACTAGAAACACCTATCGTCTCAGTGCTTATTCCATTCTTCTTCGGGATACGGTATCGTCAATGGCTGGCTAAAACCGCAATTAGACCTTTTTTCTCATACGCTAACAAGTTTTTATATTAACGTAAGCTACGTAAATCTTATACAATTACGATACTTTGTGGAGCAAACGTTACTAGCTCCATCAGCATTTATTTTTCACGTATGAGCTTCTTACTATGATTTTTCCATTTTCCTTTTGTTAAAAGATTTTTTACACAGTAGTCACGTCATCCGCCAAGGTGTTTCTTTTTGTGACGAAACATGTCTATTTTTACGTACTAAACAGTCGATTAATCCATTGAAAATTGCTCATATAGTTTTTCACCGGGCGCGTGTGACGCAGTGATTGGAGGCGCGCTGCAACACACACGTGGAATCGGTCCCCGCTCCCAAGTCCCACCAAGCCTTCCATCCTCCGGGGATATCAACACTGGCTCGATACACCGGTAGGCCACCGCCAGTCATTCTAAAGGCCACATATGCATTCAGTAACCTCCAAACGATGCTTAATGGTGTCGAATGCATGGCGCATCCCTCAGGGATTGGTCAACGCTGAGGGTTTTATACTTTTTTTAATTTTTCATTGTATTTAATAAAGTCGGAAAGAACTCAAAGGCGAGAAATGTGATTTTCTTGTTGTGATTAACATTTTTTAATGATGGAAGTCCATGAGTTCGTCAACAATGAAGAGAACAATCCTCTTAAATCACTGGAACTGTCACAGTGCAGTCCTTTTCCTTTCTCGTAGTCTCGATTTTGTTTTCGCTTCGCTTCATAGTAGGCCTGCTGATAAGTCATCTGTCTGTTTATGAAGTTCACAGTATTTAAAAAGAAAGCAAAAATGAATAAGTGTACAATGAGCACGCAGGTCTTTTATCTTATCACTAATAACGACGAAATGGCTGATATTACTATCAAATATCCCAGATCACATCTGTTGGTGTTGGGGCGAAATGATGACAACAACTTCAATTCGCCGACAAATCCGCTGGACTCGGCCAATCAATTCATTAGTGGATTCGATCGCTTTTTAGCTTTAATCATCTTTTAGCGTAGAACTCATAATTTCCTTCTTTTTTGATTAGTTGTTTAGGTATGCGTCTGTTTTTCTCTCTCTCCCTCTCTTTCACACAAAAGAAAGTACTTCAAAGAAGCTCTCAGATTTAATATTGAGGGAATCACCAATTTTCACTTATCATTTATATGATTGAACATCAACGCTATTAAAAATTCAGATTTTTGCATCGCAACGCAACATTCGCTGTACAGCATTCAGGCGTTCGTTTCAGGACTCTCCCATGCGCTTGCACGGTTCGTCGGCAAGCAGTGCATCTGTGGCAAGTCGGTTATACGGTACTCGTTCGCGTCGTGATTCTCTTGGCTCGGATCCTGAACTGATTTCGTTTTCCGATTCCGATATGCACGACATAACAAATCAGGTATATCTTTTTTTTATTTCAATGTCTAAAGAAACACAAATGCAGGTGTCCGAAAATCCTGTTACGGTTGGCATTCATTCAAAGCGTTCTTATGATGTTGGCCATTCTATGTGATTATGATGGGCCTTGCGGCAATTCATACCTTTTCAGTCCATCTTCTCTTTATTTTTCTCAAAACACGTTTGTGTAAAGCGTTGTCCTATGGTTTTCTTCATCTTTACATTTCTTTTTTTGTGGATGTAGGCCATTCAGTTACCGTATGCATCCGTGTAAACTTGTTCCTGAATGTGATTCCGAGATAAGCGAAAGCTACAAGTCAATCCAATGTACAATCCAGGAAACTTAAAGCTCTTCAATTGAAGACACGTTTATCTCATGAATCATCCATAGTTATTTATTAATTCAATGTTGAATTACCAACACTTTTTGTCTTGTACTTACTTACAAAACTCATAAGTTACCGTCCCTTGATGATTTTGCTTTCACCGGTCCATCATTGTTCGAGGTTAGACCGATCATTAGTTGTTCAGACTGGCCAACGGATAGAGTAACATGGTTTTTAATCCCAATGCATTCTTAGTTGTTGAAACACCTTCCATTCCATCTTACGAACACCTAGATGTTCCTGGATCGTCTACGTAACGCGCGTCCTAACAGCACTTACGCGATGGAGCGCTTCGACTTTACCGTCCTTTACTGAAATGTGTCGAAGTACTCCGCTATGCAAGTCGTCCTCGAACTCCTTATACAACACTAAGGAGCAATAAACAAATATTGCTCCACGGTGCAATAGTTGATGGCCCTCTTAAAGAAATGCATAAAGTGCTCAATCTAGAGATGGTACAGAAATTACTACGCACAAATGAAAGAGCTGGCAATGAGACTGCGACTGGCGGCAGGTCTTGTCATTGCATTTATGTCTAAGGTGGAACCAGCAGTAACCGATCTCTGGCCATTACTCTACCGTAGATATATAGACGATTGCTTTTTCATGTACTCCACACAAGAGGTGGACAAGTATTCCGAGTTATCGAATGAAGAGTAAAAGTACGTTAAGTTTACCTGAGAGAAACCGAGAGAAAACTGGCTTTAATTACTGAGCATTAAAATTAACCTATCCGAAAACGGCTACATCACGAAATGATACCGAAAGGCAATTAGTAAGAAGATACTGCTTCACTGCCTCTTCTCTCACCCCTCACACAAAAAAAGTACACGCGTAAGAAACATGTTTCGAACAGCCACGAGCTTGCGCACAGGAGGAGAGTAGAAGGAAGAATGCTTGAAATTGGAGCCTCAAATAGCCATTTCGAATGGTTACGAAACTGTAGCTCCTCGGAGTGGCTGTAGGGGAAAAACCACGCCAACGGTAATTCGAACAATAATAGCCTTCCATTTATGCTACTCTTTATTACCAGTGAAGTAGATTCAGCTATAAAATGTTACCTAAAATGGCCGGTCTAGAGAATTCGGTGGCAGTGATTGAAATAATCGAACACTCAGAGACAGCAGCTACTTCATAACGCTAGTATGGCCGTCCAGGCAGTATGAACGAAAATTTGCATCATATCCTCTAACGGTAGAGATGATGATTGCATGAGTTCGAGTACGGTTTATCAAATCTCTTGTGAAGGGTTTTGGGACGAATATATTGGCGATATGGGTAGACCAATGCCTGTCCGTATAAATGAACACCTAGTCGGTAAATTTAAAATTAATTAGATATTTTAACTTTTTATTTGCTGCCTACTACAATTTTCATGGCGCGGTATTATGCGAATTACAACACAATGATGCTGAGATATTTGCAAAACTCCGGGCTGCAGGTGTCTCCGGTGGGAAACGATCCCGATATTACCCTTTTCCAGGGGCTAATGCGTTCATCACCACACTATGTGGGTCCTTCGTTTCCTTGGTTATCTCAGCATCACTGTGGTTAAATATATGCTGCACAAGGCGCGCGTAGAACAAGGAGACACAACGGGAAGGTTTCGAAATAGAAATTACCATCCTCGCAAAAGAATCAACATCGCCGCGCAAAACTCTCGAAGCATTCTGGATAAGCTTCAGGAATGCAAAAATGAACGGTAGGAAGGAATATCTTGTAATCACGCGTGGTCTCACCCAGTATCTCGAACTGGTATTTTAATGTTAAAGAGGCACATCACTTTTCGACGTGAACTCTGTATGGTTGGTCTCAACGTGAAATACTCCATGGAAAACTCGTAGAAATGGTGAACGTGCGAGGAATCTACTTTGTTTTCAATGTGATTGAAGTATAGGTTTCGCAATTTTTCTGTGGTGGTTGTGCAGGACTAACTGGATTGCAGTAAACTTGGACTTCCTAGGCGCTAAGGGAGACGAAATTCGCCAAAATTTCGGGGTTTTGCTAGTAAAGAGTAGAGAAACAATCTCATTTGTACTTATTAAGTGGGTGGCGAATTACTGTCACTTGCAATCTTCGTTTAGCCCCTTTGTTATCGATCCCTACACCTAGCCCAGCGCCACGTATCCTTTTTGTTAAGCATCTGAAAACAGTTGTTGGTGTATGTGTTTTTCTCAGCTGGTTCCTCTGTACTTAAGAAAATTTCGATCATGAAATGAACATACGGATCGGACTGTTTGTTTCGCTAGTGCACTTTCAGTCAATAATGCATTCACTTCATTGTTTTACTATTCTCAGCCTAACCAATTCTGGCCGTCAGTTTCTATGTTTTCACTTCCCTTGTCCTCTACAAAAATTGTCCCAAAATTTCATTGACCTTGTCATGCGATAAGAAGATTATCAGCTTCATCGATCACGTGATTTTCAATGATCTGGCGTTTAGGCCGCTGATCGTTTTGATTTTGCTCCAGTCCTAAAGTTAATCTGACAGCTGGCGAATGCAAACAGCACCAGCTGGTGATTTCCCGAGGAAAAAACAACTGTTCGATATGTTCCTTGGAACCATTGCACTGCTGCAGGAAACACATGTTCATTTTCTGATAACGTTTTTCATTGTTTCGGTGGGCCATTGGCCATTTGTCATCAAATCGTGACACGCTTATATCCTTTAGATTTATGCACTTTACATAAGTCGAACTTTTAAAAGTCCTTACATTTCTTGCATAAACTCTTTTTTTTCTCTCGAAGTTTATTGATAGATCGTCTCTAATCGATGTTAAAGCGTTATCGAACTAATGACGCGCGCTATCGCTAGTGCGCGTTAGCGCTGATGGACAGGAAACCAGCGAAGATCTAGTGTAGTGTTCAACAGAGATAGCAAAACTTGACGGAGAACAGAAGAGAGAACTTTTGTAATATTTGATTCTCCTGGGCCTGTTATTTAAATAACGATTGTGTGGAATATTCTTAAATATACTTCATTCACCTCAGTGTTCTTCTGAATTGCATTTTTTGAATACAGAAAACAACCCAATCCTGTAGAACTTATGTGAACTAAGCAATACATTATGTGTATTTACAATATATTTGCCATATCACGAGCGTGATGCTAGTTCGATTCCGCTTCGGGCCAACCAAGCCTCTCATCCCTCCGGGCTCGGGAAATTGGTAGCGGACTTGTCTCGGAAAAAAACACTCTCTGCAGTTTAACTGGGAACGTTCCAGCCCGGCTATCTCAGAGCTCCAGGGGGGAATTGCTCGACCAGTATTCTATAACATTCAAAATGAAATGTAAATCCTCAAGCAGCAAGCGAAGTCACGCGTAAAGTTGGAAGATCTTCGCGGATGATGGATGCGAGGAAACGAATTGAATGTGAGAAGTGCTGGGATCCATACACTAGACGTGAAGACGGGTCAAATAAAAAAATAAATAAATAAATAAAACAGATTTACAGCATGTATTTTTTTCTTTGATAAGCTTACACCAGGTTAATAAATAATCTTCATTCGGCAAAAGTTCCAACATCTTCGTCTTCATCAAAGTCGATGATCCTAGTCTATGGTTCACAGCCCTTCATTCCTGTCATGTGTGGTCTTCGTATTCGTATCGAGTCGGATCTTTCACAATGAAGCATCTCTCGAATGAGGCACACTCGCACACTCACCCGGCAATGCTGTTTTTATATAGAACAATGGATATTAATAACAGTTATTGTCCCGGCGATAACGACTTGCTTTTCAGGGATAATCCACTCTGCAGAAGTCAATGTCATTATGAGCTAGTATAGAGGATCGCAATATTTCAAAACCGACTTTCCTTTAACCTCGGTATGACTAATCAGTCTGAGATTCCACTTATCACTGTGGAACATCCGACTCCATACGACAACGAAGACTCCATATCGAGAAGGCGAACAACTGTGGACCATCGACTGGGATCACGGCTCTGATGAAGATGTCGAGACGCTACCCGAATAAAAATTATTTATCAACCTCTGCTTATTAAGGAAGGAATGCGCATTGATTAGTCCTACTGAGGTTAAAGGAAAGTCGATTTTGAAATATTATATTTACAATTTTTGGAGTAAATGTAAAGAATACGGTCAAAGATATGTGTAAATGCAGTAATACAAGAAGGCCTGTGACCCAAATGTAGCTCATAATGTCCAAATAATGTTAGTTAGGTCAAAAAATTGCGTAAACCACTTCCGCTTTGTTTTGCCTAGTAGAAGAACAAATAATTGGAAAAATGTGGAGTTTTTTTTTGAAAATATTCTAGCTGTTCAAGACTAGGTTTCCTTAGAGGACATAGGATTCTTTTCAAATTTTTCCAGTAATTAATAATTATGGAAATCAATACTTTTGATTTCTAGCTTGAAATATGAAACATTCCGACGAATGGGAAACGGAAAATTCCTCCAGAGAAATAACAGTGATGTTTTCCATGTTTTCCAAGTTCTTTAAGTGCTGAACTATGGCCAAAGTGCTAAAGTTCAGTGAAAAGAGTCTTTCTGAGGTCGAGCGATTTTGGATGGCGCTGATTCGTTTTTTCTTCCTGCCTTAAACATTTGTAAATTGCGCTTGAAACCCATCAGTTGGATGGAATGAAACATTTCGGATTTCATAACTGTTGTGTAAATTGCGACTCGCCGCTAAATGTTTTGTATTATTCTGTTCACGTTTAAGGTAACGATGATCTCGAAGAAGTTGTCCGAAATGGAAGAGCAGCAGTTACACAGTAACGATGAACGCGGACGACTTCGTACTGAGAACGCTGTGCTCACCGAACGGGTTCATGTGCTCGAAGAACAACTTCTCTTAGCTGAGCAACGGTACGAACTGTGACAGTAACTCGTACATGGGCGGGGTTTGATCTTGATGTCGTATGATAGGACACCTACGCTTCTCATAAGCAAAATTTCAAAGCATGTTGACAACTGAAAACTATTTGCGACGATTTTACTACAACCGTTATCCAGGTTTCTAGTACCGTTAGGGTAAAAAAAAAAAAACTGGCTGGGAGAAAGGCAAAGCAAGAGCCTCAGTGGTGCAGTGAGTAACACGTGAGCCCCACAAAAGGTAATTGCGAGTTCGAAGCTGCTCCGGGAGTCCACGTTTTGTGAATATCTCAGCATCGTTTTATTGCAGTTAGTCCTTCTGTTTGATCCTTGTTCGTTGTAATACTGAATAACTGTCCAGTATCACATATTCTGCTGGTAAAACCCGTCCACTTAACAAAGCCTGAGACAAGCGTTTTACATTTACACTTTACGAAAACATATCGGGTTATACAATAACAAAGAAGTGGTTCCTGGAGAATATTAGCTGCTTATGTCTTCTTGAAATGGGCTAAAATAAGATTGGAATGAATGAATGAGTTCAGATTCCGAGAACAACTTCAAGAGGAAAAAAGCCGAACGAAGGAGTTACTTCAACGACTAGAACGGGAAAAGCTGTTTAGAAACGGAAAGTCTCACACTCAAGTATCAAGTTAGTGAAGTGAAGCAGTTAAGTTTAAAACAGTGATGAAAAGTTTCGCTTAATAAGGGCACAAAATAACCTAAATTGAATAATGTGCAGGAAAAAAATTGCCCTTTGTAGCTTTCGGAAGTTATTTATTCAATTAAAGTCACTTATTTAGTTTGTCCTCACTTTTTTTACTTTTTAATTCCCTCTGTAGCGAAAAAAAATTGTTCATTATTATTATTATTATTATTATTATTATTATTATTATTATTATTATTATTATCATTCAGATGCTGGAGAAAGATTTACAAGCAGCGAAGAAAGATGCGGAAAAAGCGCGAGAAGAGACGGCACGAGCTCAGGATACTGTTGAGGATCTTCGTGGACAATTAGTCGAAAGTAAACTCCTAGTTGAAGACCTGGAGGACGAACGAGTAAAGCTGGAAAGGCAATTCAAGAGGTTCATTGTCACCCACAGTTCTTATTGCAGCCATAGGAATTCGTGCATGAATCACATATGGATCACACTATCGTCAAGATTCCACGTTTTCTGCGGGCATTTTTCGTAACTTGTTCGAGAGTCTTCTGCCATTTTTACTTAATTCTATTTGCAGCATTAATTATTACATATAGGTTCAAAGAAGAAGCTCAGCAGGACATCGACAGTAGTTCGGAAATGGTTGAAGTGCTTACTCAACAGACGGAAGAGTTACGACGAAACGGTCCGCATAGACAAGGTTCAATTGTTGAGCAGGTCAGTCAGGTGTTCGTCTAGAGAAGTGAAAAGGAACGGGAAAGAAATGGAAGAGAGGAATAAGAAAGATAAAAGAAGCCGAAGAGAGAAGCGTTTGGAACTTCCATTCCACGATCAACAATCTGAGCCACACTCTATTTTCTCATGGTTTTTCTTCAAATTTTATATTTCCTCGCCATAAAGTTGCGGTTATTTCCAACACTTTCCAAAACTCTCCAACATGCTGTTTTTAACTGTTGCCCTTTCTTTTTCTCTTTTAGGAAAGAACAAATACTTTTCATTCATGGAGTTTGTTTCAAAAGTGGGGGAGACAAATTTTCTGAAACTGCTTAGTCATCCTATGGAAGCAAAAATGCTCTGATATCGGTGAAGAATGTTTTTTTAAGATTAGCGGTCTTGAGGAATCACTCGAACAAGCTCGTTCCGTTATTCGCGATCTACAACGTGAACGTGACGATCTGCAAGCCCAGCTACTGGCCACCAGTGTAGAACGAGGGCGAACCCTACTGGCGGATCAGCCGTCGCTGGCCGACGAGCTGATGAGTGGAGGCGGAAACTCGGAACAGGTCCATAACAAACTTTATTGCTAGTGGGAATTTTAAATATTGAAGCAAGGCTTTTGAATGACAGAATATTATGTTGTGGCAACTTGGTACGACGTCTTTTTGCCGTCATGAATTGAAACCAACGCGTTCCATCCGTTGTGCCCGTAAAAGCGGCAACAAGTATTCTGTCGTTAACAACTATCTTAGCTTCGTTCATACCGAGATTAAATAAAAGTCGGTTCACAATGTTATCTTCTCTTTATCATTTAATCGGCTAGAGAAACGTGCAGCAGAGGTATCTTATTATCCTCGTCGTCGGCAATCATCTTTATGGCAAGTCGAACAAACTCATCCAAAGTATACTTTTCCTTTTGAGAATTGTAATTTCTTGAGGATCGCTTACGTTGGTGCACTGTTGATATAATATCTAATTGGTGCGAAAGATATCGTTCCAATACAAAAGTTGTAGTAAAAAGTTGTTTTATCGTGAAATAAACAAACAGAAGTAATGTGTATTGGAACAAATGCACGATATCTTTTTTTCCGTCAAGCTTTCACGTGGGCATCGAAATCGACATGTATTGCATGTCGTCTCTTGTTTACCTAAAATGAAGTGTTTTTATTTTGAAGATTCTGGAAGCGCTTCGTGAACAAGAAGTCTGTAATCAAAAACTGCGGGTCTACATCAATGGTATTCTAATCCGCGTCATCGAGCGACATCCGGAAATTCTTGAAATTGGTAAATATTCACAGTTCTTCTATATCTATATTTCACTTCAAGGGCGCGTGTGGCGCAGTGGTCGGAGGCGCCCTGCAACACATACGTGGAATCGATACCCGTGCCAACGGCCCACCAAGCCTTCCATCCCTCCGGGGTCCTTACATTAGTACCAGACCTGTCTGGGAGGTAGCAGCACTAACTCGATACATCGGTAGGCCACCGCGAGTCATTGTAAAGGCCAGATATGCATTCAGCCACCTTCAAACGATGCTTAGTGAAGTCGAATGCATGGGGCATCCCTCAGGGATTGATCAACACCAAGAGCTTTATCCTTTTCATCCTTTATATTTCACTTCTTCTCACTTACTGTGTAACATTTATGATACACAACACTCTATTCGCCAATTGATTAGCACTAATTGTAAGTGACAAACAATAGAGCACTCATTAGGAAGAGAAGAAACTACTTAAAAATGCCTATTTTGGCAGCATTTTATGGAATTCAGAGCTCTAGAGACGTCGTTATAGGTGAACAGAAACCACAGCAGTCCAGTTGACGGTGCGCCGGAGCAGCCACGAACAACAACGACGCCACCAAGACGCAGTCGGTGACGGCATGTGAATCACCGACGGCATCGTCGAGGTCGACGACGTCGTCGATGTCGCTGTCGACGCGGTTATCGTCATATCTGCCGTCGTCGCTTCTACGTTGGGTTTGACGACTATGCGTATATGATTGCAGGCACTGTTATCGTCGTTGAATTGTAACATCTGGATAATAAGGACAAGGATCAGGGTCACTAAAATGATTATGATCGTCGTCAACTTTTCTATCTATTGGCTAATACGAGGGGAAACAGAAGCAAAATGGAAAAATGTGGAAGAACGAGACTCGTATTGAGTTTTCTATTTCACCTTACTATTTGCTGACTCTGTTCCATCGCGGGTTATCGACGTCCTTGTTATCTAAGAATAACATTCCAATCGAGGCTGCTCCTATTTCTCGTTCTTTTTTCTCTCTTTATCGGTTGTATTGTTGTACATTAAAGGATAGAGTATTTATTGTTCAATATTATAACGAATATTCCAGTGCGAAGAAGTAATTTCCAAATTAGTGCTTCGTAGAATTTCGTTGGTCGTATGAAACCAAAAATGTTATTGGCCGGTATGAAAAATCCAGTTCACGCTGATTAATCAAGATTTGGCGCACGCGAAATTTCACCCTATAGGGCGGGCCGTTTTGTTCCTCTATCGTACGACGCTGCGCTTCAGTCTAGCCTTGAAGTGTCCAGTGGTTGGATATCACATCGAATTTCCATTTCTACTTCTGCGTAATGCGTAATGAACGTGATGATTTACTGAAGTGAGGTACGGGATCATTGCTGTGGATATTTCTGGAATTTTGCCGCCCTATAGAATGGAATCGACTGCGCACCTTCTGCGTGGGCGGGCACAGGGTGTTGTTTTGCTGTATTTTTTAATAGATTTTCTGAGTCTGTGAGATTATGACCGTTTCTCGACTAGGAGGTGGATTACGCCAATTAAAGCAATTTCATTATTACATCTCCGACCCTTATTTTTCTCTACACTTGCCTTTTCACGAAAATCTTTCTTCGCTGAATGTGATTCTGTTGTTGTTTATTTTTCCTTCACACTATTCTTATAGTCTTTATTTCGAAGTGTTGGTTGCAAAGGTCCTAATTCAACACTAAGCAAATGTGATTTGCTTGGGAGAATATGAAGATGCAATACTGATCTAGAACTTCTTGCCTCTTCTTTCTGTATTGGTGCAGCTAAGCTTCTTTTCCCATGCCGAGAAACTTATTGAGTCTCGTTCTATGTCCTGCTTTGGTTTCTGTGTTTATTTTCCTTTCATTCTGTTTCGTTCTCCATTTGTTTTTTCTTCTTTTGCTCTCCATCTCTCTGTCAAATGTATAAAATTTTAACATTTGTTCAACAAACGGTTGTGGATAAACGTTCTTAGAAAGTGTTTTATCTAACTGAGCGTAACTCAGTGACAGTTCGCTGTCACAGTGTTGCTGTCATACCCAACACCGGAATCACTTAAATCAAAACAACTCAAAGTATTATCTATTGTTGCCCTTATGCTTTATTTAGCCATTATGGCTCCCTGGAGTTCCGAGGTCAACCTTGGCGAAGTCTTCTTGAGGTAGTCACCACCTTAAGCAGTCACCATCTTCGTGGATCAGAGGGGGGATTTGCCACCGCGCGATTAGTTCGACTCAAGAACGGTTGTGGTTCCTAGTATTGGTTTACTCTTAGCTGAGGTTTTGGATGGAGACGTCGGGTTCCTCTTTATTTTTGTTGGTTGGGGATGAACCCCCTGTAAATCGCAGTCTGACACCTAGAAACACTTCCTTTCCACGATGAGACAGTGAACCATTGGGAGGACATGTGATGTCGGGTTGTGTATATAGGTGTATATATGAGTAAATCTTTTATTACATAATTAAATGTTTAATTGTCTTTGCATGTAGTTTTGTTTTGTCAAAATTATGTCTTCGTTCTCGAATACGAATTATTTTAGTGGAAGAGCTCTCCCATATGCTTAGGACGAAGCTCATTTTTAGTAGATACTGTATCCACTTCTTTTTCTAAAAATTTTCTTCCTTTTAATGGGAATTAAATGTCCTTTAATGAAGAATGAAAGTGAAGCGAATTTCCACGAATATAAGGAGATTTTAATTAAGAGAGAGAAGCCTACACTATAGAAGAGTAAACATGGATTCGTTGACGTCGCAGCTTATCACTCTACTAGTAGGCTTATCGAGAACCGATTTTAATGCCAGATGGATGGATGCGGAATTCTGAAGAACAATGGCGTAATTCGGAAAGAGAAACTCATGAAAGTAGTATGATCCGCTCGGAATTGAGTTAAAGACGTGATGATGAAGTGGACGAAAGCTGAAATAGTGTGAAGAAACCTTAAGAAATCTGTACTATAAAGCTGGTTCCTTAGCAGTGGCTGTTGTGCAGGAGGATTCCCTAGTTAGTCTTTCCTTACTAAGAAACATGAAATGCATTATGATTTACAGTCAACATTTTAATGAAGATGTCTAAGAATTACAAGTTGATGACCTCCTTGGTATGCGCTTAATATAGTAACAATTTCCTGAATACAACCACAATGGTGCTGAGATATTTGTAAAACTCCTGACCGCAGGTGTCTGCGGTGGGGAACGAACGCGCTATTACCCATTTCGAGGGTTAACGCATCAACCACCACACAGTGCGGGTCTTTCGTTTGGCTTGTCTATATCCTGAATAGCTTCTTATTCTTTATATTATTGTGTGTCTCACATTTTACCTATGCTTACGCACGCTTTGTACCGCTTCCACATAAACACTCTGTGTGAGCTTTTTATGCAGCCTTCACATCTACATTCTTTATAAGCTATTTTACAGTCTTGACGAACCTTCTGCGCAAGAAGCTCTATCAGGTTGTGCTAGCGAGAAGCTGTTTAGAACCTCTGCCTAAACATTAACTCAAGTTTCATACTACTACTATTCCCCCAAAATGTCTCATGTGGCAAATTCGTACAAAGTCGAGCATTCTACCTTAACCAAGCGGTGGCTTCCTTCCATTGATTATTCGGTGTCGAAGACCGACTAAGCGATAGATATTCCACTGGCCAATTAATATAATTGAAAAATCCTTTTAGGACTCCGACTTGCTAGTGATAGTAATGTATGCTATTTGTCGTCATATAGACTTGTTTCACATCTGAGTTAACCTGATCGCAACACCATTGATTACGCAAGAGCTTAAATCTTATGTTAATTAATCATTTAATGAGATAATACAAAACGACTTGCTTCATTAAACAACCGTGTACCATTTGTCGTTTTATTGACCGTTAAGCGACTCTAATGGGCATCAGTAAGGCCTCCATTGATTTTTTGTTATCTTCTAAAATCACTCAATTCGGCTTCCTTCCATTGACGAATATGACAAGGATCATGTTTTCGTTCGTGCGGGAAAAGTTATAGGATGATATGGTGTTAAATGTCAATAAACCCTCTTAGACATACGCTGTGCATTCAGCTCCATTTGTAACATCGTTGAAGTGATGGGAACGCATATTTGGCCTACGCAATGTGTTGGCCAGTGATGTTTATCCTCCTAGAAAAGCTTGGTACTAATTTATCGATCCAGAAGGGATGATGGGTTTGATTAATGCGGGCGAACGATCGAACCAATGAAGTATGTAATGCAGCCTACCATCAGAACGCCACATATATCACTCATATGGAAACGCTGTCTATGAAAAAATTGATCTCATTTCGTGTAAGTATTGTTCTTTGGTTGATTAAAAAAGAATGTTGGCTATGCTATTCTGCATCCTTGCATTGTCTGGAAGATTCTTGTCAGTCTTTCTTACTGTGTTCTCACGTGCCGTCATATATTTTATCAATTCCACAAGTGGTTTTTAACTTTGTTATCTGAATTACCATGGATCTGGTGGGTATGATAATGTGGTTTTCTGGATGTTGGGCAGTTCATCCATTTAATGAGCTCGAACCAAATCCAGTGTAGATCTTATAGCAGTTGTCGCAACTGTCCCATTTTTTTCGTAGGTTCTTCAGTTCATTCGTCCAAAAAATTATGTACCCTTAAAAGGGTTCTTTTTAAAAAACCAAAAAAACAATAGCAGTAGTAAAAAGTAGGAAGGAAAAGCAGATAGGAAGGATTTTAGAGAATGAAGTCGTAGTTTCTTTTTGTCAGCTAACGATTTTCCATACCGGCCATCTCAAATGAGGTCTACTGAATCTAACGTGCTAAGTTCTCTGCAACATTTTTTATCACAGATTTCTGATAATCCACCTCTATCTGACGACGCGAACAAGACAACTTCTTTTAATTTTCTTTCCTTTTCATGTCCTTATTCTTTTCATTTTCTCATACTTTCTGCTTAGCTTCATCTCCATCACCGATAGGCACATTTAACATGTCAGCTCTTTCTAACTCTCATCTTCTGCAGTGTTAATGTTTTTAGATTGCTTTCACGAAAGTCTTAGAGGCTTCTGTTGTTACGATGTAACATCGGCAAAGTCCTCTCTTACTCACTAAATCGGGGCTCAATCGTAACTCATTAACTGTAGTGTTTTCCTGACTAGCATTAGTGCATGAAAATAAAGAAAAAACACCTCTAACACCTCAATCACTTTGATTGCAGCTGTCAGTTTCAATAGTCATGTCACTCATGCGAGGTGACATCGGTCGCCGTGGTGACGATATTCATCGCCATTATCATCGTCGCCACTACAGCCACCACTGCTTCGTCTCAGGCTTGCTGACCCTAATTCGGCCCGCTTGGACATTGACACATCGAATCACTAAGATCTTCACGAAGCCTCTTCTTACATGCTTCAACTATGTTGATCAACATAGTGCATAGTCAAAGTGTCTATATTTTATTTTTGGTTTATTGATAGATTTACATGAACTTCACACATGTAATACTACCTATTTCTGTTTATTTATTTTCGCTCTGTATGACCCGATTTCAAATGATGTCTCAATCGCAGCATTTCTTTCATTCGTTTCGCCACCTTGTATCCACCATCCACGAACGTCTTCGGATTTGCGTGCGCGTGTGACTGTCACTTGAGAACTTCGTATTCTTCCATGAATATCATGAAATTGATTAGCGAGCTTATTTATGATGATCCCAAATGGAATCCTGAGACAAGTCTAAACGAACGTTCCTGGGCCTTCATAGCAGGCAGTTGTCGATCTTTGGGGATCAGAGTGAGCCTTTCCTAGACAAGTTTGATACCAAATCAGCGAATGTGGGGAGAGGGCAAGCCAAGGTTGTGTGAAGCGGGGTCAAACCAGCAACCATCCGTGTATTATAGCATGGCACCTCTAACCAGTGCGCTTCCCGTCCCTCTATTATTTATAGATTTATATATAAAAGGCAAAGCTCTCAGAATTGACCAATTCCTGTAGGATGCTCCATGCATTCGACTTCCTTAAGCATCGTTTGGAGGTGATCGAATGCGTATCTGGCGTATATAGTGTCTCATGGTGGCCTATCGATGTATCGACCCAGTGCTGGTATCCTCCCAGACAAGTCTGGCACCAATTTGCCAAAGCCGGTGGAATGGAAGGCTTGGTGAACCTGAGGTGTGGGATAGAATCCAGTTGGGGGGGGCATCTTATTACTGCGCTAGAGGCGCCCCCTATATATATATATATATATATATATATATATATATATATATATATATATATATATATATATATATATATATATATATATATATATATATATATATATATATATATATATATATATATATATATGTATAAATAAAGATAGAGAGATAAAGTTCTCGGCGTTGATTAATCCCATAGAGGCTTTGCCATACATCAGACTTCATCAAGCGTCGTTGGAGGTGATTGAATGCATATCTGGCCTTTACAATGACTCATGCAGGCCTACCGATGCAATGCTGCTATCCTCCCACTAGACAGCTCTGGTACCAATTTGTCGACCCCGAAGGGAAGAAGGGCTTTCTGAGCCTTGGGCGCGGGGGTCGATCCAGTGTGTATTGTAGGGCGCTTCCGACCATTACGATGCACACACCCCAAAAGGGTATATAAACGAAATAATTAACAATTAAATGGATATAGTAATAAAGCTAATTACTAAACTCATAATAAAGCTAATAACGAAAACGCTCGCGAAAAACTCACAATACTGAAAGCCTAATTTTTATTAGTAATCAGTTGAAGTGTTTTCTGATGCATTACTTCTACATTATGAAATGCACTTATCATTGACACTCCCTGCAAGCTGTAATTGTTTTTCGGTTCTCTGCAAGTGAACTGCTAGGATCCATTGGGCTTATCCTCGATTAATTCAAATTCTTTAGCTGAACCAATCTTCCCTACTGTAGTCGTTTTGGAAAATCTTAACCGTGGAAAACCTGTAATTCCGTCATAATCAACTACTAACTCAAGCTAGTACCACTAAAGTCTTCATTCTTTCTACCTTGACCAGTACCACTGCTGTCCTATGGGTCCTGGGCCATCGTGGGACATGTGTGCTCATCTATTTTCAATCTTCTTTGCAGAAAAGCCGCCAAGATGAGAGGAGAGAGAGCTCATCGAGCTCTAATAGAACGTAGGTTTGGTCTTATCTATGCTTCCTGATGGAAGCTTTGACTCCTTGTCGGCCGAATTGACCTTACCTTGTGGTTGAGTCGTTCGGTTTACATCCTAGTTCAATACCCGTGGAAACCCCACAAAGACAACAAGGCCTTTTCCTGATTAAGGATGGGGATCAGGAAAAAAGAAATGGCAGCAATATTTTTTCTATATCGACTTTCGTTTAACCTGGGCATGGCTAATCAATATCTACCTTCTTCTCTGTTGAGCTTGCACGAGGTTGTTACAAATATTCTGTATTTGCCATACGTTTTGACGTCTTCGTCTTCTTTTGAGCTGTGATGACCTGACTCGATGGTGAAAAGCAAATTATTATCGACAGGCAATCAGTGTCATTGTCATCAACAACCGTCTTGCATAAAAGGACATCGCCGAGTTAGGGTACATCATTCGAGCAGTGTTTCACTGAAGCAGATTCTACTCGGTCAGCTACGAAGGCGCACATGGCCGGGACGAAGACTTGTGAACCATCGACTCGGATCACACCAGTTCTAAGGAAGACAAAGACGTCGAAACTTTAGCCGAATGAAAACAGTTTATAACAAACTCGTGTATGCTTGTTAATTACGAGAGCAGAAGTGACGATACTAAACAGTAATACATTTTCTTAAATGATCTTTCACATGTTGTGCAGATTTCAGCAGTCCTTTCATTCAGTTTGTTGTATAGCAACCGTCGTACACGAGGTCTTCCTTCGGATTTACGTATGGTTTCGGCTGCTGATTGAAGACTTCACCTTTTTTCATAAATAATGGTAACTACTCATCAAACTGATTCTTCTTTGAAATCTGCCATAGCTCTGTTAGACCGTCCATTTGATTATGGATAGTAGCACGGTTTTCCAGGAAGGAGCTTTTCCCATGTATGCAAATTTGTCAACTCTGAAGAGTGGAAGGCTTGTTGGCCGAGGGCGTCGTTGAACAAGCGGCCATGCATGTATTACCATTCACGCGCTTATTACTAATAATAAAATAGTTGGCAATGGAAATCAAGAGAACAGTGTTGTTCTTACTTTCCAAAAAAAAACCACAAATATAAGTCAAAATTTTGCCACATCAGTCAGCTATAGGAACTCTAGATCGCACTGATTATTATTATTATTATTGCTTTTATTATTATTATTCTTATTGACGATGACGGGTGATTGCTGTTGGCAGCGTTAGGTAGGAAACTAAGTGAGAAACGCCAAGCAAGGGCCTCCGTGGTGCAGTGTGTAAAACGTGAGCTAGAAAGGGTAATCGTAGTTCGATCTGGCCAGAGGTCTAAGTTTTGCGAATATCTCAGCATTGTTGTGGTTGTATTGTTGTTATTACTACTACTTTTATTATTTACATGACTCTTGGCCACATCTTCTGTGCTTATCACACCACTTTATGTATTTCATTGGTTTCCTCAAAACCATCATCCACGAAAGGATTTCGAACTCTTTTCACGTTCTTTCTGCTGCTGCCTGAGGATTGTCGTCTTTACGAATGTCGTTGAAAGCTGGTCGAGTCGATTATCGTTGTAATCTTGGACTTAGCCGAGCTAGGACATTCCCACCTAAACTGGAGGAAGCGCTGTGGGTGGAACCTTGCTTCGTCATGAACTGCATCACTAGGCAATTCAATGCTTTTATGAGTTTCTTTTATCAGCTCCTTGATCTATTGAGCGCCAGTACAGAATTCGGATGGCGTAGCGATGTGGGATGGATTCAGGCGAAACCGATGTTACTTGTTGTGGACGAATGAGAGATTCCATCTTGTCAAGATGATGGGCCGATTGCATAGTGCAAAAGTCGAACTAGTGAAAGCATCTATGCACTGTAGTCTCGAAAGTGTTGTAGTTCTTTCCTAAGTCGTTACCACATGTCACCTAAAGACTCCGCTGTTGCCAATATGCCAGAGATTCCAAGGAAACTGATCTGCTCCTTGTAGAGCTTGCAGATGGAGGTGTCTAACTAGTTGTCGACAAGGGAAATTTTTTATAGGATGACCTCTCGCTGTACCTCGCAGTTCAATACGAACACTTCCGACTACTAATGAGTTTAAGGTTAGCAAGAAATCCATGTAACTGGTGAAGAAATCGTATTTTTTTATTCAACTCAGTTGACTGTTCGCCCATATCGGCTTAGTAATGAATTGAGAAAGACTACCACTAGTTAGTTTTCTTAAGAAAAATCAGCGTCGGTATGATGCTACATGTCGTCGAAGCATAACATCTTCGTTAGCTGACTTCAACGAAAAGCTGCCGTTCAGGTAATAAAAGAAAATCGGATTTGTTACGACGACATTGCCACTTATCTTTTAATAACTAATACCTTCTTGACTTTATTAATAATAGTTCGCTCACTTTTCCTCGTTCTACTGACAAGTATTCCGCCTATATTATTATTGTCTTTTCCATTACTGTTGCTATTAATATAGGGGCGCGTGCGGCGCAGTGGTCGGAGGCGCCCCGCAACACACACGTGGAGTCGATCACAGCACCCGTGGCTCACCAAGCCTTCTATCCCTCTGGCTCGGCAAATTGGTAACACACTTGTCTGGGAGAATAGCAGCACTGACTCGATACACCGGTAGGCCACCGCGAGTCATTTTAAAAGCCATATATGCATTCAATCACCTCCTAACGATGCTTAATGAAGTCGAATGCATGGTGCATCCTTCAGGGATCGATCAACGCCGAAAGCTTGATCGTTTTAGCTTTGTTAATATTGTTACTGTCACCACTGTTAGTAATTTTGTCGTTATTATTGTTATTACCGCCATTATCACTTCGTCTCATCTTATTCCTCTTGTTATTTTTCCTATTATTATAACTACTGATTTATATTGGGTGTTATTACACCATGCAGTAAAACTGGGTGGGTGTAGCGCAGTGGTCATAGGTGCCCTGCAATACACATGGAATCGATCCCAGCGCCCAAGGATCAGCAAGCCTTCCATCCCTCCGAGGTCGGCAAATTGATACGTCTTCTCTGAAAAGATGGCAGCACTCATTCGATACATCGATAGGTCAACGCGAGTCATTGTACAGGCCAGATACGCATTCAGTCACCTCCAAACGATGCTTAATGAGGTCAAATGCATAGCACATCTTTCAGGGATTGAACAACGTCGAAAGCTTCATCCTTTATTTATCACATAATCATGCCATAGTAATGGTGACGCAAGCTTTTTCTAATGGAAAATCTTAGTGTTCCCAGTTTATCCATATCAATGGGTGCTAATTTTACCGCATCGATGTTTCCCGGAAAAATCATCCTCTATTCATCCTATAATTTCCTATTCGACGAGGACAAGCTTCCTGCTCGAAGAACAAACGGATGTCAAAGCTATTTAATATCGCTTTCATTTATCTCAATTATCCTATAAAGTCATAATCATTAAACTTCCTATGTTGTTTCAAAATTGTGTGAAAAGCTATTAATTCACCTAAGCTGCGATTTCGAAACTTTTTCTTCTAGTCTCGTCCTCTCACAAGTATTGAGCTTTCATTTGACCATAATAGTGAAATGAAACTTGAAGCTGACGTTGATCGACCAGCTTGTAAGCCTTATCCTCTGCGAATTAGCTGATGAAGCAATCTGAAAACTATTTTCTGTTTTAACGCGGGCATCTAGAGAGCATCATCATCATCTGTGGCTGGAGGTGACGTGTGAAGAAAACGTCGTCTTTGGCTCGGGTCCACCCCAGGGCCCATCAACCCTCCTTCCATCCCGCCGAGTTGGACAAATTAGAACCAGAGTTGTCTGAGAGAACAAAACAAAAACACTGACTTGATATATCAATGGCTCCCACACCAAGTCCTTATAAAGAACGAATATGTATACAATCAGCTCTACGGTAGTGACCTCTACGATGTTCCGAATAGCCTTAAATGCAGCTGCATGGACATGTCTCACACAAAAATGAAGAGAAAAACAGTAGTTTTTTTCAGCGCACATCTCTTTCTAACCTTTATGTCTTCTTCGTCGTAATTTAATATTTTTTGCAAACTTTGGCTTTCTAAATATTCTCGCGATTATCCTCCCTACGAAACCTACAATGTAAGTTTGATTATTTTCTTCACTAAGCGATGTTAACAACCAATTTTGCGTCGTTTCAACAATTTGTATTCAGAAAATAGCCAAGAGAAAAAATTTCGCTGCTTCGTTCGATTTTTTGCTGCACAATTAATTACAAAAGCAAAAAGGAATAAAGCTCATGGCGTTGATCAATCCCTGAGGGATGCGCCATGCATTCGACTTCATTAAGCATCGTTTCGAGGTGATTGAATGCATATCTGGCTTTTTGCAATGATTCGCGGTGGCCTACCAATCTGTTCAGCCAGTGCTGCTCTATCCACCGAGAGAAGTCTGGTACTAACTTGGCGACCCGATGGAATGGAGCCTTGGTGGACCTGGGACGTGGGTATCGATCCCATGTGTTGCTGGGCACCTCTGACCACTGCGCCACATGCGCTCTATTCAGTCGTTACCAAATGAATTTTGAGAACAGATTACCACATTCGTCTAAATTGCTTTCTCAAATCGCCACCTCGTCCAAGATCTCATTTCTTGCGGAAAAGAGAGAATGCGGCTAAGTTTAATGAACGATGTCCCAATATTAAAACGAACTGGGATTTATTTACACCATTAGGCGAGTCCTAAGAAGATGCCGTTATTGAAAACATCGACAACGAATACGACCGTTTTACTCAACATTTTCACGGTTGCACTATCAAAACTAAAAGTAGGAATGTCACCATGAGACCACTGTCTCCAGAAACAGCAGAGCCGATACGCCAGCGTGGAAACGCACGGGCTACAGGCAACCCCACCAAGTCACGTCAGAATTTCCAAAACACAGCAGGAGAGAAGAGCAGCAGTTAAGGTCAAAGCTGCAGAGGATGGGGAAAAGCATTCGCAAATCCCAACGAAGCTTCGCGAATTACAAGACCAAGATGATTGTACTCCAACGCCCAGATGGAACAGTTACAGCATCCAGAAAGGCAATAGAGAAAATCATTCACCAACACTACTCAGATCTCTTCGATAGCCACATCCTCCTTCCCCTCATATGAAGTAAGAGGAGGATGGATATGTCGTACCAGAGGTTCTTCCTTCGGAAATCCGACATGCTATCTCTTCGGTGAAAAATGAAAAATCTTCAGAAAAAAAACAACTGAAAAACAGACTGGCCCGGATGCAGACGTCACCTGTCAGAATGCAAGGTTCCTACTCAATGAAAGAGCAGCAGGACCGTATTATTGTTCAAGAAATTGGCAACCCTCTACTTACTGTATGTCGTCTGCAAACACTTCACTGAATTCATCATAAACACTACTGACAGAGCAATGGACGAAGGAGAACTATGTGAACAAGCAGGGTTTCGAAAAGGATTCAGTACGATGGACCACATCCACACGATAACAAGGCTCATTGAAGTGTCGCGATAGTACAAAAGACCGCTCAACACATACATGTGATCGATCTCCGCCCCCAGTGCACCACCGAGCCTTCCATTCCTCCGGGGTCGGAAAATGGGTACCAGACTTGTTTGGGAGGATAGCAGCACTGGCTCGATACATCGTTTGGCCACCGCGAGTCATTGTAAAGGCCAGATGTGCATTCAGTCACCTCGAAACGATGCTTAATGAACTCGAATGCATGGCACATCCCTTTGGGATTGATCGACGCCAAGAGCTCTATCCTTTATCCTTTATAAATTGGTGGGCTTACAATTCCTTTGCATTAGTAGACATTAAGTGGAAATTATTATGATGTGGACGAATTTCTGTCAGTTTATCGTTACTTACTATCTATTCTTTTTTAAGGCAGGCTATGATGTGAAATATAACTACAACTATGGTGAGATCTTCATAAACTCGGAATTTGCACCTCCGGACACCTGTGGTCCGGAGTTTTACAACTATCCCGCCATCATTGTAGTCATCCTTCTCAGCTCATTTGTTCTCCTCCCGGGTGATCGTTTCAGTAATATGCATGAAAAAAGAACTTTTTCGGACTACCTCATTAAAGATATTCATAAGTCTCAGTTACAGCCACTAACTATGGGACGAGTTCAACCAAAGTTTAGTCGAATGAAAGGGCAACACTCTAAAGGTCACTCAGTAGGATCTCATTGGTGGCCACTCGCTATCGCTGTACTTGCCGAGATTTTCTCATCGAGTTCCGTCCTTCCTTCATTGTGCATAACGATGAATTTCCGCTGAATACTATCAGGTCCTACTCAGTTTGCCTTCCGTATGCCACTACCGTCACCGCCAATCTACTATTGTCGCATTCGTAACTGTCAGCGAACTTGTGGACTCGTTCATCGTGATTCGACTAAAAAGTAGGTGGAAATTTCATCACTTTCGAATTTCTGAATTCAAGCTGTTTCAAATCTGAATCAGTCATTAAGGCATTTCTGTCCATCTTCCAAGAAAAACTTTGTTCTTAAAATGCAGCATCCTCATCATTTAGATAGCGGGGAGTTCATATTCCAGAAAAACAAGAGAATTTTCCAGAAACCTTTAAACAAAAGGTAAAAGACTGTTAACTGAACGGAGGTAGAAAGGATACGCTAGCAACAACTCCAAAAATCGATAATATTAAGAAATCAAAATTAAATTACTTTCGAAACAGTTCTTTAATTAAAATTAATTTAAAATTCTTTTAAAATTAATTTAAAATTAAGAGACACATTGCGGCCTATCGTGTTCCATTAGAGCTTTCTATTTTTACTCCATTTGCTAACGTTTTCAATAATACTGTTTCGAAAGCACTTTAGAAACCATTGGTGGAAGTCAAAATGTCCTAAGTTTTGCTTGCTTTCTATTCTTTTTTATATGACAGGGTACAATGTGAACTACAACCACGAGAATGTTGAGATATGAGCAATACTCGAACCTCAGCTGGGCGTAGAACCCGCGATTACACTTACCAGGGTTGTGGTGAATAGCACGTGAGCTTCTGGTAAGGGTGGTCTTGGGTTCGAAGCCAAACTGAGGTTCTGAGTTTTGCTCATATCTTAACGTCTTTTTGGTTTTAGTTCATGTCGGTGAAATAAGAGACTCTAGAAAAGTGTTTAATTGTCCTCATAATTCAATTGTTAGGAGATGAAACGAAATCTCACAATGGAAACGTTTTCTAACCACTAATAATCGCCTTCCCCTTGTTATTCTTCACATGTGTGTTTAATAAGTAGGAATAAGAACTGAAGAACACCTCCTTAAAATTTGAAATTATTGATTGATTCCTGCCATAATCATAGGTAATAGGGGGAAATTTTTTGCTTCTGCTTCCATTTTCAGAGCGACTACCGTTTTCGTTGAAGAGTTTGTCGCTAGACAATGTGGAAAAAAGTGAAAGGTAAAAAATTTTTGAAAATCAGTCAAGGATCTGAATCTTCTCCAAAATGATATCTGGATTTAACGTGTTTTTTTCCTTAGAGCCACTAAAAAGGACAACAACGAATAAGGAACACAAAAAACGCGTCAAAAGAAAAGGTAAGTATTGATTTCAATGTTAAGCATATGGTCCTGAAATGCGGGAAATGAGAAAGGAGGTGGTCACTGATTTTGTGCGGAAAAACTTCATGTGAATGTTTTCCTGCTCATCGACAACGAGTTTGTGTGAATTCCTACTGGTGAAACGAAAAATCTTTCGTTTCGATTACTGCTTCATATCATATAGAGAACAAGAAAAATGTTCTTTAACAATTAAGTTTCAACGTTTGCGGAATTCTACTCATACATGAAAGGGAGTAATTCAGCCGGTTTGAGTTGACACCAAGTAGTCATTTTCTAACATCAGGTTCGGTTTGCGCAAGGATATCCTTGCAGTACTTATACGCTTAATTCGCAATGCGTAGAAGAGCTTAGAGAATAAATACGATATGAAAAACATCGAAGATACTAGAAGAATGGGGTCACTTTGGTAGAGGGCAATTCGGCTGCTACGAATTGGTGCCAACTCGTAGCAAGCGCGGGAGAAAATCAGCCATCAAATATATGTGGAAACCAGATGGATTTAGGCGTTAGACTGGTAAGTTTTAATATGACATTCACACCCATGTCAATGTTTAACCCACTGCTCTCTCCAAGAAAAGGTGAGTGCAATGCAAAAGTATCGGAGCAGTCGAATATGAGTCGTGCTGTATTGTTGCGTCTCAAACCATTTTTGTTCATAATCATGGAAGTTCCTATGTGGAAATTGATATTTCTGGAACTAAAACGTAGTAGTTTCAGCGCCGGCAAAGGAGAGGAAGAGTTTGACCGACACTAACACATCCACCTCAACTAGCAATGGAACATTTGGCCGAGGTTAGCGAACGCCAATTTAGGATTGAAACTCTTGGAATCACAAATTTCATTTCCATTGTCTTGACAACGAAGTCTTATTGATTTTATTTTTACCGTTATTTCCACTTAGTGCCACAAAATAAGGATACAAAACAAATAGAGACGAAGCAACAGTTCTCCACATTTGAAGAGATTATGGATCGAGCTGCTAGAAAGGTACAGGATATCCTATGGCACTTTCTGTTAACCCTTTTTCCGTTAATACATTCCATTATCATTCAATGGAATTTCGCTTCATCATTTCTCTCTCGGTAGTTTTATAACTAATTATTGACTTATGCCGGTCTTCTATTGGTCATTTTTCTGGATCGATTGAAACTGCGTAGATTTTTTTCTTCTTTCCTTAACTTAGTGAAGATCTAATGAGACATTTTGCTGAATGTTCTGTGAATAAGATGAACGGAAACTTTCCATGCTGTAGAATTTTTTCCAAAGAGCATGATTTTCTATATGGTCTACAATTTTTCAGATATCCGCTGTGACCATTGAGGACAAACCGTCCACATCGACGTTATCCAAAGAAGAAGAAGAAGCCTTAACCGAAAAACGATGTTCGTCTTAGTCATCTTTGGATATCTGGATTTAAAGAATTGATCGATTATCGATTATCAGGTTGACAAGCAGGCGATATGCTTCTTTTTTTCTTATTTTACATGGGCCGACATCACACATTGCGCAGATTCTAGCATTTCTTTTCGTTGTTTCCCCACATCTCCCCAATAGTTTAACGCCTCATCATGGCTGGGAGGTGTTCCTGGATGTCGGACTGCGATGTACAGCGGGGGATTCATCCCCAAGCAAGGTCTCCCAACTGAGGAGTCCGGCGTTACCATCAGGAAGTCTAGCTAAGAGTCAACCAATACCAGGATCCACCACCGTCCTGGTATCAAAGTCGCATGGTGGCAAATCTCCCTCTGATCCACAAGAGCTGCGACTGCCTGTGGTGGTGAAGACCTGGAGCAGACTTTGGCCAGGCTGACCTCGGGATTCCAGGAAACTACAATGGCTTAACCAGCAAATCTCGGAAAAAATGGAGATTATGCAGAGGGCCGCACAACCAGTGTGGACGAGCCATTCAAGTGTCAACTGTTTCCCACATCTCCTTCATCCACGAAGGTCATCATTTGTTACTCCTATTCGGCAGCTGCTTAAGGATTTTAGTCTCCTTTATCGTTTTGTCGTTAGATGCTGCTCGAGCTTATTCTGTCCTCAATCTATGGCATTCGCTGGTCATCACAGACAGTCTCCAGACTTAACACATCAGAGAGAAATGTTCAGACAGTTCCGATGCAAATTTGCTGACACCAGAGATATGGGGGGCCTGGTTGGTTCGGGGCAGGGTTGAACCATGATCTTCCGCCTATTACCGGATAGCATTAACACCACTGGGTTACCCGTGCTCTTTAAAAAAACCATGTAAGAAATCTGAAAAACTTCAAGAAGAGATAAAATTCCCCGTGGCCGTAGTATATTTAAGTAATTAGTTCAGTTATAAAAAATAAGACCTTTCGTTCATTGAAACTTACGGTGCTCAATCTAAATAAACCCAATTTAGAGATGGTTCAGATATAGAACGAGTGTTAACTAGCAGATTTAATTGACAGAAACCATAAGCAGCGAATCCACTCCAGACTAATGGACGGTTTTTTTTATCAGATCATATTCCTTCAAAATTGCACTGAGATTCACGATTGCTTCTTCGCAGAAAATTCCTCACAGTATCAAATAAGGATTTATTTAAAAGCTCCTCGTCGCAAAATTTGACTTGTGCCAATCTAACTGGGTTGCTTTCTTTTAGCTCGTGTAGTACCATCAGTTTCGGTGGACACTACAACAATACATTTCGATAATCCGATATGGGATAATCCGGAACTGCGAGCGGAATTGTTAGATTCAGAGGAGGAATTCGCGCTAGACGGTATACCTTCCGATCTATTCAGCCTTTCGAAATTAGTAAACTGTAGATAAACTTGTACATTTATTCATCGCTATAGGCTGTTCAGCTGCAACAATTAGAAAGCCATCTCGGTCCTTTGTCCATGTTTTTTTAGTGCGCTGAGTGACCACTCGTCTAATTTTTTTTCCCTTATATCACAATTCATTAGTATACAGAAATTTTCAGCGTTCAATAATTTTCAGCCAGTCCACCAACTCTGCAGGAGGACTCGACTGTAGTGGACGAAATTATAGAGTAAGCAACATCTTTTGCAGTGGTTTCTAGAAAAACCAATATTTGTTCAGAAAAGTAGTTTACTGCCTGCTTTATTGGTGAGCAAAGGAAAGATTGACAGCAACTTGGTTAGCTAGATGCTCTTCAAGAGGAAAACTCCAAACCTAAATTGCAATCACACTGGAAACAGCTTCTTCAGACATTACTGCCCTCTGTGAGTATTCCACTGAGTATTCCACGTGGAAATCAACTGTAAAAAGCTCATGTGGATGGGCAATAAGCCACTCTCACGTTAAAATATCAGTCTGAGATATTGTGCGAGATCACGCGTGATAATGACCCATTCCTCTCTACGGTCCACTTTCAGCTTCTTCGAATGTGTCCAGAACGCTACGAGAGTTTTGCGAGCCGAAGTTTCAGATTTCTGTGCGAGGATGGTGAATTCTACTTCAAAATCTTCTGCGCTATGTCTCTGTGTCCTATGCATGTCAACTGAAGTATTTTTTTTAAATACTAACTTTACCATCTAGGTGTTCTTTTATACGGACGCAAAGTAAGGAAAAACCGCAGTATGGAATGCCTTCTGATTACACGTGATCCTGCCTTATACCTCAGAATGATCCTCACCCATGAACGGTGAGTGTTTGAAGAAGCTGTTTCCAGTGCGATTGAATTTCGGGTCTAAAGTAGTAATCAAATTTAATTTCAATCCAAAGATGGAATGCAAAGAAGAGTTTGGAAGCAAAATATATGGAAAGGCGGAATAACAGAGCGAAAAGTGCAACAGCGGGAAAACGGGTAAGTGGGCCTGCATGAGTTGATGCCAACTCATAGTGTGGCGAAAAGCTGAAACTGGACGCGGGAGCCACACGAATTTAAATGTTAGAATGTTTACTTTTTATTTGCTGCCTACTACAATTTTTCACGGCAGGGTATTATTTGAAATACAACCACAACGATGCTGAGATATCTGCAAAACTCCGGACCGCAGGTGTATGCGGTGGGGATCGAGCGCGTTATTACCCTTTCCGAAGGCTAGCGCGTTCACCACCGCACCATGCGGATCTTTCGTTTCGCCTGTCTCTCAGCTAGTTTTAGATGTTAGACTCAACTACTTGCACTTATCCGAGTACGCCTAGTTTTGTGTTGCGGACGCTTTGGAGTATACATAATTTTCCAGCATCTATTGAAAAGTTCGTATGAGAAAATAACTTTTGTAAATTACTAAGTAGAAAGAGCGGTTTTCAACGATCCACGTCTACCACAATATATGCATTAAATCAGACATAGGCCACACTCAAAAAGTGTGGCAAACAAGCTCCTCGATGCTAAATTGAGTTGGAAGCGTACGCATTGAAATAAATGCATGCAGCCACTTGTACGTTAAACAAAAAATCGGTGGTAGGTGTCAATGCTGTTTGTCATGTATTGATGTTTTAAAAAACAAGGTATTCCGAAGAAGTAGTAGAAGTCCTCCCCAGTGTTGGAGTTATGGAAAAAGTGTAAATGGTTTGACAAAAATTGGCAGCCGTGGCAGTGGAAGAAAAGCCCTTTTTTCTTGACGTTTCGGATATTAACGTTCGATTCCAGTGAAGCAACACATGCTGTTGACTCCAATCCGATTGATCATGAGAGAAAAGATGAGATGGTAACCGGTTGGAGTTCCGATGAAGGTGAGTAGAATTAAGGGTGAAACACTCCAAAACTCCGCGTGAATTTTGAATCCGAACTCTCTGGAACTGGAGCAAAAATTTAAGAATCCATGACTAGCATCTACAAAGCTAAACGTAGAAATCTTATGAGAACATGTGCCTATGCTAATAAACATGGAACGCCCTAATGAACACTTTACGGCTATGCAATACATTCAACACGGCTCGTATCATCGTGGAGATAATTGAACACATGTTACCCCCATGCGATGACTTATCGTGCCCTATCGATCTATCATATAGTATTTTATCCTTTTAAACAAGCCGGATGCCATTATACCTAGCTTGGAGTGACTGTGAGACCAGTTTACTCAGACGTGGGATCGAACCATTATGACTGTGTACTGTGCGTGAAGCCTCTAAGCGCTGTGCTAAAACCTCCCAAAGTAGTCGTAACAGTGCGAACCTCGTTTGCTCTAACGGCACTTTTTTTGTTAGTTACATCTATACGAAGTCAAAAACCATCCTTTGTCTACATAGCGTTTCTATTCATATAGTTTTAGACGACTACTCGACACTCGATCTTCGTCAAATTCACAGGCTTGACAGTAAGTTTCCTTCCCCCCATTGCGTCATGTTCATTTGGATCTTTCTCTGGTTGATTATTATACTTAGCACACCATTCTAGTTTCAGTTATACATTTTTCAGGTAGCAAATCGTTGGTTTTACCGGCCGTACGTAAGCACTTTCTGAATGAAGGCAATTATGAACGAAGTATTGACGTCGTCGACGAGATCTAAATCAATGCGTTTAGTATACGTAGGAAAAATCTGATCAGGATCCCGCAAAGATCTCCCACAGCACTTTGCCCATCCGTCAGACATGAATGGCACTAAATCTTCAAGATCTCAATCCATTGCTTAAATTTTAAATGATAACTCACAACATTGTAAATACTAATTTATCTATTTCACAGCCACGATGACGTCAGTGAATCATACCAAAACCAAGCTCCAAAGCAGAATTCGCCCAATGTCTCACTGTTGCTGTTTTTTGCTTCTTTTCTTTCAACTCGTGGTCAAGGTTATGTCTAGGCTATACATTCACTGTGTTCAATACGTGCTACAGTTATGAATTATGAGTCTTCAGAAGCATTTTTTAAAACAAACCGTGGAACTTTCACAAAGAAAACGAAGCAGTTTCAGACAACCTTAAGATCTCCCCACAAACTGACAAGATTACTGCCAAATGATGAAAAGAAATAACATAATGACATCAGTCGTAACGTGTTCGATTCCTTCCCGATTTGTAGGTTTCTAGGCTATCTGACTATTGGATAATGTAACCCTTTACTTTCTGCCTACTACAGTTTTCACAATAGGATATGACGTGAAATACAAACACACTGATGCTGAGATATTTGCAAAATTTGGACAACAGACCAGACCGAATCACATCTACCCTTTTCCGAGGGCTCGCGTGTTACACTTTAGATCAGTGAGGCCCTTGCTTTTCTTTTCTCTGTTAGTTTTCTACCTAACGGTACCATCTGCAGAAAAAAAACAAGATTAAATAGTTGTGTTTCATTAAAAATTTCTACTCCTAAAACAAAATGTGTTCGGTAGTTTATCACCTGTCGCTGATTTCGAAGGTGACATGTTCTTCTTCGATGGTGCTTAACCATATCGAATACCTATTCCTTCAATTAGGAACAGTTAGGTTAGAAGGCAAATCGTTGCCGATTCTCGTCCGAAATCTCTTCATTCCATATTAAAAAGCGGTTTGTATTGTTTTACAATTTGTTCTAGAACATTCTGTAGCAAAGGTATAAATGAACACGGATACAGCGGAAAGGTAGCATGCCGATGGCCGCCGACTAGAAGGCGAACGCAGTAGTCGGGCCAAGCACTACCGGTAAGCAGACTGGGTGGTTATGGTGTTAGCACTTTAACAAAAAGCCAAACGAACCGTAAATATCTTCCACAACCTGATCGACTGGTCACGATTAGTGAGGATACTCCTCGAGAAGTAAAGCCATACGGAAACTATTCTGAACTCAGCCTTTCCAGGGAAACGCCCGCATCCACATCAGAAGTTTAAGTAGCACACACCTGTGGAGATTCTCCGAAATACCGTACCTCACCTATCATGCACCTCTAAGGCGCATTAGGGCTATCAACGTTCCAGTCCGATATTTTAATCATCTTGGTTCCATTTTATTTATGAAGCAATCGCACTCAAATCCAGTTCAGAAAACATTCCCTAAACGGTAATCCGAAACAAAAACATGTTTTGTTTCTCCCGAACCTTTCAAGCTCTATCTTCTAAGTTCTATGCCCACTCATATTCTATTACTTGGACAGCCCGTTTCCACCAGTTGTGCGGGCCCCAGCACCCTCTCTATTCCTTGGAGTTCTGCTGGTTTAGTTATTGTGGTTCCCTTGAGTCCTTCCAACGTTTTACCGCTTCATCGTGCTGGGAGGTGTTCCTGGGTGTCGGACCGCGATGTACAGCGGAGGATTCATGCTCTGGCAGGGTCTCTCAAACTGAGGAGTCCGGCGTTTCCATCAGGAACTCTAGGTAAGAGTAAACCAATATCAGGATCCACCACCGTCCTGGTATCAAAGTCGCATGGTGACAATTCTCTCTCTGATCCACAAGGGCTGCGACTGCGTGTAGTGGTGAAGACCTGGGGAGACTTTGGCCAGGCTGACCTCGGGACTCCAGGGAACCATAGTGGCTTAACCAGCAAATCCCCGAGAAATGGAGATTATGCTGGGGCCCGGGAACAACCAGTGAGGAGGACAGGCCATTCAAGTGCCAACTGTCAAGTGAGCACAGAGGTCAGCCTAGCCAGTCTACTCAAAGTGGTCACCACTATAGGGAGTTGCCGTCCTTGTGGATCAGAGGGAGATTTGCCACCATGCGACTATCTTGATAGCAGGACGGTGGTGGATACTGGTATTGGTTTACTCTTAGCGGGGCTTCCTGATGGAAACGCCGTACTCCACCCTCAGCTTGCGAAACCCTGCTGTGGTGATGAATCTCCCCGTTGTACATTGCAGCCCGACACCCAAGAACACCTTCCAGCCACGATGAGGCGGTAAACCGCTGACAGAACTCATATTCTATACAGTTTCAAAACGAAGACTTAACTAAAAATTCTTAGTATAACGTAGTTTCCATATAAATTCTTGTTCAGCCTGAGATAATGAAACACTTTAATACGTGGATGGTCCGCCGGGGAAATAACGCCGATCTCACCGTAATTCCTTTTGGATGTGTTTCTACACTATCGTCGACCATGGTGATGATGATCCGTTCACGCTAACGACTACTGAGATAAAGGTGCAGAACACAAATTAAAGCTACATTTGGCCTAACTAAATGCACACCTATCATCGGTGGTCTCAATAGTCATAGAGTAACTGGAGCATGCGCCCAGTAAGATTTCCAATCTTTCCTTTGCACATCAGAGGTGCTTTGTTACTCGATAAGTAACCTTGAAATGCATTGATGTCCGCATGAGTCTTTTTACCTCTTTTGCTTCACCGAGCCGTGATGTGAGGCAGGTCTACCCTTAGGCGAACCTACAGAAAGCGACGTCGAATTCATTAGCTTGGGCGGCTATGTTGGTAAAAGGATACATAACCGCACCTAAGAATACCTCGCAGTTAAAGATGAGAGGGTAAACCATTAGAAGATGGACCACATCTATACTATTTACAATCTCGAGATTTCATTTTAACCTATGAACCATGGACCAGCGCAAAATAGAACATTGGTCTAAAAAATCCACTTGATTGGAATAACAACTTAACACATTCACAACAACATATTATCACTAGAGAGTGCAAGCAGCATGTATTCAGTGCAACGCATACAACCTTTTGCACCCCTCCCGCTCAATCCCTCACTTAAATACTCTCACTAGCAGCAGTGCCTGTGTTACCCACTCAGTACAAAAACCAAAGAATTGCCGCGGGACTCATGCACCCGTATTGTCAGCGAAGGAGAAGTCTTAGGGCAATACTCACCAACACTTGCACCAGTCTGTGAGGCGAACCAAACAAGTTCGTCCAAAAAACAGGTAGTTGTATAATACAAAGCGTGTACCATGTCTTTTCTCAGAACACGCCCAGAACAATATACGTACTGCAAAGATATCGACTGGATATACAAAGTATAAAAGAAACTTTGTGTAACAAAATAAATAGCCTTGAGGAGAATCCATGGTCTGTAATCACCAATAGGAATAATAATTTAACCATTAAAAAGCGAAGCATTCCTCGAAATTCTATGTCATAACTATGGTCACTTAACTCATAAATTAGACAATAATACTTGTATTGCACTTTAGATCAGATTAAAACTATAGGTCCCACCCTACGGCAATGGAAAACTTCCAAACTTTTCCACATCCATAATATTATATATCACAACATCTCACCACCAGTAAGGGTTATATGTGGAGCTGTCAGTACATAAATACTTGAAGATACGTCTTCTTCCTACTGTTAAGGAACCAAATAGCCCATTTCACAATATTAATACTCGCCAACTGTAGTCCTCATTGTGGACCCCGCAAGATCGGGGTTTAGATTGCGACTTGAATCGCATCTACGGGAAATAATCACGGCACAGCAGGGTACATTCCACTTAGAACAATCATACCTATCACTAGGAAAAAGCTAAAAGAAGGATTGGCTTAAAAAAAAAACCATGAATCCATATTTCGACTGACTTTGTTATTACAAGCACATCAGTCAATGCAATGAAAACACTACTTCAATTGGTAATTACAGTAACGTTTGTTCCGCCAATATTTCACCATATCCACTTGGAGGATCTTCGGTGAATCGTCGGAATTTAACGTCCAAAATTGCAGAATCATCGACGAAGACAATAGGATATACCTAAAATATCAATCTCTACAACACTCAAAGATAGTAACTTCCATAAGGAAAGACTTGCGCTATATGTCTCCTAAGTATTGCACGTTTAGCGTTTTATCCAAGATCAATTCCTCTGTTGGGTGATTGCTGATGGCATCGATCGATAGAACTAGCTGAGAGACAGGCGAAACGAAGGATCCGCATGGTGTGGTGATGAACGCGTTAGCCTCGGAAAGGGTAAATAGCGTGTTCGCTCCCCATCGCAGACACCTGCGGTCCGGAACTTTTGCAAATATCTGGGCATCAGTGATGTTATATTTCGCAATTTACCCTGCCATTAAAAAGAGCAGGCAGTAAATAATCAGTTAAAGTTGTTCTATATTTTGTTGAAGCTGTGCTTTTTTGTGATAGTTTTTAACTTTATCTTGCCCTTGATATCCTCCAAAAAGTGAAATTAGTCGCGAGAAGGTCGGTACGAAAAAAGCAAATTGGGTTACTCAGATCAATCCCATCACTTCGATGAAAAGTGAAGAAAACTAAAAAGGAAACACTTGAACACAAAACGTGTTTAAGTCTCAAACAAGGAAAAAGATCATCGGCAGCTTAACTGGTTACTGAAGTAAGTTACTGAGAAATACTCCCAAAGGCTAATCTTTTTGCTGCCTATTACAATTTCACACGGCATGGTATTATGTGTGATACAATCACAGTGGTGCTGAGATATCTGCAAAACTCCGGACCACACGTGTCTGCGGTGGACGTCGAACGCGCTATTACCCTTTCCGGAGACCAACGCGTTCACCATCACACCACGCGAGTCCCTCGTTTCGCCTTTCTCTCAGCTAGTTTTCTATCCAGCAGTGCCATCAGCAACCACCCAACCGCAGACTCCCAAATGTATAAAAAAAAAAAGGGATAAAAAGACGCAAAGAACGTAGAGATGTTGAATGCTCACAGGTCCTTTGACCCCTGTAATGGTAGGCACCGTCCGTTCACCATTGACAAGAAAATTCAACTCAATATGATCATAACATACACCCTGAAAATAGACGCATAGTGCTGTCCGGAAATAGCAGAGAATTCGAATATAAGGAAACAAAGAGTTTCGTTTGGATATGATAGACGCTAATATGTTAGAACCTGGCAACGGTTTACTACCTCATCGTGGCTGGGAGGAGTTCATGGGTGTCGGGCTGCAATGTAGAGCGGGGGATTCGTCCTCCCAGTAGGGTCTTCCAGGCTGAGAAATAGTCCGGCGTTTCCACCAGGAAGCCCAGCTAACCGTAGACCAATACCAGGATCCACCACCGTCCTGGTATTAAACCGATTCGTATACTGGTAAATCTCCCTCTCATCCACAACGGGAGAGACTACCTGTGGTGGTGACGCGATCTGGGGCAAACTTTTAGCTAGGCTGACCTCAACATTGCAGAGAACCAAAATAGCTAAACTAGCAAAGCCCCCGAAAAATGGAGATTATGCTGCAGCCCGCACAACCAGTGATGACGGGACATCCAAGTATCCAAGAAAGTAAGTACTACGTTAAAAACAATTGTAGGGAGAGTTTGACAGAAATAAAGAAAAGGAAGCACAACTCGAAAAGAGTGCAAAATGAAGAAGATCAGAACGAACAACTTACAACGGAGTCCCCATCCGAAATAGCTTTACTGAGTTTTCCAATGAGGACTCCATTCGCGACAACATCTCCATTCTCACGAACACCCCAGAAATTGGTGCTTACTGGAATCTCGTCCAGGATCGAATGCAAGTTTCCCAATCCTACTCCCCCAAACTCCTTAATATAAACATTCATGACGAAATATCCTGAATTTTTTATATGGATATATAAAGAATTTAGAGCTCGATAGGTAAACTTTGACGAAGTTAAAAGTTTAGTCCGAGTTAAGGCCAAGCCTATTATTGTAAACACTAAATAAATATCATAATGTGAACTTACCACTTTGTTGAACATTCACTTGGAAATAAGCTTTATTCTGTACAATAGGCAATGTGCCAAGAGCGGCACCGGTACCACAAATTCGTTCGCCTTCTTTCAAAATGACGACGTCCTTACCTAAACAGAACTTATTGTACGAGAAAAAACAACCGGTGAGATGATTAAAAGCCATGACAAGCTTTCGTTAACTTAAAGACAAAAGCGATTCCACAGAAAAGAAAAGTTTCCACCTAAAAGGTAGCCTCGTGTTAAGGAAATATCATACCACATCTGGAAGTATCGAGACGGATTGGTTGAGGAATGAGATTTGTCATCTGAGAGTACGACGCTGTTGCCGAGAATGACGGTCCTTGCATGCATTCTAAGCAACTGCCCAGATAAGGAATACAACTCCAGAATGGATTCGTCGACATCCTGAAAGCTCGAAAGAGAAGTCATGAAGAAACACAAGATCGGTAGAGACGAACACTACAGCAAATGAGCACGACGGATTGCTAGAAACTCTAGTTCGGAGCGTAACCCACTAGTTCCAGACATTTAAGCCCATCTGTGTTTAATGCTTAGAATCTGATGCCTAAATCCGTGTCCTTGCCGCATCTATTTCACGCCTAATTTTTTTCATCCCGTCCTCTGTGACTTGATATCGACTCATGCCGGCCCATTTGCTGGTCACATATGAATGGAAATTCTCTCACGTGGGAATTGAAGTGTTAAGTGTGATGGCAGTCAAAGACTCAACTAATAGCAGTGCTACATCAAAGCAAAAGTGCTCCAACATTCCACATAAGGGGAATGTCATTCAAGAAATTCAACGCGTCTGGTAAACGGGATATTACGAAGACGCACCAGGCATCACACTGGATTGGAGCTTTACTTACAATTTCATAAGTAGCCGAACTACTAAATATTTCCATAGATGAAATCCACGATATTACATCTGCATAAAGGATAAAGGATAGAGCTCTCGGCGTTAATCAGTTCCTGAGCGATGTGTCATGTATTCGACGTCATCAAACTTCGTTGGAGGAGACTGAATGCATATGTGCCCTTTACAATAACTCGCGGTGACCAACCAATATGTCGAGCCAGTGCTGCTATCATCCCAGACAACTCTGGTACCAATTTCACAAACCCGGAAAGGTGGAAGGCTTAGTGAGCCATGGGCGCAGGGACCAATCCCATGTGGATTGCAGGGCGCCCCTGACCACACGCGCCCATCACATCTGCATATGAGAACAAAACGACAAACTAGAAACGAATCAGAATACTACCTCATCAAAAGAATCTCACGATGCTGTAACGAACCAGCACTTAAGAACTACGAAACTACAAGACCACTGATGTAGCAGGTAACTGACGCAATTACCAGTAACTACCAACCCATAAGTTCTCTTCCCTTCATAGAGGAAAAACGATAACAACTAGATAGGGTGGTGGCAGTACGTGCGGTACTGCCAGTGGTAGATCCGAGTCATCGACTTCTGGTTGAAAAGTACTAAAACCAATATCTTCGGCATAGAAACTGATCACTACGCTTCTCAACCCTAGAACGAATTGGACTTCAAAAAAAGAATTCAAGAGAAGTTCCATATATTTTATAAGTACAACTGATTTGATAGATTGGTAGATCCTGCAAAACACTGCAGAGGCCAAATACGTATTCAACAAACCTTGCGATGCTACGAATGGAATCGAATGCATAACGCACCGGTGATGAATTGATCAACACCTAGTCCGTTATCCTTTTATCCTTTATGAAACGTTTTTAAGGCTATATGTGATTATTTTTTTTGCCATTTGGCTGTTGAGGGTCATAATGGATCAATAAAACAATCAATATTTTTTTTTACAGTAGGAGTGAGATGGTAAATCTCGGAATGTTTCTTTTTATAGTACTCGATAGTGGGGGCTAGCTCCTTCCGGGTTCTATTTCATTCGTGTTTTATCAAAGAATGGAAAGTACTACCGTTTTACCAGTACTGGGCACACTGTAGGACTTCTGTAACAAGCACAGACAAAGAGATTCAGAAGTGAGTTAACATAAGAACGATGAGTTGTGGGAATCCGTTGTCTTCCGCACGGTATAAGTGGTCGGGTCGGCTATCGATCGCGGGCGACTTGTCGGTTCCTTCGGCGCCAACACCGTTCCCACACAAGGTCCTATTCCGGAGGGAAATCGCTTGGGCAAGGAAGAATTTGGAGAGCTGTCATTTTCCGTTTGTTGAAAGTAACTCTCTCCTCGTAAGTGCAGCTTAGTTCTCTGTTTATGCAGTTTTTTTTGTTCTTTTACTTTTTTCTTCCGTCTATTTTCATGTAAAAGGACAAAGGGTAAAGCTCTCGACGTTGATCAATCCCTGAGGAATGCGCCATGCATTCGACTTCATTAAGTATCGTTTGGACGTGGCTGAATGCATATCTGGCCTGTACAATGACTGTTATGAATGATGGCAGTTGACTACCGTTGTATCGAGTCAGTGCTGCTATCCTCCCAGACAAGTCTGGTACCAATTTGCCGACCCCGGCGGGATGGAAGGCTTGGTGGACCTGGAGCGCGGGGGTCGATTCCACATGTGTGTTGCAAGGCGCTTCCGACCACTGCGCCGCTATTTTCATGTAAGAGCTTTTTTTCCACGACCCGTTTTTCGCACCTACTGTGTGGATCCTAGCACTTCTCTGGTTCGATTCTGTTTTCTCTCATCCATCATCCACAAGGATTTTTCAACTCTTTACGTTTGAGTTCGGCTGCTACTTGAAGACTTTCGCTTCATCTTGAATGTTCATGAGTGCTGGTCGATTCGATTCTACCTGGAGTCCTGAGAGAGCCGGGCTAGAGCGTTCCCACTTGAATTATAGAGGGTGAACTTTCCCCAGACAAGTCTTGTACCAAAATGCTTACAGAATTTAGGTTAAGAACTTCGTATTACTTAAGTAAATCCTGCGAACCATAGAAATAAATGATTTGGAAAGATGTTGAGTTGTTGTGTATGAACTGTGATAGAAAAATATGTGAGCTAACAAGAGTTCATTAGAAAGTATTTCGTATGAGTCATATATGACTCATTAGGATGTTAAATGCCGCTGCGTTGAGCTCTTGGTAACTTATCACATCGGCCAATTTCATCTTCTCATCTCTCTTTGTTCCCATTCTAAACACAATAACGTATCGCTCAGCCTTGAGGGCAGTTGAAAGCCGACTATTGGATTCATGGTTTGAGAATCCTGCTCAGGCTAGGATGGACTCGGGGTGGTTCTTGCGAGATTCTGATGTTTATCTTTTTGATTGTCTTCAGACGTTCCAAAATCGCATGTGTGGCAAATAATCATCGTTTCTAGGTACTCGAAACGATTTGTGTTTATTTTCAGTTGTAATAGTTCAACTTGTAACATACTTCAACAGAGAAATTCGGTACTGAAACAGAAGGCATTCATTTTGTGATGGAGACGATGTTAGCAGGAACTGATATGGGCAGTGTTCCTAAGGAATCTCTCTTCTAAGTGATGGTTCTTGTGGAAGGAAACACTCCACAGCGTTGGACACGTGGAAAGCTGTTGTTCGTCTCATTGGCAGTTCGTTTCACCTTGATCCTCTACTCGAACATCCACGACTACGTGTTCCATGTGAATTTCACTGACATCGACTACAGCGTTTACAGCGACGCTGCTCGTTTTGTGGCTGCTGGAGAAAGTCCATTCCACAGAGTAACATACAGGTATACACCAGCGTTAGCATGGATTCTTCTACCTAACAACAGATACAAAGACTTTGGAAAATATCTGTTCTGTGTATTTGACGTGATTGTTGCTTGGATGTATTTTGAAATTATGGGTACTAAGCCTAGGATGCAAGCTAAAGTGGCGAACAGGCATAGTAGTCTGCGAAGTCGAGGGGACAAGGAGGACCAACCAGATGATGAGCTTACACGGGCCGTTGTTGTTTTCTGGCTAGCGAATCCTTTAACTGCAGTTATATCAGCTAGAGGCAATGCAGACGTACTGGTCTGTGCGGCAGTGCTTTTCACACTTTATCTGCTGAAGAAAGAACATTGGTTCTTAGCTGCAATGGCTCATGGAATGTTGGCGGTCCACCTTAAAATATATCCGATAATATACCTGCCGTCCATATTTCTGCATTTATGCCGTTTTTCTGCCCGTTCCGGCGTATCTGATCTTTTCAAGCAAATTTTTTCAAACTGGAAAGGATTTTCATTCGTTGCGATAAGTGTTGGGAGCTTTGCGTCAGTAGTACTATTTTTCTACTGGATCTACGGCAAGATTTTCCTGGAAGAGTTCTTGCTCTATCACATAAAACGGCGAGACATTAGACATAATTTCTCTGCGTATTTTTATCTGCTTTATCTAATCGACGAAGAAGAAAGCATTTCAAAACTCGTTGGATTTCTGGCTTTTTTACCGCAGTTATTCCTGATAGTATATTTTTCATTCAGATATCATGATGATCTCCCGTTCTGCTGGTTTCTGACCACCTTCGCATTTGTGACTTATAACAAAGTATGCACAAGTCAGTACTTTGTGTGGTACATCGTGTTTCTTCCTTTAATCGTGGACAGAGTCAAGATTTCTTTGAAAGAGCTGGTGTCACTGATCACAGTGTGGTTCGCTAGTCAAGGACTGTGGTTGCTATTTGCGTATTTGTTTGAATTCCAAGGATGGCACACTTTCGAGTGCATGTGGGCCGCATCGTTGGTGTTCCTTTTTGTAAATACTCATATTATGACTAGGTTGATATGTACATATTCACCTACTTCGAGTTCGTTAAAAGTAAAAGCGGAGTGAGAGCTATGGTATGTATGTCACTTTATATGATGCAGGTGCTTAACGAATTCGCATTGTATTTGTTTAGGTTAACATTTAGAGTCCGAATTTAAATGCTAGCTATTAGACCTCTCTGCTCGGCTCGGCCCATCTTTTTAATGCTTACTTTTTCACGAAACGCGCTATGACTGATGTTGACTCAAACTGGTCTAATCGCTTCTCTTGCAAATAACCCATGACGTTTGCTTTGCTTTTCCTTCGAGGGTTTGGTCCGATTCTCAACACAGTGGTCTGCGTTATATTCTTGTTGAGCAGACACGAAGTATCACTCTATTCTTTATTCCGTTAAAGCTGACGACTCGAAAGTATCGCTTCTTCAGAGCCTGGAAGGGTATATAATGCCAAACGCTTCAGCAACACAAACAGAGAGACGAAAATAGTGGAAACCACATGATCAACAGCTTGCGAAAAAGCCCACCGTTTTTTACATGCTTTCCACTGAGGAGGAACGATTGATCGGAGTCGAATGTGGTTGGTGAGTGCACCACTCCACATCAAAAATCGATGCGAAGATACGGGGCCAAGTCGGTTGTGACCTCTAGGCATTCCTCCCTCCTGTTCCATTCGCAGACTTTTCGCATTTATCCAAAAAGCCTCAAGTTTGAGCGCAAGAGTTTTGGCATCCTATGCTATGGTGACTTTCACATCAAAATTGTCTCCGCTTTGTTTTTGCATCCTAAGTGTCTGTAGTGGGGTACATAGTCTCGCTTTTCGTTTGCCATCTAGATGTCCTTCTATACGGAGACATAAAGGTCTTCCAATTTAGCCAATATACTCAACTACGCAAGTATTACAGGAGGTCAGGCGTGCAATCACCGATCCCGGCATAAGAGCAAGTTGCGCAATTTTCTGTTTCACATAGACGGTCGTATAGGCGGTTACGAACTATCCGACGACGAAGAGTATCGAGTGGTATTTCAGCTACCGCTACCGATTCCTCTAGATCTGCCCTTCTTAAGCATCTTTTTATAGCTACATTTGCTTCATCGCTAATTAAGGGCAAAATGAAAGAGTTTTTGTTTTGACCCAATCTTTTGTTTTGGAGCGTCGCTCTCCGTCTTAAGTTATCTCGTGGGGTTTCTATTTCGTAGCCACTGGAGATAGCTATTTGCCGAGCCAAGTCGCGCGATTCCTCCTTTAGTTCCCTCTTCGCACACACAGAGGTCGCTGTTCGAAACATGTTTCTCACAATCGGCAGCTTTGTGCGTGAAAGGTGGTAAAAAAGGAAATGAGTAAGGATCTTCTTATTAGTTGATTTTCGGTACCACTTTGTTTGTAGTAGCTATCTGATAAGTTGATTTGAACGTTGGGGAATGAAAGCTAATTTTTATTCGCCGGATGAATTTAATGTACTCAGACTGCTCGTTCAATAACTCAAAGCATTTGTACGTCTTCTCTTGAGTACAGAAAATGACGAAACAGTCATCTATGTACCTGCAGTAAAGTAGCTGACGGAGATCGATAACGGGGGCTTCTATTTTAGACATGAATGCAATGGCAGGAGTTGGTGCCAACCGCTCTCTAATTGCCAGCCCTCTAATTTGCACGTAATAATTCCCAGACCATCTGAAAAGACAGCCATAAGCTGCTGAATGGACAAGCCATGCATATTTATTCCTGATTCTTGTTCAACATGGAGACAGTGATCTGCACTGGATCAGCTATCAATTGAGTACAAAGGTGAAATAAGCGACCACGAAGAGGAAAGAACACCTCATGCAGGCGCAATTGTCACCTTCCAATATGTGAGTGGAAATCCACTCGTGTCGGACTCCAACTGTTAATTACTTTTGCTCATATTGGACGAACATACAAGAACAATTAGTTATACTACTATTTGATGTTACCTTTACCGATGTGGTGAGTTTTCCTGATAAAACCCATTGTTAGCCTGTTTAAAACCATTCCTTTCATCTCATAAGATTTCATTTTAATCTCAGCAAAGTAGTTTGTTGCTTATCAGTTGTTACGGTGTTGTTGTAGGTAATATGAAGTAGAAGAAATGATCTCAATCTACCATTTCTGGTAAAGAAAATAATAGCTCGGAAATTTGCACCTAGGTGGGCGATATTTCTCATCATTCCGGTTGTTGGATGATAATTTTTGTTCTTTCTGTGTTCTCTAATAAATGTTGTTTGCTGGCAGTTTTTCTTTGTGACCTTTCACATCGTCGAAAATAATCCCAATCGTCATATATCGTAGAAACCGCTTATTACATAGCGAATGACTTACCCTTGATGTGAACAAGTTCTTGCCGATATATCCCTTCAGGACCTTGGATGGTATTCTACTTGATAGGTCTAGGACTGGGTGACGTTGAAGATATTACTGTGAAAGGACTGAATGTTCTAAGAAGGTGTAAGCGGGTCTACCTTGAGGCGTACACTAGTATTTTGTGTTATGGTTTGGATAAGTCAAGGCTCGAAAAATACTACGGTCGTGAGCTGATAGAAGCTGATCGGATAGTCATTGAACAGAATTCAGGTTAGTTCTCATTTTTTATGATTCTTAATGGAAAGGTACACAGGTCGACACCCGGGTTCGATCCCACCCCTTACCACTTCCATTGCTGTGAGGATGACAAACTGGCACTGGGTCTGTTCAGGAACAGCTCATTCCGCATAATTCGCAAAAGATGACGACCGTCTTCGGTGAAGATCTGGGAACATTCTAGCAAGGCTATCCCAGCACTCCACGGAAAGGTAACTGGGCCAACCTTCAACGTCTTTCATCAAGAAGACCAAGAATTCTCAAGCACCAGCGGAACCCGTACGTAGATAAGACCTTCGTGAAAGATCGGTCAGAGGAAACGAATTAAATGCAAAAGTGCAGGGTCCGAACAACATGTGGTTTCGAGTGGTGTAAAATGAAATAAGAGTAAAATAAATGTCAGTTTAGTTAGTTTTAATTTGATTTTCTTCGCTCACATGAGCTAACGCTTTCACCACCACACCATGCGGTCCTCGGGGACAAATCCGCTGTATAGTATGAGTTTTCAAATTTCTTCAGAATGAATAGTTTTGTTTCGAAGCATCAAACCATCTGTGCTAGGAATGAACAGCTAGAAAACTTCGTATGCCTGGAGCTATCAGCGTTTCCTTTAGAGGTGGTTAAGAGTTGTAATTTTAATGTAATTAAGATGAAATACTGGCTGGTGCCGATGTCGACGACGTTGCTGTTCTCGTCGTGGGAGATCCTTTTGGCGCAACAACGCATACAGACCTTGTCTTACGTGCAAAACAAAAAGCAATACCTGTTAGTCAGGATTATCGAGATTCGTTATCCTTAAATACTTTCCTTTAGCTCACCGTTCAGGTTAAAGTTATACACAATGCCTCAATCCTGAATGCTGTTGGATGTTGTGGTTTGCAGGTTTGCTTATTGTTTACGCTTTATTATTCCTGCTGATGAAGTTCGAAGTTTTTAATTTTTTAAAATTCAACTTCCACTTAACCTTGCCATAACGAAACTTTCTTGTATTCTTAAGCTAGCATGAGGTTGGTAAGAGGTTCCATTCGGCTAAGATTTTTGATGTCTTTGTTTTCTGCAGAGTCGGATTCATTCGAACGGATTGTCCACAGCCCTTCGTCCTCGGGGGTGGGTCTTGTCGCACTGTTTTTGTTTCGCAGCCAAAGAAGTAATCATGGAAGGCATAATCCTTAATCCGAGGTCTACCTGTTGAGTAAGGTGGGATCCATTCGATTTTGTTGAACTCAAATTTCCTTCTCTGGAAGGCTCATTGGTTAGTTAATCGAAATGCTACATGACGTGTCCAGGTGGTGAGTGGACGGTAAATAGAATGTGGGAATCAAAGGCCATCGTATACCAGACATGAGTGGTAGCCCACTTTGGGAAGTGTGTGTGTGTGTGGGTGTGGGTGTGGGTGTGTGTAGGTGTGTGGTTTGTCTTGGGTTAATTCGGCCAAAGACTTGCAGTAAAGTGCTAGGGAAATGAACAAGAAGCGGTATTGGTCGACCTTTACAAACAAACACTACATCTGCTTCGGGATAGCAAGTCAATAACTAAATCAACTCCACGGCTAAACTTGGCCAATACCATAAATAAGATAGTGTTCTTGACGTCGTTTGAAAGAACGTAACACAATGTGCAGGCTTGATGGGCAAAAGGGACGAAGGGACTTGGACTAGTTTCAACTCATGTTGCTCACTGATTCATTAGATTAATACGGTGTATTGCTTCCCTCTCAAACTAACAATTATTGTTTTCCCTTGAGATCATTTCTTTAATTTTCAACGAATGGGATTCCTTTAGTTGTACAATTTCGGTGAAACGGTATCCATAGTGATGTGGCTAGATGGATGGGAGCCAGACAGCTATTATGACAAAATAGCCTCAAATATGGAGAAAGGACTCCATACTCTCTGTCTACTCGGTCAGTCAGTATTCTTAATATTCTTGATCGATATTCACTTGTACCTAGTAATTTTTAGATATAAAAAACGAAGGAACAATCAATAGAGAACATGATGAGGTTTGTGATTCATTTTACACTCGGTCACTGGCGATTTTTTTTTGGTGATTAAACATTGATAATGTAATTTAGAGGAAGGAATATTTTCGAACCACCCCGATACCTCACTTGTTCTGAAGCGGCACGTCAATTATTAATCATATTAGAACGTAAAAGGAAAGCTGGAATTGACCCAGGTTGGCATTTTCTTTTTTTTATATCATGGCCAAAGGGCGCGTGTGGTGCAGTTGTTGGAGGCGCCCTGCGACACACACATGGGATCGATCCCTGCGCCTGTGGCTCTTCAAGCCATCCATCCCTCCGGAGGCAGCAAATTGGTGCCAGACTTGTCTGGGTGCGTAACAGCACTGGCTCGATACATCGGTAGGCCGCTGCGAGTCAGTGAAGGCCAGGTATGCATTCGGTCACCTCCAACGACAATGAAGTCGAACGCGTGGTGCATTCCTCAGGGATTGGTGAATTCCGAGACAACATTTATCTTTCTTATCCTTTTACTTCTATGATCCGACTTCGCATATTGTGCACGTCCTTCAATTCGGTTCATTGACTCGAGTCATTCATCGATTTTCGAATCTACGCAGAGATTCAAGTACCAGCTGAGGGCTTTACCTTTTTTATGAATGTCGTTCAATACTAATCCAATGGATTAGTTCTAAATCCTTGATGCCTGTGCAGAAGTGTTCCTAGTTCTTCACTAAAAGCAGTTGTGGGTATTCTTCGTTTGGAGGGAGCCATTCTCGGCCAACATGGCGCCATTTTGACCACTCCAAGTTTACGAGAGGCCGAACTGGGTCCATGCAAGATGAGCCGGCGACCATGAACGTTTGGCGTCTCCAACTACTGCGTTTCCTGCGTCTTCTTAGAAAATCTAAAAAATGGAGAGTCGAATCCGGTGGGACCAGGGAGAATCAGGTGTACAATGAAAAAAATTAGGATTGAGGAAAAATTAAAATAAAGCAAGAAAGGAGTATAACGTTTTTTGGTTGTTTTTAAATTGAGCACGAGTAGCGATATTTGTGAGTTGAATTAGTCCTAGTTTTCTATAACTGTAGCATTCTTATTTACACCACAAGGGCTCTAAATTTATCCTTCAGTGTGCAATGAGTCTTCACCGTGTGTTGGATTAGCACGAGTGGGTTGGGATGATCAGAAGGTGATTCTTTCGAATTAGCTTCACTTAACTTTAGTGTCCTTTCGTTTTCAAGTAGTTTTAGATTGTGTTCTGTTCTCTAAAGGAGATGTCAGAATACGACCTTGGGCCTCCACTACACTGTATGATATTACCAGGTCAAATGCATCCACTGGAAGTCGACATGCTTAACACCTTCAAGCCTGCCACAGTTTAAATTACTTAGCAGTGTATGTAACCCGTATTCACTTTTTCAAATTCAGCGTTTACTGGTGTTGAACTGACTAAACAGTGTAAGCAGAATCCCCGAACTCTTTTAAATTGAGGCAAGGGGTAAAAAGTGAGTAAAGCTAGTTACGAATTATACTGAAAAGTAAATGCAAAGCAGGCAAGAACGCAGCATTTAAATACACAAGCGTTCTTTGGAATAAAGAATTTGATGAATCAAAGTTGCACATATTTGTAAGGAACTTTCCACCAATTTCTGGGTAGAGGTTTCTTTTCTGGGTTTTCTTTGCTATGGCGAAGTCGTAAGAGACCCGTGTAGCGCCAGTTTTCGGAGGCGCCCTGTAATACACATGGGATCGATCTCCGCGCCCCAGGTCTACCAAGTCTCCCATCCCTCCGGGGTCAGCAGTTTGGTACCAGAGTTGTCTAGGAGAATAGCAGCACTAATTCGATACATCGGTGGACAACCGCGAGTTACAGTAAAGATCAGACATGCATTCGATAACCTCCAACGATGCTTGATGAAGGCAAATGCATGGCGCATCCCTCAGGAATCCATCAAAGCCGAGACTTTTACTTTCAGATTTTTATTTGTCGACGCTTATTGTTGTTACTTGATAACAAATCCAGAAATATGCATCACGCATAACATAGTTGGTCTACCTCAACCAAACTACGCTTGGGCGCAGAGTTCTTTACAGATTTTTTGGTAATGCAGTTAAAGAGGTGTATAGTGTTACTCCCATTACTTTCCCTGGAAATGCTAAAAAAGTGTTTTCACAATAGAAAATGTCATGCAGATAAGGACAATTCTCATGGCGAATTCTCATTATTTTACTTGTTGAGATTTCTTGTTTATTAGCAGATAGATTGAATTGTTGAGATATATTGTTTCTTTATGCTATAAGAACTTTAACAATGTACGAAAATGCTTCACGAGGCTATCTAGGAAACGGCTACTATTAAAGACTTTAGGACTATAAGAATGTTCTGGAAGTAGTGAAAACAGCTCTTGATGCTTTCAAAATACATCTTAAAAGAAAGTTTTCTTTCTTTTAAAGAAATGCGTACTAGATGCTGGTACGGGGAAATTGTGTGAAAATACTAAACACATCTGTTGATTAGAATTTAGAGACAATACGTCGACTGTCAAATTCGAACAAAAACGATAAAGGAACACATTCATAGAGGGATTATGAATTAAAACACGTGTTTGGAAGAAATCTATTCTTCGTGTAAATTCAATGATTTCGATGGAGTGACGTTGTTCGCGTTATTTATGGAAACGTAGTTCTTCGGTCGTTTCTTCCAGTTACTGTCCAATGAGAATTTCGTCGTCGCATCAACCCAATCAGGCCAATATCGATTTTTTATGCGCTCCACATACTCCAAAATGTTTTGACATTCCTTTTTGATTACTTCAAGGTGTTCATTCTCATACGGAGCATAGACGATTTGCGCCAACACGGCGAACAGCGTGGCATCGATCCGTGTTGGCTTGAATCCGGTAAAGTAATGCTTGGAACCGAGATACATGCTAATGGCACGAATATCGTCACTTCCGATTCTGATTTGTTCTTCACGGCTGTGTTTACCGATAGAAGTCCACGCTAGCATTGATGTTGTCATCCTTACAAATCTCCTTTTGAATAAAGCAACAATTAGTGGTTGGAAAATACCATATACACCCGGCGGTAATAAGTCGGCAAACTCTGAAACATGCTCTATTCTGAACAATTTGTGTGACACCAGTAAGGAGTTATGAGCGAGTTCTTCAAAAGCTCTTGACACTGCTTTTTGTTCGTCGTTCAGATGATCCTCCAGCTTTACGCCAAGAATTTGCGTAAGGTCGCTGAAATCGATGAAGTTTCAGTTGGATCACAGACGTGCCACCAATCAATAATCGATTGACCGTGTGATCAAAAAAATTTGTTTTGAAAATAAGACCTAGTGACGTTGATCTAAAAAATATATAAGGTACACACAAACCGTATAATAAACGAGGAATCCGGATATTCGACGCCTTCGAACTCAACGAACGGTAAGGTGCCTTCTCTAGAACGAACCGATATGAAGCACGGAATGTTCTGGAAAGTGGTTTTAACCTTTTCTGAGCATTATAATCTCGACTCTAGTAGCTTACAGAATACTACTGATGTAACTTATTTGTACTACGAGGATTTTTTTCAGTCGAAAACAGTAGAAAGGACTGTGCGACCTACATGGTCATCCATTGACGAAACTAGGTGGTCCTCAACCCAATAACCTTTTGTCATTGCCTTAGAATCACACATAAAAGAAAGAGTGCAGAGAAACAACATCATCAGATGAATAGTCACCACTTCTGCTGCATGCGCGAAGATCGCTACTGCTTGTGATGAAGACCTTGGATCGTTCTAGAGTTAGGGTTGCATAGAAAGCAGAGTTATTCAGGATTGGAAAGAGAATCAACTCGACCAGCACATGACGACGTTCGTCGAGAATATAAAGTCGTCAAGTGGTAGCCGACGTTCCCGTATGCCAGGTATAACAAAACGTCCTGGATGAAAGTTCCTGGATTCACACGATATGGGAATGACGTCATATAAATAAAAAATGTATTTTCAAAGTCGGGTTGCATGGTACACCTCAATTGACTGTGATCGATTATTTAATGATGAAAATCTTCATAAAAGTTTTTCCATAAAGAGCTCCTCGCAAAGGAGATCTCTGAAGGCGTGCGTTCCAAACAGACTTAACAAAGATCTGTAAATTCACCTCATATTGTATCTCAGCCATACGAAGCCACGTTTCGACTTTCAGACAAGGAGCTGACGGACTTGGCAGGATCCTTGTACGTGGAAACTGATAGAGATAGACGATCCCTAAATAACTTTTCACTAACTCATCTCAAAATGTGAAAGACAACTGTAAACATTGGTGGCTTTTTACTTAGTCTCAAACGACTTAATCGACAAAGACTTTAAAAAGTCAGTAGGGATAATTGGTTAATAGGTAGAAAAAGCTCTCGGCGTTGATCAATCTCTGAGGGATGCGCCATGCATTCGACTTCATTAGGCATCGCTGGAGATGATTGAATTCATATCTGGCCTTTAGAATGACTCGCGGTGGCCTACCGATGTATCGAGCCAGTGCTGCTATCTTCCCACACAAGTCTTTTACCAATTTTGCCCACCCCGGACAGATGGAAGGCTTGGTGAGCCTGAAGCGCAGGGATCGATGTAATGTGTATTGCAGAGCGCCTCCTACCACTGCGTTCTTAGAGATAATGGGTTAATGACAAAAAACAACGAAACAGGTAGTAAATAATGTTAGAAGGTAATCCGTAATCCAAATCTATTCAGATAAAAATAAGAAAATGGTTTTCTTCAATCAGCCTTGGCGTTTGTTTTCGTCATTACCGGACATGAACACTTCTTTGAATACACGTTCAAAATTCAATAAACAGAAAAAAGAATGCAAAGATTCCTACCGCTCTTCCAATCCTGTTTCACTGGACTCTTCCTCGGTGCAGTTGTGAGCCATTTGTAGGGAATATAGACAGCAAGCGCTAAACCACCAGCGACAACCACTTTACCCCAGTTTGGTAAGTCTTGTAGTTGTTTGTTCAGTACATCCAAGCTGGTCATACTGAATACGAACTTTCTGGATAGGAAAATATCGAGTAACGATGCAGAGCACTTCTCACAGTCATAAAACGTAAGCTAATGGAAACGAGAAAAAAATACGGAAACACGGCAGATTGATAAACGCAATAGGGAAGAAATGAAGACTATGAGTACAGCTCTTGAATGATGATGTTGTAAATTAGGCTTAGTAACGTTTTTGAGAATTGTATACCATATAAAAAAGGGTGAAACCCACAACGTTGATCAATATCATTGACGCGTGACATCAGATTTGTGCCACATTATTAAATTCCTGGTGCTCGCGTAACGCTATGTTAGAGATGCCGTTTAATACGCGCGAACCCTGTTTCGACCCCCTACATCGGGCCAAACAATGGCCGTGCAAATGGTACCAAACTTGGCTGAAAAGAGCTTCCTCCGACCTTAACAGGCTAGCGGTTGCTTGTGTTGAAGAAATAGGAACGTGGTAGCAAGGCTTCCAACAAAATTCCAGTGACACCTAACTCGGTAGACATCAACGGCACCTATGAAGAAGGCCGAGAATTCTCAGGGTGCAGCTGAATCCAAAGCAAATTATGGGACTTTAGTGGATGAAGGATGCGAGCAAACAAATAAAAGAAATGCTAGGAGCGGCGCAATATGTGATATCGGGTCAAATAAAAAAAGGATATTAAATTCCCCTGTGTCAGTTTGACTGATTTTTGTTTCGGTTCCTCCAAGAGTGGACACAAAATTCTTCAAATTTTTACTATCGACCATTAAACATATCTTCATAGAAGGAGACAAAAGTTTAACATACAAATTTGTAGCATAGAATACGCTGCTACTGGCGGTATTGCAAGGAACAATGTCAGGGAAAACCTGATGGCAGTAGTCAGTGATAGGTGTAACTGGTCCTGAATGACCATGAACTAAAAGAATTTATGGCTAGTTCTATCAACACCGTCCTCGATCAAGTTCGGCCGACTACCTGCATGACTCAGTATCGTTCTAGAAGAATATAAATCACACATCCACCAATCCTCTGACAAGTACCTGGGAACCCACTAGCTTGGTAATATCGGCAATCCAGGAAAAACAAGGGCAGCTAACATTCGGCACGTCAGTGTGGAAAAGAGCAGAGCCTCAACTTAAAAGCTGAACTCATATGGCAACCCGATCACCTGCATAGATCACACTTGCAGGAAGCACTTGAAGGTTATCTGTGGTTGATAAGGTTACGACAATGGAACTTTGACTATGCAGCTCTAACGAGGTCTTCTACAGCTTCGTGCATGGCGACGTCCGATTGCAAGCGTACCTGATCAACGTCAGCTTCAAACCAACATATCGCATGTCCCTTTCGATCTGTCCGAACGATTTCATTATACATCACATTGCTATAATGAACAGCACCAAAACGTTGTCGGAATGGTCTCACATTACCGAACCGTCCCTTTTTCTATGGCGGTGGCGAGTGAAAACCGATGCGGTAACAGTACATTTACGAGAGCACTCAAACTGGGTTTTTTCAAAAAGATATATCAAGTCCTTAGTCGACGAAAATTGACAGAATGGCACTCGTGTCGGCCTTCTCAAAGGTCTTTATTTGTGGTCGACTAAAGGAACAATAGCAAATCAATCCAAGAGAAAAAAAAGCATTCCAGAACTTTAAACTTGAGTGTCGGAGAAATAACAGCTTTTCTGCGGTTAAGAAAAACTTCTAAACAAATTTTGCAGAACAAATGCTTACTATCTTTAATTTTTCTATTTGCTGCCTACTACAACACAGACGAAACGGAGGACTTGCATGGTGTGGTGGTGAACGCGTTAGCCCCAGGAAAGAGTAATAGCGCGTTCGTTCCCGACCGCAGATACGTGCGGTCCGGAGTTTTGCAAATATCTCAGCACCATTGTGGTTAGATTTGCTATATTTTTTAAAGCTTTTTTTCTCGCTTAATACTTTATCACACTATATTCATCTGGAAGGCAATTCATAAAAAGTTTTCGGCCGACTGAAGCAATTCTCTCAAAGAAAACAAAACTGCGTCCATTGGTTAATGATTTTCAATTTCTGACATTTCGCCATAGTAGCAACTCGAAATGTCATTGAAACATCAAACAGTGAAGACCTCATAATGAACATAAATGGTTCATAAGGTATCGTAGCGGAAATAGGAGTCTCCACAAAGAAAAAAGGTAGTGGACATCTATCACAGTTGAGGACGACCATCTGAAGCCAGTAGTCGGACCCAAACCTCAAGAAACCACTGGATGGATTGTGGAGAGCTCATTATTCAGAAATTAATGGCCGTTCTCCATTTGGAAGTTATCAGAAATGTGAAAGAAGCTCGATAAATGGATCCCGCTGGAAGTGAGCTGATGGTAGCAAGGTCATCGCTTCTTTTACACAATAAAATGGATCCATTAATTGAATTCATTGTGACATGTGATGGAAAATACATTCTACACGACGACCGAGGGCTCTTAGCTCAATGGCTGAATCAAGATTAAGCTCTCAAGCAATTTCTAAGGTCAAATTTGCATCAGAAAAGTGATTTCATGGTTTATTCTTCCTCGGCAGGTGGAAACACGTCCAATACAACGTATTTATTCCTACCGAAACCAATATAACAGAGGAGTAATATGGCAACCATAGAAATCCTACGAAAAACTGCGAAGTAGGTATACAAAGATGGCCAACAGAAATGAGCTACGATACCCTACCGCATGCATCATTCCCATCGAATCTTTGATTTCTCAGCTACCATTTTTTCCAAGCAACTGCACAGCTACTAGTTGAAGAAATTTTCTACAACTAAACTTCCCAAAAGAAAGATCGTTTTGAAAAAAAACTCAACACTTTGGGAACATCAGAATCCTAACCAATTATTTCACCTCTTTTTTATTACATAACCAGACTTCACAATGCGCAGATCCCAGCACATCTTGCATTCGATCCTCTTCCTTGGGTCCACGAAAGTCTGGACTTTTTGCCGGTCACTTCGGCTGCTGCTTAAAGATTTGTTCGTCTTCCTCATATATGTCTCTAATGCTGGTCAAGTCGATTCTCTCTGGAATCCTTAAATAGCTGTGTTAGTGCGTTCCCACGTAGTTCACACATAATGAGCTTGTTACAGTCAGATCAGACACCGATTTCTCGAACTTGGGGGAGATGAGAAGCTTAGTGGACCGAGGTGGGATCAAACCTGGCGATGCTGAGCGGCCCGCATAATGAACGGAATCAGTGCCACTACGCTAGCTGCTCGTTTTAAGCTACGAGAACACACAAAGCTTTTTTGTTGCCAGTGATGAGTACATTCTAACTGTTCTTATTCTAGTTAATAAAGTAGGACTTGAACTGAGTTATAGAAATTAAAGGTCGCTGTTGAAAACCATTCGAAACTCGATACAGTTGTTTTTCATTAAAAAAAAGAAGAAAAACGAGAAATACAAAGATGTCCAAGCTGCCGCAGAAATCATATATACACAAGGAACATCGCCTTAAACGACATTTCGGAACAAAAATGCATTAAAGAAGTATTGTAAGGGCAGAAGGTGGGAAATGAATGGAGGGATCACGAAAATAAATAAATAAATAAATAAAGATGAGGCTCTCGGCGTTGATCAATCCCTGTGGGATGCGCCATGCATTCGACTTCATTGAGTATCATTTGGCGGTGATTGAATGCATAACTGGCCTTCACAACGACTAGCGGTGGCCTACCGATGTAACGAGCCGGTGCTGCTATCCTCCCAAACAAGTCTGGTACCAATTTGCCGAACCCGTAGGGATGGAAGGCTTTGTGGGCCATGGGCGCGGGATCGACTTCCACGTGTGTGCCGCAGTGGTGCTCCGACCACTGCGCCACACGCGCCCTTACGAAAATAAATATTTAAAGTAATTCTCCAAAAGTAAAGCAGACGTAGTGTTGACAAATAGTAGAGACGTTTACCACAGACTTCCATGTGGGCGATAATCTTTGGGTGAAGAAAATATTTGTGACAAAAGAAACAAGACACTCTAGAACCATAAAATAACCACTAACTCCAAGTGATGTGCGTATCAAACAACAGCAAAGCAGTTGTAGTGGACGAGTTTTCGTTTGACACTTTGTAATTTTGACTACAAAAAATGAGAAAAAACCGTTCGGAACGTGATATACGACAGACTTATGCAAGGATGATAAAGCCTTTCATTTTTTTTTCTTTAGATTTATTGTTTCATAACACTCCACGGTACTACACTTGAACCCGCTAGGGACAAATAAACGCAAGAAGAAGTGAAAGCCTTAACATCGAAATTTTTAGTTCCCTACATAACTCACTTAAAAATACGTGGAAACAACTGCTTGTAGGCAGCTTAAACATAAGTACTCACACCTTAGACCCAATACTTGCATTGTAAAGCAAAAACTTGCTTAGCCAGTTCTTTTTTTCGCAGAAGAAAACAACCTTGATCTTAAAGTCAACGGTATCACATACTGTATTCTCCGCACAAAAGTACAGTAGAATAATGAATGAAGCTCTCGGCGTTGATCAATCCCCCCAGGGATGCGCCATGCCTTCGACTTCATTAAGCATCGTTTGGAGGACACTGAATGCATATTTGACTCGCGGTGGCCTACCGATGTATCGACCTGCTACCCTCCCAGAAAGTCTGGTACCAATTTGCGGACCCCGGACAGATGGAAAGGTTGGTGGGCCATAGGAGCGGAGATCGATTCCACGTGTGTGTCGCAGAGCGCCTACGACCACTATGCCATACGCACCCGTAACGTTTTTTTAAAAAGTACAGTGACCATGTGAAAACAGTTGGCGTAGTAACAAACGACAAACAAAAACCTGGAGCTGAAGAGTGTGTTATGACGTCAGTAATCGATAACGCTCATTATTTTGATCCACTTTCGATGTTTTTCCGTTCTTCCTTTTGAAAAAAGGGAATCGACTCTCCCATGGATTGATGGTTGACTCAAGAAAATCCACGGCTGTTTCCAGCTTTTAAATTTCACAAACAGGTTTTTTAAAATCTATTAATTGTTTGCATTGCCACATTATACTATGTACAGTACTCTTCCCAAAATTTAGCTTGTACTTCTCTTTGAGTAGTTTAAATGATGAGGTTATAGTAAGGAAACCGCTACGATTTCGCCCAATAAGTTCAGATCTGAACATAATGCTGAGGAAACAACTTGAAACATGATGAAACATGGATAAGGGAAAGGCTTTTTAAACATCCAGACACTCGGATGGTGCAGAAGCTTCGTACTGGAGATAAGCCTTCATGACAAAGGCAATTGTGAATCTACATCAGCAGCTGACAATGAGCATCTGGTAAGGACGACAGTCGAAGCTGGCCAACCAGAGACTACCCGAAGAGTTGCGGAACAGCTGCACAAAAACAGTTCGACGATTTTGTTCGTCAATCGGAAGACACTGTAAAGGTTAAAAATACAATGGATTAATGTCTGGAACATGAGTTGAATAAAAAAGCAAAGAGATCCTTGCCGTGAAGTCTGCTCTTGTCCTTTTTCTGCAAAGTAAAACCAACCGAGTTCTCAAGAGAACTGTAAAAGACAGTAAACAGAGGATCCTATACGACGATCAGTTATGTTTAACTCACTGCTTGAACTGAGACAAAGCTCTTAGACGGTTCGCGAAGAAAAACTTCCACAGAGCGACGGCTATGCTAGCTTCTTCGTTCTGGGTAGGTAAAATCATTCGATTCACTGATGCAATCTGGATCCTGAGGAATCCATTAAAACGGAAAGTATTGTCAAGAAAACTATAAAACAACTCGATAATTCGTCATTTCCAATCGACGTATATCACCCAACTCTGTGCCACACTGACGCTGACATGTCGCTGTCGAAAGTGAACGACATGGGATATAAATCTCTACCTCACTCATTACAATCATCGGACGTAATGGGCTGCTAGAAATCTCTACCTCGCTGACTAAAATCATCGGACCTATTTCGAATAGATGCATTTTATTGAAACATCTGGAAAAAATTCTAGCCCAATAAAACACTAATAACCAACAGGCTAACGAAAACGCCTTCAACAGACCTGTCACTTTCGAAACCACTAAGGAAGAACCCCATGCTACCTTAGCAAACAAACACGTATCTTCTTGGCAAGAATATTTAAATTCTAATGGCTTAAATTTTGATTAATTGGGTTATATTCGAATTACAGCACACTTCTAGAATGATGGTCCAACTCAGTCAGTGCTTCTGTTACAGAACTAATAACCGTAAAATGTCAACATTTGAAATATGAGTCGTACTTGACTCAAGTTTAGTCCCGAAAAGAAAATGGAAGATATAAAATCAAAATCTAATCAAGTTAATCCCACATAAAAGTAATCCCTTAACAATTTCTCGTTACTGGTTATTCTGAAAACCTAATCGTAAACAGAGATTAATACTCGTATTGTATGAACGAAATCAATCCATCGAGCGTTGGGTACCTAGCATCGTCAACAAGAAATCGGATAGCTGTTGTGCAGACGAACGGATGGAGGAGTGCGGAAACAACACAGAGATAGTCTTGGAAACCTCTAACCAATGACGAGTCACTGACGAAATGAAGAAAAGTTCAATGATTTATGTAACATACCGACAGCAGTGCACTATTTCTTGCGAATTCCATTCCATAAAAGAATACAGCAAACCGAATGAGTCATATATGGCTCACATTGGCATCTCGGTGTTAACATGGATGATAAAAGAAAACTATGAGGTCACGTTTCATGTGTAACATCATATTCAATTTCACTTATAGACAACCCCAATCATTCAACCCACTAAGCACCGAATAGCTGACAACGATGTGTTGACTTACTGAGAGAAAGACGTAACGGAAACATGATGAATTTGAGCCGCTTCACTAATAAACTAACACGGGGTTGCTACACAACTTTTTCTTCGGCTAACGTTTAGACGTCTTCATCCTACTCAGAATCGATGATCCGAGTCTATGTCCACAGTCCTTCGAACTCTAGATCTGGTGCTTGGCTGTCGTATCGAGTCGGATGTTCTTCAGTAGAGCATCGTTCGAATGAGGCAACCTCACCTGGCGATGCTCTTTTATAGAGGACCGTTGTTGTTGATATGACTGCCCGCTGAGAATAACTTCTTTTTTCGAACGACGAAGATACCACATTGAGCGCATGAAGGATTGTGGACATCGACTCGGATCATCGGCTCTGAGGAAGCTAAAAGGTCGAAAAACGTCGAAACGTTAGCCGAATATTTAGTAACAACGTCGCGTTAACCACAATTTAAACTTATTATCTACTACCTACTCTTTTTTAATGGCAGGATATGTTGCGCAATATAACATCAATGATGATGAGATATTTGCCAAACTCCGGATCCCGAGTGTCTGCGGTGGGGGAACGAATGAGCTATTACCCTTTCCGAGAGCTAACGCGTTCACCACCACACTATGCGGGTCATTCGTTTCGACTGTCTCTCAGCTAGTTCTATTGATCAGTGCCATTGGCAATCACCCGTCAGCGGGATTGATCTGGCTACTCCAAATTAGCAATGAACCCAGTTAACTTGTCAATGAAACAAGGTATATTGATCCTTTATACCAACGTTAAATGAAAGTCGGTTTAGAAGGAACTATGATGACCAATAGCATTTTCTTGGTAACTTTTCATAAAGGATAAAATAAAAGGATAAAGCTTTCGGAGTTGATCAATCCCTGAAGAATGCGCCATGAATTCGACTTCATTACGTATCGCTGGAGGTGACTGAATGTATATCTGCCCCTTTGCAATGATTCGCGGTGGCTTACCGATGTATCGAGCCAGTGCTGCTATCCTCCCATACAAGTCTGGTGCCAATTTGCCGACCCCGGAAGAATAAAAGGCTTGGTGAGCCATGGGCGCGGAAATCGACTTTCCGTGTGTGTCGCAGTGGCGCTTCCAACCATTGCGCCACACGCGCCCTTGGTAACTTCTCATAAAGCGAATAAATGAAAGCCTGGATTACTGCCATGGAAATCTGTTCCACACGTTCTGACTTTTTTTGTTACTTGAACACTTTGAAATGTTTAGTGTCACGGGACAAGCCGGAAGTTCTTGCATACTGTCACTATTAAATAACTTTTAATCGTTACTCATTTTGTAGAAATATGTATAACTTCGATGGAGCACTTGTGTCACAGTGGTTAGAGGTGTCTTTTAATACACACCTGGCATTGGCACGATATGGCACCTCTGGCTTAGCAAACCTTTAAGGGAGGTTTGACGAAGTCGAATGCATGACTGATCAGGGACTGACCAACGCCAGATGTTTTATCCTTTTTTTATCCTTTCCGTGCAATTTCACCTATGAAAAAGGCATGAAAGTGATAGTCTTGGAATGACGTTACTTTGTGGAGTTCCACACATTCTCTTCATAAGTTTGTTATTATTAGTCAACCAGCATGGTTACCTCTGCTAAGAAGTTCTGGAAGCGTAAACCTTGGCGTAACACGAATGCCATCACTCGCTGATGTGTATGAAGAAGTCTAGTCGTAATATGGACAGATCTCCATCTGATTTACAATGGCAACCGATCAAATGGTTACGACAGGGAAAAGATGCAAGGATTTTCAGCATGTCGGTGGAAGAAAAAAAGCCTCACTACACCAGCAACATATCAGTCAAATGAAAACCACTCTGGAGGAACAGCTATCTAGAAAGCTGATTACGCAGCGACGAGCTCTCTGACGCATATGCTAACGAAGGAAGAATCGCGGAGTCGAAAATGTGGACAAGGAGTCGAGTGTTCTTTGTTCTTTTCACTATATCCCCTGATGTTCCCGAAAGCTCTCCAAGCCGCCTGATTTCCCAATCTAGATAGAGGTGTAGCTGGAGCATTCGGAGATATTTATTCCGTTAAGCGTGGATGGGGCATACGAAACCAATCCGTTCCTCATGATCATCGCTTTTGTGAGATTTCGTAGAAGACGAATTTTTTCTAAAGGCTTTATCAAAGTCGGCAAGCACTCGTTCCATTTGGCTAATGTTTCGTGTTACAAAGATGATGTCATCAGCAAAGCGAAGTTGGTGTAACTGCCAAGCACCGATTTCCACTCTCACGTCCTACTCCAGAGTTCGCATGACGGTCTCAAGGGTGGTGGGAAGTAATTTTGGCGAGATGGTTTCGCCTTGCCTAAACCCTCTTTTTGGCGTCGATGTTTATATCGTTGTAGAATGGTGATATATTGGTCGTGAAAGTTTTATATAGCTCAAGAAGAATCTTTACATAATGAGCAGGGAATCTCTGACTGTCCAGTGCTTCCACAAGTGCTTCTATCTCAACTAAGTCAAAAACTTCCTTTAAATCGATAAAACTGAGAAGGATCTCTCTCTTGCACTCTCGCGATACTTCAGTGACTCTTGTTATCGTGTGGATGTAATCCATCGTACTAAATCCCGTTCGAAACCTTGATCGCTCACATAGCTGTCCCTCGTCCAGTGTTCTATCAATCCTGTTTAAGATGACTCCAGCATAAAAAAAATTGTACACGACAGGGAGCAATCACATTGAGACGATAGTTGCCGATATTGTAAAGGTAACGCTTGTATACTAATGTAGTTTTTGCTGGTCTTCCAGTGAATAGGAATCTTGCATTTAGACAAGTAACGTGTGAACAGTTCAACCAGTGTGTTTACGAGGACGGCTGAAGGTTCTTCAGGTGTTCAGATCTTATCGTCTCCGGAGTTGATGTTGTTCGTTTCTTCACCGACCAAATAGCATGTCGAATTTCGGAAAGGTGAACCGCTGGTACAACATATTCATTCTCTTTTATTTCATACCAGGAAAGCAGGACGCGCCCATTGAAGAGACATGAGTAGTAATCGTGAATAATTTTCCCCACGGCCTTTTGGAAGCTGTAAGTGTTCCGTCTGGGCATCAAAGTGCAATCACCTTCGCTTTGAAATTGGCAAAGCTTGGATGGACTTTGCATATGCTTTTCCCAGAGTCCGCTACTCTTCTCTCTTTAAGATCTTCTTTCATCGCCTGTCTGCATTGTTTCGCAAGTTCGACGGTGAGATGGCGGTTGCCTGTAGCTCACGCGATTCCTCGCTGGCGTATCAGCTCGAATGTTTCTGGAGGCAGATGTCTCTTCGTGACTTTCGACCTCTCAGCTTTCACAGCGCTAAACGTGGAGATGTTGAATGAGCCTACCACATTCCTCTTCGATGTTATAAGAAGCTTCATCTTCCCAACAGTCGACTAATGAATTGAGTAAGTCCCGGCTCACTGTGGTTTTGGAACTTCGTTTTTCGAATTAAGCGACTTTTTTCTACTTTCTGCAAAAAATTAAATCTTGGACGAAAGAGGCAATGTTCTGATCCCGCGTAGAATTTTGGGACAACAGCGACATCGGTAAGGCAAAACCTTCAATTTGCTATGATGTGGTCTATTTCGTTATGGTACTCCCCACTGGAAGACTCCCACGTCCAGCGTTGAGGGTGGTGCTTCTGCAGTTGCGAGTTACCATGGATGGTTTTGGTCTTCATCATAAACTCAGACAGCCGCAATCCTGCTTGTTCCATTCCAATCCGTAGGTGCCCTTATGGCGCTCTTCGGAAGCTCTTTTAGGTCCAATCTTAGAATTAAAATCTTCATGAATTATTCTTATATTCGGAAATAGATGAAGAAATCAGATATTTTACTATTGTTTCTGCTCATGAAAAAACCGACAAAGTTCGTTCATGTATACATCACAATTCTAAGGCATTCTCATGCAAGAAATAAAACGTAAGAAGCACCGAAACGAAAGCATGTCTAAACTGCCACGTGTTTTTTTAGGATATATTAAGTACAATATTGGTCTTCTGTCATCTGATGTAACGACCATCGGAGTTCCACAATGGAAATATTAATGATGCCGAGAATTCGTGACTAGAGCCCTAAACCTCTCGGCGTTGATCAATCCATGAGGACGATGCGCCATGCATTAGACTTCATTAAGCATCGTTGAGTGTGAATGAATGCATATCTCGCCATCACAATGACTCGCGATAGCCTACCGATGTATCCAGCCAGTGCTGCTATCCTGCCAGCAAATCTGGTACCAATTTACCGACCCCGGAGGGATGGAAATCTTGCTGAGCCATGGGCGCAGGGGATCGATTCCACGTGTGTGTTGCAAGGCGCCTCTGACCATTGCACCACACGCGTTCGTAACTACTTAAACGAATTGATGTCCATTAGTGTATAGACGTGAAAAGTTTGACGAAACGTCGTTGTCAACTTCAGAGCCCAGCAATGCCATTAATATGCAACTTTCCCAAGAGCACATGATTGAACCAGTTACTAGCTCATAACGTCCCTATTATTTTGTCACTGCAATGGCTAGTTAGTCAATTATTCCTACTATTTTGTTAGTGAAACAGCTAATTGGCAAATCTTCATTACGCATTTCTTAGCATAATTCTAGTCTAACTGGTGTTCCAGAAGAAGTCACGGAATGGTTGTTTAAGGGCACCGCCAAGTCTTCACCACATGTAGTTCTGCACCATAGTGAATTGAAAGGAGCTTTGCTACCTTTACCATTAGACTTCTAGATGACGAGGATCGCTGAAGCATGTTAACCGCCAGCTAAGTTTTCAGATGGATGTATCGAACGCCTCAAGTTGGATAACTCAACTGATGATGAACTCCCTGTACATCGTAATTCAAGGCTAACCCTTAGCTGAGCTTTCGGATGGAGATAATTTTTAAGGTTAGATGACCCTACCGAAGATTAGCTTCATGCTTTTACATCGTGCTATGACACCTAAGAGCATTCTATCCCACTTTGCTGAAGTCAATAAGAGAAAAAGGGAAGAACCAGAGACAGGGTAGGAAGGAATTTCTAGAAAAAGGTAACATTCTCGAAGAAGAATATTAACTGGAATAACGAGAATCACAAAAGTAATGTATTATTGATCGACGGTGGAATGTTTGAATACTCGAGTATTCACTCCAATTGGGCAACGAGTGCGAGCAAGAATCGATTTTCCAGCAGACGTTGGGCGGTGCTAATCAACAACAAAAAAACATGGTGAGGGAAAAAACATATGACGGAGGAATGAAAAGAGGAAAAACAAGAGACCTTATGAAACTGATGACAGTTGATTAGTAAATGATTTAGGGATAACTCGTCCAGAAAGCTGACTCATCCGACTGGTGATCACAGAAAAAACTGGAAAAACATTGTTTGCAGACTCCTAAAAGCTTTGGAAAGGCAGTAAACTGCTGTGACATGAAAACTGATCTTATTACAACGCTAACCTATTACTGACGTGCTTTCAACGAAGAGCAGTTTTATCGATTTACTCAACTGAATCAGTCGGTAAGGATGGTTCCAACACATCCACTTGGTCATTTCTTCACCATCTATCCTTTTGAGCATCTGAATGCTTCCCAAAGAATCGGGAAAATCCAGCACGATGTCCATCGTGCAAGCAATTTTCTTATTTAGCAGGATTTTCTCTCTCCGGAATCTCGAAATAGCCGTATCCAATAAATCTTCTCCAGGTCATCACTACCTAACCAGCGATAATGGAATACCAGAGGGGCCCTGAATCTTGGGCCTTTCTATTCTTGGTCAGCCCTCCTTATCGAAATGTCAAACTTCCCCTAGAGTTTTGAAACGCACACTATAACTTTCTCTATTTGCCAGCTAGAGACCAAATTGTTGCCACGTTGGGTATGATTCCTACTTACACTTAGCCTGGCTACCGGATGAAAATGGCAGAATCATTACCACTTTGGCAAGTCCGGCTGGGAGATGAATCACTGCTTCATGGTTCATCACCCACAAGCACCCACCATCGTAGTCACGACGAAGCACTGCGGGATGGGAGGGAGTGGGTGATGTGGGACGTGGATATGCCCATTTGCAATTGCAGATTGAACTGGACGTGTGTAAAAAGAAGCATATGCAGATGATGTGTAAAACTGATATGGTGAACAATAAGTGAATGGGGTGTGATCGACTTTGGTTACATTGAACGAATACTATGATTATAAATCCATTATCTGAAACAAGGAAATGCTTCAGATCTGCATGTGGGTAGGAAACAGGTTCTGGAAGAGTTCGTTGCGGAACACTTATACCTTTCAAAGAAGCCCCTGAATAAGGAAACGAAAAACTGGCAAAGAAAAAAGTCATCTGCTTTTTTAACAGATTCGATAATGACGAATGTATGGAAAGATGATGAGATGGTTACCTTGAACGGTTGTTGCCAGCTGTTCGACACTTCCACGCATTGACCAGGGCACGACATCCTGTTAGAAGCCACCGTATCCACCTACCGTAATTGTTACCGTGGCGAAATCACAGACAAAATACGAACGTATCGATGTGCCATTCCCATAAAATCACCTCACGCTTTTTTAGCTTTTCTTTTCCTTTATAAAGTTTAACTAAGAAGTAGACTAACTACGATCCGCGCTACAGTATGTTACACCGTCTTCAATCGATCTCTGTTGACTAATCGCAGGAATCGCTGCCATCTTTGAAGGATTCTTGTCAAAAGGTAGCGGACTTCGCTTGTGACGAAAACTGGGAACCTCTAAGAACGGGTAAGTCGACATTCCAGGTAAAATTCCACGCCCAGTCAGCATTCCATATAAATATCTGAATGGGGGAGAGAAGATGACAGATTTTTCTAGCTGTGGCCGCGTACACAAACTGGAACAATCCGTCTGAGCTTCTAAGTAAATAAAAAGGAAAGAGTTCATACCAGCTAAGTAAATAAACGTCATCAATGCTAAAAAAACTCCACTATGGAGTTCGATTTACAACTACCAAAGCAAACAATGGATATCGATCGATTAGAAGCAACTGAATCAGGCGGTGTTGTTATTGAGACCAAGAAAGGTGGTCACCAAGATAGTATGAAGAACTCAGAACATCATAGTGCTAATGGAACCAGTTCTTGAGTAAAAAACAGTTCACTCACTCAGTAGCTAGGAAAACACAGGATGGAATGAGAACTGAGAACCAAAAGCAGATCACGATGTTATGAAGATTACCGCTGAAATTAAAAGACTTTCAAAGAACCAATGGCAAAATAGCTGCTATCATTGTGAGCCATCTGTAACTCATACGTTTGTACTCACTTTGGTCAATATTAGCTAAGGACAAAACGGAAAAAAGCGCCCGGTGATGATCAGCCGCTTAGGAAGTCGCCATGCATTTGACGCCATTCGTAACATCGTAGAGGTGACTGAATGCGTATTTGGCTTACCCATTAACTAGTAGGGTGTTAACGATGTAGCAAGGCAATATTTTTTATCCTCCCAGACAGGTTTCTTAGTAATCTATCCCCTCCAGAGTGATGATGGGAAGGAAGGGAGAGGGATATTGTAATCGAACCAGGAATCGATCCCTATGTTCCAGTGTGTTCCAAGGTAACTTCAACCATTGCGCTACACGTCTTCAATATAAATAAAGCCATATTGGTCATTACTAGAATCGTGGAAAGAGAAAAAAAACTGAAGACTTCAAGCAAAAATGTTTCCTTGCACTAAAAAACATCTGTAGTGCTTCGTCTCTTGGTATGTTTTGTAATCAACTGCTTTATTGAAAATAACATAAAATAAACAAAAAATCTTGCGGAAGTCAAAATCGACGATTACTGAAATAAGAGGAAGTTGAAATCGTAGATGAAATCCTTCGTAATTCGAATGAAAAACGCTCGCCAGTTCATAAGTGAGATGTTCGAAGACACAAAAAGAAGGGAACAAAACAAAGTGTGATTATGTCATCCTTTTTTAAAAGAAAATAGAATAACGATAGCTCAGTAACACCCTGAGGGAAAGCCGAAACGAAGGACCTGCGCGGTGAGGTAGTGAACGCGTTATCCCCTGGAAAGAGTAAAGCGCGTTCGTTCCCCAAGGCAGACACCAGCGGGTCCGAAGTTTTGCAAATATCTCAGCATCTTGTGGTTATATTTCACATTATACCCCTGCCACAATGGAATCGATCCCCACGCCCATGGCCCCACCAACCCTTCCATCTCTCCGGGGTCGGCAAATTGGTACCAGACTTGTCTGGGAGGATAGCAGCATTGGCTCGACACATCGGTAGGCCACCCCGAGTTATTGTAAAGGCCAAATATGCATTCAGTCACCTCCAAAGGATGCTTAATGAAGTCGAATGCATGGCGCATCCCTCGGGGATTGATCAACGCCGACAGTTTTATCCCTTTTTTTTATACCTCGCCATTAAAAAAAGTAGAGTAGGCGGTAAATAGAAAAGTGACGACATAATGATAGGTGGTTCGTCCCGTTTTACTTCCGCATTCTTTCTTTTTAACTTTATAACTTTTCAGGGTTTAGAAAAAGAACAAATAGATCAATTTATGACGTAAGTAAGACAAACGTATGGAGATCAAGCGATCACCGATCAATAATTCACTTCTAATCGATATAACGGGACGCAATAGAACTTTCTAGAGATTACACAAAATGACGGTACATGAAAGCATGGTAGCTTTAAAGTAGAGGTCTTTACGGTTCGAAGATGAAAACAGTTCATCGTGAGAATCTCCATTATCGATTTTCAAAAACTTGCACTTCAACTAACCTGAAAGAACCGTGACTGGTAAAGGGTTCATACAAATATTGACTTCACTTCACGATCAAGTTGTTCCTGAGTTGACATAGAAGATTATTGATGTCGTAAAGTGTGCTGTTTTTCACTATGTGCTTCAATCGATATCGAACAACAACGGGGGAGAAAGACCACGAAAGAGGATGAGGATGAAGACGGAAAACAGAAAAAAACACATAGAGGACGAGAATGGAGGGAGGAATGGGAAGAGAGCGCGAACACGGACAACGGCAGAGACGATCCTAAAACGACCTGAGAATGCGCTGATGTGACGAAACCACACCGGACATGGTCTTGAGGTGGCGGTTTTTTTTCACGAATAGACGATAATTTCTCTGTTAACAGAGCCAAGAAGAGGTTGAGACGTAAAGAGGCTTATGGAAGTGACTTTACTGTATCATCCCAGTGGTGCAACCCAATCCTATAAAGCATTTTTTTCATTACTAAATTCGTTTACAATTGAAACTTCCAGAAAAAACTGAAAAGTAATTCAAGGTTTTAAAAATCAATGGATCGTAAAAATAAAAAAAAATTCTAGTAGATGTAGATCCTAAAGGTTTTTGTTTGAGACAATTAAAGCTCACTATGAGCTGAAAATGTCTGCTTCCAGCTGAAAGCTCCCACCCATTAATCTGTTAAGAACTTCTCCACGATTGACGTCTAAACAAGACGTTGAGACGGGAAATCTTTCACACATAGTTGAAAAATCGGAAGAAACTCCCGGAGATCAAACAATTTGATCAATAATATTTTGCGTACTGTCCTTCTTTAAGTTAGCACGACGTTGATACCTCTTCTTTTTCAAATATGATGGCTGACGTCTCCGCGATTTCGTCATCCTCTGAGCCTAGACGTACTCTCAGACCCTTTTTTAGACTGAGTAAGGTCAGCCATGTGTTTTTCACACACTATGAAAAACACGGTGAATAAGGACAGTTCGCAAGGCATTATTCATTATTTATGCCAACGTTAAGTGATAGTCGGTCTTTCGAGTTTAATCAATAAATAATGATTTGCGATTCTGATATAAACATGTGAGGGGACAGGTAGCACAATGGCAATGATCGCAGTGCCGATCCGGTCCCACTCCGTGCTCAACAAGCCTCCTCATCCCGTCGGGGTCGGCAAATTCGTACCGGACTTGTCTGGGAAAAACCACTTCCTGCAATCCAATTGGGAACGCTCCAGCCTGGCTATCTCAGGACTCCAGGGGGATTCAACTCGACTAGCATTCAACAACATTTATGATGAAAACAAAGTCCTCAAGCAGCAGGCGAAGCAACCCGTAAAAATCAAGACCTTCGTGAATAGTGGATGCGAGGAAACGAATCGAATGCGAGAAATACTGGGATCCGCACAGTAGATGTGATGACGGGCCAAGCAAAAAAAAGGCGGAACCCCTATATGAGGAGAACAATAGCCAGCTTTGTACGTCAGTATTCACAAAACCAACAAATTTTTCGAAATTCACCTTTCTTTCAAATTTAACAGCACTTGTTAATAGCAGTTTACATAAAAAAGAAATCCTCGATCAGACTGTAGATGATGACCATCTACAATATCAGTCCCAGACGGAAAGAGATATGGGACAAAAACAGTATAGAACCTTTAGATCGAGAATGCAAGACTGTTACATACCAAGTGTATCTTCCGAAGAAATTTTCCTCGTAAATAAAAGTAACAGCCACTGTACCTGATAGCCGTCAGTTAGTAGATCGAAAACACAACGCTATATGAAGTCCGGGAATTTGTAATCAAATAGTCAGATGTATCTAGCCAGACTGTGGAGTTTCGACCCTACCATCACGATCCAACAGAATACGCAACGAAAGCGAAAGATAGGTGGACTTGTCATCTATACGTAAAGGATGAAAGGATAAAGCTCTCGGCGTTGGTTAATCCCCTGAGGGATGCGCCATGCATTCGACTTCATTAAGCATCGTTTGGAGATGACTGAATGCATATCTGGCCTTTACGATGACTCATGGTGGCCCACCGATGTATGGAGCCAGTGTCGCTATCCCCTCAGACAAGTCTGGTACCAATTTGCCGACCCCGGAGGGATGGAAGACTTGGTGTGGCACGGGCGCGAGGATCGATTCCACATGTGTCGCAGTGGCGCCTCCAACCAGCCACACGCGCCACATCTATATATATATATATATATATATATATATATATATATATATATATGCACTGATATACTATATATAGTATATATATGCATATATATATATATATATATATATATATATATACATATATATATATATATATGTATATACTATGATATACTATACATATATATCATATACATATATATATATATATATATATATCTATATATATATATATATATATATATATATATATATATATACAGAACAGTAGACAACAGCTGGGCGAGAAGAATTACGGAGTAAACTGCAAGAATATGAAACCAAACCGTTCTCCAGTAGGACGAGCTACAAGCTGGGCAGACGTGTTTATGGCTTCCGTTAACCAGTTGCATTCGCAGCAGTGAAGTGGCATTCGCAGAATTTCATCATGCTTAAAGCAGAGAACCACCGTGGAAGAAGACGTGAGAAAAATAAAAAGAAAACCTGCTAAAGGCGTTCGGCGTTGGCCAATCCCCTTATACACATGCAACAAATTCGACACCATTTGCAGCATCGCGAAGGTGATTGGGCGCATATTCAGTTTCTATAACGAGATGTGGTGGCATAAAAATGCATCAAGCCAGGGTTTATGCCGTCCCCTAGATTCATCCCCAGGCAAGTCCGGCAACAATTTACACATCGGGGACGGATGAAGGGCCCGGTTGGCATAGCGAACGGCATTGACCCAACGACCACGTGGCTGTTGCAAGAACGTCTGAGCACTGCGCTACACGTGCACTTCGAGAACAATACTAACAAAAAACCGCGATAGAACGTGCACTGGAGACGGGCCATCAAAATATCGATGAAATCAGGTATTTTTCTAGCTATTAGCATTTTTTGTCTACTTCATTCGTCCAAAGTAACTCTTGTAACATCAATATTTGAAATCATCATTTAAAGGAAAATCGCCCATATGGAAAATTCATACACACAACTTATAAGTTTGTTTTTTGTAAATTCCATGGAAAGCATCTTGAGAAATTTATGGATGTAGGAAGATTTCGTTTCAGAAAAGGGTAGGCGCGATGCAAGATAACACGATTTCTACGACTTGCACTTCTTTCCGACGGTATTAAACGAATGTGATTGTTGTCTTAATTATTCTGAATAGATGAAACTGTATCAGACGAACTGAAAAGGTGTTCTCCTAATGGTACCGGAATTTAATTCGACCAGAAAACTTCAAAGTGCACGCTTGCGGTGGTTGAAGCACACACTCAAGGCTACAGTAATCCACGAAAGGTGTTCTTAGTGTTCCTAGTGAAATACGGTGAAAATTTAGAGTCAAATAAGCTCCTTCTAGTAGGGTCAATAGTCGGTTGTTAGAAGTGTTCCTGTAAAACTTGTTCAACTGAACTTCTTAGTACACTTATTACGTTTACTGTTACTGAACCTGTTACCAATGTCACATAAGAACGGTAGAAGAAGCATATCCCTATCCAACAGTCCTATTAGAACGCAGAAAATTTCAACCGAATCAAAGAATCTTCGTATGTATGCGGAATATGGATCGTATGGGAACTGGCTCAATATCATGCGAGAAATTCAATCTTATTGCGATTACCTCGAAAAGAACATCTAGTGGATTAGAAGAAAGAACATAAGGAAGATAAGAAAACAAAAACCCACACTTATTGATGTGGAGATTATACTTGCATATCCGTAAAAAATCATTCAACTCATAGCGCTGCGGCGCCATTTTGCGCGCGTGGCGCAGGCGCGATCACGAGTAATTTTTTCGTCGGCTGCGGACTTTCCGATTTTTTCTTGCGAATAAAAAAATAATTTCTCAATAACTACAGTGCCTTAAGGGTTGTAAACATGGCAGAATGGTAGAAGAGGCTTTGTTCTATGGTTTGATGGGTTTGAGTGATATGCATTCTACTACTTACTGTGTGCACCAACACCGAAGAAACTTGCAGCTACTTTGGGTCTATAGGGTGTTTTTTTATATCCTCACAATCTATAAAATAACCGCAGTGATTGAAATGAAATAACAGCTAATTGTTGGTCATATTACCGTTCAATGAACTTTCCCAAAAAAGGTTTTTTGTAAATCATTAAGTCTATTTTTTTCTAGAGAATGATTTTTCTGGTCCGCCTCCTAGTTCGATCTCCTTTAGATTAGCTACCGAATGAAGACACGTAGTGCGGAGCAAAAAGAGAACTCTGAATCTACCAAAAAGTGTGGGCACTATACTGTCCATATCATCCTTTGGTCAAAATCGCTATGGACACTTTAGTGTCCATACGGAGCTTTACGCGCTAAATAAAACTTTATCTGAGAATAGAAGAAGAACGATCCTAAACTCGATACACCAATTGCCGACGCTGAACAACATGATCAGAAAAAGCCGCTGCATTTGAACGCGCTCCACTCCAGTTTCGTTCCACAGCATTTCGGCGGGAAGCATTTGTTCGAACCGACGCGGACGCACCACGCGCGTCGGTTCGACGCATTCGGCGATGGTGGAGGATACCTGAGCTTCCTCGATTTACTTTCACATTTAGCTCTATTTTCCTTCCAAACAATAGCTCTTACTCGTATTTTTAGACTTTTAGTACTGTTCTTCTGTGAGCAAATGCATGCCGTGTCACTTCTGTCATCTAGAATCCCATTAAATCACTGTGTAACTTGGGAGGGAAGCCAGTGGGCTATCCATCCGTTCAGCGTGTCCATTAGAGTTTCCATGCCACATTTAATTGACATACATGAAGAAGATCACGCGTTTTTTCAGAGGATCGTGTTTGATTATTTCTTTTTTTTTCTTGAGAGGAAAAGAACGCCCAAGTAGCTTTACTCCACTTTGGCGTAGTGTGGACATAGTCATGTTTCCAAATACAGTCTTTGAACTCCTTTTCCAGTAATCCTATCAGGCGATGAATCTCCTGTTGTAAATCAGTTTCCGATACGTAATATCATGCTGTTTGCACGTTATTTGGATACTTGTGTGACCCGCCTAACTGTATGAGCCCCGTCAGTTTCCATTTTTCTGGACTTTTGCTGGGTTAGCTATTATGGTTCACTGAAGACCCGAGGACAGCCTGGCTAAAGTCCGCCGCAGGTCGTCACCACCACAGGCAGTCACCGTCCTTGTGGATCAGAGGAAGACTTGCCACCATACGACTCAGCTTGATACTAGGATAGTAGTGGATCCTGGCATCGGTTTGCTCTTAGTTGGGCCTCTTGGTGGAAACACTGGACTCCTCAGCTTGCCGGGGCTTGCTGGGGTAATGAATCCCTCTGCTGTACATTAAATCGCAGTCCGACAACCAGGGGCACCTTCCAGCCACGATGAGGCGGTGAACCGTTTGGAGGAGCTTTACGAGCGATGGTTTCAGTTTCCTGATGCTCGTTTTTGATTTAGTAACAAGTATGTCTGATGAAAGTTTTTTGGGATTAGTGGTTGAAAATCACAGAGATGGAATGAGGATCGGAAGCCATGTCTGGATATGACTTCGTCTTCATGGCACATCCAAATTCCTACTGCAAGGGCTTATTTTTCTAATTATAAGGAAGGCTCTTACCTCGTTCAACTCCTATCATTTGTCGTTTTTTTTACGTTGTTCATTAAGGTTTTGTTTGCTATTTGTTAAAAACCCCCTAAGCTTCCTAAGCTTCATGGCAAGGTTAAGCATCGAGTAGTCATTTCGATGTGTACATCAAACACCTATTCGGTGTGAGATTGATTTAAACCTGTGCTTTTTTTTAAAATTTGGTTTACATAACAAGGGAATCTCCACTCTGGCTACTAATTCGGTGGATGTGAGTTTTTGTGCTGTTTCAAACTTCGGAACAAATTTCATTCCTCCTTATTTCTGCTCGTGAAGTTCGGCGTGGTGTCAACGCGTGCTACTTTTGCTTCAGAAGATCGGGTTATGACTTCATCAGTGATTTATAACGGCTTTCATGTAGGCAAAATACTGAACTATTTGTCAGTCATACAGAGGGCTGCGGGAAGAACTTTCATTCAGGAAAAGAGCTTCAGTCAACTGTTTCTTCAAGGGGCGCTTAAACATCTCGCTTTCCGAGTTTTGAAGAGTTTCATCCTCCGTATTATTTCCCTGGTCAACCCACACCATTTCGATTTGAAGTATTCTATATTTTACTACTTTGCTTCTTCTGTTTCCTTAAAGTTGATACAACGTGGTTTCTTTGAGGTCAAGCGGAGTTTTTCTTGTTTCGTTTGATCCATTTACAGGCAACTCAAGTCTTTTAGTGGGAAACTTGAAGATGAGTGACAGCGATGACAGTGACTTCTTTGTTGATGATTCTCCCAAAAAGAAGGGACCATCTAAAAAAACGTCAGCAGAGAAAAAGGTTTCTGCCAAACCAAAACCATCTAAAGAGAAACAAGAAAAAAGATAGGTAAGCCTTTGTTAGATGTTTTAAGACTCTCCAATCTGAAATATGAAAGTATCTCTGCTCAACCGTTTCTCTTTTTTTTTGCAGCTGATATTTCTATGACTTTGACGGAAGAAGACAAAAATGTTTTTACAAATATCGACCAAGCGGCAAAATCTGGAAAGAAACTGGCAATTGAGGATATATACCAGAAAAAATCACAGCTTGAGCACATTCTTCTTCGCCCTGATACCTACATCGGATCTGTTGAGTATACCGAGAAGACAGTACGTTTCTGATTTTAATCAGTCCGATGGATTCTTTCAGAACGTTAACCAACCTAAATTTTTATCTTTTAATGTTTTATTGTTGTGCTTAAAGTTGAAACCCCCTTACTCGGTTTGTTGCTGTTACTCGACTTAGGTACTTCGGTGACTGCTTTCCCATCTGCTGAATGCAAGAGGAGATTTAAAAAATATTTTTGATTTGCTAATTCAACAGTCAAAGTACATGAACTTCATACGGGATGGACTGAAGAATGACTGGTTTCTGTTTTTGAACGTTCACATTAGCCTATCTAAAACGCCTAAATCACAAAATGGTATCAGAAGCGAGTGTCTCATATCACGTTGGAAAAAAAGGTGCTTATGAGAAACATGTTTCGAACAGCTAGCAATGTGTGCACAGGAAGAGGGCAGAGGAAGAAATCCTCTAAATTGGCGAGGTAACTAGCCATTTCCAAAGGCTACGAAGCGATGGTTTAACTAGCCCCTCATCTCAAGCGAGGTATGCACCGGCTATAAAAGTATGCTTTAAAAAGGACCTGTCTGAAGAACTTTGTATTAATGATGTAGAAGCAACTGAACACTTTAAGACACCGGCTAGTTTGCAATTGCTTGTGTGACCGGCTAGACACAACGCGAAATCGCCTAATATGCCCAAACGGTAGAGACGGCGGTGATTGTTTGAGTTTGGGGATGGTGTAGCTGATCAGTTGTAAAGCATGCGAGGAGAATGTATTAGCGAAACGGGTGAACCATTGTGTGTCTTTATAATTGAACATATCATTGGTAATTTTAAAGTTAAACTGAGTACTCCACTAGACACTTATGGGATGAATGTAGGGACATAAGACCTTCTTGGATTGTTAACTAACACGATGTTGGTAAAGGTGTTTGTTCCACTAATGTTTCGACCTACTCGTCTTCATCAGAGCCGATGATTCGAGTCGATGGTCTACAGTAGTTCGTCTTCTCGATGTGGTGTCTTCCTCTTTCGTATCAAATCGAACTGTGTCAGTTGAGCACCGCTCGAATGAGGCGACTTCACCCGGCAGCTCCCCTTTTATACAGAACTTAATGCACTCAGACTGGTCATTCAATAGCTTAATAGCTTTGGGTTACAAAAAACGAAGCAGTGAGTTTTGGAAGAAGCTGTTTTGTAATGCCAGTGGAAATCCATGTAGTGGGGTTTTTTCCGCTCTGGAGTGTGGAAGTTCTTGGCTGAGTAGATTGGGTTTCAGTTTAACCTTTTTCCGGATATGAAATAGGCGAAATCGTCGAAACATCTGCCAATATTGAGGAAATCTTGTTCTTGACAGCCTCGTGTCTACTTAAGAATAAAACGCTAAAAACTGCCTTGGTAAATAGGAAGTCGGTCCTGGGAATTACTTAATTTTTTTCAGTCGATGTGGGTTTACGACCGAGAGGAAGAAAAACTCGTTATGAAGGACATCCAATATGTTCCAGGGCTGTATAAGATTTTTGATGAAATACTTGTGAATGCAGCTGATAACAAACAGCGCGACCCTAAGATGAACTGTATCAAAATCAGCATTGATAAGTAAGTTTCTAAACTCTGCATTTGCTTTATATTGTATTTGAATAAGCTTTTTTAACAACAAGCATGTGGTGTGAGTGCATCAGGTGCTAGTACTGAACCTCTTTCGTTCAGTCTACACGGAAATCGTACCAAATTTCGAACTATGGCCTTTGTTCAGTTCTTGGATAGAGTGTATATACGAGTAGCTCACGGTATTTTGCTATTAGTACCGCGTGTGCTTGCGGAGCTGTTCGTACACTACTGGGGTAGATGCGTAGTTTGTATGTTGCTTGGCGGCAGTTCTGAATCGTCTGTATTGTAATTCGTAGTCGTTTGCCTGCAAGATTTGGGCCGAGTCAACCTGGACACCTCAATCTGCCTATACTAACGTATGCATGCGCGTGGCGACTTGCACAGGGAAGAAATAAGTCATTGCAATAGCACAGGTAAGATGCTTATCGTCTTGAAGACATCTGCATCTCAGGGACAACTACAAGGTGCTTGTTGGTTCGCGTTCCAACCTCTTTATGACCTGGAGCCGCGATACTTGGCATCGCAATGAACTAGGTTGAAATCGTTCGCATGATTGTACACTATGTGTATTATCAGTTGGACTGAATAATTTGAAATGTATTATGCAAATGAACCATGTAATTCAATTCTCTGATCTTATTAAATTTAAGAGAGAAGAATCAGATCTCGATATTCAACAATGGGAAAGGAATTCCAGTAGTTCATCACAAAGTTGAGAATATGTATGTGCCTGAAATGATATTTGGAACTCTGCTTACATCGTCCAATTACGATGACAGTGAAAGAAAAGTGAGTGACTCCACCCCAATTTCAACCTTAGAGCTATATTTAGACAGAGATTTGAATGCATTACTTTCTTATACAGGTCACAGGTGGTCGTAACGGTTACGGTGCGAAGCTGTGCAATATATTCTCAACCGAATTTACCCTCGAGACATCATCGAAAGAATACGGAAAAGCTTTTAAGCAGACATGGATCAACAATATGACCAAAGACAAGGATCCACAAATCGTCAAGGCTTCAGGCGATGATTACACAAAAGTGACATTCAAACCTGATCTTTCCAAATTCCGGATGACAGAGTTAGACGATGACATAATTGCTCTAATGTCTCGTCGTGCTTTTGATGTTGCTGGTAGTACTAAGGGTGTAAAGGTGTTCCTCAATGGCAAAGTATTACCTGTAAGTTCTTGTTTTCATCTTCATTTTCTTCTCAAATGTTTACACAGCAACACAAAGCACCGCGGTGGACGATTCTTAAGAAGAATGATTTACTGATTTGTCAACTGCATATTTTTTTTTAAAGAAGGTCACCAATTAGTCAAGGAATCGTAGTTGGAAATCTCATCTATATGTATTTAATTGATTGGTGTTACAGGTGCAAGGGTTCAAGCAGTATGTCGAGCAGTACACTAAGGATATCACAGGACCAACTGGAGAGCCAGCGAAGGTTGTTTATGAGTCGGTGAGTTTACTATTTGCACTTTTATCGACAATTTTTAGAATTAGGGTTACAACCATAGTGATGTTGAGATATTTGCAAAATTTTAAACAAAGTGAATAAAAAGTTAAATGTTGAGGTTATATTTTTCCTGCATTGCTTTTTCGTATAGTTTGGTTTGCCAATGCCTTATAGCTATCGAATTCCCAATGTTCACCTTTCATTCTATTAGTGTACACTAGAAATACACTCTTTCAAGGTGAACGATCGCTGGGAAGTGGCCCTCACCGTATCGGAGAAGGGCTTTCAACAAGTGTCATTTGTTAACAGTATTGCCACTATGAAAGGAGGTCGTCATGTGGATTACGTCGCAGATCAGATGGTGTCAAAGTTGATTGACGTTATAAAGAAGAAAGTAGGAAAGAGTACTGTGAATGTGAAGCCATTCCAAGTGAAGAATCATATGTGGGTGTTCGTAAATTGTTTGATCGAGAATCCGACGTTTGATTCACAAACGAAGGAAACGATGACCCTACAATCGAAATCGTTTGGATCGAAATGCGAACTCAGTGAAAAGTTTACCAAACAGGCAATTAACTGTGGTGTTGTGGACGCTGTGCTTGCATGGGTAAGATTCAAGCAACAGGAAGATATGAACAAGAAGTGCAGTGGAAAGAAGGCCACAAAACTGAAGGGCATTCCAAAATTGGAAGATGCCAATGACGCCGGCACGAAACACTCCCAACTCTGCACATTAATACTTACTGAGGGAGATTCGGCCAAAACTTTGGCTGTTTCTGGCTTGGGCGTGGTAGGACGTGACCGTTACGGAGTATTTCCACTTCGTGGTAAACTACTCAATGTTCGAGAAGGAAACATTAAGCAGGTGGCGGAGAATGTTGAAATCAACGCCCTGATAAAGATAATTGGGCTACAATACAAAAAGAAGTATGAAACAGAAGAGGATTTCAAGTCACTGCGTTATGGAAAAGTTATGGTGATGGCCGACCAGGATCAAGACGGTTCTCATATCAAGGGGCTAGTAATCAATTTCATTCACCATAACTGGCCAAGTCTAATTCAAAGGAATTTCGTTGAAGAGTTTATCACTCCCATTGTGAAGGCCACAAAAGGGAAAGAAGAGCTTTCCTTCTTTTCCATCCCGGAGTATAATGAATGGAGGAATAGTACGGAGAACTGGAAAACGTATAAGATCAAGTACTACAAAGGTTTAGGTACATCTACATCTAAGGAGGCAAAGGAGTATTTCTCGGATATGATTCGACATCGCATTCGCTTTAAATATGGTGGTGTTGAAGACGACAATGCGGTTGATATGGCGTTTTCTAAAAAGAAGATCGAAGAAAGAAAAGACTGGTTAACTAAATGGATGGCAGAAAAGAAAGAACGTCGCACACGAGGATTGGAGGAGGAGTATCTCTACAACAAAGATACTCGCGCAGTAACATTTAGTGATTTTGTTAATAAGGAACTAGTTCTATTCTCAAATACAGACAATGAACGTTCGATTCCCAGTCTCGTCGACGGTTTCAAACCTGGTCAGCGAAAGGTGGTGTTTGCTTGTTTCAAACGTGCAGATAAGCGTGAAGTGAAGGTAGCTCAGCTGGCGGGTGCTGTTGGTGAATTGTCAGCTTACCACCACGGTGAAGCCTCATTGATGGGCACTATTATCAATTTGGCCCAGGACTTTGTTGGATCCAACAATGTAAATTTGTTGTTGCCTATCGGTCAATTTGGTACACGTTTACAAGGAGGGAAAGATAGTGCATCGCCTCGTTACATCTTTACACAGCTTAGTCCTGTCGCCCGTACGCTTTTCCCTGTCGTTGATGACCACGTATTGCGCTTTTTGTTTGAAGAGAATCAACGCATAGAACCTGAGTGGTACTGCCCTGTAATACCACTAGTTCTTGTCAATGGCGCTTCAGGTATCGGGACTGGTTGGTCTACATCCATCCATAACTACAATCCTCGCGAAATTTGTGAAAATATGCGGATGCTAATCCGAGGGGAACAACCTAAGCCTTTAGCTCCGTGGTTCAAAAATTTCCGTGGAACAATCGTGCAACTTGATCCATCCCGTTATGTTTGCTCTGGTGAAGTTGCTGTGCTTAGTGATGACACAATTGAAATCACAGAGCTACCTATAAAGACATGGACACAAACGTACAAGGAGCAAGTGTTGGAACCGATGCTTGAATCAAACGACAAGAAACCTGCAATTATTAGTGACTTCAAAGAGTACCACACTGACACAACTGTTCGATTCGTTATCAAGCTGGCTCCTGGAAAATTGAGAGAACTTGAGGCTGAGGGGCTGCATAGGGTGTTCAAATTGCAAACAGTGCTGAATACTACTTCCATGGTGCTTTTTGATGCAATGGGATGTTTGCGAAAGTTCAACACGGTGGAAGAGATTTGCACCGAGTTCTTCGGAACAAGGAAGCAGAAGTACATTGAGAGAAAAGCGTTCATGGAAGGCATGTTGCGAGCGCAGTCAAATCGTTTAAGTAGTCAGGCACGATTCATCCTTGCCAAAATCAATGGCGAAATTTTAATGGAAAACAAACGAAAAGCCGTTATAGTGGATCAGCTTGTTAAGAAAGGTGTGCTTCATTTTGATATATTTTTCCTAGCGGGATGGGATTTCTATGTGGTTAAATGAAGTAGTTTAGGCTTTGAACCTGATCCCGTGAAAAAGTGGAAAGAGCTGCAGAAGAAAAAAGAGTTAGAGCAGAGCGGCGAGTACGATATGGCTGAGGAGGAAGAGGAAGCTGAGGTTGGTGATGAGGTAGATCACTTGGATGCACGATGCATGAGTAAAAAGTGTATTTTTTTGCTTTGGTTCCAGATACAGATTTCGAAGGCAATTTCTAGGTTAGCTACTGATCGCTGGCAATGCTTAGATTAGATTGTGAAGCTTTTTGATCTGAAGGAGTCAATTAAATGATTCGATAATATTGGGATTAACCAAGAATCTTCGATTTTCGACTTATCGTCTAACTCTTAGGGAAGACACGGTCAAGATTAGTTGTTGATTGGTTGTATTGCTTAATTGTTATTAGTTTTCGATAGTTTACGTGCTGGGGAATTTAAGAACTAGTCATACAATTAGAAGTAGTGTTGCTGTCTTTCCCTAATTGTGTCAGTAAGTTTTCTAATTTGTTTTTCATGGATATTATTCTCATTTAGAAATCAAATATTCAAAAAGCGAAATTTAAATTCTTATGTTTTCCTTTAATACACATGTGACAGCTGAAGGCATTATTGATAGAAATGGGAACATTGTCAACTAATAAAGCTCTGAAGCTCTTGGCGTTGATCAATCCCAGAGGGATGCGCTATGCATTTGACTTTCATTAAGCATATTCGGAGGTGAGTGAATGTTTATCTCACCTTTACAGTGACTCGCAGTGGCCTTCCGATGTATCGAGTTACTGTTGCTATCCTCTCAGACAAGTTGGTACAAATTTGCCGACGCCGGAGGGATGGAGGGCTTGGGGGGCCTGGGGCACCGGGATCGATCCCATGTGCATTGCAGGACGCCTCTGACCACTGCGCTACATGCGCCTCTGTATCAACCAATATTGGACGAAATATTATTATTCATTTATTTTATTTATATGAGCCGTCATCATGTCCACTGTGCGGATGCCAGCACGCCTCGCATTCGATCCATTCCTCGCATCCGTTATCCACGATGCTCTTCCAACTTTTACGTGTAGCTTCGGTTGCTGCATGAGGATTTTCGTTTCATCTTGGATGTCGTAGAATGCTGATCGAGTAATTCTCTCTGAAGCCCTGAGATAGCCGTGCTTTAGCGTTCTCAACTGAATTGCAGAGAGTGATTTTTCTTCCAGACAAGTCCGGTACCGATTTCGCGACTCCGGAGAGATGAGAGGATTGGTTGGCCCTGAGCGGAATCGAACTAACACCCATGGTAGTGATGATGGACATCACTACCATTGTGCTCCCTGCTTCGGAATATTAGACGAAACATAGTTTGTTAGATATCTTGGTTGTTTGAGATACGAGCTTCAAAGAAAAAAAAAAGCGGAATAAAGGCGTTTTACGGACCCATACAATTAGCATTTTATATTGTTGGTCTAAGAAGCTCTTGTCTTGGTAGAGATTTGTAGATTCTAACGATTTTTATTTAAGTTAATGTAGCTCGTTACATACCTGAGCTGTCTTAAAAGTTGAAGGTGTTAAAATTATGAAAATATTTCCAGGTGTTTTAACGAAATATTTAGTGTGTTTTTTGTTTTTTAGTAGTAGTACTGAGAAAACAGTGCTTCATCTCAGGAACAATCCAGTATGGGTGACAAGGAACTCGAGGGCAAGCTATCTGACTATGACTACCTCGTCGGAATGGCTCTCATAAAAGTATCGGAGGAGGAGAAGAACAAACTGCTGAAAGAGAGCGAAGAAAAATTGAAAGAGCTACGTGAATTGGAGTCGAAATCATGGGCAGACCTATGGAACGCTGATTTAGACGTATTTTTGGCTGCACTTGATAAACAGGTTTCGTTTAAAAGTTTGTCGTTTATTTATCTATGCAACCATCTCGAAGATAATCAATATCTATGTTTTCTGTACACTTGTGTCTAGGAAGAAAAAGAAAGAGCGGATCTGGAGTCGAACATCAAGAATGCTGCAAAGAAATTCACAAAGGAGGAAAAACCGAAGGGGAAAAAGGCGGCTGCATTTGCTTCGGAGGTGTTTCCGTCAAAGGACGGTATTCGTGTTGAGCCAGGTATCGACAAGGCGCTCAAAGAAAAATACGATAAGATGAATGCTGCTGCTGGCAAGGAAAAAAAGCCTAGAGTTCCAAAAGAGCCGAAAGAGCCTAAGAAGCCAAAGAAAGAAGGCGAGAACATTAAGAAATTTATGTCGGGAGATGCAAAGAGTCCAAAGAAAACGAAGAGAAAGAACGAGTGGGATTCTGATGCTAGTTCAAGTGAATTGGATGATTTTGATGACGTGAGAGCTTTTTAAATCTCGTCTTTCATAAACATTTCATGGTTTGTAATTCTAGATTGTACTGGGATTTTCATTCTTTTTCCTTATGTACAATTCTATTTTAGCCAGAAGAAAGTGCATTATTTGACGATGATGATGATGATGTTGTAGAAGTTATCCCAAAGAAAGATCGTGCAACCAGAGGACCGCCCAGGCGATATTATGACATTGATGAAGATTTGGAAAATGGTCATGCCAGTGGTGGCGATAACGACATCAAAATGCCTAGTGAAGACTCGCCAGTAAACGTTTGTGGTGTCTTCAAGACTGTTCTTTTACACTTTTAAGAAATTTACTTAGAATTTGTTATGACCACTTCCCTTCGTCAATGGTGATAGACTGATGCAAAAACTAGTTTTAATTTTAGCCAGAGCCAACAAAAAAACCTATCCAGAAGAAAAAGAAAGTTGTTGGGAGCGACGACAGCTTTGTTAATGACTCCGAAGCAAACAAAGGAAATAAGTCGAAGCCATCCAAAGAATTATCACGAAAGAAGAAGCCTGACGGGAACAGCGGAAGTGAAAATGACGTTGCTTCCAAAAAGAGGAAAATGGTTGGCCTCATTTGAGTGCTTGCTACCAGTCTTTAGTTCAATACCTGTTTTTATTTCCTAGGGTGATAGGTCCTAGGGTGAGGAAGATGAGACTAATGGCCCAAATTGCTGGATTTTACAGAACTCTGGCGACTACGATGTTTTCGAGATCCTCGATGATGACCATGATGAGAAAGATGAGGGACCAGGTGGTAATAAAGCAGTAAAACATACGTTTTCCACCTCAATATCTACTAAGAAGGAAAAGGCGAAGCCAAAGTTGAAAGGCAAGAAGGAAAATGGCACAAATGGTTCGCCAAAAATGACTGACTTTTTCGCAAAGGGAAAGAGTAAGAAAAGGGGTGCTGTTTCTGACTCTGATGATGCCATGGTCATTGAGGATGATTCGCCGGTACCGCCGCGTCAGCCAAGGTTCGTTTCGCTGTTGCAGTCTTGGAATGTGCTGGGAGAGTTTTACTTTCAAGTGATGTTTTTTCGCATGAAGTATGAAGTCTTCAAAGTATTCCGTAATATTCACCTCCCTTCATGAATATTTGGAGATTTTGATATGAATTTGAATTTAGCAAAAGCTTTTGCATAGATAGCGCACTATAATTTAAATACTATCATATTTCTCTTTCTAGTCGTCGTCCTCGCACAGGTACAAAGTATAACTATGATATCAGCGATGATGAAGAGGAGTATGAACAGCCACGAGCCAGAAAGAGAAAGGTGGTCGATAGCGATAGTGATTGAAGTATTTTATGATGTCTTCAATCTTATCGTTAATGTAGCACAAGGAGCTATTTATTTTTAATCTTATTTCCTTGTACCAGTACAAGTTTTGCACTTTAAATATCTCGTGTCCATTTGGATTGTAAGTCTGTTTTTGTGGGCGGTATGTAAGATTATATTTCAATGCACTTTTGATCTCCTAGTTTATACATCCCGTTGATGTGTTAACGATACGCGGATGTCTGCACGTTTCTCACTACCTACTAACTAAAGATCATCTGTAATCGGTTGTTAAGGAGCTATCAAATGGAATTCTGGACCTCCATGTGAATAAATTCTGTTTCCATGTTTCCTTTCACTAGCCGTTGAATCATGTGGACACATTCGAGACGAAGTTTAGCAAACTTGTTGGCGATCTATTTATTGTTAGATTCTCCTTGTGCGTTGGTAGTGGGAGAGTTGAGAACTCTGTAGACCTAAGGGATGTTTGCTCGACTTTGAATGTATGCACAATTTTTATAGAACGTTCTATTCAATTATAAATCCGTTTTTGCGTTGAATTTTCTAAGTTAAACACAAAAGGTTGGATCACTAAAGTCCCCGTGAAGGGAATTCATGATAAGTGGGGGTGTACCATCGTGACCTACAGTACAAATTCGAGATTGTTCACTTGGTTTCGTTTCGGAAGAAGTCGAGATTTGCCACAATAGAAAGAATATATATATATATATATATATATATATATATATATATATATATATATATATGTAATCCATCCAAGTATCCAAGCACGTAGGTATATATAGGCTATGGAAAGCAGGACTTCGAATGGAAGAGTAGGATAATTTGAACCGTGTGTGCAAAGAATCGCCGATTTTAATGATTTTATTGTTGTTACAAATGTCGAACAAAAGCTAAGAGATGTCGCTTTAAGGTTAAGCATTGTCTAGAGTTGAAAGAAACCACTATTTTTGCAACATATTCATTGAGGGTGATGCGTCTCATCGTAAATACGTTGAGGACGGTTTTGTTGCTTCAGTCGTTTTTTTTCCCAGCAATAATACAACATTGGTATTTCGGCATCTAACCTTTATTGCATGAAACCACAATGGTATTAATAAATTAGAACTACAGAACATCCTACTAATCAAATGTTCGTTGATCTTTCTCGCTCGTTTCGATCTTTTCGTCTTGTATCCGCCTTTATTTCCGAAGCAATACGGACAACTTCCACTATTACCACCACCACCACTCGATCCTCCAGTAGTTATTGGGTCCGGAATACCGTAGCTTCCACCGTAACCTCCACCGTAGCCTCCACCGTAACTACCAAAAGTGTTGCCGTAGCTAGTACTGCCCGCATTGCCGTAGGTAGAGTAGCCGCTTGATGGAATCTGTATCTGTTGTCCTTGTCCACTACCGTAGCCGTAGTTGCCATAATTGGGATAGCTGCCGTATGAAGATGGATACCCTCCAATACCCTGATTGTTGTAACTGGACATAGTTTGTTGACCTGCTTCCGGTTGAATGACGTAGCTTTGTGAACCACCACCATATCCTTGACTACCGTAGCTACTGTATGGATATGAACCAAATGTGATTCGACTTGGTGAGCCAGATTTATAGCCCTGTAAACAACACCTTTACGAGTTAGAATGAAGTCAAATCAAGGACTATTTTTTAAAGTTTTTCTCCAAGTTTTTTTTTCCATTTTATGCTAGAACATATTATCGAAAATAACATGGTGCTTCTGAAATCATATGATTGGAAGAACTAAATTCTTTTTTTGAATAAGTTTTCAAAGGAATTAGTAGGAAAAGCTAAGTTTAGGATGTTAGTTTCAGTTACTTTTTGTTAAGGCAACAACTGCAGTTGAAGTAGGTAGTAGTAATAGTATCAAGAATGATAATGGTAACATCAATAAGAGTAACAACTGTATTAGCACTGATAATACTGATATTGCTGATGATATGTTAGTCTCAAACCTCGTTGATTCGTGTCGCAATCGCCTGTCCTAGCTGATTACCAAAATCCGATGGACTAGTGAAATACACCAATGGATTTGAACTGCTAGAAAAAATCATAAAATTAACAGTGTTGGTAGATCGTTTTGTATTTCTATTAGTAGATTTCGATATAACGGTTACAACTAAAATACACAAGACACTCCGCTTTGATCAATGCATTAGTGTTGCCCACGCGTTCGATTCCATTCGTGGCATCGTAGAGGTAATTGAGCTCGCACTTGGTTCGCATAGAGATTTGCAGGGCACTTATTGATGTATCAAATCAGTGTGTTTATCCCATCAGGCAAGTCTGGCACCAATTAGCCGCCCCCAAGAGGAATGGGGGGCTCGCTTCACTCAGGGCTTAGGATCGAACCAACGACTCTTTGTATATTTTAGGGCATCGCTAAGCATTGGATTAAAAGTGTCTCGCATTCTGGACTACATAGAAATAAATGAATAGATCGACTACCGTACTCTGGGTTTTGGTAACCAGTAAGGACATACTGGCCGCCGTTCAACGTTGAACATTGTGGGCAAACGGCATTTTGTGCACTAGTGATAGATTTCAATAGAAGCACTGCCAGTAGTACTGACACTGAGTAGTGCATTGACGTCTGAAAACGATAGCCAAATATCCTAATTGTAAGATATAATGTGGGAAACGAATACGTTAGAATAACAGGAAAAAAACAGAACTAGGTCCTTTTTTTCACCCAAGAAGAGATTAATCAAAAAGTGATGAGTAGTGACAAAAGAGGGGAAAGCCAGTGAACGGGACGAATTCCGTAGGAATGCTCTAGGTCCACCAAAAAAATTTATAATATGTATCCTTTCTTTGGTGAGCTTACACAGGGGTTGACAATTGTATTTATTTTTCGGCTAACGTTTCGACGTCTTCGTCTTCATCAGAGCCGATGATCCGAGTCGATGGTCCTCTCTTGTTATTCGTCTCGATGTGGCAGCTTCGCGTTCGTGTCGAGCCAGGTCTTCCTCAGCGGGCTATCTCCTCGAATGCGGCGTAATAACTCGGTCATGCCCTTTTATGCAGGCTGCTGATGGTGGATAGCTGTGACTGTCCGCTGATAGTGTGATAGTAACTTGTTTCTCCCGGACATCAAACCTGCAGAAGCCGGTGTTATTATCAGCTACCACAAAGCTCGAGATATAAAAAATTTATAATTTTTGCTGTTAAATCAATGATAATCAACGAGTCCCTAGAACGAGCAGAACCCAAATGGGCTACTGAACCCACGCGACAGGAAAAATGGAGGATTTGCTGGCACCCGCTCGAGTCACTCGACGATCAACGGAACTACAGGTGGTACAGGTGAAACTGTTTTTTTAAAACTATAAACTTGAAGTTTATTGAAACTACTAACGATTTTTTATGCGATTGTTTTTTTTGAACACCAATATTTCTTCTTTCTTACCAATTTTTCTTATTACTTTGCCTTTTCTCGTGCTTTTATAGGTTTTTGCTCTAAAAATCTTGGGTTTATGTGGCAAAAAGGGAAAACAACAGAAGAATAAAGCGAACTTATTTTGGTATTAATGGCTTCTTTTTGGATTAGGCTTTGAGGCTTCCTGGGTTCTGGATGACTTTCTTTTAAGAAAGAAAGAGAAAAGAACTGCTGAACAATTTCATTTGATTTTTTCTATGTGTGTTCATGTGAATCAAAGAATTTGAAAGAAGACAGAAATATCAACGAGTGTCAAATTGCTAAAGACAATTGAGTTTTCTACCAGTTCTCTGAGCCTCCCAACGCTTTACCGCCTCATCGTGACTGGGAGGTGCTCCTGGGTGGCGGACTGCGATGTACAGCGGGGGGATTCAACCCCTGGCAGGGTCTGCCAAGCTGAAAAGGAGTACGGCATTTCCATCAGGAAGTCTAACTAAAAGTAAACCAATTCGAGGACCCACCACCGTCCTGATGTCAAACTAGTCGCATGTTGGCAAATCTCCATCTGATGCACAAGGGCTGTGTCCGCCTGGTGAAGACCTAGGGCAGACTTTCGGCAGGCCGACCTCAGGATTCCGGGGAACCACAATGAGCTTCACTAGCAAATCTCCGAAAAATGGAGATTATGCTGGGGTTCGCACAACGAGTGAGGACGGGCCATTCAAGTGTCAAGTAGGTAAGTACCAATTCTCTGGTAGATTTATTGTTATTATCATTACTACTGTTCTTGTCATTATTATTATTTTTTGCTGTTATTATCATTATTATCATTATTATTAATGTCATTGTTGTTATTGTTGCTATTCTCATTGTTATTAACAATATAAGGGGGCGGATAGCCAGTCGTAGTGATGTTCGTTATCACGAGCATGGTGACACTTCGATTCTTCGGGCCAGCCAAGCATCTCATCCCTTCGGTGTCGGCAAATTGGTACCGGACTTGTCTGGGAAAAAATCACTTTCTGCAATCCAATTGGGAACACTCCTCCCCGGCTATCTCAAGACTCCAGGGAGAATTGCTGGACCAGCATTCTACGACATTCAAGATGAAATGAAAATCCTCAAGCAACAACCGAAGCCACACGTAAAGTAGGAAGATCTTCGTGGATGATGGATGCGAGGAAACGAACTGAATGTGAGAAGTGCCGGAACCCGCACAGTAGTCATGAAGACGGGTCATATAAAATGAAATAAATAAAACTAATATTATTATTGTTACTTTTATTAATATCGCTATTTTGCTATTTTTGCTGTTTTTAGATAATAACAGGGCTCCATGTAAAACCATGTAGAAAAGTGCAGAAACTGTTTTTCTGATGTTTACTTCTTTTGTTGAACATGAAGAAGTAGATCAAATTGAATCGTCACTGAAGGAGATCGTAAAAAATCGATATATCCAATAACAGAGACCGGACAGTCCTTTTTCAACAAGGGAAAAAAACCCAAAATCCACGCTGTAAGTTGGATGGAGGGATCGTAGAGACTGGAATCTAAGAACATTTTTAAAAACCCTTGAAACAGATTTTAAAAAAGTTTGTATTTAGATGTGAACGTCGAATAGAACCCACAAAGATCAATTCGATGACGATATCGATTCGTACCGAATCGATCGATACCTTTGAAATATTCGTCTAGTATTCGCACTTAATCGATACACAGATGATCGATTTTTTTCAGTGATAAATGAAAAATTCGGAAGAAGAAAAAGAGAAAAAAGGGACGAAAGAAGCCGAGGAACTAAAAATGAAAAGATAAAAGGAGAAATGATGTCGAAGGTAATAAGATTTTGGGAATTTCCGGATGGTTCAGGTAAATCAGAATCATCCTTGACATGATACTGATAGTGACGCTTCAACTGATCCCCATGTTCATCGCCAAGCAAATGCTCGGTCCGACCTATTCAAACACTGCCCGCCCTTCTCCCTCACTCGTCGACCAGCCCTCAGCACTCAACACATCGACACTTCAGCTGACCGGACTATTGTCCAGTTCGTCAAGTTGGAGAATGAATAAATAATGCGATTGTGAATGAAAACTGAACGCTACGAAAGTGTGAGGAAGGTGTATGACGGAAGAGAAGTCACCAAGTCATGCAGACCACCATCTACACGATCGATATGTACTTAATGCATTAGACGCAGCGAATCCGACCATCACAGTCTCCAACTTTTATTCTTGTAGTGGTGGTTAGAAGACTGCTTGTATGGCTTAGGAAAGCGACTCTTAACTACACGATAGACAGACAACAACCTCGTCGTGTGGTTGTTCACCATTGGACTTAATTTATTTGAACAACTGAACTGTGTAAACAACAAAAGAAAAAGATTACTGGTGATTAGACACCGTTCTCAAAATGCATGAAGAAGTTATGAAATTGTTTCCTACTTGAATTCATCATCAAGCGATCCACAATTCTACTGGTCGGGATCGGAATCTCACAGTCCTACACTCAACGTTCAACACTGAAATGAGAGTACGAGTTGATACCAACTCATACGCAGAAAGGCGGCGTGGTCCCATATGTATTGTTATCAATGGATAATTTTCTGATCGTATATTTTTTCCGGAAAGAATTCATTTGCGCCAGTTTTTTGTATTCAATTAATAACCTGTCCACCGCCCATGTTGTGCAAGAATTTAGTCTGTGAAAAGCCAAAAAGTTAAAAAGTTGAATTTCAGGATTCCTTCCTCGGACGAGTTCTTCAGCGCGTTCACACCATGCATGACGAAAAAATGAGATGTGGTTCCAAGCGACCGAAATTATTTAAATTTAAAGCTCAGACAGGCAACGGTCGCGACAACTCGTCCAGACGAAAGAAAAAGAGCTTAAGGCTTGCCCGAACGTACCCAAAAAAAGGAAGACCAATCTTAAGCGATTTTTCACAAGCACCTAAATAAACTCTTGGAAGTCAGTTTGGAACATTTAACACAGAGGAAAAAAAACTTTTACCTACAATTAAAAATCGGAGTAGTCAAGCTCAAGTTTTTCCTATTCTATTGAGAGAAGCAGGAGCTGTTGAGAAATGGAATATTCTACTAGGAAGCAACATAAACGATGCTGTGTGAGCGACATTTCAATTCGTCTAAACGACATTGTCGGCCTCTTATAAGTGAGGGAGGGAGGGGGAGACAGAGGCGACTATGCTTCATTCTTCTCCAGAATTCCTGTTTTCAACGAGAGACTGTTGTCCAATTGATTCTTGTCTATTCGTTGAAGTTTCTCGACGATGAGGAAAAAATTTATCCTACAGGCAAATATTTACGAATATGTGCAGTTTTTCCGGTATTAATGACGGTTCCTCGTCAAATCGCTCTTTCTGACCAGCCACCGACAACCGCCGCTGTTCACCGCCAAACCGGCTACACTCCTCCGTAGAGTACAGATTGAGTTATTTTAAGGTGTTTTCTGTCTGCACCTTCACTCTTTTCTATTACCGTCTGCACATTCGGAAAGTGTACTCGGTCCGGACTACGGCATTCACCAAAGCGCCTTTACGACGGGTTGACTGACCACCCAGCCAGGCATAGATCAACTGCTGCCCAGCGACATGCGTCAGCTGCTGTGTCGAATAGGAATGAAGCTATTTCAGGATCTTTTTTCACACTGGTTATCATCTGAACATTCAGAAGCATTATCCCGTATTGATGACGCCACCTAATTTGACTCATCAGGCAGCTGTTGAGCCAGCCACTAACTGTTGCTCACCGAACCGGCTCTGTCTCCTCTGTCCAGTAAAAATGAAGCTATTTTATGGTTTTTTTTTGTTTGTACTTTTCCACACCGTCGTTTACATATTCAAATGTTCTACTCACTATTGAAGGTGATATCCTCAATTAATTGGTTGGCTGCCGAGCCAGCCACACACGACCGACTTGAAGTACAAAGAGGGTTATTTTCGGGTATTTTTCATTTGAATTCTTGTGATTTCGGTTATTACTTACTCATTTTGAAACCGTACCTGTCTTCATCTTAGATGCCTTTTTAGTTGGTTTTTTTTCAGCGATAGTATGGCGACGACAGTGAATGGTTGATGTGAATCGATCGTTTTGTGGTCAACTCAGAACAGTTACTGATGGATCTTTAAAGTGGAACATCATAAAGGCAACATGAAAGTCTGTTTTCTTCCGAACAAAAGTCGAAATATATTTTAAAAAAAAATCGATATATCGACCTATAAGTGACATGAGGTTCTTCTTTTTCTTCAAAGATGAAAACTCTGCTCCAAGTCGGATACCGGACACACTTAAGATATGCCCACCTTTTCTTGTCGCTGCATGTTTGTTGTTTTCGTAGTGTCAACAAATTCGTAGAACTCGTCCGAGATGGACGAGACGCGATTATCTGGCAGGACAGATGACCGCCACCACCTTGCGAATAGTTCCAACACTTGTTCGAATGTTCAACTTTTTATTCAGCGCCATTTATTTTTTTTTCATGGCAGGTTCCCTGTGAAATAAAACCATGATAGAGCTGAGCTGTTAGCAATACCTAGAACGCCAGTTGAGCTTCGAACACACGATTATCCTCTCCGGAGTAAAGGACTTCCGGCCGATTGTTACTATGATTTCCTGGGATTTCCGATTACGCTCGAAAGGGTCGTGGTGGGTTCGAAGCTCAGCTAGTATCCCGAGTTTTGTAAATATCTCAGCATCATTGAGGCTGTATTTCACTTGTTTAATTATTCGTTGAATTCAAATCGTTTCGAGTAGACTTGCTATTAACGTAGGCATTTATCAAATAAGTCACTGCATTCTAGATGAGCAAACACGAGGTTGTTACGTTGCTCCTCGCTGACGAACAAGCTGACGTTTCTGCGGATTTCATCTTCTTCAGAGCCTGGTAAGATCAAGTTGACTGGAATCTATCCATCCAAGCACATCCATAACCAAGACAGAAAAACGACGAAAATAAGATCTCATTAACACTGAAAGCAAAATAACTTCTTAGCTCACTCATTGCTTTCTGTGAGTCTTCCACTGAGTATGTCAAGTAAAGTATCAGTCTGAGCTATAGTGGGAGATCACGCGTAATCGTAGGGCACTCCTCCTTGCGGTTCACTCCCGGGTTATGGAATTTGTCCAGAATGCCTCGAGAGTTTTACGCGCTGAAGTTTTCGAATCTTGTGCGAGGATGGTAACTTCTACTTCGAAATCTCCCCCGTAACGTCTCTGTATCGTATGGACGCCCAGTGGAGTATTTGATTTAACTTCAAGTTTACCGACTCGTTGTTCTTTTATACGGGAGTGGAGTGGTCTACCCGTTTCGTCAATATGTTCGCCCCACAAGCCTTACAGCCACTTCATGTTAATTCATAGATGAAAACTGTTGGTCTAACTAAATAAATCGTCGGATATTTATCAATGCCATTGAAATCCGGATGCGCGTGTAGTGCAGTGGTTAGAGGTGCCCTACAATACACAGACGGTATTCGCTCCAAGTCCATGTCTCGAGCAAACCAAGCCTTCCATCCATTCGCTACATCAATAGGCCATCACAAGTCATTTGGTGAGCCAAGTATCACTAAGTCACCTCTAACCATACTTCATGAGTTCGAATGCGTGGCGCATCGCTCAGGAACCGATCAATGTCGAAAGCTTCATCCTTTATTCTTCTATCACTAAAATCTGAGCTGAAACAAAAAACATTTGCCTGTGATTATCTTACTAAGATAGTTGTTTGAGCTTAGTAAAAGCAAGAGGATATTAAACATGCTCAAATACTCGACAAGATGTTCGATTTTCCCAACCACACACTTTCATTTCCTTAAAATTCGACGTTGTAGATGAGAAAGCATGAATGTACAGTGTGGAGTGGTACTGAAGGCGGTGTGTTGTGAGAATAATATACAAACATTATGGTATGTACTTACAATGAGTATGAAATATAGGTTAGAGATGTCCTGTGAAACAAACATATTCCCTAGTTCTACCTCATGAGTGGAGCTAGCCAGGCCAACATCTCTGTTAGGTCAACAAACCGATCTCATCACAGGTCTGCAAAGCCGTCCAAATACTGACAGCGTGTTTGCACGAAGGACCATAGTAGCATGTAGTAAATAATAACATACCTACCATTCATAGCCAAACAGCGATAAAGCGAAGTCTCTTGTACGGGTCTTGTCATTTTCACAAGTCTTCTAGTTATCGAAAAATATCGTTTTCTCTCCAGGTGCAAGACTGAGGGTTTCGAGTTCCAGCAAGACTTCCTTGATGGTTGACCAGGGCGACGAAGTTGTGCTTAGAGTTTTTGTGTTCTTATTCTACACAGGACAAGTTAATTACCTGCTTTCTATTGGGTTCTGTATCAGCGACAGACTCATTAATCCTAGTGTAAAACAATACCATAGCCACCTAGTTTTAAATATTTTTCATGATATCATGCTCAGTTCTTAAAGGAATCGTGTCTTACAATCGTTCAAACTTCCCATGCTATCATACATCCTAACCGAATGCTTGAGGACTGATGAAGACGTGGAGGAGACCTTTCGATCCACAAAAGATGCAGACTGCTTGTAATGAAGACCAGAGAACGGTCTAGCATTGATATCCTGGGATTCCAAAGATGCTGCCTGAAGCTGCAGCCGTGTCCAGACGAAAATCGGAATATTTTCGTGGGCGATAATTGTTGCTAGACGACAAAATGAACTGAAGTGTTGGAAAGAGTGTGAGCATAATCCATACAGGTGAACAAGTTAATATCACACGCTAACTGTAAGCTGAGATTTGTTGCCTAAAGTTCTAAACTCAAAAACTGACATGATTTTCCGGACTTCCGAATACCATATACGTGAAGCAACCACATTCTTCTTCACACAACCCGACAAATCTATATTTCGCAGATTGTAGGATTTCTTGCACTTAATTCGAGTCACCACTTCTCCATTATTTAAGATAGTTTTCGGATTCTTGCTCGTGGGTTCGGGTGCTGGTTGAGAGTTTGTGGTCCCATTGATGAATGTCGAATATTGCTCGAGTCGATTCTGTCGAGATACTGTGACAACAGTACTAAAGTGTTTCAGATGTTCAACAGTGCTAAAGTGTTTCAGATGTTTATCACGGACATTCGGCAGCTTTTATGGATCGAAGGGAGAGGACTGATCCTAGACGAATAGGCAAGTCTGGCATTCATTTCACGACAGAGGGATGGACGTTTATCTAGCCCGGGTGTTGAACAGCACACCACCACTGGCTGCCTACTCAACTGAAACGATCGTGTTGATCTTTTCTATTTTATTTTCGATAACCTAATAAGTTACTATTTAGTGTACTATTTTTTAATTAGACAGAAGGGTCATTTATGGACATTAGAACCTCTTTAGCACACATATATGTATTTTTTATATATATACGGCCTACCAACGGTTTACCGTCTCATCGTGGCTGGGAGGTGTTCCTCGGTGTCCGGCTGTGATGTACAGCAGGAAAATTCGTGCCCCCCGGCAGGGTCTTCCAAGCTGAAAAGGAGTGTAGCGTTTTCATCAGGAAGCTTAGCTACGAGTAAACCAATATCAGGAACCAACACCGTCCTAGTATGAAACCAGTCGAATGGTGGCAAAACTCCCTCTCATTCACAAAGGCGGCGACTGCCTTTGGTTGTGACGATCTGGGGCAGATTTTGGCCAGTCTGATCTCGGGACTCACGGGGCCACAGTGGCTAGATCAGCAAAACTCCAAAAAATGGAGATCACGTTGAGGCCCGCACAACAAGTGAAGACGGGTCAACCAAGTATCCTTAAGTACTTAAGTAAGTGTATTTACAAACAAGTGGTTGATTTATAAGACTTTTTTCGAAGTTGCATTAGGACTTGTTGTCCATTTTGACACGACCATAGAAGTATTGCACAAAAAACACTAAGTAAAAAGTTCACTTTATTAGACCCGCAATGAAATTGGAAAGAACGGAAAAGGTAACATAATGCTGTACATAATTTAATCGAACATTATTAATGTATCCCACCTAAAATTACAGTGGACGGGTCTCAATTTTCTACTGCTTGAAAAATATAACCCTAATCCAAGTCTTTTGTACAGAAATTCTCCTTGGAAAACAAGATGAGGGTCGAATTTTGGGTGGAAAACACTCTATTCTAACACAAAGGACCTGTGGAGTAATCAATAGAGTAGGCAGAGATATTGGAAAGCTAAGCTCCGTCTATTTTCGACAAGTTTCTGGATCGTTTCTGGATATCAGGCGTAATTCGTTGAAAAACGGTTAAATGTCGACGAAATCGAACTCTTGGACCTCGTAACTGCTCCAGTGAAGGACATATTGGTCTTCGACAAACGCCGTTCAGTTTCAGTAGCAGTTTCACGTTGCATTCGAAGAACACCGCAGTCTTAATGAGGTGTATAAATTACTAAGATAAGCTTATAAATACGCGATAGTGAAATATGTTGTCTTCTTATTTTTTTAGTAATTGGTAACGATTTATACGGCCGCCATTAGGTTCCTGGATATTTATAGCCATTCAACCAATGGCAAGTGGCAGCCACGGGGGTTTGGGATTTGCTAGCTCATTGTAGAGGTTAGGCTAGATTCATTGCCAAATATACAGAGGGCAGTGTCTTAACTTTTTATGCTTCCTAGTCTTTTTTTCACGGCAGGGTAATAATTGAAATGAAACCACAAGGATGCAGAGGTATAAGCAAAACATGGATCCCCAAGCCAGGTGCGAACTCACGATTCCACTTTTCGAGGGCTCATGTGTTACCTAGCACCACCTCGGTCAGGGTAACCCCGGGTTCGAAGCCCAACTTTAGCTCCGAGTTATGCTTACATCTCGGTATCCTCGTGGTTTTAACTTCAAGACCTTTAATGACGACGAGTTGTCAGCCGATCTGCTTCAGCTCCATCCACTCAGTTCTTTCCATTTATACAGGTACCATACCTGGTCGACATCAAGTGAAAACGCATTAACGAGCAGTCCTCCGTTTAAATCCGATGGATACTCGACATGTGGGAGAACGTTGGGAAACAGTGAACATCCGAACTCGTCCAGAATCGGCACCTGCAATCAAAAAGTATTCCGTTGTTTTATGATGAAGTCAACATGCACAGTATCTATAAAGCGCAAAAGATAAGGTGATCAGTGTTAGCTAGCATCCCTTAGTCATGCATTCAACTCCATCCATAGCACCGTAGAGGTAATTCGATGCATATTTGACCTGTACAATGTGAGGACCTGTCGATGTATCAAGTCTTTTATTCACCTGTATAATTCTGGTACTAGGGTGCCAATTACGATAGGATAGGGTATTCGTTAGCCTTGATACGGGTTAAAACCAATGAACATAGCATGGCGACTTCAAACGATGTGCTAAACGTGACCATCTCGATATGATATAAAATTATAATTAGGATAAACTTTCACTGCAACCCTTCTCATTTACAATTAGCCGCGCTAAAGAATGTTGTTTTTATCGGAGAAGAACCACAGCGGATTCTCCGTTCTAAAATTAGAGTTTCTATTAGGAACATCAGGAACTGCTGTGTTCAATCAGCGCTTGTTGACCAAGGAGAGAACCCATCTAAAATAAGAATTCCAGTAGACCGTGTATTCCAATAGTACAGCAAGAAGCAGACCTAATCTTTTCCGCAAAAAAAAGCCTGAACAGAATGCTTAGTTGAAGTTGCTAGTGGCCTAGTTGCTCGATGGGGGCGGAGTGGTCAAACGCATCGATGGATATCGTCGATATCGTTCGTTTTATAGGAAGAACCAATGAAGTAAAGATGGCGCTCAATGAACTCATTGAGGCGAGAAAGGACAAGATTTTGAAAACGTAGGAATGGAACCCAGTTTCCAAAAAGTTATGGTGTTATGAGAAGCAAGTCGAAATGGATGGTCTTTTAATCACGAAGAACATATCCCACTTCCGACTATTTTCGTGAAGTTGGAGAACAACGTGGACGGGAAGTCATACAGAAGAAGGAGTGCAACAACGACAGAATTTTACCCTCTCAGTGGAGCTACTCACAGTTTATATAATCCACAACATCATAGTCACCTATTTGTTCCATCAGTGCCTACAGCACATTACTGTGTAGACGTGACACTAACTTACAATAAGATAAACGATGATTTTGTGTACATTGTTTGAATGACACCATTCAAAATGCGCACACATACTTAACCGAACCTGTAAGGTCAGATTAATGTTGGCATCAGCCTCGTTGCACATCATATATATATATATATATATATATATATATATATATATTTACATAGTTACTTGGATACTTGGATGGTCCGTTTCACTGGTTGTGCAGGTGCCAGCATAATTTCCGTTTTTTTTCGGAATTTTGCTGGTCTAGCCATTGTGTTTCCCTGGAGTCCCGAGGTCAGCCTGGACCAAGTCTGCCCCAAGTCGTCATCACCACAGGCAGCCGCCGCCTTTGTGTCACCACCACAGGCAGTCGCCGCCTTTGTGGGTCCGAGGAAGATTTGCCACCATGTGACTAGTTTCACGGCAGGTCTATGGTGCATCTTGGTACTGGTTTACTTCTAGCTAGCCTTCAACGTCTTCCTTATGGATATATATATATATATATATATATATATATATATATATATATATATATATATATATATATATATATATATATATATATATATATATATATATATATATATATATATATATATATATATATATAAAAGGAGGCAACGATGAGGACGGGAATAACTGTGCAGTGGATATCCACAGGCTCCAAAGACTCTTTAAAGCGACTACCTACAAGATGAATGCACTCTGTAATTCGTCAACATCACTAAGTGAGAATCATTGTTGGATGCAACGGATCAACACAGTTCAACGTCAACGTGCACGATGCAAGTCATCACCATAGAGCCGATCGTAAAAAGCAAGGTGAGAAGGGCAAGCTTGTACCGCCGCCGATGTGATTCGTGTGGAGTAGAACTTCATGCATTTATTACTTGATAAATAGTTCACTTGGACGAAGAACCCCTCAGAATGTTCCCTTTTAACTGACACAATGCTACTCCCACGTCCGACTTTCTATTAACCTCGGCATTGATCAAGTAATTCTTCGTATTCTTGTTGAGCAAACACGAGGTGTTATTTTTATTCCCTGTTCACGAACAAGCTGACGTTTCGGCGGATTTCGCCTTCCTCAGAGCCTGGAAAGGTCAAGTTGACAGCAATCCATTCGGCGAAACACCTCCATAACCAAACAGAGAAAACGCTGAACTAAGATTTCAATCTCATTGAACACAGTTCTGCACACTCACCGCTATCTATGAGGCATCCACTGAGTATGTCGCGTGGAGACCAACCGCACAGAGTTCACATGGAAGCGTAATATGCCCCTCCCATCAAAATAACAGCCTTATATACTGCCCAATATCACGCGTGATAATGAGGCATTCTTCCCTGCTGTTCATTTTCGGATTTCTGGAATTAATCCAGAACGCCTCGAAAGTTTTGCGCGCTTGTGTTCTCAATTCCTGCGCCCGGATCGTGACACGTACTTCAAAGTCCTCCCCGCTATGTCTCTGGGTCCTATGCGTGCCTAGTGGGGTATTTGGTTTACGTTTGCCGACTAGGTGTTCTTTTTATGAGGACACAGAGGGGTCTGCCCGTTTCGCCAATGTATTCGTCTCCACACGTCTTACAGGAGATCAGATAAACTGTACCCGAGCTCATGCAATCACCGTCTCTACCATTAGGGCAAACTATGCAATTTTGCGTTGCACATAGACGGTCATAAAGGCGGTTACGAACTAATTCTCTAAACCCGCCCTTCTTAAGCAGCGTTTCGTAGCTGCACTTACATCATTTGAGATGAAGGGTAGGATAAACGGGACCATTTTATCGCTAGAGTTGTCGTTTGGAGGCCCTAGGATTTCCTCTACACCTGTCCCGAGCTACAGTTTCGTAGCCATTAGAAATGGCTATTTGCCGCACCAAGTTCCGGAACTCCTCTCTCTGCTCTCTTCCCGTGCATACGCTGGTTGCTGTTCGAAACATGTTTCTTACAAGCGCGCTTTTTCGTGTGAAAGGGGTGAGAGGAGAGGTAATGAACCAAGATGTTTTTATTGCTTGGCTTTCGGTCTGTTACACCAATATTCTCTAAGACTCCATAGATGTTCTCAAATTTGTGGATTTATCAAAGGCGATATCGTAAACAAATCTCTTTTTAATCTTCTGAAGAAGCAGAAGAAGTACTAGAAAACTCTTCTCGCTAAATATTTCAGGATATTTTAGCATTGTTACTATTCAGTCCTCGCATATGCCGTGTTTTAAATCGATTACTAGTTTATTGATTGATTTCGCATTTTTTGCGAGAAAAAATACTTAGTTGGAGTTCTTCTTACTCTATGCGACGAATCTCGTTCATTGGACACCGTACAGTTGTTCACCATCAAGCAGTACATACTGCTGTCGAGTGCTCCATAACTGCACTTCCATGAATGAAATATGACGTCACCGACGCGTACTTCACTTGAAAGTTCTTCAGATTATTCATGCACAGAAATCTTTGTTTTAAATGACGACACTTAAGAGAATTTATTGCTGTTTCAAAATGTGCGCCTGTGTTCGATTCCCTGCTTTCAGTGGTCTTGACGATGCGCAAATGTAATATAATGAAATAGTTTTTCTTAAATTCATATCGTCACTAATTCTCAGCAGAGCAGATCACTGAGCAGGTTCCATAATTCTCGGAATCTCTAGAAACTGGAAGTAATTCTAGAGTTCTGAGCGCTTATGTTACCAAAAAATCTCCATTTATTGATTGATTGTGCGGTCATTAGATATTACCACAAGCATGTTAATATTTGACTATTTTTTTGCACGACTAAATATAATTGATGCAAATTTTGTGATGACAGGACTTACTTCTCCACTTTTTGGTCCATATGGTCCATTTCGGAGCACAGAGTATTCACAGTCAGGATCCGGAAATCTTAAACATTTTCAAGGATTGTCTTGTAACTTAATTATAATGGACGTATTTCCTCGTATCCAGGCAGAGAGACAGCAGCAAGAAGCAAAGCAGTGAAAGTCACAGTAAAAACCCGAATGAATCGACGTGAAGAACAGTCATGAACAGCAGCTGATAAAAAATTTGTGCAACACTCACCGTCCTACAGGCAGTTCAACGATGTCGTCTCGACGATAAACATGATCCTCATGACGTTCCGGATCAGCGAGGACACTGGTAACGACCGCCGGTATCAATAATAATGATCTCATCTGAACATTAATGAGGCAGGATTCATAGAGGTGAGGATTCGAAATGTCGTATGAAAGAAAGACGGAGAGGAAAACACGGTAGTAATCGGGAGACTCATAGGTTTTATTAAAGAGCTGAGTGCGCTTTTTTTTCTTCGTAATGTAGTGAAATCTTGGGTTAGTTCCTGGATGAGATACGGCCATCACCGAAGCCGATTGTGAGGTTCTTCTATAGATCGCAGATGTGTTAAATACCTTCATAAACTCGTGAACTTCAGAAGCACATGGTTTTGCCACAATAGCTCAAGGTTAAGAAAAAATATCTAGGTTCTACGTTTTCCTCTTGGTCTATACGTTAATATACGTGCATCTGAACCTGGCCCGTAAAAAACGAGTCTAATATTTACGAAGAAAACAATAGGTTTGGTTTTTGTGAAGACGTGGTATGTTTTGGATAAGCTTACAGTTTTCAATTCATTCTTTTCTTCTGCTACTGTCGTTTGTGGTAACTTTCCGGCCTATGCGTTTCTTTTGACGTTCTCCATAATCTTCTAACGTCCTTTCGCTTTCGGATATCGAAATGCAGTTGCACAGCGGAAGTGAACTGCTCCTACTGGATTGGCCAGGAAGGGGAACCCGATATTTGCTTCCATTAGGTCGTCTAAAATTAGTTGTTCTCCGCAGAAGAACCAGTTAATCACAGTGGTGGAAATAAGAGATTATCAGGGGTCCTTGTGGTTATATTTACTGGTTTCCACATTTAATAACCAGTTGGTCGATAGTAAGACGGTTCAGAGGAATTCTAGACAGTGAGAAGATGATCAACATTGCCTAATGAGGGCCCTGAGGGCGTCGATTAGGCGACAACTAGGCAATTTTTGTTTACACGACCTACCTTAATATGGTGCTTCCAATATCAACATTCGTTCACTTTGATTCCTTTTCTCGCACTCATCTCCAACGAAGTTCTTTCGCCTTGTGTGTAAGTTCGGCTGCAACATGAATGCTTCACCTTCTTCATGAGTGCCGTGGAGTGCTGGTGCAGAGGATTCTTCGTGGAATCCTGAGAGACCTCAACTGGAATGCTCCCAAGTATTCAGTGCAAAACGTCGTTGGCCTTGAAAAGCAGAGCGAGGTTTTCTTAGCCAAATCTGGTGTCAATTCGCCGACCGTAGCGGGATAGTAGGCTTTGTTCGCTCGAGGAGGGGGTGAAACTGGTGACTTCTTGAGTACTGTATATGCTGCCAATTATTGCGCTGTCGGCGTCCCAATGATCGAATAAAAAATAAAGGAATAAAAAATGTGGGTAAAAAAGGCAAACGACGTGAAATTTTAATCTGCAAAGAAGAAAGAACTAAACCAACAGGATTAGATAAGCCCATTTCATGGCATTTCTGGATGTATGTGGCTGATGTACTGATTGGATGGATGCCGACAGGGCAAATGGCGATGTCTGTTTCAAATATACCAACGCCAGCGTCAGAACAGGCAGACAAAAAAAACAACCGATTTTTATTGGGGTCAATGGGCAAGAATGACTAGGGACGACTTCTGCCAAACAAACTGCAACAGTAATCTGCATAGATATTATTGCCGGAGATGAACATCGTCATATTTTCTACCCATCAACAAATATCTTCAAAAAGTGTCGGCAGGAATTAAAGTCTGTATAAACAACTCATCAATAAAAAAACAACCAGTTAAGTGAAAGACAAAGGACCACAGTGTGCAGTGGGTAACATGTGAACCTCCAGAAAGAGTAATCGAGGGTTCGAATCTGGCCTGGGGCCAAAGCTTTGCAAATATCTCAGCACAGTTGTGGTTATATTTCACATAATACCTTTCTGTGAAGAAGTAATGGGTAGTAAATAAAAAGTTAAGCTCCTGAGTAAATCGCTAGTAGGCGAAAGTCGATGGACCAACTAATCTCTGAATCAATAGTCCTGTTTATTTTTCAGCCTTTAACCAGTTCACCTACAACACTACAAAGTATAAGAACATGTAGGAAACATAAAATTATAAGCCAGGACTTTCGATGGAGACCTACTGCCTCCAAAGATCTTTTTTTCATGGTGTTGTTTCTAGTTCATCGTTTTTTATTCCACTATGCACTCGTTTGTTCATTATGACTCAATGCTATTATATTCTCTGTATGGCTAGTTGCTTCAACGTCGCTGCAAGATTCTCCAGGATGTCGAACTGAGACGTAATGTGCAGGGGTCATATCCCTAGTAGAGTTGCCTAAGTTGAAAAGTCGTTCCTTATTTTGTCTGGCATCCTATCTAAGAGTAAAGCAACCGCATCCTAGAGCTTGACAGCTACTTGAGACTAAATTCTTGTTAGGAAAGGTACGAAAAACGGTGCCATATCAAACATGTGGTATTTTCCTTGTCCATTTAAGAACCTGGAACTCATGGGAATGACACAACGCATAGTGGAGGTCATAAAAGTGATTACCAGTTGTTCACCCAAAAATGGAATTCCTGAGGTACACCAAGAATGAAATATGGAGGAATTCAGGAGTCTAAAGTGTTTGTGCACTAGGACTAAATGCATCGGAACAGCCACAGCGCTGTAATCAAACTGCTAACTGTAGCCAGCTCTGTTCCATATTTCTTCAGCAATTGAAAGACCAATAGGGACTCCGATTAGCTGATCATTAAAGATTATTTGGATTTCATAGGCAACTTAGATGGTTTCTGATCGCTTTGACTGATATCAAAGCGAGAAATTCAAGAATTCTTTGAAAGTTTAGAAGAAGCGCCAATCATCTTCTTCGACGAGAATCCGTCATTGAACGTCAGCTTTTCTAGTGTCTTTGTCCAGTTCATCCGACGTCCTTCTTCTTAACATCTGTCGGCAAAGTTCCTCTTAACTATGGAGCTAGCTATCTCATATCAGATGACGATCAAATGATCTAGCTTCCATTTTCATCTCGGAAGCAGTCAGCTTGTTATGTGATATCGTTGTAAGGAGATTTTACTTCGACAGAAAGTTCAGTAAGAAGAAATAAACGTGGAAGTGGAGTAAAGGAGAAAAGAATTGAATAAGGAGATCTCCGAACAGTGATGATCAGTCCGATTGACCTTGACGTGGTGTCACACTTTTTCTGGCCAAAATCCGGTCACACTCTTCGATAAACGATTAATCGCGTCAACTAGAAGTTCGACAAGATTGACGATATTGAAAAGATGAAGAGAAACATAGGTTTCACGAAGGAGGCAGGCGAAGTGGAAACAACTGGTTTTAACGTGTTTTATTTAATTTGTACACGAGAAGACGAATACTAAGGGACGAACCAAGAACATGAAAGCGCCAGCGAGTTTTTCCAAAACGGCAGCTGCATGTAAATGTAGCCCATCAAAAGATAGAGCGGTGTTGGTGAGTTCTTGTTGAACGACCTTTACCCAATGGCAGCGCACCACGTATTTAAGAGATGAAGTAAAGGATGCAATGGGTGGAGAGTGTGCTACTCCGATATATCAAGTCAGTGTTTTCTATTGTCCCAGCGAAGCCTGCTAGCAACTTGCGGATCCTAGAGGGATTGAGTTTTTGATTTGACCGGAGCCTGGGATCGAGCCAACAACAACCTAGTAATCGATACAAAGTTGACCAGATCATAGTGACTCTATCTTATGATGGAGCTCGTATGATACTTAGTGGTGAGCCATTTCTGCAAAACTGCATTTCTGGCAAACTTTTATCTAACAGTGCATAGACAATACGTACTTGACATAGTTGTTACAGTACTACATCCTTTTTACACTTCGTTCACTTTCTACATCATATGCCCTAGAAGCCAGAGTATTTGGTGAAGGCGTTGGCTATTATAGCACTTAGCGCCACTTGTGATCTAATAAGTGCTATAAATGCCCATGCTAAATAAATATAAAATGAGTTGTTTTTTATTTCGTATTTCTCTATTGCATGACTGGAAGAGGGTAGGGCACTGGTGGTGATGCCGAAATCACGAATGCGGCGCTGGGTCGACTCCGCTATGAGCTCACCAAACCTCTCATCCTTTTGTGGTTGGGAATTCAGTGCCAGATTTGTCTAGGAAAATTTACTCTCTCTAACTCACGTTGCAAAGCCCTAGAATGGCTATGGCAGGACTCCAGAGAGAATCGATTAAACCGGAATTCATCAACATTCGTGACGAAGACGAAAAAATCCTCAAGCATCAGCCGAACCCACATTTAGAAGTTGGAAGACCTTCGTGGATGATGGACACGAGGAACCGATCAGAGCGTAAGAAGTGATCTGCACAGTAGATGTGAAAGACGGGTCATTTAAAACAACGGAATAAATAATAAAATTTCACATAACCGTACGTTGCATATTGTCCGAATCTGAGCACTTTTTTTTCATTCAATTCATTTTTCTTATCTCTTACCCACGAAGGCCTTCGGATTTGCGTGTGGGTTAAAACTACTGCTTTGAAGATTCTGGTTTTCTTCATTAATGCATTTCAATGACAGGTAAGTAGAATCTCGCGGGAATCTTAAGATAGTCGTGCTGGCACATTCTTTCACCACAATGACGGTCTTCACCACAATTACCCTGGCCCGCCCAAGTGATCGGAAGGATCTCTTCACGGAAAAGTCATTCCTGAATAGGGAGGGATGAGAGGAGCAGACTTAGTTGGCTCAGTGCAATATCGAACTACTGGCTGGTGCGTGCTGAATGGGATTTCTTATGCCACGCTACCTGCCCCCCATATTTTACTGCTTAGTATAAGCTAGATTACTTGGATATTTAGATAGGATGTATTATAAAATAGTACGGGTCTGAGCGCAATTTTTTACCTAGCTTCTATTGTGATGTTTCGACAAAAAAGAAATTTTCCTTCCAGTCCCAAGACCGCCAATTAAAAAGCGTTCTCAGGTGATCACCTTATTACCACAAGCAATCGCCAAAGCTTGTTTGATTCCTTGTCGTGCAACCGACAAATTCATTGCGGAGGTCGAGTTCGTGCTTAGATTCAGATCATTGTTTATCAGAAGAAGATTTGTCATCACGCGACTGGGTGCCTCACATGACTGCAGCTATTCACTACATCGGTACGGTCTTAGTTGGGCTTCTAGAAAAGAGCGTTTAACTTTGCGGATCCGTTAGATCTCCCCAATAATTCTTCAGCTTGTTTGATAAAGTCCGAAAAGCAATAAAACAATATTCACCATAATTTCTAGACGATAAATTATCTGTGATGAATAAACGGCAAAGCATAAGCATTCATACCACAGCTTCAGCTTAACTGGGTTTAATGCCGATTTGTGCTCCCCAGATCAATCCCGCTGACGGGTGATTGCTGATAGCACCTATAAAACATGGCTGAGAGAAAGGCGAAACAAAGGATCCGCATGGTGTGGTGGTGAACGCTTTCGCCTCCGAAAAAACAGTGTGTTCGGTCCACACCGCAGATGCTTGCGATCCAGAGTTTTGCAAATATCTCAGCATCATTGTGGTTATATCTTATATCATACCCTACCATGAAAAAAAGAATAGGCAGTAAATAAAAAGTCAATAAACGACAAAGCGTGCACTGATCTTTTAACCTTGATGAAATGGAAGGCCTGGTTTACTTCAAACACTGGATCGAACTAAAGAGTATTTGCATCGCAGTTCATCTCTAACCATTCAGTCACATGCATATTACTTTTGTTGTTCATGTGTTTTCATGTACGCCACCATCACAAATCCGTTTACTGTGAGTATATTTCCCAGAAGAACGAATACCTTTTTGGCTGCCACAAAATGTAGATAGACGCCAACTGAAAGCAAACCTTGTTGTTCAGATGTCTAAACGAGGTAGCAACAAAAAGCAGAATGGCTTACGGACACTAGCGAAGTGGTTAAAGGTGACCCGTAATACAAATATTGTTGTTGGCTCGAACTTACCTAAAAGAAATCAAGCCCTCACACCTCCGAGGTAGAAAAAATTGTGACATGTTTGCCTTGTGAAACTTTCTTCCTGCCCAGAGTGGCCGGCAACTGTTTGTGATGAAGACCTGTGAACTCCCTACGAAAGTCATCACGGTATTCTATTGGAGACTTAAGCTCAACCAGCATTCAGTGATTTTCATGTGAAAATCTTCAAGAGTAAGTGAACTCACAGAAAATCCTAAGATGTTCGTAGATGACGAAGGCGAAAAACGAACAGAAACAAATGAAAGAAGTGTTGTGATCGGCAAGAAGTGAAAGATTAAAATTGTGGATGACGTCTAAGCAAAGGTCGGAGGTCAAACTAGAAAACACACACTGAGTACCTACATTGAACTTTGTTTTCTTATTTTTTCTCTAATCTCTGGTACGCTATGCTGTGGGACGGTGGGACCAATCCGATTAATCTTCAGAAAACTGTGCTTCATAGTGGAGAGTCCGCACTAAGAATAAGCTTCGTCTGAAGATTTTGTCCACTTCAAGTTTCTAGTATTGTCGGTGATTACGGTGACAAAATAATAAACAACAATGGATAAGCACGTCAAAAATTATGTTTAACAGAACGGCTATGCAGTTTTATTAAGTAATTTATATTAAGTTCACCGATGCTGTGTTGAAGTGGATGATCAGAGCGGACGAACGCACGTATCAAAAGAAATCAGATGCGAGGCGAAATCAGTTTACGCATGAACTGTTTCTCTGCCGGTCAACGAACAGTTTGAATGACTGTCTAATTCTCCTGAGAACTCGGCCAAGCGATGATGTACGAACCGGTCCGACACCATCACCGAAAACACATCACACCGTAACTGTCGTTGTTCTTGTACAAGCTCTTAATAGCACATCTCTTTTTCATAGTCATTTCGTTGTCATGTCTCACACAGTACAGACACTCCGTCAGGGATCACGCTAAGTTGAAACCCACTCTTCCTATTGCCACACGCATTTATGAAGGCTGCAAGCAGTCTTCCGTCTTCGATCGGCAATGGTGTTGTGTTAAGGGTTAACGATCATAACTCTACACAAAATTATGGAGTCATTTGGAAATAGAACACTGTGAAATGATGGCGATGTGTTGTGCCTCACTAACTCGTCCACTATAGCAGAAAAGATAAAGCGAAGTCCACTCGCGAGCCGATCACAGTTTACACTCTGTTGGCAATGTGGTTTAGGCCATTGAGTCGCTGAAATCTGGAGACCTCATGTTTCAGGATTTAGTATTTTCTCAAAGAATCTTTTCTGAGACATTTTGAACTTATCGAATTCTCGTTAAAAGATAAAAGATCAAAAGCTTTCGGCGTTGATCTATCCCTGAAGGATGCGCCATGCATTCGACCTCATTAAACATGGCTGGAGGTGACTGAATGCATATCTGGCCTTTACAATGACTCGCGGTGGTCTACCGATGTATTGAGCCAGTGCTTCTATCCCCTCAAACAAGTCCGGTACAAATTTGCCGGTCCCGGAGGGATGGAAGGCTTGGTGAGCCTTCGGCGTGGGGTGCGATCCCTTGTGTATCGCAGGGCGCCTCCGAACACTACGCTACACCCGTCAATTGAATTCTCGTTATGTTTAGCCTGCAATATCTTAATAATGTACGCGGACAATCACAGTGGACGAGAACCAGTTTGTATATATTTATGAATTGAATCTATTTTTTTGTAGTTTATATAGTTTTTCAAGATGATTTAAACGGTACTGGAGAAGATTCCAGTATGACTGAACTTACTATAGTGGATTAATCATTGACATTACATATGTGGACAAGTTTTCTGTTATTTAACCGCACAGCAGTCGGTGGAGGAAGGTTTAGCTTGCACAGTGCAAACGCCGGCTAAAGTTCTGATTCATAAGATAGGGACGGTAAGGAATGAGAAATAGTAGCGGAGCACTAACATTAGGGATCTACTAACTATTTCATTTATAAACTGACAAAAAGGTTGCCATCTAGTCTTAAAATTTAACGACATTGTTTTTTTCAAAGCCACACTGGTTAGAGCCGATTGCTTATATATCAGACATGGTTCTTCTGACGATTCATGGTCATGTCGACTCGCGAATCCAGTGGAGTGGAATACCGTATGAATAAATTAACCTCACGCAGCAGTGACTTTTTGTGTCCGATGGTTCATAATTGAATGGCCGCTCAGGAATATCTATTTAATGGTAAAAAGCCACCAGTCAGCATTCCTTTAACTACACTAGTGCACTTTCGAAGAAGCGATATTTCTAAAACCTGAAGATATATGCATCCAAGGAAGGCTTAGCCTCTATGACCTGAAGTACCCTGTGATTGAGTCTATAGATCGGTGGGATCACACAAGTGATTACATGGGGGGAAAATATGCATCCAACGACCTTTATTCTGTCATGAATGGAGTCCTATGCATGGAGTCTCACTAAAGGATGGATCAATACTGAACGTTTTCCCTCTGTCGTGTTTTACGTCTATACCCATAAGACTCTAAACATTCCGATCCAATCACTCACAAGACCTCATAGGATGTCCAAAGGTGACAAACAAAAGTTACCTCGATGTCCTGAAACCTACTGTGAGTCTTTGATGGATTCGGCGGATGAGAAAGCTCCTCGTGACCCGTCGCTGTTTCTTACCCACTCATACTTCCTCATACTCTCCGGATTCACGCAATTACATTTCTTTATACATGCATATATGCATGAGTATGCAGATATGTATGAAGTTCAGACATACGCACAAACACACGCTAGCGTATGCACACAAATGCACACATATATATACATACATTGACATAAACACATCATGCTGACACACACACAAACACACACACACACACACACACACACACACACACACATACACATACACACACACACACACACACACACACACACACACACACACACACACACACACACACGCACACAAACATACCGACACATGCACATACAGGTCTTTTACGGGAGATCCCAACAAGCTTTTCAAATATTCCGTTCATTATGGAACAGATCACCTGGATAACCAAAGAATTAGGAAGAAATTAAAAAATAAAGTGTCATATGTGATGGTGTTCCTCTCCCTGCGGTGGCTAGTCTCTCATTAGGTTTCTTCTATCGACACTAAGGAAAACTCCAGTGTTGGTATCAGCTCGAGTCACTGAAAGCTTAATAAGCAAAACACAGATGATAGGAATGACAGTTGCGACATCAAACTCCTGTGTTAATTTTATCAATGGTTTTACTTAGCAGACTTTAAAAGCAATAAAGGCTCTACCTTTAGAATTATTATTAAACGAAAACATAAAGGTTTAATGCTGTTAATGCTAAAAAATAGTAATACTCATCCACATACCAGTGGATGATCTACGACATTCGATACTGATACAAATTTCTATTATTCGAGTCGTGTGGAACATTTTTAGACGACCTTTTTCAAGCTTTAACAAGAGAACTCCGTTGATGTTGTGAAGTGATAATAACCAAAGCCTGGGATCGAACCAGTGACTACTTGCATGTTGCACGCCACCTCTAACCATTGGGCTACAAGTGCCTTTTTTTGGCATCGAAATGGTATCAGTTTTATATTTTGTTTGATGACCACCGTGTAGGAATTCATTCGTGTTTTTTGCTCTTTTATTCCACCGCAGAGGACAACTACATTTACAAGTTTTCACAGCCGATGACCAAATATTCTGCTAGCCTATCTGGATCACTTTGGATTCAGTTGGGTGACGATAACACGGGCTCTACGTTTGCTAAATTTTTTAACGATGTTTTCTATTTAAAATGTAAACAGTCACTCTGCGTCTCTGACTCATGAGTGCTGCGCAAACGTGCTATTCTCTTTTTTCTGGCTGACGCACTCCCACCAAAAGGGACAGCTGTCCTGTCATGTCGCATATCAGTGCTAATCTCATCCATTAATGTGTGGCTGTGGTTCTTCAGTATTACTATTTGTACTGTCACTGCTACTCACTGAACTTCATGAAGGATGTGAACTATTCTGGAGTTCACAGCAAAGCCTCGGATACCAACAAGGAATACAGGTGGTCTTTTTTCTCCCTTTTTATGACGTCATGGGCACTCGTTTCCAGAGCTCCCCGCGATGAAAAGCTGCCCACCGACTGACGCTTCGTCGTCACTTCAACCTCCTGGAGTTTTGATCTAATTTGTTATAAGGTTTTTTTTGTTTGGTACTCAACTGTTTCTATGCTACTCATAGCGTAGCTGGCCACTAGGCAAGAAGTATTTTTAGTATTTTGAAAGTACCGCGAGGCGTGATCATGGAGCACATAGCGTTATGCTACTGCTCAGAAATACTTCATGCATTCTGTTCAATTCGTAAAATCGCTGAGGTGGTCGAATACGTACTTGCTTCAGACAGTGCTTCATACTCGAGGTGTGCAAACAATCTGTCAAGTCCGTGTTTTTTTATGCTTTCGGACTGGGGTGGTGTCAATTTTTGGACTCCACTACGATGAGGAACTTAGACCAAGGTGCGGGATCAAAGCGAAAATCACATGTGTATTTTGGAGCACCTCTAGCCGCTGCGCTAAGCATCCTTCCTTAAACCTTTGCTGTGATCCGGAATTGTCGACAGAGGTACTATAATTCATCATTATGTGATCGTAGATGAGCGATGTAACAACGTTCCCACGAACCAGTGATTTTACGATGTGAATCATTTGCTATGACTGTCACACGGTGCTTCACTTCATATCGTATCGTTTTTCCCGATCGTTCTATGAAATCAGATGGTGGGAACGAGTCAAATGGATTGAGTCATAGTAAGCATCTCAGACGCCGGCTACTGTTTAACAATAATACTACTGTTGAACCTTATTACTTGCTTCTATCGGTTTTTATGCCCGACTTCTGACGCATCCGAGACCGTTGTTGCTTGCCATTGTGGGAGCACGTACGCTTTTGTGATAGTTCTCGTGAAGCAGCAAGTGTTGCTTGCATTATGACAGTTCCAATAAGCAAAAAATGAAAATCACTCTGTAGCTGGTTTACTGTAATGTAATACCTAAAGAGATTACGTAAACTTTTAGTTGAATTAGATTAAAGGATAAAAGAACAAAGCTTTCGTCGTTGATCAATCCCCTGAGTGGTGCCCCATGCATTCAACTTCATTAAGCATCGTTTCAAGGTGATTGAATGCATATCTGGCCTTTACAATGACTCACAGGGGCCTAACGATGTATCGAACCAGTGCTGCTATCGTGCCAGACAAGTCTGGTATCAATTTTCCGATCCCGGACCGGTGGAAGTCATGGTGGGCTATGGGCGTGGGGACCGATCCCATGTGTGTTGCAGGGCGCCTCTGACCACCGCGCTACACGCGCCTCTAAACAAGATCAATGGTTAAAAATAAAAACGAGAATGTCACGCACAAACGATTTTTTTATTATGGCTTTTAAAAAGTTCCATGCTTTGTTTTGTGCTTAGATAACACAAGGATGCTGTAAAAAATTTCTTTTCGTCTAACCTTTTTAACGCCTTCGCCTTCTTCTGAGCGCCAGTCATAGAAGTGATTGTCCACAGCCGTTCATTCTTGTCATATGGGGTCTTCGTAGTGGTATCGAGTCGCATTCAGTGGAGTGGACTTCTTTTATAAAGAGCAAACTTTAAAGCTTCTGGTGTTAAGCAGTCCCGTTGAAAATGTGTCATGCACCCGGTTGCGATCGTGGCCTCGTAAAGGTTACTGGATGCATATTTGCCTGTATTAGTGACTTGCGAGAGCTGCAGATTTAACAAGTCACTTATTTTTCACACTCCCAGACAAGATTGGTGTTTTTGCTTGCTTTGTTGACATGTTTGTTATCCTCCGAGGTGATGGGAATGCTTGCTCAGATCGTACGCAGTATCAAACCACTAACATACTTTTCTTTGTATTGCAGGGTACCTTGAACGACTGTCACACATGCAATTATTTCTTTCCTGTAGTTGTGTATATAGAGTTTTCTAAACTTTTTTACCTGTTTTTTTCATCGTTGCTTTTTTAAATTACCATTCCTCATTGTTTTTTCAAGTCCGAGATCGTGAATTCAACGTCTGAGATTGGTTAACCCAAATCTGTGGAACGAGCTGAATTCTACCCAATCACCTATGATTGTGTGAACACTATGCTAGCAGCTGAAAAGTACCATTTGTATGGAATGCACTTCTAGACCTGTACACGAGAAAGATTTATTAAGCTGTTAATGTCGTATTTCAATTTTTACAATCTACTGCGACAAATCTTAAACTCGTCTGAAAGGACGAGTTGTGGGACTAGCACTGGTACAAGATTACTGGCGGAACAATGTTGTAATTAAAGTTATCTCACAACCTCTTTCACAGTTTACGCCCACTTTTAAAGTAACAAATCTCCCGCCGCTCTACGTGTGTCAGCACCAATCTTAACGACTTAGAAAGTTCCTGGCATAGCTCTTCGGCACTTTTTACTTACTTGAATACTTGCATGGCCTATCCTCACTGGTTTTGCGGGCCCCAATATAAACTGCACTTTCTCGGAGTTTTGCTGGTTTAGCCGTTGTGGTTCCCTGAATTCCTGAGGTCAGCCAAGCGAAAGTCTGGCCCAGGTCGTCACCACCATTGGCATTCGCCGCCTTTGTGGATCAGAGGGAAATATGCCATCATACGACTGGTTTCATACCAGGACGTTGGTGGTTCCTTGTATTGGTTTAGTCTTAGCTGAGCTTCCTGATGAAAACGCCTGACTCGTTCTCAGCCTTTGAGACTCTGCCAGGGTGATGTATCCCACCGCTGTACATCGCAACCCGACAGCCAAGAACACCTCCTAGCCGCGAGGAGGCGGTGAACCGTTGGGAGGATTTGTTACTTCATAAAAAAATAAATACTACCAAACGAACATCTTGTGAGGGAAGTAGATTTGCCATGATTTGCCATAATTTGACAGATTTTTTTTGAAAGTGGTCAATTCTAAGTAATAAAATAATGTTGACAACTGCTGAAATTTGCGCTGGCTAAAATCTCATAAGACGTTTTCTATTGACCTCAGAAGGCACCAGCAAAGTCTCCATTAGTCGCTGTTGTGCCACAGAATGACCCAGAAAACTTGAACAGCGCCCCAATTTTTGCGTGAGACCCTTTCTTTTCCTTGCCATCGTTGAGAGCTTGGTTGTGCCCTGACATGGGTTCTTTTCTGACTTCTTTAAATAATTTTTTCTCTTTTTCAGTTACAAGTTTGCTGTAATGCGAGCCGCGTTAAAGTCTGGGATTTCGGCTCAGTGAAGAATTTCAGTGTCTCACGGCTCGTCTACCAATCCGATTTTCCACAAAACGAGGACGATTTGCATTCCGAACTACAAGTAGGTAAAAAACTGGACATCAGATCTGCTCGGACATCATCTCATAATGTCATTATTCTGCATTTTTCGAACCATAATATTACTTCATTACTTGAACTTTTAAATAGCCCGAGTTCACAGTTAACGAGGAACTATGTTGTCTTAAATATAATACAACTTCCATTTGTTCAGAAATTTGCTAACAGAGGGAGATTTTCCTTCTTTACTGTCTCGAAATGCGTCCTGGATCTTTTTCAAGTCTTCGTTGGCAGCGTGAAAGAGTGTCTTGGTCCTGGTTTATTAGTAGGTGCTCTTCTGGGTGAAAATGTCGAAATGCTGCGGTGAAAACACCCTATCTGAATGGCATTTCGACCTCCAGCGAAACCACGTAATAACGCCAAGCCGAGAACTAAGTTGGGCGAATTGTACATTACAACAAAATGTTTTAATGTATTTAGATACAAACCTTTGTAGGATGGTATTTGTTGCTACGTGTCAGCTTTTAAGAAAATTCTTTTCTTCTCTCTTCTCGCAAACATAGCTATTAATATGGTTGCGTGGAAAGTGCATTGGTTACTGATCCTGTGCAAAAACACAACATCATCTCATTTCTGGTGCGATCCCTCATCCGTCTGGATTTAGAAAAGTGGTACCAGACGCTCCCACCATCCACAAAGGACGATGACTTCCTATAATGATGAACTTGGAATATTCTAGCACGGTTGTCTCAGGATTCCAGAGAAGAACCATTCTGAACATTAATTCCAAGAAAAGGACAAAGTTCTTCTCAGTTGTCATCTGAACGGCATCTGAATCTGTTCGTGAACAGACGGATGCCAGACAACGAAGCAAGTGAAAAAAAGTGCGTGGTCCACGCAATGTGTGGATTTTGAGGAATGAAAAACTATCAACACGTTTATTACAACTTGAGCTTATGATGATACATTGGATCAGCACATTTTACTAAGAAAAACTTTTAAGAAGAAAACGAATGCGTAAAAAGCCACAAATTTTGGCAACGAGCGGCCGCCTTTGATGTGAAGGCGTGTCTTCGTATGAAACAAGATTTGATTTCATGAAAGTTTCTTTTTTCTTCTCTTAGACTATTTTTCAGCATAACCTCAATAGAACAACGTTGCATAATTGTAATTTTTGCTATGAAACTCATTGGCTGATTTTTTTCTTTTCACATTATATAATTCCTAGCAAATACTCTCTTCCTATATTATTAACTCAATGGTTTATCGCCTCATCGTGGCTGAGAGGTGTTCCCAGGGTGTTGAACTGCGATGTACAGCGGGGCATTCATCTCCACGACAGGTCTCCCTCCCAAGCTGACAAGGAGTCCGGCTTTTCCATCAGGAAACCCAGCTAAGAGTAAACCAATATCAAGATCGACAACCGTCCTCGTATCAAACTAGTCGCATGGTGGCAAATGTCTCTCTGATCCACAAAGGCGGCGACTGCCTGTGGTGGTGAAGACCTGGGGCGGATTTTGGCCAGGCTGACCTCAGGGCTCCGGGGAACCACAATGGCTTAACTAGCAAATCTCCGAAAAATGGAGATTATGCTGCGGCTCGCACAACCAGTGAGGACGGACCGTCCAACTATCCAAGTTCAAGTATATTATTACTATATTACTTCAGCCTTTGTCATTGTTCCCACTTCTTTATAAGCACTGAATCCCACATATTATGAAATTGAAGTCGGATCTGTGTTCATTCCTTCTAACTTTATTTTTTGCTATTCATTTTATTCGGTCCTCTAACCATTGTGTTTTGACTGTCATGCCATCGTTTTTCATGATTTTTTCGGTGATTTTGTGGGAAAACGCTTAGAGAAGTAGCTTTTTTTTGGTTACAAGTATTTTTACTTCTTACATTTATCTTATTGTCGTTCATTTTCAAATCTCATCGATATTCACTTTCATATTTCGTACTAACGTTAGTGCTTCTGAGCTCTATTTTTATTTTCCCTTGTATGAAAGAGAGTTGTCTTTTTCTTCTTGTTGCTTCCACCCTTTCATTCTCAAACATTGGCTTTAATATAAGTCTTAGTAAATGAATTTGTGTTCCGGAAAAGTACGTTTCCAGTTGTCGATATGCTTTGATCGGTCGGAGCCAATTATTGGTAGAGTGGATGAGAAGCCGGGTGTTCAGTGCACTTACAGTAACGGACAATTCCTCAACATTCCTCACGGTAGTTCATTGCTTTACTGAACTTATTCTGCTCTACTCGATAGAAACCATCCAAGTATTCCGTCAAACCTGGGAGAAAATAAAAAAAATTGACAAGTGAATCAGCAAACGTGGCAGGTTGAACACTGGAAGTATAAATCGTAAAGCTTTCCGTGTTTAACTACCTCTTTAGGAATGCGGCATGGATTTGGCTCTATCAATCATCGTCATCGGTGATTGAATGCAAATCTGGCCTATACAATGACTTGCAATAATCTACCTATTTATCAAATTAGTCCTCCAATCCTATTAGACAAGTCCGGTACCAACTTGTCTACCGCAGAGGGATAAGGATTCTGTTCGCCCAGGTCGTGAGATTGGAAGAAAGTGGAGTTCCCACTAACCAACTGAGCTACACGCCTCCCACGCTGCCTGTAGTGATGGAGAGTATTAGTCGTTCTTACTATATAATACTTTTTTAACATTGTCAAACCGAAAAAGTAAGTAAAGCTTCGACTCTTAGGAGCACTATCGATTCCTAATTGGTACGTGATTTGCTACGAAGCGAGCGATGGTTGCCAGATGTGCAGGTTTGGGTGTTTCATTAATTTTCTTGTTTTTCGTTTCTGTTTCATCTTTTAACTCAATGGTTCCAAAACAGCTCCATTTTCTTGTAGATCTCCTTAACATCTTTCTTTTCTTAAATTCCTTTATACCATTTCCTCTGAAGAGTTGTTTGATGAGTTTAAAGATTTCGCCTGTATCACTTTTCTAAATATGTCCTCTTCTACTGGAAGAAATCTTGTTGCTCAGTTGCTTCATTGCTCGACGACCAGCCTATATGAACAGAACAAGGAAAAAAAAGGAGTCCTGTGAGATCTAGAATATCAGCGCCTCATTTTGGTAGAGTAAAGGAACTAACTTGTTGCCGAAAGTCTGCAGATTTCTTCACACAGCTATTTCAATATTTGAAATATCCGCCTTCACGAACCATGTAGGTTCGCTTGGACCCCAGAAAATTCCCATTCCTCCAGCAAATTTTTGGTTGTGCACGATTTTCTCCATGGCAATCTCCGAACTCGTGCTAGGAATTTCCGAATTCCTCACTACTTCGCAGCAGGCGAGGTTATTGCCAGTATGGCAATGGCTCCTCGTACTAGTTCACTCTTAGCTAGGTCCACGGATGGAAATGTCGAATTGCTTCTTAGTCTGGGAGACCCAGTTGAGGAGACTAATCGTTCGCAACACATCACAGTTCGACATCCATTCAACACCTGCAGCCCACGAAGACGCGGAAAACTAGCGAGAGTATGATTGGGCATATACCATGTAGTATTTGATTTTACTGAATATATTGATGAAGCTGGAAAAAAGAACTAATAAAAAGAACAATGGGCAAAAATGATTAGCGTTTGCGAGAAAGTTTAGAGATTTACTTTCAAAGAAATCCTATTTTACATCAAAATATTCTTTTTTAGGTACTTTACATTTTTTTCTCATATTTATTGATTTTGGTTTCTTCATCACAATTTTAAGGATTCTCTCGTCAACATTTCATCCAGTCATATCGCGTTTACAAACACAACGATTCTTTTAGGCTTGTCATCTTGTGCAATTCTGCCTTGACAGTGGCTTGCTCAGATCTGTATGTTGTTGGCTCATCTCCAGTAGCTTCGAATTCTAATATTTACTTCTGGTTTCAGGTTATTTTTATTCAAGTCTATTCGAATGCCTTTTCCATTCGACTGTTATTCGAGTGTTCATAGACTATCGAATGTCGAATTGGTTTTTTTTCTTCAAAAATACTTATTTAGCCACCGATGCAGCTTTCCTTTCGTAGACATCTTTCCTTTACAAGAAAATCCTATTCGGCTAAAAGAGGCCGGCATTTGAAAACACCTGGATAGCAATGTAATCGAACTTGCGAATATTCGCACGATTTTTCGAATGTTTAGGTTGAATATTATTTTAGTAACTATTTTTTTCTAGCAATATCATCGAAAAGATCATTCAGCAATCAATATATATATCTGCAGATTTTTCTTTTTATGGAAATCTTTGGCCGTTTCAGACCGGTAAGCGTTTCCCGTTCGAGAATTCGTCAAAAGTCGAATTGACAACTAGACTTCAACGTAATGGTGAGCTTGTGGATCAAAAGATCATCCCCGTATTGGTGAGAAATTGACTTTTCTAGTGGATTTTGAAGGTTCGACCTAGGAACACCATGCCTTGTGACCACTGATTTCCACAAATTTCGTGATGAATGAAGCGATACAGAGGTTGCTTCGGCTCAGAAGAGTCTTTCGATGTCTAATACATAGGAGATCGCCACATATATCAAATTGATAGAGAAAACTTGTTAAATATTGAAAAAAAGCGATTGCCTGCTCTTATTGGTCAGTTTCTGTCGCAACCAATAGGCTCGCTTCAAGACAGAAGGTGTGATTGGTTATCAGAAAAAAAGTCAATCACAACAGTTATTTTGTGATTTTACAAAATACGTGTTGCAACTTTGTCAACGTTTTTTAAATGACTTCGAATTGCTTTCCTTCAAGAAAATGTTTAAAGGAGTGTTGGGTGCCTCAAGCATAATTCGTTCACGCTGTTTACAAATAAACAGCTTTTTTATGCTTAGGCATGAAATTATCCTCTTTAATATAATAAACCCCAACAAATTATACAAGTTTTAAGTAAATAAGCTTGAAAAAATCAGATTAGATCGGTCTTGTATTGCTTTGGAATGTTTAAGAAAGTCTATTTTTTCTTATAAAAAATCAATAGAAATACATAACACGGTAAAACAGAAGGTGAATAAACAAAATGGTTAGTAATCCAGGCTGGCAAAAAAGGAGACTCTAACTATCAGTGGTCTCGTCGCGAATGAACTCTACGATGTCCGGTGTTGTGTCGTTATCGAACTGCCTCCGTTATTGACAAATGATCAACGATTTTCATTCAATACTTCATCAAACCGTCTTTGTACTGAAGAGACTTACCGAACCTTGCCGAACACTGCTACCGTATCAATGGTTTCGCTGTGGATTACTGTAGTCACAGTGTCGTTGGGCGCACTAGGTTAGCTGGTAAGCTCTGCTTTACAACCACTATTGTAGCGTCCGTGAAAATTTGGATTACGGAGAAAAGCGATCTGTCGTAAAAATTCATTCTATTTATGAAATTACAGTATCCCTACGAGTTTGTCGCATTCATTTTCGTCTGATCACTTTTCATAATTGCAGTATGCGTACGGTAATTTGTGAACTCTTATGGTCATTCCAAACGCTAAATACGATTTGTAAAATTATTCGACATTGATTTTGAGATCACCACAGACACTTCGAGAATACGAAAATGCTGTAGGATGAAAGACTGATTTAGAATTTGTTCGCATATTCAAAGATTCGAAGGAACTCGGTTCGAATGATTCATTCATCCATCATTTATGATTCATTCATGAGTCACTTGGTTCTCTTGAGATCACTTCGCATTTTGAGTCCCAGAAGAAAAACGAAAATAGTTCGTTTTATGTTTTTTACGTGATTGTGAATGAGATCCATAAATTATACCTACGAGATTTCCTATCGTTGAAGTGAACACTCAAGGTATTTTCTTTGATTGTTATTTCTGAAGGTACGTATTCGTGAAGTTGTAGACGAGTTGGTTTGATAAAGCTTTAAACATAACCGCAAGCATTGCACGGTCCAAAGCTCTACCTAAATTTGACCAATATTCTTTAATTTTAAGAAGAATTATCGAGCATATCGCAAAGATTTTGATGTGTGCTCCATAGTCACTGAGTTTTTATATGACTAATCTTCACATGTTCTCCGGATCTCAGCTCATTTTCCGTTCGATTTGTCGTCTCCATTTGCCACACACAAAAGGCTTCGGATTTGGCTGTTCCGTGTGGTCTTTGACTTCTTCATGAAAGTCGGTGAGTGCTGACCCATTCCAGTCTGGAATTCGTAGAACGCCGAGATAACATTCCTAGAGCATTTCGAGATCATCACTGCGGGCTGTCACCACTTTGCGTAAAAATTGGCGGTGATTGAATGGATATCTGGCCTTTACAATGACTCGCGGTGGCCTACCGATGTATCGAGCCAGTGCTGCTATCCTCCCAGACAAGTCTGGTACCAATTTGCCGACCCCGGAGGGATGGAAGGCTTGGTGGATCATGGGCACGGAGATCGATTCCACGTGTGTCTGTTGAAGGGCGTCTACGACCACTGCGCCACACGCGCCCAATAGCTTTGTGTATCGAAGGCATTTTTTGTCTGCTACCAATTTGCCGAACCGAGTAAGATTGGAGCTGACACGTCGAACTAATCACTGTTTATTCCATGATTATTTGGACGCATGGAAAAAATAATACAGATTTTACGACCATTGCAAATCACAAAAATTTTACCAAATTTCTATCCGGATCCATATTATCATTGTCTGAACAACTTCATCGATCGGTTCAACATCTTCATAACGATGCTCATAGGAAACAGCACAAAATGCATGGCATCATGAGATAATGTCCTCTTCAGAAGCTCTTGAGCTGGTACACTGAGCGTAAACGAGCAATGAAGAATGACCTTGGGAAGAAAGGTGTAATGTTCCAAGATGGGACTGCAAAGATGGGAAAAAGCATCCTTAGTGTTAGCCATAACTATAAGCGAATATGAACACGTTGAATAGCAAACCGTCGACGAGTACTGGAACAAATGAAACTTCTACAGTGCCGATAGAAAAGGTTAACTGCAACTTCTACTTTGAGTTCACCGAAAAGAACGTCTTTCTGTCCACCCACTTGGTTTCTCGCCATCTGCACTGTTTTCCACATTGTTCCACCATCATTTCCTAATACTCCCTCATCGTTAGCGAACAACCTTAATCTTGAAAGTGATCTTTAATGTTTTAAAACGATTTTTTTGACCATCCAACCATAAGACCAACAATACTTTGAGAAGAGAAGCCCGATTAGGTGATATCGTAGTGCCGGAACCCTTCAATATAATTTTATAATTAAAAACAAGAGTAGATAGCATAACATTCCATATCTACTGCCATGTCAATGTTCTTGGATTATTCTTGTACAAAGTCGATGGCAGAAAGTTTACTCGATTAACGTTTCGATGCCTTCGTCTTCTTCAGAGCCGAGTTGATCAGAGTCGATGATCCACAACAGCTTGTCGTTGTCCCTTCGAACCAAAAAAAAAGTGCCAGCCTTATCGTCCATCGTCCAATTTTTTTAAAAATACTGATCAATTACTAATGAAAAAAAGAGAACGCTTAAAATATACAGAGGCCACTTAAATGGATATTTGATAAAAAACCAGTAATTGGGTTAAAAGACTATCAAGTACACAAAGTCTGAGCTTTTAGCATGCAAAGTTTTATGTGCAGAAGTGCTTAAATGACAAGGGAAAATCAGAAAAAATTAAAAACGACTGAGCACTTAAAGCAAAGAACAGCAGTGGTACTGAGGCTGCAAAAGTCAAAAAAGAGAAAAAATACCAAGACTGAGTTGTTTACCTTTTAGTCCGGATTTTTCACTAGTCATAGTAGCGTAAAACTTCCTACGGCCTACATGTCAATAACGTGATCGTTCAACCAATAAATTGTCGAACAACAAAGATGGTCTAGGAAGGAAGGTGATGGCTACTGCATATGGCTACCGATCCGATCAGAATTTAAGTCGTAACAACTTTCTTCGCCATCCTTCTAGCTGCTTTGATTAGCCCGTTGGAACTCCTACTGTACCCGTCTCGAACATGACGACAACGTCTCGATGTATTTTGCCTTCTTTAAGGGTGTTTTTTTTGCTTATCTCATCTTGCTTAAAGCTTATAATGGAGTCCTATGATCTAGTCCGCAAATCTTTGTAAAGAGCTGAAAGCGCTCTAGCAAGGCTTTTTCGGGATTCCAAGGAAAATAAATCTCTAAAAAAGGAAAATCGCCTGAAAGCTATAGCATTCTTGACAACGAATCTGACCTCTGTCCGAAGTTCAGACAAAACTGTTGGTTTGGCTTGTCTTTTGCTTTGTTATAAAAGAAAAAAAGTGGGTAGAAACATTTCATTTCTCCAATCTCTCTATTTGTAGCGAAAAAAACATGTAGAAAAGCTATTCGTTGTACTCACGGCGCACCCCGTGGTTACATTCATTTCAGTCTTTTCGAAAGAGTGATGGTGAGTATTTGACTTTTCAGGTTTTCAATTTCGTTTCTTTTGTAAAATGTCATATCACTGAGCGACCGAACGACTCACTGGAGTTTTATAGCGATTGTTAACATTTTAAGAGCCAAAATATTAGCAATAGGTGGTAAATAGGGCCAGTGTAATGCAGTGGTGAACAGGTTCTTCAACAAGCATAGGTTTTGGTACAATGATTTTTTTTGAGATAATCAAGCCATCCACCTTGGGATCGGCAAACTGCTAACCAACTTTACTGGAAAGATAACGTCAATTTGATACACCGTTAGACTCTCACTGGCCTAATATGCATTCAATCCTACCAATGGAATCGGATGCATAGCCCATCTCTGTGAAACTGATCAAGACAGTAATAGAGTATGAGAATCTGGTGCTCATGCATAAATCGTTAATACTCCTGTGATCCATTTCAATAAATTCTGCGACCACCATCATTTCTTTCATCATTCATAAACGTTGTCCATAAAGATGCTTGAATTCCTAAGCGTGCACGGGTCCGAGTGCTGCGACGTGAAGATCTCTCATCTTCCTTCCCTCCTCAGTGAAATATGGGAATTCTAGTGGAGCATGGTATTCCCAGGAAATCGAAATACTCTTGGCATGGCATTCGCAGATCTTCACCACAGGCACTAGGTGGCCGTTGCAGCAGTTGTTGTCGCCCTACTACCTTGATACTTTTGCTGGACGATGATGAATTGTGGTATTAGTTAATCTATTTGTTTAATAACGATATATGAAGACAAATGCGCTCATTGATTTCCAGACTAGTTGTCTATGGACAATGTAACCTAACGCATACAAAAGCGCTGCAACCACAAAACTTCTGCAGCGCGGAATTTTGTGAAGGGAATCAGATTGAAAAAAATAATGAACTGATAAAAGAATGCAAGGGTAAAGTGTACGACGGTCCTTTAGTGGCATTCTATGTAATTGACACCATTCGTGGCATCATCGAAACTACTGAGTGCATATTTTACTTATCCGACTACTTCAAGGGGCTATCAATGTAAAAAATTCATTGAATTTTTTTCTCCATGAGTAGTCTGGTACCAATTTGTCGATCGCAGATGGATATAGGCTTTGTTTCTTTAGGGCATGGGATCGAACCAATGGCTTCGTGTATATTGACGTGCGCCTCTAAACCACGTTCTGTACACGACCAATTAAGTAGTGAGTGAAAAATTGAAAAGAAATGAAGAGAATAAGAAGCTGTAGAGAACAGAGCTTGATTCAGTACGCAGCATTGGCAGCTGTGGTGAGGGATCGGTGCGATGCAACGATGCTAATTCCACTTGGACTCTTTTTTTCTAGGTAAGTTTGGCCAAATCACAAATATACTCTTTAGCTTAGAATCAGAACTTTATAAGGATGTTAATCTTATCAAAAGTTCACTGTAAAATTTCTTGTGGTGACCTGAGTTTGCATAACCCGTGTACTCCGTCTACGGCGAGCCCGGTTCTCAAAGTTGAGTAACTACACTGCAATATAAACAATATTAGCACAGAAGTAACAAAATAGCGATATTAGCTGTGTACAACTCGGCGATCCTTACAATCGATAACGCTATCAGTGTGGAAAGACGATGTAGAGAAATCGATCGATTTATTTTTTTACAATCACGAGGTTGCTATGCAGCCTCTGTAGTACACGTTTAATTTCGCGCAAAAACAGATTCAAACCAACAGTAGCTGAAGTTTGGGTATCAACTTCTTCAGAGCCTGGAAAGATATACTGGTACTTAATTTAATGGGCGAAATGGTTCGATAGCACAAACAGAGACGGAACTTTAAATCATACTCAAAGTATCAACAGCTTCTCAAAAAAGCCACCGTTTTTACATGCCTTGCACTAAGAAAGAGCCACTGATTAGAGTCACCGACTGATGATACACCACCGCACATCAAAAGTCGACTCGAGGATACGGGGCTAGACCACAAATGGTCTATGGGCATTCTTCTCTACTATTCATTATTAGATCCTTATCATTTATCCAAAAAGCCCCTGAGAATTGCTCACGTTGGTGTTCTAGAATCCTTGTGCCAGGATGGTGACTTTTGTGTCAAAATAGTCTACGCTGCATCCTAAGCGTCCCTAGTGGGGTCTTTTGCCTCGTTTTTCGTTTGCCATCTGGGAGTCTTTCTATGTGCACGTCTGCCCGTTTCGCCAATGTATACATCTTTGAAAGTATTACAAGAGATCAGGTATATCGGACATGAACTCACTGAACCTGAACTGAACACTATCACCGTCCCTGCCATAAAGGCGGATTACACAGTTCTGTGCTTCGCATAGACGGTCATGTACGCAGTTACGAACAAATTGACGACCAGAAGCATTGAGTGGTATTTCAATTATCGCTACCGATTCCTCTAACACCTTCCCTCCTTAAGCGTCGCTGTATAGCTACACTTCATTGCTAATAAAGGGCGAGATAAACGAAACTTTATTTCGGCCCAACCCTTCGTTTTTGAGACACTGTTCTTCTAACAAGCTTGTCTCGTGGGGTCTTTTTTTTCGTAGCCTTTGGAAATGGCTATTTGCGGAGCCATTCAGCGAGATTCCTCCTTTAGCCCACTATTTTTGCGCATAGAGGTAGACTGTTCGAAACATGTTCCTCACAAGCGCCATGTTTGTGGTGAAGGGTGGAATGAAAGGAAATGAACTAGGATTCTTTTTATTACTTGCTTTTCGCCACCACTTTGTCATGTAACTGCTATCTGAGAATTTAACTCAAAAAGAAAAAAAAACAAATGGAGGCCATTTTCTTTCGGCTTCTCTCTGGTCCTGGTTAAATTTAATGTACTCAGACTGCTCGTTCAATAATTCAAGGCATTTGCCCATCTCCTCCTGAGTACAGAAGATGGCAAAACAAACAACCATATATCTGCAGTAAAATATTGGCTGGTGACCGAGAATGAGGGTTCTGTTCTGGACATAAACACAATGGCAATGGTTGGTGCCAGCCGCTGCTCCATTGCCAGCCCTCTCATTTGCGCGTAATTAATCCCAGACCTTCTCAAAATCGAGCAGTTTAGGCATTCTTTTTAAGAGAGCCATAAGCTCCTGAATAGAGAAGCCATACATATTTATTCCTCCTTCATGATGAACAAGGAGTTTGAAGGTGGCTTTCAACGAGGAGTCATTTCATACGATAGTGTATAGCGCGATAATGTCGCAGGACTCCATCACGTACGCGCTATTAAGAGACGCGTTACGTAGACGTTTAGGAACATTTGTGTGTTGGTGAGCTGAGCTGGAGTATATTTGAGCAATTGAGTGAGTATTAGGCTTAGAAACCATGTTTATCCATTGGCCCGTTTATACAACTGATAATCGGTCTAACGTTGATGAATGATGGATTCGTTGACGCAAGACCACCTGCTGATACTAACTTACGTGTTTTAGTAAGTATTTATAAGACGTCACATGTTGGTCTACCTATTTTAAGACTCAAAATAGCGGACGATTTTAGGCCTGCCACCCTTGCCACATTGACCCATTGATTGTTTAGCTTTCTTGACTTTTGTATTTTTCTTTCAGACGATGAGCGACTCAACTAAGATGTTCCTTCCTTATCTCAACAACTAGCTGTGTAACTAGGAACTTTTTTTCCTCATCATTAGTCGATAATCTAATTGTCTTTCAGTTCATTAATTCTCTTACTTCTTGAGAACCACATTATTGTGCGGCTGCAACGTTAGAGATAAACCTTCTATCGCGATAGTGACTAAAAGTTTCGAGGATATCGTTCAAAAAACAAGCAGAATTTAATGTCAATTCGTTAAGGTCCTGCCGTTTGAAGAACTCTCTAGAGAAAGCAGATGGTGGTAGTGTCATCACTTCTTGATTCTCACCCCTAGTTGATCTTAAACTTCATGCAAGGTGCAGAAGATCCTAGGCAGGGTTGCTTTAGAAATGGGTTGTGATGGTGAAAAAACTAGGGCCCAGTTCTAATACTGAACGCGCTCTCTCAGTTATGGTTATGCTCCTAAATACGGTGACTCTAGATTTTCTTGGTGCATTGTCAACCCTATTTTCACCCCTGTCATAAATGTAAATAGTTTATCTGTGGTTTCATGAAGCCCAGATATGCGAATTATTCAAGAGATTGTTGAACTTTCGCTGTAGGGTTATTTGGCATTAGACCACGAACATTTCGTTCTGCTTGATTCGTAGTGCAGCTCGAAGTAGTTCCATTTCGATGCCTCGTACTTGATGGCTATACTCGTTGATCGCATATCTCGTGAAGTCATTCCAAAACAGAAAAGATTTTGATATAAAGGTCACTATCCTCGTCCAGGATACCAAAACATCAACGAGCAAAATTCGTGAGACTTTATGGACAAATGCCAAGAATTGGAAGATGGATAGCAAGGTGGAGTGCCAAGTGATTACAAATGATCTACCCCCTTCTCTTAAGCTTAATTTTTTGATGTGAGCTGGTGCACTCAGCCATAGACGACTCGCAACACGTTGGATTTCTCAAGAAGCTGTTGATTCTGTGATTGCGATTCAAACCTTCATCTATTTGTCTGTGTTGTTGAAGCTTTTGGCCTAGTTGATTACGTATCAATGTACCCTTCCAGATTCTAAAGAAGGCGATACTGCCGAAACGTTAACTACTATTGTGTTGTACATGTTCTTGTGCGAAAGTAAACGTTTGCTGTATAACAACCTCGCGATTGCTAAGAAAGGAAACGACGCATTTATAATCCACTAACGAGGTTAATAGAAAGCCCATCCTGGAAACTATGGTACAGAGAGCAAGTAAGAAGGAATACTAAAACTATGAAAGTATCTTCAGGAATTGGTGAGCTTAAGTGCTGAAAGAAAAAAGGATGTAATATCATACATCGCTCTTTAAGAAGACATAATATTAGAGGGAATTTTCTGACAAATAGCGATCTCTATACATCTTCTGAAGTGGTGCAGTTAGTACCAGAGACAATAAAATTTATTATTGCTCGGGAAAAGGTTCTATATTGGGCCGATTTTGTTGCACGTTCGTTACTGTATGCTGTGAAATCTTTGTCGGCCCATGGTCTTGCGTATTCCTCGTGATAAGCAAAAAATTATTGGCAGTGGCTATAACGAAATCTTAAAAAGATAAGGCTCTCGGCGTTGAACAATTCCTTTAGGGAATGCACCATGCATTCGACTTCACTAAGCATCGTTTGGAGGTGATTGAATGCATATCTGACCTTTACAATGACTTGCGGTGGCCAACTGGTGTATAAAACAGGTGTTTTTAACCATCTTAGACAGTTACGACGGAGGAATGGAAGGGTTAGTGAGGCCAGGTAGGTCGACCGAACTAAGCACTGTGTTTGTATTCATGGCACTCTAACCACTACGCTAAACGTACCCTGCAGCATACAGAATAACGTAAAACTACGATAGGGATACCCTGCAGTGAAAATTCTAGTAGGCGTTAAATAAAAAAGTTAACTCTTTCTGCTTCTGTTTAGCAAACACAAGGTGTTATTTTATTTCTTTATTTACGTACAAGCTGACGTTTCGGCGGATTTCGCCTTCCTCAGAGCCTGGAAAGGTCAAGTTGACTGCAATCTACACGGTCAAGCGCCTCCATAACCAAACAGAGAAAATGCTGAACCAAAATTTCAATCACATTGAACACAGAGCCTTCGCACACTCACCGCTTTCTATGAGTCTTCCACTAAGTATTTCACGTGGAGACTAACTGCACTGAGTTCACATGGAATCGTAATGTACCCATCTCACCAGAATAACGGGCTTATATACTGCCCAATATCACGCGTGATAATGACGCATTCCTCCCTGCTGATCATTTTTCGGATTCTTGGATTATTGGATTTTTCATTCTATTCTAAAGAATTATTCAATCAATGCCGAGGTTAATAGAAAGTCGGACGTGGGAGTTACTACAAGATGTACCAAAAAAAAGTTAACATTGTGATTTCGACGGCAGCCTCAGCTTGACTAGGTTCAATGCCGAAAGGGGCTCCACAGATCAATCCCTGTTGACGGGTGACTACTGACGACACTAGTAGAAAGGAAAACTAGCTGAGAGAAAGGTGAAACGAGGGAAGAGCATGGTGTGGTGGTGAACGTGTTTAGCGCATTCGTTACCCACCGCAGACACCTGTCATCCGGAGTTTTGCAAATATCTCAGAATCATTGTGGTTGATTTCGCGTAATATCCCGCGGTGAAAATTCTAGTATGCAGTAAATAAAAGTTAATAAAAAAAGTTAACATTATTACAGGGATTGTTTGGTTCTGTGGAAAGATAGACAATATTCTATATGCGTGGCTTCGAATCCATCAATAGTGGAAGGTTTCGGATTTGTGTGTGGGCTCGGTTATCATTCAAGAACTTTGTCTTCTTCACAATGCTAATCAAGCGTCACCCTGCAATCCCTGAGAAGCTCTGCAACAACGTTATCATCAATATCATTCATCATTATCATCATCATAATCATCAATAACCACATCAGTGGGCAGCCTTTATGATCGATGGAAACCTTTCGCTGTCGAATCCACCACTAATTTGCAGACCGCTGGAGGATGACGTACCAAGTTAAACCGAGGCGAAATTGAAGCATCTCAATACCTGTGTTGCAGGACTACTCTAACTCATGACCCAGACGCACCGTTGATTCTCTTGTCCCTTTTTTTCAGTCTTTCAGATCTTTGTATTAAATCGAGCGAATTTCTTCTCAGTAATCAACTGAGATTGGTCTGATAGTTACTTTTGTGGTTTGGCTCATATGCTGTGATTATTATTCACGCAATCACCTTCGATCGTTCATCAAGTGGAACCCACTCCCTACCGATGTCGGAAATTGAAATCGAACACCTGTCAAACATCACCATTGTTGCTTCCTCCACCTAGAACTTTTCGGTGAATGATATGTACTATCAAGAAGCAACATCATTAACTATTTTCTCGTTATTGCATCTTTTTCAGCTGTTCGGCGTGAACAAAATGATCAACGACGAGGAGAGATTCTTGTTGTCGTAATGTGGATGTGTACGGTTTCCATGGGGTAATTCTTTGATAGATAGAATTCTGTAATAAAAAATAGCCAATAGATTGATACAGACTCTTGCAAATATCGACTGGTAAATATTGGAAAGACATAATTGGACCATCAATGGGTGCAGCTAGAACTGTCTTCTTGTATATTACTTACGAACGGGAAAGTAGGTTTAACAGTCGTCCTTCATTGGAAATAGCGCGCGCTATTTTAAACGCACGTCAGATTTTGAGGAATTCCATTCTTTCACCAGTTAAATCCGTGTAAACAACAATAACATTTCCTCGTTTTACCAGTTTTTTAAACGACTCAGTATCTCAGTAAGCAGTTTTGCACATCTTTTTCACATCTGCGATATATATAGTGCTCAATAATAGCAACCCTCCAAACGGTTTATAGCCTCATCGTGGCTGGGAGGTGTACCTGGGTGTCGGGCTGCGATGTACAGCGGGGGGATTCGTCCCCCCCCGGCAGCGTATCCCAAGCGGAGAAGGAGTTTGGCGTTTCCATCAGGAAGCCTAGCTAAGAGTAAACCAATAGCAGGATCCACCATCGTCCTGGTACGAAGCTAGTCGCATAGTGGCAAATCTCTCCCGATCCACAAAGGGACGCGACTGCCTGTGGTGGTGACGTCCTGGGGCAGATTTTAGCCAGGCTGACTTCGGGACTCCTGGGAAAAACGATGGCTAGACCAGCAAAACTCCGAACAAACAGAAATTATGCTGGGGACCGCACAACCAGTGAAGACGGGCCATCCAAGTGTCCAGGTAATAATAGCAACATGATCGCTAAAATGTTCACGGTTATCGTAGATGAAAGCTAATGGTGAAAACAATTCATTTACACGATTAGACGAATGTTTGACTAAGAAATATCCGCACAAATCTCATCCAATCTCACAAATGTACGCATACATACCAGAGATGATCTTTGATCTGCAACAGAAAATCGATAATAAGCAGTTAACTCGTAAAATCCGCATGTGAACGAACAAAAGGTAAAGAAGAATCGCACAGATGTTGTAAAAATCATATAATTCCCTACAGCTAAAAAGACCTTGCTACTCCATAAAAAAGAAAACATAAACCTAGTAAAGAAAAAAATGATTACGTGTGGACGAAAAAAAGTGAATGAAATGTACCGGACCGAAGCGACTTAAAGACGCCGGCTGGCAACCGATAGTGTAAAAGAAAAAATAAAAAATAAAAATAGATAGCGAAGGAAATAGGATAATGAAAAATTGCGTATGAAATGACAATAGTAGGTCCTGTTTAATCACACATAATACTAATGATTAGAAACAGAAAGTGCACCATGTGAAATGAATAGATATCGATCGACGCGAGAGAACAAATAATACGGTGGAATGGTTTCGAGAGTTGGTCTGAATCGCATTTAACATTTCTCGAGTAGAATTCGAAGAGAACTAAAAGTTAATGACAAAGGGAAAGCTTTTTCAAAAAGAAGACGAATATATTAATATTATGGCAAGGAATTTCGTCCAGAGTTCGCCAGCGGTGGCGCGATGCGACGCGACGCCGTCGCTCATCCTCGCCATGTATTGTCAATCCGATCGATCCATTAATTAATTATTCACAATCTTTTAATCGATCTGACCATCAAGCGACTAGTCGAAAGATCGAGCAATTCGCCTCGGGCAAATCGTTTACTTCAAACACAAATCCGATCACCATCAACGTTTCTCCAGTGGATTGATTCGTGACCACCTGCGGTATCGACTGATTGAATAACAGCTTATTGTACGAAGCACCTATGCAATTCTAATAATATCGATCAAATTTTGAGCTTCTGGAAAGCGTCAGAATTTATATGTGAGTGCAAAAATCCCAAGGTTTTCATCTCGCCATTTTCATTCCATTCATTACTAAACTAAAGGTGCATGCATACGTAGTGATTTTGCAGCATTATAAGGACCACAGTATGAAAAATTCAGGCTGACAACACAAATCTAGATATCTACGTAAAACGAGGCCCTCACAAATCGATCAATAATGCGCAAAATCACGCGCGCTGATCTCTAAGTATTGATCGGTACGAGATAAGTGGCGCGACAAAAATTGATTTACCTGTAGCACCGTAAAATTCTCGAGAACATTATTCATATAATCCCGTGATTCCAATTTCTTCAATTCCGAAATGAATTTCACCATGTACTCGCAAATTGGTGACTTCTCCAATCGAAAACAGTAATGACCGTTCTCCTTGTCAGGTGAATAGACCTAATAAAAAAACAACTGTAATTGTAAATATAATTGGCACTGACCGATAGAACCAGTTGAGAGACAGGCAAATCGAAGGACCCGCATGGTGTGATGGTGAAAGCGTTAGCCCTCGGAAAGAGTAATAGCACATTCGTTCCCCACCGCAGACACCTGCGGTCCGGAGTTTTGCAAATATCTCACTCAGCATCCTTACGGTTGTATTCCGCATAACATCCCGTCGTGAAAAATTGTAGTAGGCAGCAAATAAAAAGTAAAACATTGTTTGAATAAGTGAAAAAAATTCCCCTTTCTAGGTTTCAGAAAAGAAAACGATAAGATAATTTGGCATCTACAGGAGCGGATCTGATGTTTATGAAACCGTAAATTTCCTTATAAGCAAAGAAATCAATAAGAGGAAATTTCGGCTTTTGAGAAACTGCGAGCATCAATTCTAATTTGGAAATTGATTAGTCTAAAAAAAACCTGCATTTTCCTTTCAAATGAAAAAAAGAGGAAAAGATGAAGGAAAGAGGAAAAGAGAGACAGGGATGAATATGATTTCGAAGCGAAAAATAACGGGAAAGCTGGTACAAACAGCTGTCACTAATAAATTTTCGTTCGTTCTCCAAAAAATCTTAAGTTTCTTCCTAAGAGAAATCCGCAACCTAAATCCTTCGCCAAAATTTAGCATTCCAGAATTAAAAATGATAACATTTATATCCCTGAAATCTTTTCGAAGGACATCTACGACAACATGAGCCATATATGACCCATTCGCGTAACCGCATTTTTATTTATTGACCAATGCTTTTCTTAATCCACCTATTTCCTCTACAGTAACAGTGTATTCACGTGATACGTCAAGAACGTTGAACACAAAAATAAAATTTAAGACCAAAGTGACGTCAGCGTGTCAAGGACAGAAAGCGAAATTATATAGGGTATGAATTGTTTCTTTGATAAGCTAATGGTAAGCGAATGAAGGAAAGAATACATATTGATTAGTCATATCGAGGTTAAAGAAGCGTCAGTTTTCAAATATATAGAGCATATTTAAAGTAAAAAATGAATAGAAGAAAACTTCACAAATAACGGGGATGCTGCAAGATTGTGTTTATCTTTTATTTATTATATTGTTAAAAAATACGAAAGCTTATAAGAGGTAAGAATTTGAAGAAAACCCAACCTCAACTTTCTCAACGACCTGATTTCCAAACGAGCACACCTTCGTCGAGACGCTAATATCGAACTTCTGCTGTGAGTTGTAGTACGAGTCCACTGCATAAAGACTGTTTCTGAATTTGAATAATATTTTTAGAAATAGACCGATCTACTTCTATAACTGATAAGAGCAGAGGCCAAATTATGTTGAGATCGGAAGCGATCCATTAATAGTCAAATCACATGCGTCTCTCTCCTAATTGGTCAATCACACCTCCAGAAACTGATTGGCTGATAGATAGTGCAGTAGGTGCAGATTTCAACGGTTGAACCTATTCTTTTCGAAAATAAAAGTTTCACTTGTACTGTATAAAAACAATAAAAATATGCGAAAAAATGGGCGATTCAGATCAAGCTTCTGCCATTTGTGATGATTGAACAAATTTCTAAGACGCTTCGGTACTTTTCTAGCAATGAATTAGTAAGCCAAGTAGGATTGAAGACCTTAAATGCGCATACAGTAATAAAACCACAAGTTCTAAGTTTTCTTTACAAATAAGTATCGGGGTTGATCGAAACAAAGATGAAGGCCTGCAAGTGGCGGACATACTTAAAAGAAGCAACCGAAAAGAATCCAATAAAATGAATAAAAGGGTAAAGCTGTCGACATTGATCAATTTCTGAGGGATGCGCCATGCATTCGACTTCATTAAGCATCGTTTGAGGTGATTGAATGCATATCTGACCTTTACAATGACTCGCGGTGGCCTGCCGGTGTATCGAGCCAGTGCTGTTATCCTCCCAGACAAGTCTGGTACCAATTTGCCGACCTCGGAGGGATGGAAGACTTGGTAAACCTGTGGCTCGGGGGTCGATCCCATGTGTGTTACAGGGCGTCTCCGACCAATGCGCTACACGCCCTCACAATCCAACAAACATCATAAAAGTGGTGGTGATAGTGGCAACGATGACGATATGCGTGAGAACGATTATGATGATACGACACTTTTTATGATAATACTGATATTGATGACTACGATGATGACCACGGCGGTAATAACGATGATGATGTCGACGACGACCATAGCGACGGTGATGGTAAGGATGATTATCACTCTCTAGACAATGATGATGATGATGATCACAACGATAGAGAGAACGGGCGTAATGATAATGACGACGACAATGATAGTCACACTGGTGACAATGCTAATAATGATGGTGGTGGTCTTACAATAGCGATGATGTGGACAACGAAGATGATGACAACAGTTATTTTAGTGGTGATTACGATAACATTGATGGTGACAATGACGAAAAAAGAACTGAAAGAAAAGCTTACTCAGTATCAGACGAATCGAACGAGACGTTCGCCCAGCATTTCGCAAGGAAAAACGCATCAGACGGACCGCGTTCGAATAGCTCCGTCAGCAATTTCGGATATTTCTCCACTACTGTGTCCAATTTCAAGGTCTAAAAATCTTTTAAATGACTCTTTACCTGTGACAATCCCAACAAGGTATTCAGAAAAGCACTGAACTGTTACGTAACTACACATCACTACAGCTAAGGAAGAATAAAGTAGACTTTTGCGATGAAAGAGTATTCCGTGGTCTTGTTTTACAATAACTCCAACTAGCAACCATTCTAGATTTTCCTGTATTTTCACCTTATTTCAATCGTTTTTTCATGTTCACAGTTACTTTCAGCTGTAAGTCACCTGTGATTTTGCTCCGTTTGGGAAGAGTTTTCTGTATACTCAGACTTCTATGAATCGCTTTGGCCCATGTTCATCATTTTGAAAAACAATGCTCTACAGTATGATGTTTCAATGAACGATAAAACGACTAAAACAGTGACTAGAAGTCCCGTTCATTACCAATTTGATTCACTGGTTTTTTGAAAAAAAAACACTGAATTCATGAAATCAATCTGATAGTGTTCGATTCGAAAATCTTACCTCCGTTTCAACGACATCTCGCGGAATACTGACAATGTCGACGCGGGATCCATGCGGTGATTCCAGGTATCTAAAGAATTCAGAACTTTGAAAAACAAAAGAAAACGAAAGAATGACCAAAGGAACGACATTAAAATGAAGGAATACGTGAAAATGTACTTCTCAGTTCTCTTAGCTCTACCTGTTTAGGTAAAAGTGGAAGTTTCATGATAGCAAAATATATGAACGCGGTGTTCTAAGTATGGGATTTATCGACCATCCACAGTATTCGTAAACGCAGTCAATTTAAACATCTTCCACGATTAGAACCCTCATCGTCAGCCGATAAATCTCAAATCGCTACATCCGGTCTCCAAGATAAAAATAACTCTGTAGCCTTAACCTTTTTATTTACGGCCTACTCTTTTTAACGGCAGGGTATGTTGCGAAATATAACTTCTATAATGCTGATATATTTGCAAACTCCGGGCCGCAGGTGTCTGCGGTGGGGAACGAACGCGCTATTGTCCTTTCCAGGGAGTAACGCGTTCACCACCACACCATGCGGGTCCTTCGTTTCGCCTGTCTCTCAGCTAGTTCTATCGATCTTTTTGCCATCAGCAACCACCCGTCAACGGGATTGATTTGGGAAGCCCAAATTGGCATTGAACCCAGTTAAGCTGAGGCTATAGTTGTAATCACAATCTTAACCTTTTTATTTACTGCCTATTCCTAGGCGAAACGATGGACCCGCATGGTGTGGTGGTGAACGCGTTACTCCCCGGAAAGGACAATAGCGCGTTCGTTCCATACTGCAGACACCTGCGGTCCGGAGTTTTGCAAATATCTCAGCATTATAGAAGTTAACTTTACAGCTTTTGTTGTCTAGTCTATGGCTATATTTTTCTTGAATGGGTAGCAGCGAATTTGTCCAGCTGGTTTCATCCCATGTCCTGCTTAAGCAATCCTGTTATCCTTTGGGGATTGACAAATTGGTACCGAATACGTGTGACAGGAAGAAAACACTAGTTTAACAAATCGGTAGGCTTCTGTGAGTCTGGATGAAATACGCATGAAATCACCTAGCATCAATCTCTGTTAAGAATGGAGTCGAATGCATAGCTTGTCCCTTAGAGTTTGGTAAAACCGAGCGGTAGAGCTTTTGTCAACCTTTTATGCATTTGATTTTTTCGAAATTTCATCGACACTGTCGGAACCTACCAAGATGATTTCACCGTAACCATAATCCAATTAAGAAATCCAGTAATCTTCTGAAAATGTTGGAAAATTCCTCCTTAAGCAATTTTTTCAAAATAAAAACCATATTTTTCATATTTTTTCAAGCTTTATTCAAGATTCTTTAATGGTGAACTATGCGGTTTTCTTAGAAGTGATCTCAGGCCTAATTTGGTCTTCTCTTTTTGTTGCAATGACATGAGTTTCGTAGAATAAGAGTTTGGATTGTTTAAGCAGGGATTGAACGAATGGCGACAATATTCATTCACGATTTTACGTCACTACACCAAGTACTACAGTATGTTATCCATCAGATAATTTTTGAGCTTAAGGACAAGTAATCATCACATTAATCTTAACCACTTTTTTTAAAAATAGAACCGATGCATCAAATCTATCCAACTTCTAATATTACCACTGCTTTTATTCAAACCTGACTACGTTATAAAAATACCGGTCTATAAGCTGTACCATAATATAGTTTGAAATAACTACGTTAAAACTTACGCTTGGAATCCAGTGAGTCGTAATTTGGAAGATGCGATTCCATCAGCGGTCTTTCGCGCAACAGAGACAGCGGTCGTCGGCAACGGTGCCACCGTCGCGGTGGCGAATGGTAAGGTAAAGTCAGGCGCCATTCTGAAAGCATGAAACACAGGTCGATAGCCCAAAATATGGAAATTTCTTCGCCACCGATAAACATAAGCTTCAGTCGTGCAGTCAGTAGTGAAACTTGGGATATCACTATCAGACCTTCCTCGAGCAGATGAATGACTAATCTCAAGAACTACAGCTGTCCTGGAAGCATCTTAGTAGCAATTCATCAAAGCGCTGCCGATAGAGAATGGACAGGACTCTTTGTCGTGAAGACCTGAATACACTCTAGGGTGACTCTAACAGCAGACATCACTACTGCCCCGGATGAAACGTGGTCGCAAGTTAACAGACAACATTCTGATCTACAACGCTTAGTGGCGACTCTTCGTAGCTGGATGCCCCAATTAAGTCTCAGCATTATTATCATATTGCCTTATGATTGAAAAAAAACCACGCTCAACCAGCAGTCAAGATTTCAAAAGAAAAAGAGGGGATAAATCATCAAGTTATAGATGAATACAAATACGAAGCCGACTGTATAGAAGACAGCTACTGAGTTGGTGGAATAAGAAACGAATAGAAGAACCATACCAATGTCTGTGAACAAATATCGCCTGCCGTCCAAAACTTGAAGCCCGTAGGTAACGATGAAAACATGACGCTTGAAAAGCTTGTCTTATTTCAGATAAAAGTTCCACGTGTCAGAAAGAAATCATGGAATTCTACACAGAACAAGGGACAAAACGAAAGGTATGCAATTGTCCAGATTCTTCACATTTCTCAACTGTGTACTGTAAGAAAAACTGACAACAATATCGACGTTTCTCAATCCTACCGTAGAGCCGCGACGATTCGGGAAAGAAGGCCAATGTAGATAAGGACAAGCTTGTAGATTAAGGTAGCGCTTATCTTTAAATGAATAACTTCAAACTTTATCAACAGTGTTTTTTCTCTTTAATAACCAGTTTTTTTCACTTAAAATCTTTGAATTGTTCAGAAAAGGACCAATATAATCAAAAAACTACGTAAAAGAATAGCGTGGAACAGGGTAAAAAAAATAAAGGATAAAGCTCTCGGTGTTGATCAATCCCTGAGGGATGCGCTATGCATTCGACTTCATTAAGCATCGTTTGGAGGTGATTAAATGCATATCTGGCCTTACAATGACCCGCGGTGGCCTACCAATGTATCGAGCCAGTGCTGCTATCCTCCCAGACAAGTCTGGTACCAATCTGCTGACCCCGGAGGGATGGAGGGCTAAGTGGGCCATGTGCGCAGGGACCGATTCCACGTGTGTGTTGCAGGGCGCCTCCGACCACTGCTCCACACGCGCCCTTGAACAGAGTAATGTAAGGAAAAGGTACAACTCGGCACTTAACTATACCATGTCCTCTCCACCTAGATATTTGTTATGTTCTTTCAGCGGACTCACGGAAGTCGCTTATATCACAAATTTTCCTTCAGAACCACATAACACAAAGTTCCAATATTGACATGTGAGACACCCTCGTATAATTTTGCCCCAATCTTTGCCGAAAACCTGGAAGACTAACCACGAACTGGTCAAAGCATTTGGTTTTCTTTTTTTCTTATGTTTTTTTTTACAACAGCGTGTAAAAAACGGTGCTAGCACGGCTTAGATTGATGTTTCAGAAAGGCTAAAAAGTCTGACATCATCGCCATCTCCTACGACTTGTTACGTCACCGCTGAATACATCGAAGAACTTGATATACGTGAAAGAAGAGATGGAATGAATATCATTGAAGTACATCAACTAATCAAAATTATGAAGAAAAATACCATCATGAAGAACCATAAGTAACTACTGTATGCCTAAGATAGGCCAACCTTTGAAGTATTACTCGACTTTTTAATAGGGATGCGTATAAGCACATTGACTAGTAGTGCTGTTCAAAATATGCATACAGTCGGCGGTTTGACGACGCAAAATGGTACCATATTTGCCTAAAAAATCTCCCATCAGTCCACAAAGGCTAGCGAAAGTTTCTGTGGTGATGAGCAGGGGAAAACTTTAGCACAGCTATCTCAGGACTCCAAGAGGAATTGACTCGACCAACATTCAACGACAATCATGAAGAAAGCGAAATCCCTCAAGTTGCAGCCGAACTCTGTCGCAAAACCGAAGACCTTCGCAGATAACGGATGCGAGCAAACGATGTTTATACAAAAAGCGCTGAGATCAACGAAATATGTGGTAAAGGGTCACAAAAAATTAAAAAAAATCGAGTTTCTTCTAGCGTTCTTCCTGCCCGCTTTTCTATATGCCATATTCGCTTTTTGCAAATAGACTCACTTCATTCGCCATCATTGTGACCACCCAAAAGGCACAATAGAATACCCTGCTTTGGGGTTGCGTCACGCACTCGACTCTACACGTACCATCGTAGAGATGACAGGATGGGCATTTGGAGTATACAATGAGTTCCATGCGTCTACCGATATTCTATGTGCGATTTCACGCTCCAAGATAAGTACGGTACCAATTTTCCGACCCAAATGGTGGTTTGTATGCCAGAGACACCGGCCCAAACCAAAGGCCGGGCCTGTATTGCAGCTCACCTTTAACCACTTCGCTGACCACGCCCTTCCACGATCCATTTGGGAAGGAAATCGTAAATTGATAGAATGAGTAATTCAAGAAGAGAAAAAAGGAAACTCACGCAAACGGTTTCACATCCGGTGTGAAATGAGCTGATGGAAACGGTTGTGACCAGAGAGTTTGGTACATAGTGGCCGGAAGCAATGAGGCCTTTCCTAATTGAATTCTTTCAATTACTTCTTACTGCGTTTCGTTGCTTAAAACCATTCTTGATAATAAAAAACACTTTCAAATATTTTGCAGCCAGAATAAAGCCAGGAAAGAACTCTAGAAAAGAAAAAAACGGTGTATTACATAAGCAGATCTATAAGAATTCTTTGCGCCTCCTCCATTTCTGCTGAAAGAAACCAATCTATAACAACCTCTATGATCCTGGCAAACTTTAACCTTGTTTAATTGATACTTGAACGGCCCGTCCTCAGTTGTTGTGCGGGCTCCCTGCACAACCACCATTTTTCGGAGATTTGCTGGTTAGGCTATTGTGGTTCCGTAGACACCCGGAGGTCAGTCTGAGCAAAGTCTGCCCTCGGTCGTCACCACCACAAGCAGTCGCAGCCCTTGTGGATCAGAGGGAGGTTTGCTACCATGCGACTTTGATTCCAAGATTAACTAGGCATCCTAATGGAAACGCCGGACTCCTTCTCAACTTGGGAGACCCTGCCGGGGGGACGAATCTCTCCGCTGTACATCGCAGTCCGATACCCAGGAACATCTCCGAGCTACGATGAAGCGGTAAATCGTTGGGAGGAAAACTTTAACAACAATTCGAATCCGTGATCCATGGTGATTATCGATGAAATGATGATGTGGTGAGTTTTCTAAACCTTTTAACGTCTTCCATACGAAAACATTTCAATCAAAAGATTTTTTTAAAAACTAACCAAGTAACTGCTGAGCGAGATGTTCCTTGGCATCAGTGAGATGAGGTGGTTGCGGTATATTAGGAAGCTGAAAATCACTTATGACTGAGTAAGCTTCAACGTGATCAAATCAATTTTTCAGAATGTAGAGGAAGAATAAGACGAAAATTTCTGATGCGCAATAATAAATAATAGGCTGTTACAGGCCGGAACTCCTCGTTCTTAATCAAAATCCGTAATCTGTCAATTTTTCTCTTCCGATTAATTCTAAACGATGGCCCACAACAAGTTCTCTCGCACTATTTAGCATGGATTGTGTTTAGCACGGGTTACATTTAGCACGGTCCAAATTCGGAAGGATGACGGAAACGCTGCGTTTAGCAACCCTGACGCTTTTGACGACGACTTCTTACTTTTTACGGACTTCGCTTTTTGACAATGAACGGAACTGTTTGATAACTAAAAGAACTAAGAAGTTGTGAACAAGACAGGATTGTCGGAAAGAATTCATTCTATCGCTCTGTTGGTAGGAGTGATATTTATTTTACTATTTACTACATGTTACTATGGTCCATCAAGCAATCGATTGTTATTAGCATTTGGGTTTTTCGGCTTAGGCTAAATCTACACTATCACTTCTTGTATCCGCAAATTCCATACAACAACCATAATCACGATAGGAATAAAAATAGAAACAACAGCTGAGTAATAATGTTTTAACTTTTTGCTCACTTTCTGTCGTTTTTTCATGCCACAGTATTATGCGAAGTACAACCACGAGGATGTTGTGATATGAGCAAAACTCGAAACTTCAATTGTGCTTCGAACCTGCGATTACCACTACTGAGGGCTCACGTGTTATCCTCTGCACCAACCGAAGCCCTTCTTGGCCTTCCTCTCAGTCATTCTCATTTTACTCCGTTGGTGTTGTCAGCAATCACCCAGCAACAGAAATGACTAGAATAGCACGAATCGGCACTTAACACCGTCAAGCTGAACTATAGTCGAAATCAAAATGCCTTAACTTTCATTTGTTGCCCACTATTTTTTCTCCGTGGCAGGGAACAGTGTCACTGGCTTGTTAGCCTCCGGTAAGGATAATGGTGGATTGGAAGCCCAACTGAGGTTAGGAGTTTCGCTCATATCTCAGCATCCTTGTATTAATGATAATCAAATTACGGTCAACGAAATTGTCGGAAATTTTTTTTTGCAAATCGTTAAGTCTAGAGAAAGAGTTTTCTGATCCGACTCCTACTTCACTGATCTGCTTTCTGCTAACCACTGACTGAATATACAAAGGACGGCAAAAAAGCTCTGTAACCCGAGAACTGAAAGAGGACACTATACGTCCAAATCGCTCGTTATGTGTTAACATCAAGCCGCCAATTAGTACTTAGTGACACTCTTGGTAATAATAATGAAAAGCGTTTCTTCTTTCGAAAAAACTTCAGTACTGGTTCGATTCATATAGGCGTAAAGTATGAAGAAATCCTACAATCACTAAAAAATTAAGACGATCATAGGCAGTGAAATGTATGCATTACTATATGACGATGGTCATCACCAAAAATTGAGATTTTTATGGGACCAAAATATAAGGATAAAGCTCTCAGCACTGACAAACCCCCTGAGAGATGCGTCATGCATTCGCTTTCAATAATTATCGTTGCAGATGATTGAATGCATATCTAGCATCTAAGCTTTACAATGACTCGCAGTGGCGCACTGATGTATGAAGCTAGTACTGCTATCCTCCTAGAAAAGTCTGGTGGCAATTTGCCAACCCCGGAGGGATCGCAGACTTAGTGAGTCTGTGCTGCCAGGATCAATCCTATGTTTATTGCAGGTCACCTCTAACCACTGCGGGATTGCACAATTTTATTCCTTCCACTCTCAGGCGAAATCTCTTCAGAATCCATAACTCAAATTGCCTAAGCGTTTTTATTTTTATAAGAGCTGGCAAACAAATCCACTGTGCTGAAATTAATTGACCTACCGTAGAAAACTGTGGCGCGTGCGGCACGCGTTGCGGTTGCGGCGGCGGCTGCTGTTGCGGTTGTTGTGGCTGCGTTGGCACCGCCGGAGCAGCGGGAGTCGACGCCGAACATTCGGCCTGTAATGAGTATCCTTCTTCTAAATATTCCATAGATCGAATGTTTCCGTCAATATACGAAACCTATGAAAACCAGTAACTTCTTAGTCTTTCTTAGTCTTTAGGAAAAACTCCTAAATATACAAAATATCCAGCCGATTATTAGCTGCCTAAAAGTTCAAGGATTAAAAATACTAAAGGACAGCAGCTGTCATAAACAAGGATATAAATAGCACTCGACTATTAAGTGTTTTGTTCTAAGGTTTACATAATTCTGTTCCCCATTTTCTTGTTTTCTGGGTCACTGCGACTGGGAGATATTGGCAAACTCCAGACCGCTGGTGTTAACAGTGGAGAACGAACACGTTATTACCCCTTCTGGGGACTAATGTGTTCACCACCACACCATGGTGGTCCGTTGTTTCGCCTGTCTCTCACCTTATTCTATCGATCAGGCTACTAGCAATTACTCCTCAACGGGATTGATCTGGGGAGCCCAAATCGGGACGAACCCATTCAGCACCCGGAAAGGGTAATAGCGCATTCGTTCCCACCGCATACACCTGCGGTCCGGAGTTTTGCAAATATCTCAGCATCGTTGTGGCTGCATATATAGACATTTTTTTAAATAGCTTAACAAAGACACATTTCAAATTTCATGGTCGGATCGCGTATTAGTCCGAACATAAGTGACAACATTCTCATTCCTATACAAGAACTCCACTGAAACACCTCAGAGGCCATCTGGAGAAATGAACATTTGAAATTCGCGCTTCTACAAGAAAAAAAAGCGCATCGCAACGTTTTCGTCGGGAAATTTCCATACTGTTCATTGTGTTATAGATCGCATACAGATAGCAGACATGAATTTCTTCATTAACAACAACTTTTACAATGCTTTCGCTTTTTCGTAATGGACAAACCTTCTTCTTGGCTTGTTCGTCGCGCATTTTCTTTCTGGCCAGCACCTGAATATGTGATGAGACTTGTTTCCGTGTCCGCGTCTTTCCGCATCGTAGTTTAATATATCGCGCGATCAACTCGTTACGTCCTGAACATTTCCAACTTAAAAGAGATCGCGAACAACATCTAGGAACTGTATTCTGTCTAATATGTGTGCCTGTGTGTTCATGCGTGTATATGCGCATGTACATCTGTATACACATGTGTGTACGTCGGTGTGTGCATGCGTGTGTATCGGTGTCGGTGTGTGTGTGTATGTGTGTGTGTGTGTGTGTGTGTGTGTGTGTGTGTGTGTGTGTGTGTGTGTGTGAGTGAGTGTGTGTGTGTGTGTGTGTGTGTGTGTGTGTGTGTGTCGGTATATGTATGTTGTGTGTGCATGTGATGCGTTTGCATGTGTACGTGTATGTGTGTGTTTGTGAAGATGTGTATGCGCCCGTTTATGTGTGCATGTATATACGGATGTATGTCTGTGTTTGTTTATTTATGCTTGTATGGTGAGAATGGAATCGGAGATGAAACGCAGTGAATGAAATGACGATGACAATGTAGAATAAAATAGGATACACAAAATTGTCGTTGTTCACGACGAACATAAGGACATTAAATGAACACCTTTTCCCGGGAAGAACTACATGTTGTCCTTACTCATGGATGTTAATCACCTGTACCACCATTCATGGATGTTAATATTATGCAAAAATTACCAAATGTATTATGTTTGTTAATAATGTGGTTCATGTAGCACAGTCGTCAAAGGAGTTCTGCAATACACACGTGACCGTTTGTTCGATTCCCCGATCTGGGATAGTTAAGCTCTCAGACATTTAGGCTCGACAAGTCGGTACCAGAGTCACCTCCACATTACTACGAATGTGGTCAGATCCATGGCTCATCCCTAAGGGAATGGGCCAATGTAGAACGTTTTTGTCTTGTTTATTTCCCATCTTCAATAATCAATTAGACCGACGATGAAATGGTCACACATGATCCAATTAATCGATCGTTGATTAAATAATTCACAAAAGATGGTTGCGTTGCAACGATGTCTTGGTTTATTGTTCAATGATACTGTAACTAAGAAATCGTGGAAAAGAATTGGACGTGACAACGGCTATAACAAATGAATCGACGAAAAACGAAATCAGCGATGGATCCCAACCAGCTTTTGAAATTTAAACAGAAAATTTGCATCGTCAGACAGTCGTGTTTCATCTCAGAGATCGATTGTTGGTCGAATATGAAGCCTAATTCAGCTCTCAGTAGTTAAACGTGTCAAAATAACTAGAAGGTATTCTTCATTATCGGGTTGTGCTCTTCAAACGACTGTGCGCTTAACTGACAACAAGAAAACGGATGGAATAACAAGGAATCACTGCTTCTTGGAAGGAATCTAATCGATAGATAGAAGATCTTCTTAACGAACCATAAAGCTCGACGGCCACACATGATTACGACCTGGTCAACCTGGTCTACCTTGCACCGGATTTTACTAGAAAAAATTGTAAAATCAACAACATATCAGTTAAAGAGAAGCCGTGAAGTCGTTCAAAAATGAAAAACCCGCCATAAACAGTTTTTATTTACTAAAAGTCAAGTTGGTCATAGTAGTTCCACATCCAGGTCCCTATCCGGTCATTTTCGGACTATCATATCCATCGCTAATCGTGTGTGATCCCGCTCATCAGTCATAGTGATTTAGGTATTTGACCGAAAAAAATCCACAAAACCACCCTTGTCCATCTGTTGGCCATCGTTCTAATCCTTTATCGGTGCAATTATGTCCGTTCGATGTCAGTTGTTGAACTCATTGAATGACCTCAACTGAGAATGATATACGCGACATGTAGTTGAGATATGAATTGATCGCCTGTCGACCAATCTTTGGTCTCACATATGAACCTGTTGATTGTCAATTTTCATTCGGTGTACTTATTTACATGGTCAATTCTCAAATATTGTACTGTTCTTGGCAGTTCATTCGGTTCGTTGTCTTGCATTGGTCATCCATAAAGGTCTTCGGATTTAGGTAAGGATTTAGCTGTCACTACAGGAGTCTTCCTCAAAAATGTTACTGAACGCTAATTAAGCGAATCCTTCTTGGACTTTTGAAGTAGTACTACTAGGACGTTCCCTAGTCTTCACTCCAGATAGCAGCACGCCCGTACGGATAATACAGAGCTTTCCTCAGATAGGCCTGCTTGCAATTTTCCGACATCCGGGACTGAGAGCTTAGTTGTTCCAAAACAGGATTACAAAAGTGACCATGGGAGTTCTGGGTGAAGTTTCTGACCAATCTGCTTTCTGCACTTAGACTGTTATTAATGAACGGACTCTTGAATTTCATTAGTTAATCAGATGATGACCGGAACTAGGCTATAATCAGTAGGAAGTCATTAACAGCTGAAGTGAACACAATCTAGTGAAGATATTTGACTTTCACACAACAAAAGAAAACGCTGGACAGCTTAGTCGCTAGATCCTAGAAAATACTTAATAATACGAATCCGCTCAATATCAAATGGAAAGCTTCAAAATGGTAGCACAGGATGTTCTACATTAAAACTCCATAAATACTCGTAAGCCGAGTACCTTTAAGCGCCTCATTTTAACCAGAGTTAATTAACCAGTATTTTAAATCCTTCAATCAGAACAAAACTTGCTAGCCATGAGGCAAGAGTAATACTTTGTGGTTTATAGACTCATCATCGTTACGGGCATTTACCGGTTTTAACTTCTATAGAGCACCAGGGAGTTTACGGTGAGAAGCTGCTAGACAATTCCATTCGGAAAATCAATAAACAGTAACTCTATCCTAGGAATCAATGACATGCTAGCAAAAAGTCTACCCGCAATTTGGTAAACATTCCCGTCTTCTAATCACATGAAGCGACGATAGCTCTGATGAAGAACTAAAAATGTCGCGGCAATAACCGGGCTGGATGTCCAGGAAGAACTCTTCCCGTCAGTTCGGTAACGTACCAATAAAGTAAAATTTTGTTACCGCCCTACGATTCTTTGTGAAGACGGACCATTAAAGTACACGATCGTATTATATAGAACCTATAAGCCGATAAATGGTCTGATATTTACGACAAGTAAAAAAGGATTATAGTACCACAATGAGAGTAATGGTGCACTGTGTCTAATGTGCTCCCTGGTTGGTGATTAGTTTGGTCTACAGCAAGTCGATGATGATGGTGTGCTATAATTGTGTTTGTCGAGCGTTGTAGGTGACGAGTCGAACCACATCCCTAATCCAACTACGAACGCATCGTATCTGCAAGGCACCGACAGCGACGAGTAAACATCTAATAGGTCATCCACTACACGTTCAGTAGTACACTCCGATCGAGAAGGAACATATTTGCCAAAGTGCAACCGAACAGCAGACGAGATAGAACGGATAGAGATTGACGAGTCGACAGTTCCTTTGATGTCGATCAACAAACACACCAATTCAAGTGACCTAAACAGAACACGAAAAAAGAGATCGGCGTTTATGAATCTTATAGGAATTCGATGTGCATTCGATTCCACTCCTAGCATCGTAGCAATTGTTGAGTGACCGTGGGAAATATACAATCGATAATTTCTGTCCATATAATAAATTTCGCTGGTATACCGATATTTCAAGTTGGCTTTTTTGCTCTTCTAGACAAGTCTGGTACCAATTCCAAAGCGATAAAGGGTTTGATTCTCTTGAGGGCTATGCCGGATCGAACTGTCGACCAAATGTGTGTTGTTCGGCACCTCTAACCACTGTGCTACAAGGTAACCGCTCTATCCTAGTGCTAATTTCGAGAGTAATTGGCGGCTGAACCGTTATGATCAATTTGTACAAAACTATGACATAACTCAAAAGATTAGAAAGCGAGAAATCCACGTATAGCTTGCTGGATCCCTCTATCTGTTGATTGCCTCATTGGTTAAGTATGTCTCTGGATCCGAACTGCGATGCACTAACAGTATTTGAAACATTGTGTTAGGCTATTTCGCTCATCAACACAGTGCTAAACGGGAAGCTATGATGACCTTCTACTTGTTGGGACATCTAGATGGTTTCAGTAGCTGAGTGCCTCTTTTTTTCAATATTCAATATGTGCAATAGAAATATTTATTCGTAAAGGAGTGTTTAGGGTCGATGTAGAACGTTTTCCGCCAAAGCCATGAAATCAAAAGAATGAGAAGTGGCTCACAGTCGTCTCCTCAACGGATAGGCCACAGGTCTAAATCAAGCGAACGCAAAAAATAGACTGTAACCCCACCCAGGGCTTCTTACACCAAATTTCTATCCACTATAGAGAATATCCCGGTAACCTTCGTTAATACCCGTTCCACAACAACAAAAACAAAACGGCCCTCCCTATGAAATCTTAACGTCGTTGATGTTCTTCCTATCCCTCGAGAGAGTGACAGTCCATTGCTGCATTTTAGAACGTAAAGGCGATCGACGTATGAAGACTCGGAATGGTGGGCATTTTTGTCAGATGAATCATTTGATGATTAACGCGATTACAGTTTGGCGATGAGTTCAGTCGTTTACGAGATTGTGGTCAAGGATGGATTACGCGTGCTTATAAACTTAAGACGACGTTTAATCTTCGGCGTAGCGGTCTTCAAAGATGAGCCGACCCACCCTTCACCACAACAATGAAGGCACTTGACCGACGATAACTACAACACAGAACGGTGGAAGCACACGTCTGCTTCTAACTTAAACATAGCCACATCTACTGTATCCCGATCACTATGGAATCATTAAACAAGTCGTCACGACTACAATCGTTGACTGAACCGTTATTCATCGTTTTCCAACTTTTTTTCCCTTTATTTTTCCTTAATTTAAAAACTCACAGAAAACGAAAGTGCAGACTCAAGCAAAAATACAAGTTATTCAAAGAGAACCAAGCTTCCGCCTTCTAAAATTTCTCTAGCATACAATGGGTGTCTATGAAGGAGAAAAAAAGTACGATTCAACAACGAGTACAATGTTCCCTTCTGAGAGCTCCAACTGCCGATACAAAGAAAAGAACCACTTCATTCCATAAAAAATACCGCCCCATTCTTTTCTTAGGCAAAGTTATACGAAAGAGAAGAAAGGAATGTGCATGAATTTAAGCCATTCAAATTTCTGAAGTGGAACAGGAAACAGGCCCCAAGAAACAAAACTACAGAATTTATTTCTACAAATACAAAATCGAGAACATTTTAGCACCTATAGTCCTCAGTTAAACATTTTTTTGCTTCTTAGTACTTACTCATACAATCTTTAAAGGATGTTTTTCTATTTTTCATAAATACCTAAGCACAATAGAAATCTACCGTCATATGACTGTCAGGTCTGTGGCGAAGGAGAAATAAGATTACGTTAAAACCGTATCAATTTCCAAAATATTCTGCATGAATAAGGTTGAACAATGTTCAACGGCATTAGAAAAGTGCTAACCACTTAGTACCTCTCCCAATGGCTTACCACCTCATCGTGGATGGGAGCTGTTCCTGGGTTTCGGGCTGCGATGTACAGCGGGGAGATTCATCCCCCCCTGGTAGGGATTCCCAAGCCCAAAAAGAGTCCGGCGTTTCCGTCAGGAAGCCTAACTAAGAGTGGACCAATACTAGGATCCACTACCGTCCTGGAAAGAAACTAGTCGCATGGTGGCCAATCTCCTTCTGATCCACGAGGGTGGCTACTACGTGGGGTGGTGACGAGCTGGGGCAGACTTTGGCCAGGCTGACTTCGGGATTCCAGGGAACCACAAATGGCTTACCCAGCAAACCTCCTAAAAGTGGATATTATGCAGGGGTCCCCACAACCAGTGAGGACGGGCCGGCCGTTCAAGTAGTTCAAGTATCAAGCATCAACTAACCACTTAGTACCAACAGTACCCAATGAGAACCTAATAGAACAGATGATCAGGGGATACGGGGGAGAAGACTTCAGCGCTTACGATACCACGTGCAGAAAGCTGTCGGTGGAATTTCGATAGAAATTCAGAATACCACAAATATTGCCCCACTAGTAAAAAAAAGTGAACTATTGCAGTTCCGATAAACTAAGGGTAGATATTATCGTATCGCGCACGACTCAATGTTTCAGCATTTAACTATGGAAGAATCGTCATCGGGAACCTCTATGAAGCTAACACGTGTTGAAGTACTAGTGCAACCAAAATCCAGTAAATTATCCAAGTCATAAAAACATCCTGCGTTGATCAGCATCTTCCAGGACTAGTTTTCTACCAAAAAATTTGACTCCATCTATAGTTTCGTAAAGATGAACAAATCATTTAGGCTCATCAAAATACCGGCTCAGAGGTTTTCATCCTCGCAAACAAGTTTGGTACAGATTTTCAGAAGAGATGAAGGACTTGGATTGCTTAGGATAGAGATCAAACAAATGACTCCACGTGTATTGCAGTGCACCTCTATTCAATGCGCTACAATGTTTTACCAGACGACTACTAAACAGCGTTCAGAAAAGAAAACAGTGATTTACTTAAGTTTTAGATTGTACTACAACTGGAATATAGACATTATCACGGAAATGGTGCAAAAACATCGAAGTGATGCAAGTAGTTGCAATTTGGCATGCATAGCTCCAGAAACGTGGAGAAAAAACTTCAGAATTAGCAACTTTGTAGGAAAAAACATTCTAGGACTTACAGCACATCTATAAATTCGTCATTGTAAGATTTTTGTTGCATGAAAACGTGATAATGATATAGTAGGATATCACCAAAAGTATATTTGAGTTAGATCTTAAAAAGACACCAAGGTAACCTCATATAAAGGATAAAGGACTAAGCTATTGCGGTTGATGAATTCCTGAGGGATGCGCCATGCATTCGACCTCATTAAGAATCGTTTGGAGGTGACTGAATGCATACCTGGCCTTTACAATGACTCGCGGTGGCCTACCGATGCATCGAGTTAGTGCTGCCATCCTCCCAGACAAGTCTGGTACCAATTTCCAACCCCGGAGGGAAGGAAAGGTTAGAGGGCCATGGGCGCGGGGATCGATTCCACGTGCGTGTTGCAAGGTGCCCTCGACCACTGGGCCACACGCGCCCCTCATGTAAGAATTGTAAATACTTCGGAAGGTGGAAGCTCATGGAAGAGGTATTTGTATAGACGGATGTATTCAACGCTTCTGAAGATCTTTTTTTGGTAGATATAACATCTCCTCTTTATAAACCATATAAGAGAAACTAGACTGAAGGCGAGCAACTTGGGCAGCATTCGAGCCCCTCGAAGGAGCCACCGTCCAACCAAAGAACCCGAAAACTCGCGCTCACTTTTTTCGATTCGATGGTCCTCCCAGCGTTCTGTTATTCAGCAAAGACCTCGGATGATAGTTCAACCACGTCAAGGAATCTGCGCACTACCCATTGAGCACTCGAACGATGCCTTCTAAAAATTTAACCGGCACTCACAACGTCTAGTCGAAATACGCAGCTCCGATCTTTGAAACCTATCCCATCTTCGGGTCTAGGAGTATGTGCATCAATAGCAAAACACAGATGGGTCGGTGATATAATGAGAAGAACAGACGGCAGATGGACGAAAAGAACTGTAGAGTGGACTCCAAGACGAATGCAAGCGCTCTCATTCACGACCACATTGGGAGCACGTGTTCGTAACTAAAGTCAATCACTTGTACTAGCAATTGCGGTTGTATCACTGATCACGGCATGAGATTCGCACCCACCATCATGGCTCGAAGCGAACCACCACATGGACGACGATTTCGAGGCAAACAAACGAATGGCAAATGTGCTGGGGGTATGCATAACTCGTGATGACAAGCTGACTAAGTATCCAAATAGGTTTATAAACTAAGAGACATCTCCGAGAGAGGAAAAAGAATATCCGACCTAACAAAAATAAAGGCCGAAATAGAAGTGTCCCTTCTGATTTCATCGGGCCCTAGTTTCAGTGTGTTCCAAACTAGGCTCACCTTTTGTCTTTCGCTAGCTCTCTTTCACTTTCTCTCCCTTTCCCTCTTTCGTGCCTAGCATAAAATTAACCGTTTTTTTCCCAAGGCCCGTTCACCATCCAACACAGAAACCAACTATTATATCGGATCACATCTGTAATTAAATTTTAATGTTCAGCACAAATTTCCCACGAATTCAAATTCTTTCATGTTGTTTTCTTAAGAAAAAGCTAGAAAAGCTAAAGCAGAGACAGCAAAAAAAACATTCCATCTAGAAATTGCTTAATTCTGAATTCTGCTAGTTCGATTCTGGTCCGGGCCAAGCAAACCTCTCATCCCTCCAGGGTCGGGAAAAATTGGTACCGGACTTGTCTGGGAAGAAATCACTCTCTGTAATCCATATGCGAACGCCGAGCCCGGCTATCTCAGGACTCCAGAGAGAATTGCTCGACCAGCATTCTACAACATTCAAGATCGAATGAAAATCCTCAAGCAGGAACCGAAGCCACGCGTAAAAGTTGGAAGATCTTCGTGGACAATGGATGCGAGGAAACGAATCCAATGTGAAAAGTGCTGAGATCTGCATAGGAAAGGCGAAGATGGGTCAAATAAAATAAGTAAAAAAAATAAGAAAATTCTGAACTGGAATGATTAAATATCGTAGAAATAACACTGAACTACAATTATACTCACTTGGACATTTTAATGGCCAGTGCTCATAAAACGTGTGGTTCTTAAAACGATTCCTATTTGGCTGGTATATGCTGGTTGGTTAGGCAAGTACATTTTCTTCTTAAACTTTTCTTCAAGGATTCCTGATATAAACACATAACGGCCTCCCTACGTCGTCACAATAAGTAGTTGCCGTCATGTTTGTTGTGGATCAGAAAGAGTGTATTATTTTAGGAGTAAGTTTATTACTAAAATGACGATATTTCATTGTTATAGAGTTTTTTGCAGGTTATCTAGTTGGCCTTCTACCAGATGGAGAGTTAAACTCCATATTTCAGGTTGAGTGAACCTAACGAGCGAATAGGTGACATCTAGAATCCAGCAACATTTCGTTATGCCAAACAATGAGGCAACGAAGCATCAAAGTTGTTAACTGTGGACCACCGACACCGATCATCGGCTCTGATGAAGACGAAAACGTCGAAACGTTAGCCGAAAGAAGTATGTTTACCAACCTCGTGTGTGCTAAACAATTTAAAAACATGTTGATTATCAAAGTTGTCTTTAAAACACTAAAATCATTTAAATCTCTTTTTAGTGGGTTTTCTACCACATTTGTAGCTTTAAAGGAGTAGGTTTTTTCTATGCTTACATTTACATGCCACAACTACCGTGCTGATCTCAGAATTTCTTGCAATCGATTCGTTTTCCTCACATTCACCAACCAGAAAGGTCTCCGAAGACTTCTCATGTTAACTCAAAATAAAGTCCACTTGTGGTTTCGGCTGTTGCTTGAGGATTTCGTCTACCCCATCAATATTCTAGAATTCTAAACCAGTCGATTCTCTTCGCAATCTTGGAAATGGCCGAGCTAAGAGGTGTTCCCACGTGGACTGTGGAAGAGCGTTGGGGGGTCGAACCACCAGCTTGCTTCCAGATGGACCGCATCATTAACCACAGCTCTTGCAATTATTGGGAGTTCAATAAACAATATGGCATTGCTAGGTTATTTTTCGCATTTCCTCGTACTAAGCCATTAAGCACGATTAATAGGTAGGTAATATTTAATTTTTGTGAGAAAAAGCGGTCAGTTTTCCTCCGATATTCTCGGAAAACGTTCAAATTATTGATGTCACATTCATATCGTCAGTTTTCAAAGAAGATAAAAAGGTCGACGAATTAATAAAAGTAACGTGACGTCATGCATTGAAATCAATGCTCACAGCCCGTTCGAGCATACTAAAGCAATGAAGAACGAATTCTTATTGGCAACGAGCTATATGAAAGCAAATACATTCCGAAAATTGCTATTTTAATAATCGCTTAATTCTCTAAAAAAAACTATTTCAACACTGAAGAATTTTTCTTATCAGAAGTGTTTTTCCGTCAAAAAGAAACCGGATATCCAGACGCGGCAGGTGTTCTCCATCTTCTTATGAAGAGTCATGCGACAAGCGTCACCAAGAGCGAAAGCAGCTCTTTTTTATATGAAAATTACTAATGATTGACTATAGACGCGTACCGTACACTGCGACAACAATGCCGCAATCTCAAGAAAAAACGGTAACCGTAATAAAAATGGCGCACTTGCATTAGCAATTGGGCAAGGTCACTTAGTGAGTCGAAATTCGGCCTCGATTCTCAATAACCTTGAATAAAATTACTAGGCTGAAAACCAACACCATTAAAGGTAAGTCGCTCTATCTCTCTTCCTTTGCTCTCTGTTGGACGCTTTAATCGTTCGGCATCAGAGCGAACGACGGACGATGACAAGACAGCCGCCTACGTTACCAACGAACGAATTTCATGCCATTAACATCCGTCATCTTCTATCATCGCTAAAAGGCTAATGAACACAGTAAGTTAGAGGAGAAAACAGTAGCAAAAAGGACCCTTCATCGAAGAACAGGATCCTTAATGTTTTTTGGATGACAAGAACACTTTTAAAGTGTGTTGTTCAAGAGGAAATCATTGAAAGAATCGATAACCGCAGACGTTGCGCGATCAAAAGAAGCACTGTTTTTGGATTGAATCCTGTACAACGTAGGCTTGAACAGCTGTTACTTGATCATTAAGGAATTTTTTTCTATTACACAACTTTTCTTCAACCCTATTGTGCTACTCTCAGCACTATTCCCATTCGAGTTGTTCCCCCCATCCATAATCCACAAAGATCTTCGAACTTTTTGCATGTGAGTTCGGCCGCTGCCTGAGGATTTCTTCTTCCTTATGAATGTGGAAATATATACAAAAAATCGACGTTCCCCGTAACGCTTGGGTTATGACTACAGTGTTAAGTCGGCGATTATTAACACCACAATAACATTTTCAGTCGATCGCTAAAAAGAATGTAAGACGAAGTTCAGCGGCCAGTGTTGCTCAATCCCTATGGAATGCGCCATGCCTTCCACTCCGTTCGTAGAGGTGTCTGAATATTTGACCTATACGATAATTTTCGAGCGCGGGTAGCGACATGGTTAAAGGCGCCCTGCAAAACACACGTGATCCCCGCGCCCAGGCTCACCAAGCTTTCCATCCCTCCGGGCTCGGCAAATTGGCACCATATTTTTTTGTCCGAGAGGATAGCAGTACTGGCTGGATACATCGCTTGGCCACCGCAAGTCATTGTAAAGGCCAGACATGCATTTAATCTCCTCTAACGATACTTAGTGAAGAATGCATGGCGCATTCGTAGCGGATTGATCAACGCCGGGAGCTCTATCCTTCTTTATTTACAATGACTTTCTATGGCCAGCGATCTACCGCGTCAGTGTTTTTATCGCACTAGATAAGTCTAGTACAATCCTACCACAGGGAGTGGAGATTTGTTAGCCCGGGGCGCTGGAGCGAGCCAGACACTGGGTGTTTTCTACACGACGCCTCCGTTCGCTGGCTACACCCAACTGCTCGTAGGAGCCCCATTTCTAAATTGGATTGAAATGAACCTATTTCTAGCTTGAATTAGTTGATTGCTTCCTTTCTTTCGCTTAGTATAAGGCATAGACTGACGCATAGACGCCATTGTTGGAACCTAGGCTTCATCTGTAACTTCTTAAAGGTTACCATAGATTCAATAACTGTCAGTTAACAGCAATGATTCATAGCTCGCATCCTCTGCCTCTTTCCCTGCTCGGTCAAATGATCAACATTTCTTCAATCATCAATCACCCATCTAGCTAATCTATTGTCTTCAATAACAACACAATGAGAATGGTGACAGATAGACGGGCAGTAAAGAACGCCTCATTAGTGGCAAAAATACGCATTGATCGACGTCAGCCGATAGTGCAACCTGGGAGATATATGGTCGGAAGTAATTAATAAATTCAATATTTACTGTAAGTAACAGGAGATTTTTAATTGAAACCAAAAAAAATTCATGGCGAGTTTTTTTTACGAGGCCACTTCCTAGTTGATCAAATCGGTTTCGAACTCAGCAAACATTCCGTACTTTCTTCGTGAAGATCACCACCACTCATCTTTCTTGGTGAATGCAAACAATCAGTGTTGAAATCTGAGAAACTCGTAAGAAAAAGATACGAAAACTATCCACAATCCAGAACGAGTTAACAGCTCCTTTTTTATTCCTGGATATTGAAATCAAAGTCCAGTTTATAGAAAAACACATGCTCGAACAACAACGTTCAATGTCTCGACTATACGGATAGCACGATTCGAAGAATTTAATCGAAAACATTAGAAACAAACGTTAACTATTTGATCGTATACGATTCTATGATTGCCATTCCATATTCACAACAACAGATTCATTGGCTTAATGAAATCAGACCTCTTCACGAAGATTCCAAAAGAACAAAATGAAGATGCTTGTCGTCCATCTCGAACTAAGAAGTGGACCATTGTACAGGACAAAGGTGAAGGATGACTAGAAGAATTTGCTGGCGCCTGCTTCGTTCACGTTCGCCGACGACTAATGAGATTACGCGTAATTCTGGGAATGATTCTAGCCGAGGATATAAACAATAAAGGATAACGCTTTTAGGTTTAATCAATCCTTAAGAGATTAGCCATGAGTTCGACTCCATCTGTAGGCTCATGGAGGTGACTGCTTGTATATTTGTTCTACACAATGATTTCCATGGCCTTTTGATGTACTATTTCAGTGTCCCTATCTTCTCAGAAAAGTGCTATTTCAATTCATAGACGTCGAAGACAAACATGCTTAGCTAGCATTGAACCAGCGTCAAAGTGTGAAGATTGCATTCAGCGAGTTATACGATAACAAGTACATTTACCACATAAAGAGCACAAACACGTCGTATCGAGCATCTGGGTTGAGCAACCAAGACAACAACGTGAAATATCTTTGTGCCCACTTGACTTGCGATGAGGTCCACCTCACGAAGACCACCTGCATGGTGGTCCCTTATGGGATTACAGAGTGTGGAGGTAAGGACATCAGCAATAATCGCCTTAGTACCGTTGAGTAATGAATGTACAATGACCGTTATCGAAGCGCCAACCTGACGCCGACTGCCAATGTCAGCGGCTCTATGGAGATCGTACTTAACGAAGAGGCAATGTTCCACAGTTCATCACTAAGCATTCACCTTTGTATTATTCACTAAACATACAAAAAATGAGAGTTTCCGAAAACTCCCTACTAATCGAATGATCGATCGATTCCGAGTGAACGCCGCCGACTTTCTTCCTGACGCAAGACGGCATGTGAATTAAAGTGCGGACAGATGGATGGATGGATGAATGGATGGACGAATGGATGGACGGACAGAAGGAGCTCAGGCAGCTGCAACCTGCTAGACAAAAGACAAAGGCGTTTTGAGAGACAGTAAGCATCGAGAACAACTGTTCAGGATGTTGTCTGAAATCCAATACGCAAAGAACAAGAGATGAATCCGACACAAGCCTTGTAAATAAACAAAAAAAAACCTCCAAACACTAAAAAATGCCGTATTTTCACGATCACTTCGATTGAGAGCGATTTACTTCGTTCCATAATCTCAATTAGGATTAGGATAAGTTATAAGCGTTTGTTTCCCTTTTGTTATGGAGTTAACCTTGTAAAGTACAGAAATGGAAATGTTTTGAAAGTAAAATTACTTGGTACTTACTTGATATTTGAATGGCCTGTGCCCACTAGTTGTGCGGGCGCCAGCATAATCTTCATTTTTCGGAAATTTGCTGGCTAAGCCATTGTGGTTCCCTGGAATCCCGAGGCCACCCTGGCCAAAGTCTGCCCCAGATGAGATTTGCCACCACACGACTTTGATACCAGGATGGTGGTGGATCCTGGTATTGCTTTACTCTTAGCTAGGCTCCCTGGTGAAAACGATGGAAGTGAAATTAGCTATTATGAAAGCAATAAACTAAGTATTTAAACAAACAACTAGCAGCAGCCACTCTCAAGGTCAAAATAAAGTTATCTTGAGTAGATTCAATGTTAAGGACAGATTTGTTCGCTACCGTATGTATGATAGTTGAGGTTTACGTGGAATACACAAGGGAACTGTATTTTGTTCGAAGTCATGAATACCCAAAAAAAAAGGATCAGAAAGCGAAGGAAATTAGGAGTATGATTAAGGAGATATTGAACAAGATATGATGAACAAGAATGACACGGTGATGAAAAAATGAAGAGAAAAATGACATGATCATCACCTACCGTACATTTTTCCCTCGTCACTGATGATGATTTTTCGCCGTCCACAGGGTGGATAGATGGCCAACGCTTCTTGAAATGCCTAAAAAACAATCTTTATCCGTTTTTCTTACCAACTTAGATGAATCAAATTCTGAACTCGAAATTCCGAATAACCGATTTAGATGACTACAACGATGTCAATGATTTCCACAACACCATCATTGTCCATTCTCTCCTAACTTAAGTGGCAAAATATCCTTATAAAAGGTTACCGTAACAATTTAAAACCTCTGCTTTTTATTATTGCTAAAGATATCCATTGGGATTTTTTTCCCACATTTACCTGATCGATGTCGACACTCCAAACTCCTTCGGCATCGCCGGCTGCCAAATCGGAGCTGGCGCTCGACGACGATTGCGTAGGTTCAGACTGAGTGCCGGCCGGATCGCCAGCTGGTGGAGATAACTGAAGAATAATATGTCAATCCAGAAACAAAGTTTGAAGAGAAGAAACTTATTTCGCAACGCTTTGAAGCAGTGGTGCTTTGTGTCATAACTGGTATTCGATTTCGAATAAGTCGGATCGAATACTAATCGCACGAATGTTCGGAAGAGCATAACATTTAAATGTGTTCAAACATGGATAGAAATTAAATATTTGTAGGAGTGGAGACTTTTATCTATACGACTCTTTTCTTTGCGATTAAAAAGAATGTCTTCAATATTACAGTTTAATTCGATTCGATTCGATTTTTCAATTTCGATTCAGTCGGTTCGAACTAAGTGGAAAATTATCTGGTCCTTTTCTTAAACGATCGAGTAGTGTGCAAGTGTGATAAAGTGTTTAACCGACAGCGAAATTTTCTAGAGAAAGTTTTCCATTCCACATGACATCTTCATAGGGGTTCACTGACAATGATGCCGTGGAAAAACCGTGGCAAATGGCTCCAGACTTCAATTTTTTTCCCCCGAACAGGTAGCTGTTCTACTTGAATTTTCAATGATGGTCCTGCAAAGAAAACCTTTTGTACACTCGAATAAGCGTACGGTAGCCCCAGTTTAATTAATTGGCTCAGTTATATAGATGTAAATTCAACGATGCGTGATGATGCACGACGACGCACTCAAGCATTCAACACTTATTATCATATTAGAATTAAATAGCAGACTTAACTATAGGCGTCAACAACAGAAATGATTCGGTACATGTTTTCTCTTATTTTTTTAAGAACAAAATTGCCATAAAAAATTACAGTAATCATATGTCCGCCGTTCAGTTGAGTAGTGCCACATTTCCATGCTTCTTTTTTGAATGGGTCATAAGTTGGTGTGAGTCTGAAAAAAAAGATCGATTTGAAGAGGAAACAAAAGAACGCTAAGCAGATATTTTTCACAGCACTGTTCATTATCCCAGAAAAAGTTTGTTCTAGAAAACTTTCAGCATATTATGCTTTTCAAAAAAGCCAAAAAAGCCTACATAAACGACTGGTTGCTTTGAAGTTCTTGTGAGTATCCATCCATAAAATTTGTTTCTATTTTCAGATCATTTCTTTTTCTTCCTATTTTTATCCCTCAATGTCATTTTACCAAGTCGTCCTCGGCTTTTTTGGTCATTTACACCAGAATATTTGCTTATTCCGTAGAAAGTAAAACCATCAATAGTAACGTTGTAAAGAAAAACTCTTAAGCTCCATTTGCAAAAATTGACAAAAGAGTTGCATTTATAAGGAAAAAAAACTTCGGCAAAAGATAAGAAAGTGTGAATCAACATGAGTGAAATACGATTCATTTCGGCCCTACCTATCATTTGGTTCAATTTTCGTTGTTGCACGCTTAACGATGTCGTCTGTGTCGTTCATCTGAAGAAAAAACAATTCAGAGATATTTCTTGACCCTAAAATCGGATTTTCCCCTAATTTTCTCACTACACTTGGTCCAATAAATTTATTCTATAGCACAGTATTTTCATATGCTTAGAAAGGTTCGACTTCTAGTTACTGATCAATTATCAAGCAGGATGAGGATGAGTTTTAAAGATCATAAAGACGAGTTCCATAGATTAACTAATGAACATATCTAGAAAGTAAAGTGACCTGATCTCATTGAATTCATCCGTCATAAACGGCATTTACATTCTGCCTTGTTCTCTGGTTTACCTATGCACCTGCATAACTCATTAAGGTGATTTCTTTGATATTTGAGCAGCTGTCCATATCACAACCGACCCCTCTATATTTCCCAGCGTTCTGCCCTCTTTTCGCTCATTCACTGGTATAGTGTTTCTTGAATTGTTTTGGTTGTGGGGTCCCTTGAGTGGATTGCACCAAGCTCAAGATCTCGTCTTGAATTTCCACTGAGAGAGAGAGGGAGAGAAGACGAGAACGGATATCTAAAATTACGATCAGAACGGTTGCGATTCGTTCCTAGCAAGCGTCCAGTGCAAAATATCGAACGAGACATGAACGATGACGAAGACACGGATGACTGGCGATGAAACAGCACCGCTAACGAGGACACGCAGCGTGTTATCAGATGGTGTCCTGATAAAGCTTTGACGCGCCAGCACCCATTTGGGACGATGACGACGCGGCGACTCGCGCGACGAGATCGTCGCCGCTACCGCCGCCGCGCGCGACAATTTAGGTCGTAGAAATCCATTGCAGCGTTTAGAGAGGGGGAAAGAACCCAAAAAATCACATCGCGTTCGAAACTAAGAGTTGTAGAGATAAGCGACGATAGAAAAAAGAGTAGGTGACCGATAAGTGTCTCATAATGGAATATCAATAAAGGAACATAAGATCAGGGGAAAACTGAAAAAAAACGAAATAAGTGATAAAATGTCGACATGAAAACAATGACCCTTACCTTCTCGCTGTTATTTTTTTGCAATCTGCGTAGGTGGACGGGCAAAGATCTCCACAGTGACAACGGCAGGCTAAACCAATATGCTTTGTGTCTGGCGCCATTCCCTCAACCTCACACCGATATGCACATGAATTTCTCAGTGATAGAAAACCGATCCGTGCCAATATTCGGAAACTCTCCGATCGATTGCGGATCGACCAATAGATATTGATTGATACTGACTTGAACCCAAGGATTGGCACTGTGTTCTTATTAAACTGTATGATCGAATAGCATCAAATTTATGCGTATGCATGTGTGTGTGTGTGTGAATCATTAGACGACGATGTCGTTTTGAAATTAATTCAACAAAAACGATTAAAAATCGATCGCAGCCATACTGTAGAACGGGGAGGGCGGTGCTTGTTGATTCGTTCGACTTAAAAGTTCCGAATATCGTCGTCAAAAAATTGTCGACTGATTGTCTCAGAGAGGACAGCAAACACCGCGAACCACTCGAGCTGTGATTACCTCGGTTTTCTGAGTCGGTTCGGCTGCTGCCTGAGGATATTGGTCCTCTTCATGAACACAGTTGAATCATAGTCGAGTTCTGTTCTGAGAATTTTCTTATTGCTTTACTAAAGCGCTCCTAGATCCTTGTAACAGTCATCCACCCACGTTTATGGATCGGATGGAACATTTTCCAAACAAGTCTGGTAGCAACGTACCGACCCCGAAAAGAATGGGGTCTTGCTTTCGTCGCTACGTGTTCGAATCAACGACCATATGTGTATTGCATTGCAAATCTAACCGCTGCGCTAACCAGACGGTCGTTTGATAGCATGTCGTAATGTCGACATTTTTTTGCAGGTCATTTTGCAAATTGCATGAAACGCACTTTCCACTTAAACAGAAACGAAGCAGCTTATCAGAAAGTGTAACGAACAAATGGGCACACTGCTAGGAAAACATGGAAAAACTCGCACTATGTGACTTATTAAGGGAATAGTTCTTACTAAACTTCACTACAACTAACGCGTTAAAAGTACTAAAAGCTTTCGTTACAAGAAAAACCCGAACCTTCACCGAATTCACCATGCTAAGAACTAGGGGGACACTCTCGATGATTCTTCGTTTTTTATGGCCTTATGGCCGGAGGGGGCCCTGCAAAACATATGGGATCGGTCCCCTGCGCCCTAGACTCGCCAGACCCTTCATCCCTCCGGAATCGGCAAATTGGTGCCAGACTTGTCTGGGAGAATAACAGCACTGGCTGTATACATCGGTAGGCCACCGCGAGTAAAGCCCAGATATGCATTCATTTACCTCCAACGATGCTTAGTGAAGTCGAATGGATGGCGCATTTCTTAAGGATTGATCAACGCCAAGAGATTTATCCTTTTATTTTCATGGGCCTTTAAAATGAGCATTCAACTCCACTCGAAGCATCGTCAGAGGTGATTGGAAGAATATTTAGGCTTTAACGTGAAGTGAAGAGGTAGCCTAATGATGTATCAAATCTGAAAAGTCAGTATTGTAGGTGTAGTGAGGTATCATCCCAGACAAGGCTGCCACCAAATTGGTGACCCAATAGGGATGGAAGGCTTGGTGAGTCCGAGTCGCGGGATCGAAGTAGCGACAGATCCAGTGTCTATTGCAGTGCACCTCTAACCACTTCACTATAAACGATCCTTTTATGTCGCTGTCACAGTTATTTGGGTGGATTAAAAACTACCTTCGAACAGTGTTCAACACACTTGTGACGAAGCAAGGCGACAATTCCTCATCAAGCTGTAGTCGAAGTCAAACACTAACCCTACTGCCTCTATGGATGGCAGCTGACTTTTAAGCAGGACACAACCGAAACGAATGCTAGACGTGTTGGACCGCTGGAGAAGTATTCAAGCGACGTAATGAGATAGCAACTGTGTACTCTATATAAGTCAGCATTACTTGTAATCCCGTGCCATCGCTAATCTCGTTAATCGAGTAATTAGAGCGGTCACGAGTAAACTCAACCCCAGCTCTTTTTCCCTGTTGTGTACCATAGTTGCCCTGTTAGAGATCCGTTCGTTCAAAGCACAGGAGGTACAACAGCCGTGCTATCCAGTACTCGGGGTCAAAGACATAACAAACGAGGAACAGTAATCCTGACATCAAGATAGTAAATGAGATGGAAGAAGAGCAAGCTTCGATTGAAACTTTGTGGCCAGAGATTAGCCACAGACAACTCACTTTTCATAAAAAATTACAAGAAGAAACTTGATCCCTTTGCTCATATGTGATGTGTCTTAGGAAAAAAAGCATCAGCAGAGAGATAAGCTCACGATGATGTTTATGACCAGTATGCAATATGACGTCTACGTAGCAAAGAAAAAAAGAGGTACTAGAAATTATGACTAAGGACGAAAGGGAGGTGATAGGGCAATAATTCTTGCCAGGCTCAACTGAGGAAGAAGAAGAGAAGCACAATTCCACAGATCACCTAGAAACACAAAAAGTCACAACATTTCATCAAGTAAACGAAGTTTTGTTCTGATATCCAACGATACTTAAAATAACTTCAACTATGGTGAACAGGAAGGTCTTCACGCATAATCAGAAGGCAAAAGACACTGTTGGGGGAGTGGGAGCTCGCTTGATCCAGGCGAATGGCAAGGGCCGCTGGGTCAGATCCCCGAGCAATGTTGCCCTGCTCGCTAACGTGCCTCATGATGACGAGTTGCCGTGCTTGGGGCAATACCCGACGGTTAAGAAGGAGTACTAATGCAGGCAACGAATGCGGGCGCTGTGTCAAGTAATTTATGATACAATAGGTAAAATGGCAGGAATAACAAATAATTAGTAGGAAAACATAATGAAATGAAAGATAGAGAATATTTCTTGGGAAATATATGTCGGAATATCACAACCTCTCTAACACACATATCTCACGAGTTATTCATCTACTGAAAGACGGAGTTGTTGCAATAAAAACGTTTCGACTGACGAATAAAATTTGCAGAAAAGTTTTATGTTGCATCGCATTAATGGAAAAGTCCCTAGTACAAGTATGACACCAATCACCACGTTGACTCACTGTTGAGATGGAGACTTTATTGGTTTCATACAATTTAATGAATGGTAAGTGATAAGACTTGTTGTCGATAGATCTCAGACTTCTTCTGGATCGATTCAATTGATCGACACATCAATCGCTATGTGAGAAATGGAAGACGTTTTCCTTTTTCCTTTGCAACTCGCCCGGGTTGTGTTACAACAATGCCGTATTCTTTGGTGTTTTGGCACTTTGCTGTTTGCCGAGTGTCGAGAGCTATACACATGTTACACAATGACTTTAAGCATTATCACAACCACGATGAGCAACACGTCTACGCAATCGCCTGCAGTGTGTTTCCAGTCGACACTGAATGAACTCTAGATGAGCACATTAAGCGACACAGTATTAGTGTGAGATTACGGTGGCCAGATGACAGTGGCGAACAAAGAAAAAGCCCAACTCAAAACGCAACCATCATCACCATCATTCTCTATTCTATAGTATTTGTCACACACCTGACATACATTAGCATTTACTATTGTGTGTTGTTTCCTTTTTCTTAACAAAACAAGTTCTACAACAAGAATACACGTCTCTGTGTGTGTGTGTGTGTGTGTGTCTTGTTGTTGCTGTTCTTCTTCTTGAGTCGCACCCGTTGTATCACGATCAGCGCTGACAGTTTCGAATCTGGTCAGTTAGTCTACCGTAGTTGATGGATAAAAAATAAATCATACGATTCTGACCAACATCCTTCAAGGTTGTGCCATATATTCAACTCCATTCGTAGCATTATAGGGGTCACTGAACAGATTAGGCGTGTATAATGCCTCTCAGTAGTTTGTTGACGTATCAGGTAAGTACTTTATATCCTCCCAGACAAGTGTGTTAGCAATTTGCCGACCTCGAATGAATGGAGGGCTTAGTTAGCCCAGGGCAAAAAATCGAACTAGAGAACCTCCTCGTATTGTAGGTAGCTCTAAATCCAACGATACACGCGCACCTATTATATTTAACTGAATATACAATGATCCGTAGCATCGCATCGTCCAGCTCCTCATGGAAAGAACTCGGTACGGAAGAGCAGATAGCCCAGGCACCGCCATGATACGACACTTAGTCGATGATTTATATGACAGCGTCGGTTCGTTCTACTAAGAGAACAAACCACTACAGAAGGTTTTTTTGTCGTTGCTGCACAACCAGATGAGGCAGTAATAAGTAAATTAGATAGAAAATCACCATAGTTTGGTCGTTCCAGAATGTTCGATTTTATAAAGGACAAAATAAATTGATGAATTCATAATTAATCGTGTACAATTTATATAATTCGAAATGAATGACGTTTTCCGATAATCTGTCATTATTAAAAGCGACGAAGGACGAAACGCCATACTCGAAACTCAATGAACATCTACAAAAAAAGGAAACTTTATGATGTATTATTCCTCTTTCTCTCTCTTTAATTTAGGATTGTTAATAGTGAAGGCGTATTGATAGTACGTGGATGACTGAATGATAGAATGATGAAGAGACGATCAGTCCCTTTTAATCAGACAACGACAAAACTCGTACGATTTCAGATTATTACACCGGCTGGACAGAGACGACGATCGGTTGTTCGCTGGTGAACGACAACGTCAACTAGAAAAATTATATTGCAACGTCATTGCATTAGGCACTAAAACTGAACATAAATGTTCTTTGAATCCAGTATTCAATTGTGACTCCAACAATGTGAAAGATGCATATTGATTTCTTCACCGTTATCGATACACTCCCATAAGTCACGCTGTCTTCAGGACTCGACGAATTCTGTGTGGCGCCTTAGTGATCCTTCTTCATGATCATAAGCTGTAGATCTTTCTAATAACCACCTCTTCTGCATCGCATCGCAATACTTCTCATATTCTCATCTGCACGATGTTTGCAAATGTTTGGATCGGAACAACGACAATCGGTTGAAGTGTATGGATGAGTTGGTGTTGGATTTCGGAAAAATCATCGATAGACCAACAACATAGTATACTTTTAGAGTACATACATATACTCACTGTGTAAAGGGGAACAACTAAGTGCTTACGGTAGGTGTATATAGTGCTGAAAATATCTGACACTGCACTGCACTACATCGCCGAAAGGTTGAAAGGACAGCTGACAGGCCAGTCAGCACGTACGGTGGTTGCACCGGCTGGCTGGCGCTTCAGTCGTTGCAACTTGATTGCAAAAGAAAAGAAAGAGGAAAACTGTTTCGAATGTTCGAATATTATATGGCATACAGTATGTTTAGTACTGCGATTACCTTCTATATGTGAACTTCGAGACAGAAAAACTATCCGTAATTTATTTTTTTATTGATTGATTTGATCGGATTCATGATGATCAGACCGATTAAATCACTCGAAACTTCATTCGACATCATTGCCGTCTACGATGTGGACACCAGACCAAGCCCATTTAGTACTGTATACGACTTTTTTTCTGAACATTTGTAACTTCAATGTGAACTAACTGGTTCTCTACATCTACACTAACTGGTTACTAATTACATTGACTACCACGACCATCGCCACCACCAGTTCTACCTTCACAATTACACCACGGAACATCTTCACCACCTAACAGTCGGTTGTCGGTGGTTTTTTTTGTTGGACGACTCGACCAGGTTGGTCGAATCGCAACCACCACCACCACCACCACTACCACTGACAACGATGACGACATGACAGTAGCGAAAATCCCTTCGCTAATACAACCAGAGCTACAGTATGTCGTTTTACGCATCTCTATATGTACTCATTTAGGCAGTGAGAAGAATCAATTAACGTAGTCGCTGTGCTAATGACAAAGACCACTTGCTTATCGGCTTATACGAGCGTTGATATCGTGTCACCCCTTTGAAATACTCTGCAAAACTGCATTCAGGCGTTAAAAGCGTCGTTCTGGGCTAGTTTCTAGTTCGGAAACGGCGTTTCTCAAACAGTATCCTTAATGTGTTGGATTTCCTCTGTCCATCAGATCAAATGCATTGATATGGCACTAACATGTTTCGTAATGAGTTAGCTCGAATCTGTAACTGCCGATCCGCATCACGACTCAGTTAACCGTGTAGCAGACTGCTTGGCTGGCAGCAACAACTGACATCACCAAGAACAATCGCGTGATAGCTTCGAACTGATAGCGAAGGCGACGGCGGTTTGCGTAGTCGTGTCCGCCGCACGGCGACAAGGCACACATGACTCAACCTTGGGCACGAATAACACACTAAATCAAGAGCGTGCAGACAAAAGGGATACGGACGCACGAGGATAAGAAGTGTCTGTACGTATGTGTGTACTTGTGTATGTGTGCATTCTGTGCATCTATGTGACCTTCAGTCATCTTCAGCTCAGACTAAACACAGAGAGCGCGGCGACCGCGCTGAGACAGCTCGTCCGCGCGGCCGGCCGACTGGCGGGCCGGTTACGGTCAGAACGCCTTTGTGTTTTGGCGCGCGCCCGCGTGTCGTCCGCACGCACAGACAACGAGCAGATGGTTTTCAGCGTCGCGAGAATTACTCGTGACCTTTCGCTCCATAATTGACGCCAATCGATTAATTTTCTGTGAAAATACGGCGTCGTATCGATTGGGGACAGTATTTTTATTCCAGTGGACATCATCAATCGACACACTAGCCAGTCAATCGACGAGTCGATCGATTGATCGATCGATCGTCTCATTCCTTTGCATCGTACGCGTCGCCAATCAAGTGGATGCGAGCGAAACGAGTTTGTACGTCGCTACAGATGCACTCATACAAACACAAAGCTACTTATAGAAACAATCAAGAATTCTTAGAAAACTAGTAGATCTATAAGTTACTTAAATTGGAAAAAAAGTTCTAGAGTTCTCAGAAAAGGAAGAGTACTGAACGAAATACATTCTGAAGAAAAAGTGCTTTAAATGAAAGACTATGGCAGAACGATGGCTACAGGAAGATGGAGGTAGGACTAAAGGCAAAGCCTTCCGGATAGTCCAAGGATTTCTGCCGTAAGAAATGAGTTCAGAAGTCTTCGTATGCATAGTAACAAGAAATTCTTAGGAGCTATATAAGCAAAAAAATAACTAACAAACGAAATATTGGAGTAACCCGATATGGCTTAGGACCAATTGGTAAAGAAGTTTCTAGAAATAGAAACAGAAATACTAATAAACTAAAAATGGAGAATTAAAAGATCAAAAGCCACTCAAGGACATTTTTCCGGTAGTACAACTCTAACGGAGGATAATCCAAGAAGAAATCAACCGCACGAATATTTCAGAAAAAAGTCTCTAACATGGGAAAAGTAGGAAAACTCAGTACAGCTTCACTTGGTAGACACCTAATAGCTTGCTGAACTGAGCATTTCAGAGCAACCAGAAGGACCACATTTTTATTCCAGAGACAATTTTTCTAACTACCAAATGGCTACGGTAGTCCGATGAAGGCGATTTTTGTACCAATTGACAAAAAAAAAAACCGAATTTTTTCACTAATATCGTACCTATTTACTTCTCGATGACTTGAAGCACGTTGTTCTTGCGAAAATCTTCGTCTTAGCCGGAAGTTCGTGCAGATCGTGCCGAATATACACCACCCTTGCACAGAGTGTTACGATTTTATGTGTATAGGTGTGTATATATGCCTTTATGTGTGTATACGTGTGTGTGTGTGTGTGTGTGTGTGTGTTTGTGTATGTGTGTGTGTGTGTGTGTGTGTGTGTGTGTGTGTGTGTGTGTGTGAATGAACGTGTGTATGTGTGAACGCGTAAATATGTGAAAACCAAGACGAAAACACGAAGCAACCGCAAAGAATGCGTGGAATGGCGGCAAAAGAATTTCGGTAACGCGCGATACGCGTTGATGGGCGTGGCCGACGAGGTTAGACGCCGACGAAATAGCCGAAGAGACGAGTAAGGTGCAGAATGGGCGTGGGAAAGACGTCCCATGTGGGGCTGGAGATGAACGTCGTGGGGACAACGACGATGGAGATCGCGATGCTGTCGTTTCGTATCGTCGTCGTCATCATTGTCTGAGAGCTTTCGACAACACGTTGCTATTTAGGATTGGTTGTTATCGGCTTCGGAGATCTGACATTCTGGGCAGCGATTTCCGGATTTCTTCATCAGCATTAATCATCAGTTCATCGTCAGCATTTCACCGTTACTATCCCTAACTACAGTAATCTGACTGGTTTAGAATTTCCTTTCCACACCAACTTATATTTTATATTGTGTCGTCTGCTAATAATGATAGGGCTTATTTCATCAGTACTCACTAATGAATTTAAATTCAAATACAGTAGTCAATTCTTTTCAGGGTTGGACTCTCTCGACTATTTTTCAGGCTCATTTGTTGTATTCTGCGACATTAATATATAAAATGTTGTTTTGTTCGGTAATTTGATTGGATGTCGTAGTCATATCATTTTTACTAATCCGGTGGGACAGGTTGTACTGACGGTCCCAAGTGGAAAAGCACCGTATTAACCTATCTTTGTAACAACAGGAAACTTTTTTATATGTACTAACATCTTCCACCAGAAGGTGAACCCTTATAACCAAAATTTTTTATCATGATTTTGGGGATTTTGATGCAATTTCAGGATACCAGTCATTATCCATGCTTCGTGCTGCTGTATGTATTGATTGAGTTCCTGATTGGTTGGCTCTCGAGTTATTTTTTATTTAATAGCTCCCACCTGACCTTAATGCGATGTAGAAAAGGGTCTACGCTCGTTACAAAAGCTTTTCTTTTGTCGATTGGTTGTCTTCACTTCGTTATCAGCTGTCTTATCAACACCAGTAACGATGCCGTATTTCAACGATCTTTGACCACCGTATGTGTGTATGTTCCTATTTAATTCTTAGCTATGGGTTTGATATTTCATGACAGTGGAACACGATGGCAACACAAGCGAACTTTTCTCATCTATTGATCGCTCACTACCGTTTTTCATCATGACCTTCACCCTCACTGTCATTCCTTCTTTCTTAGTTTACTTAACCAGACTTGACGATTCGCTGCCGTCATCGTGAAAGAAACGTTATCAGCAGGTGATAAAACCTCCTTCGATCCATGATGTTAGACACCTACCTGTTGTAATGACCCTGGAATACCTTCCCATATCTATATAGGAAATCCAGGGAAGAAAAAATCGTAAGCGTACAAGTAGAAAAGTACCGATTTGATGGAAATTTTGTTCCGAACCACAGAAATCTCTTTCGAAGGCGAGTTGAATCCAAGAATTCAAGTTTATTGATGAACGTTTTCAATGGAGTTTTTCCAATTTTGTTTTCTCATTCAACAACGAGTCATCAAACAGACCTTTCTGTAATGATGGACAAATGGGTTTTTTTTATTTTATATGACCCGTCTTCACGTTTGCTATGCGGATCCCAGCACTTCTCTCATTTGATTCGTTTCCTCGCATCCATTGTCTACGAAGATCTTCCAACTTTTATGAATGTCGTAGAATGCTGGTCGAACAGTAGTCTTGAGGTAGCCGGGCTGGAGCGTTCCCAGTTGGATTACAGAGAGTGACTTTTTTTCCCAGACAAGTTCGGTACCACTTTCCCGACCCCGCAGGGATGAGAGGCCTGGTTAGCCCGGAACGGAATCGAACTAGCACCATGCTCGTAATGACGGACATCACTACATGTCTGGTCCATCCTGAGCCGGACAAGTGGATATTAAGTTTAACTCATTATTAACCACAGATTTTTGATAGTTCCGAAATATCTTCTTATTTATCACAAAGAGAAAACTCGCACAGAAATATTTCAAAAAGGAGTTAGCGAGATTGATCGCACTGATCTGCTCAGTATTCAATTTGAAAGTACCACATGCGGACCTTTAAACAACGATTTTGAGTCTTCTACTTACTTGTGAATGGTCGAGAAGTTTTTCTGGTTTTTTTCTTATGAGGTTTTGTTCCTCGGATATATTGGAAATGCAGGCATAGCAAGACGTCGCAAACCAATAGCTATGTTTCTCACAGCATATCCATATGGCCATTCTACTTGAGTGTTCATCGGTTCTATTAAAGAATCTTGCAGATTCCTAACCAAATCTGTTGCTTTGTACGATATTTCATCATGTAAACTTGTAACAAAAACTTTCCGACTTCGGAACGATTAACTGCGGTTCCAGTGACAACAGCGGTTCTGATGACATTACCGTAACCACTACAGGTAAAGAACGAATTTGCCACTTGGAAAGTTCGTGCACAGACCTTTTTTCATTCGCGGCGCTGCTCGTTTTACAACGGTGCTTGACATGTGAAATGATGACGGCAGGCGGAATGAACACAGTTCATGAAATGTTGTGAAAAATTTGCCAACATATTCCAACGTTGTCATTCCTTAGCTATGATTTCTTCTTTTCATCATTCTCTTCAAATCAAGAAATTTTGAACTAAAAAGTGCTCATTAGAAAAGAGTATATGTATGCATCTACAAAGAGGTGCATCTAGCACAGTGGTCCCCTGCAACACACAGGTGATTGCTGCTCCGATCCCGCGACCATACAAAGTTCTGCGCTCTATGAGGTTGACAAATTAGCAACATACTGTTCCGAGAGGAAGAACATTGACTTGATACATTTATAGACCTCCGTAAGTGATTTTATAGAACAAATATGCATTCCGTCACCTCTTCGACATATGAATGGAGGCAAAATTCACGGCGCACATCTGAGCGGTTGATTAACGCCAAACGCTTTTCCACTATGCTTTATTTGTACAAAAGTCGGAATCCCGCTGAAAATATTGATTCCTCCTGCATAAAGTGTAAAAATCTTCCCCAACGATAGGCGTCTGTCATACCTTGGACAGAAAGTGATCTTGGATGTCCAACTACAAACTGTTGTGCAGTAAGTGGTTTCTCTCACTGATCGACTACTAAGACTTCGAAAATTCAAGAAAATTTCTTTTCGAGATTCGAGGGAAATTCGAGAAAAGAAGAGGAAATTTTCTTCAGAGGCTTGGCGTAGAGTGAACCTTAACAGCGATCATTGTCGTTGTCTTCGAAGAAATTTGGTGAAAACAGTAGCAAACCCGATAGTTTCATCTTGAGGTCTTCACGCCTCGCACCAAAATCGTGCCGAAACTGTTGACATATGGAAAGAGTATTGGCTTACAATTTTCTTATTCAAATTGGTATTACAGTGGAGGATAGCACAGTGGTAGTAATGTCCGTCTTCACGAGCATGGTGCTACTTGGATTCTCTCCCGGGCCAAGCAAGCCTCTCATCCCTCCGAAGTCGGGAAATTGGTACCGAATTTGCCTGGGAAAAAATCACTCTCTACAATTGAGTTGGGAACGCTCCAGCACGGCTGTCTCAGGACTCAGGGGAGAATCTCAGGACTCGACCAGCATTCTACGACATTCAAGATGAAATGAAAATCCTCACGCAGCAACCACACGTGAAGTTGGAAGATCTTCGTGGATGATGGATGCAAGAAAAATGAATAGAATGTGAGAAGTGCTGGGATCCGCAGTGAAGACAGGGTCATGTAAGAAATAAAAATAAAAAATAGGTACCATACGTGATCTGTCATTTGGCAATATTTGTCATCTAGTACTCAATGTTTGTTGTTTTCACCCATTTTCTCGTATCGTCAGTTTACTTCTAACACCACTTTTAAAAATTGCAATCGTTTTAATCCTTTCTAGTGGGTGGGAAGTGCAAGGGTTAACGATGCCGCGCTATACATGCGTGTTTGTCATAATAGTTTGAGCAGGCGCCAGGCCAACCATGTCTTCCCTCTTTCGACTGTCGACGAAATGGTTGTAAACTTTTCTCGAAAGGTTAGAAAAACGCTCGGTTTACATCAACAGACCATGCAAGTAATTGCTACACGCCGAATTGCATTCAACTACCTTTACTATGATACGAATTGATTTGAATGCATGATACATCTCTAAGCAGATCGATGAACACTAAATGCGTCCTCCTACATTTCGAAATGGATTTTTAACATTTTAAACATTTTGGCCGTGTTCCACTGTAAATATGGATGAAATTATTGAAATATCAGCTTAACATTTGTGTAAATTACACAGGTTATTCAGACCGATTATCCTCAATGAGATTACGGAGACAAAAGTAGAAAACCACCGGTGTTCAACATTTTTTAGTTTCGGCCTCCTTAAGAGAATATTAACTTCCATTTATTCCGCGATGGAATTTCTGCACAATAAATTTATTCTTACACCAAAGTAGATGTGACATATACGATTCACACGCGCTATATTTTTGCAACGTATACCTGAAGATATAAATGACATGAACGAATGATGAATGGTTTGATATTGATGAATTCCCTAGGGATGTGCCATGCATCGAACTGCATTCATAGCACAGCAGACATAACTGAGTACACGTTTGGTTTATAGACCCAGGGTTATCTACCGCTGTATCAACACCTGTGTTTTTATCACAGATAGATTATCGTCTTCAAACTGCTGATCTTAAAAATATAGTATATGTAAAAATGCAATAGGATATAATAGTTATGAAAGGCACGTATAGTGCAGTGATTAGAGATCCCCGCGCTATACACGTAGCCGGTCGATCCATCTCGAGTCCCGGGCTCATCAAGCCTTCAATCCCTTCGGGATCGGGCAAATTTGACATCAGGCTTGTTTGAGAAGACGGCAGCACTAATTTGGTACATTGGTAGGCCAGCGGAGGTGATTGTATGGACCAAGTATGCATTTGATCATTTCAACGTTTCTACGAACTGGTTTGAGTGCATGACGTACTCCCAAAGGTATTGATCGGAACTGAACTGTTTACCTTTTAAAAAGTTAGGAACTCTATGGAAGGATCTGGTTGAGGTTCTTGTGTGTATGTGCTTTTTTAGAAAGTAGTTCGTGTTTTCAGAATGAATTTTAGATGTTTTTAGCGTGCGGCGTAGTCCTGAAGGAATGAGGGTGCTGAGGGGACCGGGATGTTAGGGTTGAACCAGCGACCGATCCATTCATTATATGTTGCAGGGCACTTCTAATAACTCTGCTACGTGCGCCGTACTACGTCCGATAAGGCGCGTTTGAGTTATATATGGTTCAGGGCGTCACCATTGTGTTAAATGCACTCGAAAAGCCAACATTCAATAAGGCTGAATTGTTCAGTAGAATTTGAATTGATTAATTAACTAGTTAGACAAATAAATATCTCTAAACAAACTATATGGTTTGTAAAGTGCAATTACTCCAAACTTAGAAGCAAAAGTTTACAATATTCTTCTGCCGATGTCATGGCGACGGACGTACTGCATCATCGCAATAAAGCGCTTCTTAACGATTTGTATATTTATTGGCTTTTCCTATTTACTAATCGTAGAAAAATAAAAAGGTAACCATTGTAAACAGATAAACAACACCACTCGTTGTTCGCTTGTTGTTGTTTTTCTGGATCTACACGATCCGTCAAGGGTGCGTGTGGCGCAGTGGTCGGAGGCGCCCTGCAACACATATGTGGAATAGATTCCTGCGCCCATGGACCACCAAGCCTTCCATCCCTCTGGGGTCGGCAAATTGGTACCAGACTTGTCTGGGAGGATAGCAGCACTGGCTCGATACATCGGTAGGCCACCGCGAATCATTGTAAAGGCCAGATATGCATCAATCACCTCCAAACGATGCTTGATGAAGTCGAATGCATGGCGCATCCCTCAGGGTTGATCAACGCCGAGAGCTTTATCCTTTTATCCTTTTTGCGCGTTCCTTTGTTATTCTTCCGGATCTGCAAGATTTTTTCGGGTCCACCAGGAAGCGTTTTGTAGTTTTGTAGGGTAATCAGACGAAAAACAAAAAATTAACTGCTGTACTATTTATTTTATAACGAACGCACATCATCATGCTTATAGTGTAGGTAATACACTTTTTCTTGTCTTCAATGGCTTTTATGTGACGTAAAATAATGCAGTACATTGTTTTGCTTTTGTTTCGTATTGAATATGCTATTCATTAACGTTTCATACAATTTAGGCAGAAGCAATTGCATATTAGCCGTCTATGGCATAATAGATCTAGCCTGATTTTGCCGGAAAGACTACGCGTTGAAATCAATGCATAGCCCTGCTTAAGTTTTAGCATGAAGGATGGGATTCATGATATGAAACCCATTAATAACAATGGTATTGAAGAAATTGTTAAATGATGTGAAAATATCTGGCCGATTTATTAAGAAGAATATCCAAGGAAACATCTAGAGTCAGGCACACTGGAACGGAAGAACTAATGAATTGGACCGAATTTTCGAAGATTTCTACACTTGATATGTAATAATTGTAAAGGAGATTCAAAAAATGTATTATGAATTGTCTTTATCCTAGAGTCTGATATCTATCGTTCTAGAAGATTTGGACGGAGCAGAATTCGAAGGTAGGTGTGAAATGGAAATGAGGGAACGAAGGACGAGATGCGGAGGGAAAAGTTGGGAAAGATGAAAGCGAACGAAAGAGAATTAAAGGGAGAGAAAGGGGAAGATATGCAGTTTATCAGAGAAAAACATAGACATAGATATGAGCAAAACTCCAATCTTCAGATGAGTTTCGAACCCGCGACTACACATTCCGGGAGATCATGTACTACTTACTACGCAACCTAGACCTTTGATTTATCTTCCTATTTCTCATCCTGATAGCACCGTTAGGATAAGGAACCGGCTAAGGGAAAAAGCAAAGCGAGGGCTTCGGTGGGGCAGTGGGTAAAACGTGAAAGCGCAGAAAAGGATAAGCGGAGGTTCGATCTGGGTTGGGGTCCAAATCTTGCAAATATCTCAGCATTATTGTGGCTGTATTTCACGTAATACCTTGTAGTAAAAAAAATTAATAGGCAGTAAATAAAATGTCAAACGGTGAGGGAGGGAAGGAAGAAGAGAGTGAGGGAGAAGGAGAGGAAGAAAGAAAGAGAAGGACAAGGGCTAGAGAAGCTTTCAAAAAAGGAAAAAATTGGTTATGATAAGTACAAAGAACTTAAGATATTCGATAAACACCACCTGTGTAAGAAAAGTGATGGTCATAGATTTTGTGTAGCTGTTTGGCACGCTTAGACGAATGACTAACGGTTGCTATGTCACACATTATGTTGCTGCGAACAAAGCAGAAGGAATAAAAAATCGAATAATTTCGACGATTTTTATTAAATGACGTCACCTCGTAATTGTCGATAACATTTTAACGCCACCAAGAATGCAATCAAAATGAAGCTGAGATATCTGCAAAACTCCTCAACGCAGGTGTCTGCGGTGGGAAACGAACGCGTTGTTGCCCTTTCCGGGGGCCGACGCGTTCACCACCACATCATGCGGGTCCTTCGTTTCGCCTGTCTCTCAGCTAGTTCTATCGATCAGTGTCATCAGCAGTCACCCGTCAACGGGATTGGTCTGGTGAGCCCAAATCGGCAATGAACCCATTTAAGCTGAGGCTGTAGTCGAAATCACAATATTAATTTTTTATTCATTGCCTATCAAAAGTTTTCACGGCAGGCTATTATGTGAAATACAACCACAACGAAGCTGAGATATTTGCAAAACCTCCGACGTTGGCTGTTGGCGGTGGGCATCGAGCACGACATTACGCTTTTTGGAGGCTAACGCGCTCACCACCTCACCACCAAGAGTGTCAAATCGTCCACCACTAGATAGGGAGAACGAAAAAAAAGCTTATAACAACTTTAAAACCGGTTAAAATCGCTTAGGAACAATAAAAAAAATTATCTAGATACGGCGCTGTGCTGTAAAAGTCGGATGTACACATAGATGGCTCGTGGGATTCTCTTTAGGTGGACGTGAAGCTTCTTCGTTAGGAACTACATCGAACTGTCGTCTCCTCTTTGTCATCCACTAATTAACTGCAGCGTTTTCACCAAATCGACATCCAAAGTACAATCCGATTTCGTAAAAGTACTCACTCAGATACGTGTATACGTAAATATTATTGATTTTATCTTAGGTAAGGTATTATCGCAACAGAGATGTCGTTCAGTACGAGCGAGGCCTAGGTTCAGTTGCAGAGCCAACCAACACTTCCATCACTCTGAAAGAGAGTTGCGAAATTGGTACTGTACTTTAGCAAGATTAGCTCTCTCCGGTTCACTATATGGTAGCGGCTGTTTGTGGTGAAGATGCAGAAGCGCCATAGCACGGCCATCTCAGGATTTCAGCTGGAATTCACGAAACCAGCATTTAATGAGATCCGCATAGAGAATAAAGACCAAAAATTCCTTAAGCACAAATGAACTCTATCACCTACGAGGATTTTCGTATTTTCGTGCGAGTTCGGCTATCATTCGAACACGTCTTCGATATGGATGTCAGTGATTACTGGTCGAGTTGGTTCTCCCTAGTGCTCCGGGATGTTACTAGCTGTGATTGCTTCACAGGGTGATTTCTCAGTTCTTGGCCAGCAGTCACCGGCTTTCGTGGATCTGAGGGCTTCATTACCAGAGAATTATGGCTAACTAACCTAGTGAAATGTCTACTGCAAGGGTATGGGAGGCTTGGTTATCCCGGAGAGAGGTCAAACCAAAGGCTTTTCGTGTTTTCCACGCAGTATTAAACCACTGCAGTTGTCTTGCTTTATAATTCTTGTGCAGTTTGCAGAAGCTCCATTTAAGCTCTACCTGATCCCAGAGGTTGTGTAGTATAATTCTACTGCGAGTATGTGGAATAGATGTTGATTGAGCGCGGTACAAACAAGAAGCTTATCTCCTGGGTTCACCTCAGTGTAAAGACGAGTACTCGACCATTTTTTGTTGAATGCTCAACGCCACCATATCTACAACCTAGGGACGGGCGCGTTAGCTCGTCACTAGAGCGCACGAGGTCAGATATCATAGGAAGGGTATATTGCCTGGAAGGGTGCATTGATATGCAATTTACTTCGCCAAGCAGTTCAATAACACATACAGAATGATGGAATCTATATGGCAATCACATGATCAACGGCTTCTTGAAAAACCCACAGTTCACACGCGTTTTTCACCGAAGAAGAACCGCAGATTAGGGTCGCATATGGCTGATGACTAGTCCTCTCCGTATCAAAAGTTGATGCGAAGGTACGGGGCTAGATCACTTGCGATCTCTGGGTATAGCTATACCTAATCTCGTGTAATACTTGCGGAGACGAATATATTGGCGAAAAGGGCAGACTTTTATTTACCCGCGTAAAAGAACACCTAGATGGGAAGCAAAAACAAGATAAAGTACCCCCACTAGGAACGCATAGGAAACAAAAGCACAGCGGAGACGATTTTGAAGTAAAAGTCAATATCCTCGCACAGGAGACTAAAACAGCAACGCGCAAACTTCTTGAGGCTTTTTGGATAAATGCCAGAAATCCTAGAATGAATAGAATGCCCAGAGAACACATGTGATCTCGCATGGTCCCTTCTCATCGATTTTTGGTGTGCAGTAGTGCACTCATCAATCATATCCGATCCTAATGAGCTGTTTTTGCTCAGTGGAAGGTACCTAAAATTTGTTGGTTTTTCGAGAAGCTGTTCGCCGTGTGATTGCTATATAGATTTTATCTCTCTATGTGTTACTGAATCATTTGGAGTAGTAAATTGAGTATCAGTGTACCCTGACTCTTCCAGGGCTCTGAAGAAGGCGATGTTGCCGAAACGGCAGCTACTGTTGTATTGCATGTGTTTTTTCTACGGAAGCCAACGTGTGCTATATGACAATCTCTCCATTGCTGAAGAATCTTGTAAGTTCTTCACAAAGTTGCAAACACTGCATGGAAGTTCTCACAAGGTAAACAGTGAAAAAGAAAACAGGAAGATTAGGATATGTTATGGAAAAAGCCACTGAAAACCAGAGCTAGAATTCATCACTTGTTTACTAAAGCGAGTACGATTCCCATCTCAAGTGAAATCTATTATCGTATTATTCGTTTAGAACCCAATCAGTAACCCCCTATTACTTAGCAAAAGAAAATTAGCAGAGTATTCCGTTACGCTGACTTTTCTGTGTATAACCCGATTTGTTTGTCACAGACTGAAACGATAAAGCATAAAGTGTTCATCGTCGTTTAATCCTTGAGGGAAGTGCCATTCATTCGACTTTATCAAGTACCATTAAAGGTGAATGAATGCATGCCTGGCCTCTACAATGACTTGCGGTGGGCTCACCGGCATATCAAATCAGTACTTTTTATCCACCCAGACAAGTCTAGTACCAATTTGCTGACCCTAGAGGGATAGAAGGCTTCGTGAGTCTGGAGCGCAGAATCGAATAAAGGAATAATCCAATAGGAAATGCAGTTCACCGCTGACCACTGTGCAACATTCATCAGGTTAACCTCACTTTTGAGACAATTTCGTGCATCACCAGTAATCTCGGACCAGTTACGAAAGGCTTGCTCCTGCTCACCTTACAGAACATAACCTTTAGGTTGTCACAAGGGTCGACGACTACTTGTGGTAGCCCGACCTGAATATGCCCAACATGTCTGTGCTGATATTCCTGCGGAGAATACAGAGCATGACCGGCCTATTTAGGGTCGGCTTTCACAAAACTGATGGATAGAGGTCGAGCAAATATGGGAGCGAGAAAATGAGTGGAGGGAAAGAAGATAACTAGATAACTAGTAGTGTAAAACCGATGGATTGCAGTATTTGAAAAAAGTTCTAATGGTAGCTAATTAAAGGATAAAAGAATAAAGCTTTTCGGCGTTGGTCAATCCCCGAAGGATGTGCCATGGATCCGACTTCATTTCGTATCTTTAGAGGTGATTGAATGCATATCTGCAAGTAACGGTGTCCTACGGATGTATCGAATCAGTGTTACTGTCCTGCCTAGACAGGTCTGGTACCAATTTATAGACCCTCGAATAATGAAAGGCTTGGTGATTCTGTGGCGCGGGATCCAACCCATGTATATTGTAGGGCGCCTCTAACTACTGCGCGACACGCGCCCTATTATCTTAACTGTCTATCCTTTTTTTTGCTCGGATGATTTCTGTATGCATTCATTTCTCCATATGATCGAAAGAGTCTCTTGTCGAATGAGCGCCTACGACGTTACCACAAACAAGCAGAACATACGGAATGGAAGTTTCCCACCTTGGGATTGGTTTGTTATCAGTCGATGGTGATTTCTGGCATCGCCGTAGTCGTAGTTGGATTCCTGGATGGAGTTCATAGTTCTAGTGAAAGCTGAGCGTTGGAAATCGAACTAGTTGGAACTGTTAAACAAATAATAGGTGGAATAAATTTGGTAAAAACGGACAAGCTGATGTGTGCGTGCTGAACGTAATGAATTGACTTAAAAATAACGAGGTTCATCAGAAAAAATATCAGCATTGCATAATTGAACTTTTTGTATGTGTAAGGGAAACGGTATAAAGCTCAATTTCGCAGCTCTTAGAGGAACGAATGAGTGGGAAATTGGGTTTGTGCTGTCAGATGTATTGTTTCGGTTTTAATTCTTTCCTCTTCATTGAATTGTGACAACTTTCATGGATTTTTGCTACTTTTTTTAGTACGTTGGATTAACTTTTATATTTTGATTATCAAGGGCAGATGTGGCGTAGTGGTCTGAGGCGCCCTACAACGCACACATGCGATCGATCCACGCTCCCGTGGTCCACCAAACCTTCCATACCTTTGGGGCCGGCAAATTGGTACCAGACTTGTCGGGGAGGATAGCAGCACTGGCTCTATACATCGGTAGGCAACCGCGAGTCAAATATATGAGCTGTAAAAGCCATATATACATCCAATCACCTCCAAAGGTTGCTTAACGAAGTCGAATGCACGGCGCATCCCTCAGAGATTGATTAACGTCGAAAGCTTTTTTTATCCTTTATTTTGATTACCACCTCGTTCCTTTCCAATTCTGTTCTCATTTTCATTAAAAACTAGGATGTAGAAAAAATTCAAACTGAATCGTTAGTGGATTAGTAAACAGATGCTGGAAATGAGAAACCTCATTACTTTTTACACGTTCTAGTATTAACTTAATCAGTTGTTTACTCACCTTTTACACTCTTGTTTTAAAATGCATCAGGAAAACGTGTGGCGCAATGGTTAAAGAAGCTCCACAATACAAAACGTGGGCCTTGTTTCGATCTAGCGCCCTGGCTCCACCATGCCCTCGCCGAGATGGGTGGGTTGATACCAGACTTGTCTGCGGGGATAGCAGCAGTGATTTGATACGTCGGTACAGCTCTGCAAGTCCTTGTATAGGGCCAAACATGAATCCACTCAGCTCTAGGATGACAACAATGTAGTCGGATGCTCGGCATTCCTCAAGGTTTGATCGATGCAAATGGCTTTATCCTTATTTAAAATGCGCCAGGAAAAAAATCGCTGTTTTAACATCCGCTCATAAGTCAGCGAGGTGTCGTAGCTGCCGTGAGATATAGCGGCCGTGGCCGAACATAATAATTTATGCAAGGACATTGGAAGGATATCCTGACGGTTTGTCAGTCAACATCTGATTTAATATGAAACAAATCCGTTTCCTTGTCTCGAATAATGACAAACAAACTCTCGAGTGAATCAAAATGGTTAAACTCTTGGCTCAATTCCATGCGTCAGGGAAATCAAGCCCTATATACTTCTGAGGTTGGCATATTGGAACAAAATTTGTTTGGGAGTATAGGAAACCCTGACACATCGTTAAGCCTAGACAAACCATTCTGTGTGGAAACATTATAACATTATGAATCACTGTAAATGCATGCCCATTTTTGTGATGCGACGAATGGAGTCGAATGCATCATGCATCCCTTAGAAATTGATCGGTCCGAACGTTTGGGTTAGTCTCAAGTGGATTCACTGTGACTAGCGATGTCATGAAATGTGTGCATGGCAACTGGTTCGGCCCTACACCACAGCAGCAAGGCCCACCCCTCCCTATTCCTGCGGGGTCAGAAAACTACTATTTAGCTCCCCTTGAAAAAGTCCCTACGACCTCCAAAGGCCAACAACTGCGGTGACGAAGGCCTTGGTATGCTCTAACAGAGTGTTGCCATGATTCTATGCAGTGACCGCACAACCACCATTCAACGACATTCGCGAAGAAGAGAGGAACCTCATGCATCGACCGAACCTGCCCTCAAATCAAAAAAGGCGTTCATGGATGATTAATGCGAGACGGCGCACAGAGTGAAAGGAATGCTAGAAACCTCACAGAATTTGAATTTAGATTGCATACATATACAAAAATGAGATGAAATGAAGCCATAAACTTGGCAAATGGTCAAAATCCTAGCGATTGATGTGGATGACGGGAATCCAGGGAACGAGCCAGTCGTGTGTTATCTCAGGAATGCATAGAATCAAACGCCTTCACTGGACTACGAGGGACAACACTAAAGGAGAAATTTTTCACGCACCGTAGTAAATCCAACAGTTTTTACTAGAATCAGGTCGTTAAGTTGACATAAAGCAAATCATTTCAAGACAATGGGAAGTATTATGAATTCACCTTGCGAGATAAGTGATAAAAGTTGATAAGAATACGAAATGTGCACAATGAATATAAATTACTCCTATTGGAAAATCTGTTATTGGTCGTTATTCACCTATATCACCTGTAACCCCGTTGATGGTCAAGTGACTGCAGCGGGCGCCATTAAATCTTCCATTTTTTCCCTATTGCGAGCCAGACTAGCTCAGTGAGTAATGGTCCTTTGAGGGATTCGGCGTAGATCATAACTTTCTTCTAGGCCTTTCGTGAGAGACTTTGACCATCAGGTCGGTGGTCTTCCTGCAGTGCGTTTGACATCCCGAGGAATCCAGTCACTAACGGCGCTTGCCCATCGGTTGTCATTCATACGCATTACATGTCCGGCCCACCTTATCTTCGACTGTTTGGCGTACAGAACGGCATCTTTGATTTTTTGATCGTTGACGCAGGTCGGAACCTCGGATGTCGTCCCTTACTTGTGAAACCGGACACTCTAGTATTGTCCTTTCGTCTGCTCGTTCGACAACGCTGAGTGATCTTTCACCCCTGCTTGCGCAGCGACCAGGTCTCTGACGCATACGTTAGGGCAGGAAGTATCGTTGAGTCGAAAAGGTGGGCACGGAGTCGGGTGTTCTTTGTTCTCTTCATTACATCCTCGAGGCTCCTGAGAGCTCCCCAAACCTCTCGCTTCCTTCTACTTAATTCTGGAGCTAAGTCGTTCATCTCGTTGATTTCCCGACATAGATAGACGTAAATGGAGCATTCGGAGATAGTCACACCGTTGAGCGTCAGTGGGGCATAAGTAACCAGTCCGTTCCTCATTAACATCGTTTTTATGAGATTTAGTCCAAAACCAATTTTTCCACCTGCTTTCTCGAAGTTTGCAAGCATTCGTCCGTTTGGCTAATGTTTGCTGTTATAAGAACGATGTCATCAGCAAAGCGACGATGGTGTAGTTGCCGACCATCGATTTTTCACTCTTATACTATCCCATTCCAATCTTCGAATATTCTGGAGGGTGGCGGTAAATAATTTTGGCGAGATGGTATCGTCTTGTCTAACTCCTCTTCTGACGTCGATGTTAATATCGTTGTAGAATGGTGATATCTTGGTTGTGAAATTTTTGTACAGCTCACCAAGATTCTTTGTGTACTGAATAGGGACTCCTTGACTATCAAGGGCTTCCATGACTGCTTCTATCTCAATTGAATCAAAGGCCTGTAAATCAATGAAAGTGAGACAGAGCGGTCTTTTGTAGTCTCGCGATACTTCAATGAGCCTTGTTATCGTGTGGATGTGGTCTATCGTAATGAATCCTTTTCAGAAACCCTGCTTGCTCACATGGCTGTCTTTTCGTCCAATGTTCTGTCAATCCTGTTTAGGATGACTCGAGTGAAAAGTTTGTAGACGACAGACAGCAGGCAGAATGGGCGATAGTTGCCGATATCCTGTAGGTCACCCTTCTTGAACAATAACACGGTCTTGCTGGTCTTCCACTAAGTACGGACCTTGCATTCAGGCAGGTAACGTGTGAAAAGCCCTGCCATGTGCTTGTGAGGACTGGCGGAAGGTTCTTCAGGTGTTCTGGTCTTATCCTCTGCGGACCTGGTGCCGTTCGATTTTTTCACAGACAAAATGGCATGTCGGATTTTTGGAATGGAGAACTGATAGTACAACATATGCATCGTCCTTTACTTCATATGACGGAAAGAGGACGTGGCTAATGAAGAGATATGAGTAGTAGTCTTAAATGATTTTCTCCATTCCCTTTCTGGATGCTGTAACTGTACAGTCTGGCCGTTGGAATGCAGTCGTCTGGTCTTGTAATTGGCGAAGCTTCGGTGGGCTTGGCGAAGCTTCGGTGGGCTTGGCGAAGCTTCGGTGGGCTTTGCGTATGCTTTTCCCAGCCTATGCAGCTTCGACCATTACTGCCGCTCTTCTCTCTTTAAGATCTTTTTATCGCCTCTCTGCATTGTATTGCAAGTTCGGACGTGAGTTGGCGGTTGTCATCAGTTCGTTGGATTCCACGCTGGCGTGTCAGCTCGACGGTTTCTGGAGACAGACGTCTCTTGGTGACTTTTGAACACTCAGCTTTCATAGCGCTAATGTGAAGATATTGAATGAGGCGATCGCATTCCTCGTCGGTGTTATCGAGAACGGCATCTTCCCAACAGCCGACTAATGAATTAAATATGTCCCAGAGTTTATGGTGGTTCTGGGATTTCGGTTTTTGAATTTAGCTGCTTTTTCTCCTTTACGAGAGAAATAGAATCTTACACGAAAGAGGCGATAGTCTGATCCCGTGTAGGATTTTGGGACAAGAGCGACATCGGTTAGGCAAAACCTTCTATTTACTATGATGTGGTCTATTTCGTTACGGTACTCTCCATTGGTAGACTCCCACGTCCAGCGTTGAGGGTAGGACTTATGGAATTGCGAGTTATCATGAATAGTCTTGGTCGTCATGATAAACCGCTTACCCTGCTCGTCTCATTTACCAATGTGTCGTCCTTCAGGCGTTCTTCTGGATTCAATTTTAGCGCAGAAATCTCCAATGATGACTTTGAAGAATATACGATCTTCCCTGTAGAATTTTTTCCAAGTCCACATAAAACGCTTCGACTTCCTCTTCGTCATAGTTTGATGTTGGCGTGTAAACGACGGAAACTGTGAGAGCCGGTATTGAATAACATCCCTTGTATCGTAAACCTCCAATTCGGGTTTTTAGTTGTTCGAACGAATCAATCTTCATCGACAAACTCGTGTTGACGAGAATGTCGACACCGTTGACTCCTCTATTGTCGCATGTTCCGAGGAACAGTCCTACTTCAGTGTCATAGACGGAGTTGAGTGGGTGGCGTCGTCTCGTCTCGGCCAGGCCGATGACATCGTACCTTATCCCTCTTGCTTGCATGAGCAACTCTTCTATCGAGGACTCAGATGCAAGTGTACGTGGATTGTAGGTAGTGGTCGTCATCTTAGTTCTTTGTCACTTAGGCAGCTTAGAATAACCCTGAGATTTTAGCAGCCTCGCCCTACTCGTCCTACCGAACGCTGGGAAATCTGGGCTTCTTTCAAGGTCAGGGGAATGAGGCCTGTTTATTTCACAGTGTTCAGTTTTTTTCGACACCAACGTAGAGCTTGCTGAGCTCTTCACGTGGGGACTGGGTTTATTCACAAGTAGCTTACCAATCTCTCCTAGAGTGCACATGGAGCTTATTTGTTGGAGGCGACTCCTAACCTTCTCCCATATACTTCCCTGTCATTTGATTGCAAGGTTTTGCTCGAACTGACTTTTAGAATGCAATCCGCATAAAAGAGAACACATCCACGCACACATGCATGAATACGCCTCGTAAATACAGAAAGTTTGGGCCATATTGGAGCAGCAGAAACAGAAAGTCAATCCTTTGGATCCACCGCGTCTCAGAGAATGAAAATCGCTTTTGATCCGCGATTAATGCCTACCAGCCACCTAGAGACGCGCCACGTTGCTTCGTGGCTAACTGGCAAAAGATCCCTCCATGAGGAAGATCCGTGGATCGTCCGATAATGCTACGAATTAAATGTTTAAATAGCCGATAAAACAGTGAAACAAATTTTTGCTTTGGGAGCGGATAGCAGAGTGATGGTGATGCAAATCCTCGCCAGCGCGGTGGCGGTTCGTTCCCACTTCGTGCTCAACAAGTCTGTCATCCCTCCAGTGTCGGGAGTTTAGTACCGGACTTGTCCGAGATAAAATCACTCTTTGCAATCCAAATCGGAATGGCTTAGCTCGGCTATCTCAGGACTCCAGTGAGAATAGACTGGACAAGCATTCAACGACATTCATGATGAAAGGAAAATCATCAAACAGCAGCCGAAGCCAAACGTAAATTGTTGGAAGACCGTTGTGGATGATGGATTCGAGGAAACGAATTGAATGTGTGAAGTGCAGGAATCCGTATATTAGATGTGAAGGACAGGTCGTATAAAAGAAAGGTGAAAATACCGCAGTGGTTAGTGATGTCCTCGATCAAGAAGCAAAGGTGCTAGTTGGACCCCCTCTCCAACGCTCTCCTCCCTATCCACGTGGAAATGCCTTAGCCTGGCTATCTCCACGATTGCAAGGAGAATGTGCTTGACCAGCATTCTGGCGACATTTGCAAAGAAGACGAAGTCTTCAAGCGGCAGCTGAAGGGACACACGAAATGTTCGAAAACCACTGAGGACGATGAATGCGAGGAAAATGAACTGCATCCGAGAAGTGCTGGGATCCGCATAGAAGATGCAATGATGAGTCATGTAAAGTAAAATCAATAAGAAATTTAATAGATGAAGAATTATAATAAAACCACTTTCTAAAAAGTTTACTTTGGGAAGGTGGTAAATCTAGGCACTGAATAATACGGTTTAGCACATAGGTAGTTATGAATTGATACCAGTGCATATGATGCCATTGTCACTAATAATGCGATTCATCTTCTTTCTTATTTTTTGTGTTTGGTGTTTTGATTCTGTGCATTAAACGAATTACTTCGTTAGTTCTTTCATACTGATGTATTCAAACTTTTTTGATCACAGTAGTTTTATACAGCTGGATATTTGGATGGCCCGTCTTCACTGGTTGTGCGGGCCCCAGCGTAATTCCCGTTTTTTCGGAGTTTTGCTGGTTTAGCGCTTGTGGTTTCCTGGAGTCTCCAGGCCGTCACCTCCACAGGCAGTCGCCACCCTTGTGGATTAGAAGGTGATTTGCCACCAAGTCACTAGTTTGATACCAGGACGGCGGTGGATCCTGGTATTGGTTTACTCCCTAGCTAGACTTCCTCATGGAAACGCCGGACTCCTGCTCAGCTTGGGAGACCCTGCCGAGTTGTGTAGAGTTCAGTGTTGTTCAGGATTTGTTCAGTTCAGGATTCAGTTCGGAGTTTTGTATAACTTCCTTAAAATATTAACTACATCTAACAGCACCTTTACAAAATTGCTCGGCCTTGTAAAGAATTCAGCAAGACTGTGTTCAAAGTCTTAATCGATAGTCGCCTTAAGGTAGTCAAAAATGTTTTGCGTGTTGAAAAAATCTGCTCGTTTTAGATGTTCCACCCATTGGATTTACGCGGAGTGACCGAATCCTTACAGAGGAACTGATTAGAAGCGATCAGTATAATTTCTACTCAAAGATGATACATTTGGAAAGATGTAGCCGTTGTTCCTATTGTGCGAAATCAATTTGTCTTTCTTCTCATATAACAAAAGGTTAGGACAATTGTAGCACAAAGATTAGAGGCGCCTTTAATGCAAAAAAAGGCTTGCTTCGATCTCCTGCTAGGGCTAACCGAGTCATCCACCTCTCTGGAACTCTGAAGTGGCACCAGACTTGTACAGAAGAATGAGAAGGCAATTTGAATTTGTTTTTTTTTAAATAAAATTATGAACAATAGAACGTCATGTGTTGATCAATCCCTTCGAGATGCATTATTCATTGAACTCCATTCGTAGAATCGTAATGGTGAATTAAGCCATATTTGCCTGCATAACGACTTATAGAAGCGTACTGTATCTTATTCCCATTCAGATAACTCTGGCACCAATTTGTGTAGTCTGAAGGAATGGAGAGTTAGGTGAGCCCACTGTGCGGGATCGAATCAATGATATGTGTACACTGCAGAGCACCTCTAACCAGCGGGCTGTAGAAGTACGAGCGTGCCAATATGACTCAAAAGACCGACTTTCTATAAACCTTAGCATAGATAGTTGATATATCCATTTATATGATCTTAGAAGCTGTCATGTCTAAGGTGGAAGCTCCAGTTCTCGACCACTGACCGTTACTCTACTGTCGATACACAGACGACTGCTTCATCGTTTGTTCCACACAAGAACAGATGGATGAGTGTTTTGAATTGTTAAACCGACAGTCAAAGTATATAAAATTTACACGGGAAAAACCAAACGAAAACTGGGTTCCATTCTTAAACATCCAAATATAGCTCTCAGAAAGTGGCTATATAACAAAAATGGTATCGTAAGCCAAGTAGTAAGAACACACTAGTTCACTACCTCCCCCTCTCATCCTTCACACATGAAAAAAAGCACTTATCAAAAACATGTACCGTACGGCTGAAAATGCGTGCACGGGAGAAGAAAAAAGAAAGGAATCGCTAAACCTGGCACGAAAAATAGCCATTTCTAATGGCTGCGAAGTAGAAGCCCCTCGGGTTAGACAAAAACGTAGTTCCCCAAAATAATGTTTCGGACGTAAGTAAGATTCCTTTTAAGCTACCCTTCATATCAAATAAAATAAGTCATGCCATTAAGAGATACTTAAGAAAAAGTGGTCTTAAATATTATGCAATGATTATTGACGTCCCACCCACTACCCTACGCCGTCAGTTAGTTCGCAACCGTCTCTATGATCGTTTGTGCAGCTCAGAAAACTGTATGATCTGTCCCTAACGGGAGAGACGGGGATTGCATGAGTTCAGGTATAATATACTTGATCTCATGTAACGCATGCGGTGAGGATTATATTGGGGAAACGGGTAGACCACTTTGTGTCCGCATAAAAGAACATCTAGATGGGAAAGCTAAAATTCGTCAAAACACTCCTCTAGGTGCGCATAGGGGAACAAAAGCACAACGGCGATGATTTTGAGGTGACTGTGCAAATCCTAGCGTAGGGAATCGAAAACATCAATGCGCAAAACTCTTGAAGCGTTTTGGATAAACTTTCAAAACTCCAAAGATGAACCGGAAAGACGAATGTCTCACTACCACACGTGATCTGGCGCCCTATTTGAAAATGATATTTTGACCACTGGGTGTGCCTCGCTCGCGACCGCACGTTAACAACGCGTGGGCCAGTCCCACTCGTAACATCACAGTGAGTAGCTTTCTGTTCAGTATGGCGTCTGTTTAAAAGTTTAATCTTCATTAATACTTTAGGGTTTTTTTTCTACCGAATACTTACAGTATTCTCATATAAAATACGTCCAGGCTCTGACGAAGGCGAAATCGCCGAAACGTCAGCCATCGACCAACAACACCAACAACAACGACAACGACAACGAAGACCTATACCAACCTCGCATCAGCTAAAGAAGATCAGTTTATAAGATCATGTAAATAAATATGTCAGTATGATTTTGGCAGAAAACCGAGGATCGGCTGCGTGTGACCCTGCAACACACACTTGGAATCGATCTACGCGCCCATGGCCCACCAAGCCTTCCATCGCTCCGGGGTCGGCAAATTGGTACCAGACTTGTCTAGGAGGATAGCAGCACTGGCTCAATACATCGGTAGGCCGCTGCGAGTCATTCTAAAGGCCACATTATACATTCGGTCACCTCTAAACGATGCTCAGTGAAGTCGAATGCATGGCGCATCCCTCACGGATCCATAAGCGCCGAGAGTTCCGCCCCTTTTTTTTACCGTTTTAACAGAGGATGCATTTAGTCGAGTAAAGTAGTTTTCATGTTTCTATGAAACCCATTCAACAATGCACAGATTTTACTAATTGTATGTCATAATGTCAACAGATTTTCATTGCAAAAGATAAGTCAGGGAATTCTGCGAATAATTAGGAGTCATTTTAGAAAATTTTAGAATTCAGAGCAGACGAGGTCTGTGATTTATCCAATTTCCCGCTAAAAGCATCACTTCTGCCTCTCACTTTTCATCAAGTTATCCCTTGGCTGTAGATTGCAGACAGTACAAGACTTGGTGGGTGGTGGAGTGCTATGATAAGAAAGGAAGAGACAAGTAGAAGGAGTGTTGTAGGAACAGACAAAACGAGAATTTATCTTTTTATTTTATATGATCCGTTTTCATGTCTACTGTGCAGATCCCAGCAGTTCTCACATCCAGTTCGTTTCCTCGCATACATCGTCCATGAAGGTCTTCCAATTTTTTGCGTGTGACTTCGGTTGCTGCTTGAGGATTTCCATTTCATCTTGAATGTCGTAGAATGGTGGTCGAGCAATTCTCCCTGGAGTGCTGAGATAGCCGGGCTGAAGCGTTCCCAATTAAACTGCAGAGAGTGATTTTTTTTTCCGAGACAAGTCCGGTACCAATTTCCCAACCCCGGAAGGATGAGAGGCTTGGTTGGCCAAGTGCGGAATCGAACTAGCACTATGCTCGTAATTACGGGCATCACTATCACTGTGATATTTGCCCTTGAAACGGTAATAATGGTGGAGAAAGAATCCTTCCGATTTTTTTAAATCGTTGAACTGACACGAGGTTGTTAATTTCGGTTAACGCTTGGACGTCTTCGTATTCATCAGAGCCGATGATCCGAGTCGATGATCCACAGTTGTTCTTCTCCATGTGGCGTCTTCGTAATCCCACCGAGATGGATATTCTTCAGTGGAACATCGCATGAACAATTTTTCTTCACTTCGATATTGCTGTCAGTCGTTTACACTCTGCAGTCCCGGTGTTTACATACCATTGATCCCCTGCGTTGACTACCATGTGTTTCCAATTTGAAGAACGTGATGTGGTTATGATACAACAGAAATCCTCATATATATCAATTCTCAATCTGGCCTTGTCGCTCTAAATTTAGAAAAGCATAGAATGCTCATGAAATTTTTGTAGATTCTTCGCATTCGTTTGGTGAAATGCCCCTACCAAGAGCTTTACCGAGATTAACAGCCTTTTTTCAGCTTCGTTGTTAAGAGCTCCCCTTGTAGGCTGGTTATGATCACGGATAACTTAATTTTTAGTATTTTTGCCAAAACAGAAGTGAACCATATCTGTTGGAGCGGACTACTGCTTAACTTCAACGCTTCCATTCAATTAATCACTGGTAATCTTCTAAATCAGCATGCAGGATGAATATGTGAATCCGTCCTAACAACGATTAGCTGTTCTTCTGTTCATTATACCTTCACTTCATGCTATGCTGCTCTTTCATCTAGGCCATCTAGTATTTCGAGGATGGCGCGAAGTAGCCTCTCAACTAGCCAGGCTTAAGTAAGTAAAATGAGGACGTCCGTGGAATATTATAACCAGTCCCTGGTTCATTCCTTGAAATTATGACACGAAAATTAGAAAAGCACACATGTAGAACAGTGTTTATTTGGCCGGCGTTGAACCGTCATGTAATTACAGGAACTCAAAGCCTAAAACACAAGCATGGGATATTTCTGGGAGCTTAGTTCGTCAGGCATCTATTTTTCCAATTTAACAGCAAAACTTCCAAATTAGACCACTTCTAAAGAAAATGAATAGCTTCATGAAAAAGAACACTATCCTCTCGATTCTCAACATCGCTAACGAAATGTAATGACGCAGAAACTCTTACACTGAAGGGCAATTCGGTGTCTACGAGAGGTGAGGATACCATTTTTTGTAGTGCGGGTTTTAAGTTCAATCATGTAGCCTTTCTAACTGACCTACTGATTTTGAAATGAGTCGTGAAGGGAAGTAATGAAGTATGGAAACAGTTCCATATTTTTATCAGATTGACATAGGCGACAACACTGACCATTGAATTCGTATGATTCGAAGGTTTTATAAACATCAATCTGTAGATAGTACAAGTAGAAACATTGGCTCCAATATTTTTCTCACAAATGCAAACATAGCGCTTTTTGGAAAACGTGGTTAACCCATTTGCGACAAAGCTGTTTTCCAATAACTGACGAGAATTCCTCGATCACTGAAGTATTCCTGGAGGTTGAAACATTACAAATTTGAGAGACATTACTCTGTCGCAGTCATGGCATAGATAGTTTTCATACGGTGTCACTTCGAAGTTAGTTATGCTTGCAAACAAAACCTCAACTCAGTAGCGCCCTTACATCATAATTCGAAAAACTACCTATGTTTTCAAGACATCCTCAAACTCCGTGGAACCATCCGGGATGTCATCTGTTCGACTTCAAAGTGCACTTTTGGCTAATCAAACAGTAAAAAATCGAGGGTAACAATGTTTAGCGTTTTATTCGCTGTCTATTATTAGTGACGATAGGAAGTGAATAAAAAAGTTGGACATTTAGACCTCGACACCAGCAGCAGCTTAAGTGGATTCCGTGCTAATTTGTGCTTCCCAGAACATTCTCGTTGACGGTTTATTGCTGCTAACATCGTTAGGTAAAAAATGGCTGAGAGAAAGACAAAGCAAGGGCCTCGGTTGGTGCAGAGGATAACACGTGAGCTCGTAAAGGATTATCATGTGCTCGACGCATATCTACGATTCCGAGTTTTGCAAATATCTCAGCATCATTTTCGTTAAATCGAGATCATTTTGTTACATCAGACGTTTCCAGAGCGCACGCACTGACAGGCGTGGGCCAAATAAATAGTTTTGTCAACCAGTGGGAGTGTTTGTGACTTTCTTCTACGAATAAATAGTTCTTAAACTCTATACGAAGGAAATCGCTAGAACAGAATAGTGGGTGTAAAGATGAGAACTCAAATGAAGTCGAAAATGCATGAAGAACTCACAAAATCAGAGCTTGCAGAATATTGAGAAATTCAGGGAAAAATGACGGCTTTCAGTAGAAGCTTCGAGAATTCTATACAAGCTAGCAGTTTTCAAAATTGGAAAGACCGCGAACCTGGCAATTACGGAACAGCAAAGTAACGTCGGTAGCGTATGAGCACAAGAAACAAAGGTGGGGAACCTGTTAAAAGTAATGGATATGGAGAAAGAGTGGGGTTCGCATCAAAAAAAGTGCAGTATTCAAAAAAAAGGGTATGCAGTGAAGAAGAATGAAATTCTAGCTCTACAGGAGTGGTGGAGATGACAGTTGACCATGCACACTGAAGACGATCGTAGAAGGATAGAATGTTGACTCTGGTACGCGGATTCCCATGAAAATATCTGAACTTTTATCTGTGTGACCGAGCTCTCCAACATGCAGAATACATCTTTCTTCTTCCGCATCATCTTCTGAAAAGGAATACAAAAGTCAATATCGAAAGCTAAACAATCAATGAGTCAACGTGGCAATGGTTGCAGGGTTAAAAACATCGGTTTTCTAGCCTCTTAAAATCAATAGACCAACATATCCCGGCTTATATTTATTAAAACACACAAGTAAGTATCATCTGATGATCTTGAGTCAACCAATCCATCATCACTCAAGGTTAGACCCATCATCAGCTGTGTAGACAGACCAACGGATACAATAACCCGGTTTTTAAGCCTAATACTTACCAAGTTGCTTAACCATATTCCAGCTCACCTCATGAACACTCAAATGTTCCTAGAACTTCTCCATAACGCTTCCCTTAATAGCGCGTACGCGATGGAGTTTTTCGACGTTTTTCGCGCCTTACACCAACGTATCGAATGACTCTGCAATGCAAGCCGTCCTTAAACTTCTTGTTGAACATGAAGGAAGAATAAATACGTATGGTCTGTTTATTCAGCAGCTTTTGGCTTTTTTAAAAGAGTGACTGCCTGCTCGGTTTTCGAATGGTCTCCGAAATACTATGCGCAAATGAGAGAGCTGGCAATGGAACAGCTAATGACACCAAGTCTCGCTATTGTGTTTATGTCTAAAATGGAAGCCCTGTTATTGATCTCCGGATGGTACTCTACTGTAGATATATAGGTGGCTGTTTTGTCGTCTTCTCTATCCAGAAGGATAAGGACAAATGCTTTGAATTCTTGAATGAGCGGTCTGAGTACGTCAAGTTCACCCAGGAGAAAGCAAACGAAAGTTGGCTTCTATTTCTTAACGTTCAAACCAACTTATCGAATAACGGTTACATGACAAAAATGGTACCGAAAACTAAGTAGCAAGAACTTCGTCGTTCATTTCCTCTCTTCCCAACGTTCACACTTATAAGAAACATGCTTCGAACAGCCACCTCTGTGTGCACAAAGAGGGAAGCAAAAGAGGGAAGGCTTAACTTTGCTTGGCAAATAACCATCTCCAATGGCTACGAAGTAGTAATCCCACGAGATAGGTCTAAAAAAGAGAGCAACGCGCCCAAGCGAAACACATGGCCAAATGAAAGTCCCGTTTATGTTGCTTTTCACTAGCAATGAAGTAAGTGTAGCTATTAAACGATGCTTAAGAACGGCCGATCTAGAGGAATCGGTGGCGATAGTTGAAATACCACCGGCTACTTTTCATCGTCGGTTAGTTCGTAACCACGTTTATGACCGTCTATGTGAAACAGAAAATTGCGCAACTTGCCCCTTATGCCGGGATCGGTGACTGCATGAGTTCAGGTACGATATATCTGATCTCCTGTAATACTTGCGTAGATGAGTATATTGGCGAAACGAGAGGACTTTTATGTCTCCGTATAGAAGGACATCTAGATGGCAGACGAAAAGCAAGGCAAAGTATCCCACTAGGCACGCATATATATATATATATATATATATATATATATATATATATATATGTATATATATATATGTATATATATATACATGATACAAAAGCATAACGGAGACGATCTTGGTATAGAAGTCACCATCCTCGCGTAGCAAGCCTAAACACCAACGCGCAAACTTCTATAGGCTTTTTGGATAAATACGAGGAACCCTCGAAAGAACAGCAGCGAGGAATGTCCGTAGATCACATGTAATCTGGCCCCTTACCTTCGCATCGACATTTTGTGTGGAGTGGTGCATTCATCGACCATATGGGACTCTGATCAGCTACTCTTCCTCAGTGGAAGGCACGTAGTAAATGGGGTTTTCGAGCTGTTGATCGTGTGATTGCGGTTTAGATTCCCATCGTTCCGTATGTGTTATTCGAGAGTTTAATGTAGCAAATCGCCTATCAGTACATCCTCCCAGGCTTTGAAAGAAGGCGAAATCTGCCGAAAAAATCAGCTTTAACGGAATAAAAAATAAATTAACACCTCGTGTTTGCTCAACTAGAATATCGAGAACTAACTAGGTTAATAGGAAGTCGGTCCTCCCAACGGTTTACGGCCTCATCGTGGCTGTGAAGTGTTCCTGGGTGTCGGGCTGCGATGTACAGCGAGGAATTCTTCCCCTGGCAGGGTCTCACAAGCTGAGAAGGAGTCAGGCGTTTTCATCAGGAAGCCTGACTAAGAGTAAACTAATACGAAGATCCACCACCGTCCTGATATCAAGGTCGCATGGTGATAAATCTCCATCTGATCTCACAAGGGCTGCGACTGCCTGTGGTGGTGAAGATCTGGGGCAGACTTTGGCCAGGCTGACCTCGAGATTCTAGGGAAGCAAAATGCTTTAAACAGCGAATCTCCGAAAAATGGAGGTTATGTTGGGGTCCCGCACAACCAGTGAGGACGGGCGGTTATAAGAAAGTCGGTCAAGGGAACTAATACAGAATGCACTCGTAGCGACAAATCAATGGAGAACGTTACTCGTTAGCCTTCTCGTTGCCATGGATCACGATGGCTCCGCAGTGTGAGCCTCAACATTGCCTAGTTCTAACTTCTATATAGTCAATACGTTGACGAAAGAGCAGTAGATCGGTGTGAAGATATCACATAGTGACGAAAGTCTGGTTTAAACAAATCATCGATTCTAAGAATTACCGTGGTTGATGTTTATTCCAGAAAAGGACAGGGTGGACTCAAGGGCCAAATCCATTCACAAAATGTGAGATGCTGAAGTGATGGAGGAAGAATGAGCCAGGAATAGTTCCAATATTGAAGGGCGATCACAATGTGCTGCTGTGAACTAACTTGGCAATCTAACGGAGAACGTTCTACTCCATCTGCAAGACGTCTCTTCATGAGACTAATCGACAGCAGGTGATTTTTCTAATGTAAAGCACCCCATCCCAACGGTTTACCGCCTCATCGTGGCTGTGAAGTGTTCCTGGGTGTCGGGCTGCGATGTACAGCGAGGGAATTCTTCCCCTGGCAGGGTCTCACAAGCTGAGGAGGAGTCAGGCGTTTTTCATCAGGAAGCCTGACTAAGAGTAAACTAATACGAAGCATCCACCACCGTCCTGATATCAAGGTCGCATGGTGAGTAAATCTCCATCTGATCCACAAGGGCTGCGACTGCCTGTGGTGGTGAAGATCTGGGGCAGACTTTGGCCAGGCTGACCTTGAGATTCTAGGGAAGCAAAATGCTTAAACGGCGAATCTCCGAAAAATGGAGGTTATGTTGGGGTCCGCACAACCAGTGAGCGCAGGGTCATACAAGTATCAAGTAAGTATCAAGTAAAACCAACGAGCAGTAAAAATAAAGGAGCACTTGGATAGGATAATCCGAATGTCTATCAAAACTGTTGTAAAAAGCCCTAAGCAAGCACTCAAGAAAAAGTCGGCAAAGCCTTCAGTTTTCCAAATATCGCCTTGTTCTGCACATATCACTCATAGGGATCCAATCATTGATTACCTTCAAGTTATCACTTCATTCTCCAAAATATTTTGGCTCGAGAACATTTCACAAGTTGATGATCACAATCATTTTCAAATCCTCAATGTTAGTTAGGCCTATTACACATCGAAAAAGAGTTCAGCACTCTGCTTTGGAGTACAAAGTGTTTTCCATTGGAGAGAGTTAGTGGTCGATCTATCCGCATCCGGCTGTCGCCTGCACTTTCCGTCACCATCGCTACTTTCTTCTCATATGCCACGCGAGGTATTCGCTTTCATTCTCGTCCTCGTTTCATCCAATCATCCTGTCATGCCAAAGTTCCAATACCTTATCTCAGTTTCTCGTCCGTAAATTTCAGGAGCTTGAAGACGACAATCATGGAATTGTATGTGCAATTGCGGATCGACAAAATAGATCTATCTCCAAGGCTTTCGATCTCCCAATGACCTAAAGAACGAACAAACATTCTTTTTGCAACGTTCGCTCCCAAGAACACGTTCCAAATCGACGTCTATTCACATCGGAACATCTAACATCGATTCAGCAGTTTTCCGGCTTCGCTGCTCACCATTGAGCTGCAACAGACCGGCCCGTTGCATTAATCGTAGGAACTGTCGAACTTGAAGAGTTGGCACGAGATTGCTAACCTACGTTTTTTGACTTTCGATGGTTAACATTTTGTCAGAAAGGAAAGACTGTTATGTGTTCGCAAAAAATACATAGATTGAAAGCTTAGTGTCCGAGAAAGTGGTCGCCGGGAAAGCGCAAGACACAAAACCACTACGATGACGATTTCGTCACATCTACAATCCTTGCGCAGGAACTAAAAGCGCTAATGCCCTAAACTCATACAGAAGTTTGGCTACGTTTCGAACATCCGTTTATCGAAAGGATGGATACCCCACTATCACACGTGAATTGGCATTATATCTCTCGTTTCAACGTGCTTTCATCGGAGTGGGTTTCATTTATCGCCTTCTGTGTGGTCGGGCATACAGGTCGTCTCTTCGCCTCTGAAAGCGAAAACCAATGAGTGCTTTTTAACAGATTAAGGTTCGGTTTCTGGATCAACATTCGATTAAGACTGTAGGAAATTCAGTGAGCAAAGCTGTATCACAGTACGTCCAGGCTGTGATGAAGGCGAAGTCGCCGAATCGTTGGCCATCGTTAGTCAAAGATACGTGTTAACATCTATTGTTAGCTCATAAAGAAGTGTTCGTAGACCAAAGTAACCCGCTAAATGGTGCTCGGAAAATCCATTCGGTTTCGTTTCAACAGAGATTATCCTAATAATACGTTCTTTTTAGACTATTGTTCAACTGCACATTCACTTAGCCTAGCGATGGATCAGCTAAGAAACGCCATGTCGGAGCTATCTGTAAGTGAGAGTGATCCAAATTCGTGTGTTTGTGTGCACAGGATGAACTATAGAAATGACAACCTTAACGATGAAAGTGTGACACCCATGAACAATCCGTGATATCATCGTTACTCCTTAACTGTGGTTCGCTCTCTTCCAAGAATATCTTGCTTCGGTTTCTGTTGTCGTATCTTTATTCTTTTCCAGTTCTTACTGGGAACCCGATGAAGGAGTTAATGTGGGTTCTTGTGTACGACTTCAACGATTTCGAATACTCCAGTGAGAATAGGTAGAGTGGTGGAAAGTTCACCTCCGCGTGTCATTATTCAGGGAAGCGAATTCTGACATAGCACAAAGAGAAGAATGATATGAGTAAAACTCGGCGCCTCAGGTGCGCTTTCGAACGAGCGATTACCCTTTCCTAGTGTTCATGTGTCATTTGATCCACTGCCCCAGCCGAGGCCCTTGCCTTGTCCTTCTTTCAGCCAGTTTCACTCTAGCGCTGCTCTCACCATTCACCCATCAGTGGAAAATGATCTGGAGAACAAAAATCCACAATGAACTCAGTAAAGCTGAAACTGAGTACCCGGAAAGAGTTATCGCTCATTCGAAACCCGCCTGAGGTCACGAGTTCCGCTCATGTCTCAACAATCTTGTACTTGTATTTCATATAACGCCTTGCCATGAAAAAAAGAATAGGCTGTAAATGAAAGTTGAGGTATTGCGCCATGATATTTTATGTTATTTCAATGTTACAACACCACAACTGGGCTGGTCTTTGAGTACTGGTACTGCACACGGATTTCTGCTGTGAGCATGAAGAGATAGGACAACGTTCCAGAGTTTTTAGATTGTAAAAAAGTAGTCTGAGGACCTGTTGTTTGATTATGTGCGTCACTTGAGCGAGGTGGGGGTACTCGGTTGTTGGGTTGCGTTGCACTGCTGGCGTACTATTATTTTGGCACTGTAACTCATGATGAGGTAGGGTTAGAAGTTTTACTCGGAAGGCTAATTCGCGAGAGTAAATTAATCTATGCAGTTTGCCATAGAAAAGCGAATTTGAGGATCTGCCAAGTTAGTGGGGACATGAAACAACCTGGATTTCCAAATGTGCTGTTTTTCAAATAAACTGCTTTAGAAAGCGCTATCTATTGTGTAACTGTTTATTCAAAGGTGCACGTAGTTTTTATGGGAGTTCCTTATTGCTAGAAAATGCTCGTTTAGGTGAGAACTGTGGCGATTTCCGATGAAAAGGGCGCCGGGAAATCGAGGGAGTCAAGACAGAATTCCTCACCAACCTCATGAAACTAAGTAGATTTTCCAATTCCTTTTACCTCATTTGATTTGTGACCAAAATAAATTTGCAGGCCTGAAACTAATGTACCGTTTTTCAAATACGATATCTGTATGCACGTAGTTTCTAGTGCAAATGATGGTCGCCAAATTCTTAAAGAGCTCACGAAACAAACCAAAGATAAGTATGTGTCTATTGATAGCATTCAGCGTTCAGTAGTAACATTAAGACATGGTTTTGGTCTTTTTCTCGGACCAACTCATTGGGAGAGAATTTTTTAGTTTTTCCCGAACAGGAGCGCAAAGCCTCAGCTGTGATTGTTTACAAGCACCTCATTATGTCGTACCCTGACGTTTTCACGAAGAATTGTGTTCTTTTTTACGATAGTAATGCTGTTCTATTTTCCGCTCATGTACAACCGAAACTTTACGGAGAGGTATCGTTTGATGGGGCTTCATAATGGTCTTGCTTGGAAATATTTTTCTTGGTCGTGCAGAAGAAAGAATTCTTCTTGCCCACCAGTCTGCTGTCAAATGCTGGTGATGATGCAGAAGCAGTACGTGTGGTCATCAAGCAAGTTGCTGACAGCATCCAGGTTGGCTTGTAAAATCAGGTGGAGTTTACAATATTCCAGTTTTTTATGTTCCAGGTGGCGCCAAACGATGTTCTAAAGGGTGTGAAGGTGAGTGATAGCGAATGTGACGAATCCATCCAAAAAAGTCCTAAGTTGCTGTGTCACAAAAAGGATATGTGGTGAAGTGTGTTTTTTTAATGATACACGAATGTATAGGCATACGTATGTACATATATATATATATATATATACATATATATATATATATATATATATATGTATGCACATATGCAACTGCATGCGTGTGTATGTACTCACGCATGCGCTTACATATACACACATTTACATGTATGTATGCGTATATATATGCATATATATGCACGTGTATATATATGTATATATGTGTATAGAGCCATTACCATCCATATTAAAACGGCAAAGTTCTACGACGCAGTTCGTTGTATACGGATTTAGCACACGTCGCTTGTATGATCATGAAGCTTTTGGGTTCAGGTAATTAAATGTTTCGCATAATTATTATTGGGAAGCAAAAGAGCAGAAAAGGTGAGTGGTTGTTGTTTTCTAAACTGAGAAGTCGGGTTTCCGTAGTAGATTTGGCTTCATTTATTGCCACGTCGACCACCACTGACTTCGCGTTGTGTACACTTTCAGAAATGACGAACTACCAGAACAAATGGATGGCAAGTACAAGGGTGTCGAAAAGCGTGAAAGTGCTTGAAGGCGACAGTGGAAGCTGTTGCCTATTCGTAGTTGTTGACGGCTTGCAGACTGCATTTTATGAGTGCTTTCCATTCTAGTTGTATTTGACTTACCTCAGCATGTTTTAGTCAAGTGCAGTGCTTTCCATGCGGATTGACAGAATTTGCTCGATAAAATATCGCGTATGTCGATCATCTTCGATCACAGAACTGGAGCCTTGAACTTCTCAGTGAATGCAGCCAATAGGCCCTATTCTATGAATAGCATTCTACAGGTCATTAAAGGTCCGATCTATTCGAAGTAGTGTGTATATTTTCTAAGACGGAAAGTTTAAGGGTTATATGTGACGACATCGTACGACAGAAAGAGAACCTTTCAAATCGGCAACATCGGCGCCGCTGCTAATTCGCTTAGGTTCGAATATGCTGTTACTTTCCTCCAGCAGTATTTTTTTAACTTTCTAATTTCGTTTGTAGGTTTAAAAGTGCCGACGGGAGCCAGTATACTGTTAAACAGTGTTTGAAGAAGCACTACAATATTCAGCTAAAGGATGCCAAACCCTTCGTGCAGTTGCTTTGGTGTTAGATCTTACTATGGAAGTTTTCTTTATCGTAACTACTTCACTCTCATCCAAGAGGGATGAAGACTGTCGACATTATGCAAGTACCAGGAGTGTTTACGGTGAGAGAACAACGCAAACCGTACACGCATTACACAGTGGAACTTCTTCATGTAGCTCCATCGCAAAGAGTCACTCAACAACAACAAACTCTTGACGACGTCGTGGCTATTATAAGGGTGATACCTTAACCAACTGATAAGGCATCGAGTTTGTGTTTTTTATGTGTTGTAGGCATCTATAACACTACCACAGCATCGTCTTAGCCAGACGAAAGTGATGAAGAATGCGCTAGGGATAGATTCGCGAAATCCTTACATGGATCGTGCAGGCATAAATGTCGAGAAGGACTTTACTAAGGTATTTTTAGTTTTCAGTATTATATCTAAGAGTAAGTTTAGAAGACGTTTCTTGCAGGTGATTGGTCGCCTTCTCACTCCTCCAACTACTGTATGTGGAGGACCAGGCAAGGCGACGGTCAACAGTGTGCGTTTAGTTAATACCTCATGTTTCGTTTTTTTTCCTAGGTCATCTATGTATGGTGATCACATCATTCAGGATAAGTGGAATTGGGATCGAGCGCAATTTTCGCGGCACACCAAGCTTTTAAATTGGAGTGTTTGCGCAACGTTAGCACAGACTAACCTACGACATGTGCCAGTCAAATAGGAGATTTGTGTGTCGTTAGGCTGTTAATGGTCAATTCCTCAGTGATCGTGTTCCATTAATCAGAGACCACGTTAACCGAGTCGAGAATCGCTGTCGCTCCATGGAATACAAGTTACCACAGCCTCCGAGATCTCTCTAAATCGTCAAAATTATGAAGGTCTTAAGGTAGGTGGCTTAATGATTGTGGTTGTTTGACGTATCTCTTGTAGATTCAAATGGAAGCCGCTGTCACTCATTTTTCCTAACGCAGAATCAATATGTTTACATGAAAAAGGCGAAAGATGCATCTCTTTTGAACTTCTGAACTTCTGATGTTTAGGAATGGCTTGGAACGCAGAAGAAGAAAAATCGGAACTATCTTATGTTCATTACATCCGACAACATCCATCTGCCCAGTGGGTGGCTTACAGAAGTACAACTGTATAATAAGTTTTATTTTATATGCTCTATGTTTTTAGTCATTCTATATTATGTGTCGTACTACCTGTTTGTGGATATAAATTGCTCTAGACATTATCAAACTACTTGAAGTGGGGTATAAGTCGTATCCCAAGAAATAAGGGCGAGCAAAGTTGATGCAGTATTGTCTAAGAACCAAAACCAAACACTCGACAATATTGTGGCAAAGGTTGTGTGTTTGATACCGTTTTTATTGACTTCGAAGGCTATATTTGAAGGAGTGGCATGCTTAGATGAATCAGAAACTGGGTGGCGTAAACTATGACATCATACTGGGTTTGGCTCCTGAGTATAGGAAGGGCTGTTTTTGAAACGTATTGAATTTTGCGCTTCTATTGGCGAGTTTATTCCTTTCAATGCAAGGAACTGGCTATCCGACAGCAGCGTTGTTTTCATCGGATTTGAAATTTCTAATCCACCAGCGTTGTCGAGATCGGAGGTTGAACGTGGAACGACCGATAAGGTTTTCTCCGTGTTAAATGACCTGTTGTCTGATGTGGTTCTGCTGCCGTGAAGTATATTGTTTAGATGCCCTAAGTTCTTCGTTTGGGAGCAAACTGTTGTAACTATCCCCAGAAGTTCATAGGCGACTACATCTATGTTGAAGCTCTTCAAATTGAAGTGAGTTGTTTTATACCTAAGATTCCTGTGTAACAACTCGTATTTTAGATGATGGATTCGAAATTGGCCGAGCTAGTTATTGATATTATCAAGAGACATCGAGTGGCAACCTCTGTAACTCCTCGGCACATTATCTTCTACTTTTCCGGTATGTCAGAAGGCAGTTTGTCATGGTAGGGTGGATCTTGGTATTATCTTCTAAAGACCCAGTTAACATTTTGTAGCTCAAGATATCCGGGACATGCATGCGTGCTATCTACACCGGTCTTTCTCCACTTTCGCTAGAAACTAAACCAGATATCACAGCTTTAGTATCAAAAGACCATAACGATAGCACATATAAATAGGTTTCGAATGTGTATATTTTGGTATAGTCGTTAATGTTTGGAAATTTTGAGCCCATTTTTTTTCCATTCCAGAACAATTTTGGTAATCGTGTAGGTGACTTAACCATACCTGGTGGGACTGTTGTTGATGCAAAGATTGTCTCGCCAGTGATAAACGAATTCTACCTCAACGCTCACTCCGCCTTTCAGGTCAGTTGTGAAATGGATTGCCAGTCATTATTGTTTTTCTGTTTCGTTGTGCACGCCAACGGTATAGTTTTATAAGGGACTAAAAAAACTCCGAAGTACTCGCTTGTCGCGGACATCTCGCAGATGCCGCTCGACGTTATCGATGGGTTGACCTATAGGCTATGTCACCTGCATGAAATCATCAGTACGACGGTGTCAGTCCCAGTACCACTGGTTGTGACTGATCGCTGTGCCAAGAGAGAACAAAATGTTTATGCAACCAACTCGTAAGTTTAGTATGAACTTATATTAGTTCGTTTAGTTGTGAGATTTCAGCTGGTTGAGTGTTTCGTTACAGAAGGGAGCACCATACTATTGTCAACGGCATCAACGGTGCCAACGAGCAACTAGTGAATCATGGAGGCCTTCAAAAAATGCCATATAACGCTTAGCTGTACGATTAGTGTGGCATCGCGTTCTCAGCATTCAGTTCTGTTTAATGTCGCTTAATTTTGAAGGAATAAATGTTGTACTCTCAACTGTTCTTTCATGTCTGAACTTCTTTTTTGTAACTAAAGTTGAATGACTTTAGTAAGCAAGCTGTCTTCAACGCGAAGTCTTCAGTCACAAGCATTAACAAGGACTTTGCGTGATATTGTATGCGCAACCCGTTCCACGAACTCAATTTTCGGCAGTGAGGCTTATGAAATGGGAACCTCGAGAGAAAACGTATTGTGGACTATAAGAAACCCAGAATATTTATGACGTGACGCAGATGGACATGCCAACATTGGCAAGAACATGTATATTCTAAAGTGTCCACTCCGGTAGAGCATGGCAAACTGCTCGTGAGTATACCCAGCCCCCCACGTTCAGAACCCAGCAAGCTATACGTGGATGTCAAAATGCTATACACAGTAAAAAAACGGGCCACATTACCCTGACCCCGAAAGAGGTCCCCGGTTTCGCAGCGTTGGGTAGGACGAGTACGGAAAGTCTGCTAAAATCTCAGTGCCAATGGAAGCTGCCTGGATTACAAAGAACTATGGTGACGATCTGTACCTACAATGCACGTACGCTTGCATCCGAGTCCTCGATAGAAAACTTGCTCATGCAAGCAAGCAGGATGAGGTACGACATCATCGGCCTGGCCGAGACGAGACGACGCCACCCATTCAACGCCGTCTATGACACCGGCGAAGAACTGCTCCTCGGAACATGCAACAGTAGAGGAGTAGGCGGCGTCGGCGTTCTCGTTAACAAGGCTTTGTCAATAATCATTGATCCATTCGACCAGCTTACAACCCGCATAGTACGTTAACGATTAAAAAGATGTGGATCAATACCGGCTTTGACAATCTTCGTCGTTTACGCGCCGACATCAAACTATGACGAAGAAGAAGTCGAAGCGTTTTATGTGGACTTGAAGAGTTTCTACAGAGAACATCATACATTCTTAAAGGGCATCATTAGAGATTTCAACACCACAAATGGACCAAGAAGAACGTCTGAACAACGTTATATTGGGACCCATGGATTAGAATGGAACGAACAGGGTTAGCGGCTATCTGAGTTTATCATGACGACCAAGACCATCCATAGTAACTCGCAATTCCAGAAGCCGCAACCTCCACGCTGGACGTGGGAATCTCCCAATGGAGAGTATCATAACGAAATAGACCACATCATAGGAAATAGAAGGTTTTGCCCAACCGATGTCGCTGTTGTCCCAAAATTCCACACGAAATCAGACCATCGCCTCCTTCGTGTAAGATTCTATTTCTCGCGGAAAGGTGAAAAAAGCAGCTAAATTCAAAAAACCGAAGTCCCAGAACCACCATAAACTGGGACTTATTCAATTCATTAGTCGGCTGTTGGGAAGACGCCGTTGTCGACAACATCGACGAGGAATACGATCGGCTCATTCAACATCTTCACATTAGCGCTATGAAAGCTGAGAGCTCGAAAGTCACCAAGAGACGTCTGTCCAGAAACACTCGGGCTGACACGGCAGCATGGAATCGCACGACCTGCCGGCCACCGCGAACAAACGTCCGAACTTGCAAAACAACGCAGACAGGCGATAAAAAAAGATCTTAGAGAGAGAAGAGTAGCAGCAACCGAAACTTCGCCAATTACAAACCAAGGCGACTGCACTCCGACGCCCAGACGGAACAGTTACAGCGTCCAGAAAGGCAATAACGAAAATCATTCACGAATACTATTCAGATCTCCTCGATAGCAACGTCCACCTTCCGTCATATGAAGTAAAGGAGGATGGATATGTTGTACCACCGGTTCTCCACTCCGAAATCCGACGTGCCATTTCGTCAGTGAAAAATCGAACGGCACCAGGTCTGGAGAGGATAACATCAGAACACCTGATGAACTTTCCTCCAGTCCACGTAAACACACTGGCTCGGCTGTTCACACGCTACCTGTCTGAATGCAAAGTTCCTAGGCAGTGAAAGACCAGCAAGAACACGTTACTGTTCAAGAAGGTTGACTTACACGGCATATCGGGCATATATATATATATATATATATATATATATATATATATATATATATATGCATATCGGCAGCTATTGCTCAAGGAAAAGTGTGGCGCAGTGATTAGGACATCCTGAAATACAAATAGGTTCGATCTCACACCTTAGGCGCACCAAGCCTTCCATCCCTATAGTGTAGACAAATTAGTACAAGACCTCTCTGGAACTATAGTACTACTGACTCGCTACATCAGTAGAGCACAACGAGATATTCTTTAGGCCATGTATGCATTCAATCATCTGTAACGATGATTAGTGAAGTCGAATGTATCCCTCACGGATTGATCAAAGGTCAGAAGTTTTATCCTTTATCCACTAATCGCCCAATTTGCTTGCTGTCTGTCGTTTACAAACGTTTCAATAGAGTAACCCTAAACGAGACTGACAACACTGGACGAAGGACAACAATGTGTTCAAGCACTATTTCGAAATGGATTTAGTACGATGGACCACATCCACACGATAAAAAGGCTCATTGAAGAATTGCGATAGTACAAAAGACCGCTCCGTCTCACTTTCATCGATTTAAAGAAGGGCTTGGGGAGCTTTCAGGAAAATCGTCGATTAGTAAAGAGTACAAAGAACACCCAACTTTCCACCCACCTTTTCGACTCAACGATACTTCTCGCCCTAACGTATGCGTCAGAAACTTGGTCGCTGCGTAAGCAGGATGAAAGATCACTCAGCGTTGTCGAACGAGCAGTCGAAAGGACAATACTAGGAGTGTCCGGTTTCACAAGTAAGGGATGGCATCCGAAGTTCTGACCTGCGTCAACGATCAAAAATCAAAGATGCCGTTCTGTACGCCAAACAGTCGAAGATAAGGTGGGCCGGACAGGTAATGCGTATGAATGACAACCGAAGGACAAGAGCCATTAGTGACTGGATTCGTCGGGATGTTAAACCTACTGCAGGAAGACCACGGACCCGATGATCAGAGTTCTTCACGAAAACCCTGGAAGAGAGATATGATCCTCAACGAACTCGCAGAACGAGCAGAACCCACTGGGCTACTCTTGCACACTACAGGAAAAATGGAAGATTTACTCGCACCCGCCTTAGTCACTCGTCGACTAATGGGACTACAGGTGGTACAGGTGAAGGTATGATCGTCCAACAGACTCCTGCTGATTTATTCACGCCAACTTATTCAGTAAGCCAGCACCACGTGTAGCTGATCACCCTCTCCAGCAGAGTACCATGCGATGGAAAAATAGTAGGACTAGAATGAAATTATTGTAACTTCGACTGCAGTTTCAGCTTAGCTGGGTTCAACTCCGATTTATGCTCCGCAGATTATTCCCGTTGACGGGTAATTGCTGATTGCACTGTTAGGATGAAAACATGGTTGAAAGAAAAGCAAAGCAAAGGCTTCAGTGGTGCACTTTGTAACACGTGAGGGCCGGAAGAGGTAATCGCGGGTTCGAATCTGTTCTGAAGTTCCGAGTTCCGCTAGTATCTCAGCATCGTTGTGGTTTTATTTCGCAAAATACCCTGCCGTGAAGAAACCAGTAGGCAGTGAATAAGAAGTGGGACTAAAACTTTAGTTAAATAAGGGTTTTTATGTAAAAATTTTTAGTATGGATATTATGCGCTAGTAATTGGCTTGTATATTTTTTTATGGACTGTCGATGACGCGCTGAAAAAAACTTCACAGTAGTGGTCGCAAACGTGGCAGTGAGGAGCCTTTGAGTGAGACCCTTGAAGTTGACGAGAGCAGGACAGCGAGGCGAAACAAATTTGGTGAGTTCAAATGAGGTGATCTTAGGTGATATTTGTTATTCAGTCAAAAATAATTGTGGTAGAAAGCGAACCGAAGAGTGAGAAGAACGGTGAACAATGTGTAGGGCCTGATACTGCTGGTTCGTATAGTTATTCTACACCTCAACTATTGAACTATGTTTGTAATGTAAATGGTCCGGGATTGTATTGCGAACAGTATTTATTTTCAGTGACAGATGAATCTTATTCGAGCGATGTGGCTCAGCATAGAACGGGTTCCACTGTCGCTCGATTGATTAAAGTAGTTTGGTATAAGACATTTAGCACGGGCAGAAAAAAGTGTCACCAGACGTTAAGCGAAGCCCTAATGAACTACGGAAAATACCAGGAATGCAGAATTGAAACTCTACTAAAACTCAACTCTACTGCCACCATTCCACCAGTGGAAAATGCTTGAATCATCCACCGTGGAATGAGAGCCCGGAACTCCACATCAGTTCGTGGTCACAAATCAGAATGATCAAGTTGTGTGCTCGATAGGTGCTGCTTCATGGGGGAAATTACTACAGGATCTCGAAGGACCGTTTGTGTTTAGTGTTCCTACCACTAAGTATTCTGTACTAGAGAGGATATAATTATGATGTCGCTGTGCGTGTGTAATCATAAATGTTATTGCTGGATATTCTGAATTGTATCACATGATTGTCGTTGGCAGCCAAGTTGTGAATTTATTTCCTAGGAAAGGGAAGTCGCATGATCTCGGATAATGGGTCCACCAGATATTTTTTTTGGGTTGAAAACGTATAAGGCTTTGATCCTAATGTAAATGCTGTGCACATGTGATCCCTCGGTAAGGCTATTGGCGAGTTCGGATTTGGACTAGAGTACAACTTTTTGCAAATGTCTCAGTATCTCTTGGTAACTGAAATGACCAACTTTTTGGTAAACCTCGGTATAAATAATCGACACATTTATTTATATGCTATTATGAACTGATCTTGTTGAGCTGATGCGGGGTTGGTATAGGTGTCGTCGTTGTTGTTGTTGTTGTTGTTATTGCTGTTGGTCGGTAGCTGAGGTCTCGGCGATGTAGCCTTCCTTAGAGCCGTGCTGTTACGAGCGGGATTCGAGTCTGCGTCGAGCTCGTGCAATGAACATCTCTACCGTTAAGGCATATTGTCCAGCCTTGTATTGTATAGACCTGTGATGTGTTTCGTACATAGACGGTCATGCAGGCGGCTGCGAACTAGCTGGCGTCTTAGAGTGCCCGGTGGCATTCCAGTTACTGTTTCTGAATTCCCCAGACCGGGCCTTCCTGAGCAACGTTCTATAGCTACACTTATTTCGTTTGGAATGAAGGGCAGAACAAACGGGACCATATTATCGCTGGAGTCGTCTTTTGGGTTTGCGCCTTATATAAGCGGCGAGAGGAAAAGTAATGAACCAGTTTGTATTTGCTACATAGCTTTTGGTACCATTTGATTAAGTAGCTGTTTTTCGGATAGGTTAATTTCGACATTGAGAAATGGCAGCCAGTTTTTTCTCGGTTTCTGTCGGGTGAATTTAATGTACCTTGGCTGTTTGTTCAATGGTACAAAACGTTTGTCCATATCCTTTTGGGTGGAACAAAGGATAAAACAACCATCTATGCATCTACGGTGCAGTAGTTGCCAGAGATCGACTACTGGTGCCTCCTCGTTAGACTTAAAGGCAACAGCAAGGCATTGCGACTCGCACTACTACGAAGAGAAAGAACATCTTCTGAGATTGCGTAGGACGACGTCGTTTACACCGTAGCATAGATATATATGTATACTAAAGCTCATATAATTATGTTAGCGTGTGCACGCATTGTCCAGAAGTCGTGGATATTTATGATATTTATGCGTATTTGCATGCACACTGCCTTCTTGCTTCATGCCTTGCTGCATGCCATGGTACACGGAATTGGTGCATATATCTATGTGCATATGTGGGTGTGGGGGGTGTGTGTGTGTGTGTGTATTTTTGCTTGAGAGTGTGTATGTGTTGCATATGACATTAAATTAATGTGTTGTTCAACGGAATTGAGTATTTATCAGGACGTCAATGACTACAAACAGAAGCCGCATGATTTTGCACAGTACTTCCTCATAACGTCATCGGTGGTTGAAAACGTACAGGGTTTCAGTCTTGACAAAAACGAGCATCTGAAACATATTTCACTCTTGTAGGAATGAAAGGGAAGTGATTTAGTTGGAAAGGAAACATACATAAAGCTATCCTTGCATTTGGTCGGATCAGAAGAAACTGTAATTAATCACGTTATAGCATAAAGTAGTTTCAAAGTCATAGAATCGCTTCCTAAGGCACTACCTATTCGATAGCTCAGAACGGTGGTTCTCGGAGAGAATCTGTTGTAAGTAATCACAGGTACGATATTCCGCGTAGAGTTGAATGACATTCCAGCAGTTCGGTCATCGCAGAGTCTAAACACCGTCTCAAATTCCATTGAAATCACAATAGATCCTAACACACCTTACTGATTTGGATGTTCACCTGTAACCAGTCAGACGTGTGTCGTTTCCTGTCTTGATTTCAACCCCCGAATCCATGCAGCCATCAGAATTCCCATTTCTGCTATAGTTATCAAATCTCACCTCAATCGTTGAGCCAGCCTGTGCCTCGATCCAGTAGTTACATATATTAAATTCGTCGTTAGGATCATAGTGATTGTAATCCTCTCTACCAACGGTGTCAACGAGTCTAATGAACCAGGTCTTTGCGTACAGTGTCTTGCCACAGCCATCTGGCTGGAATAAACGTTTGTTGTATCTGTAATAAGTCCTGGAAGAAAAAACTTGACTGTGGAATTTGTTTCTAACTCTTTCATTGCAATGTTTTCCGCCATATCCGTTCGGACAGACACATCTCCAGCATTCACGCGGATGGGGAAACCCACCATTTTGACAATTCTTCCAGTGTTTGTCACTACATTTGTCTAAAATGATCCAGTGTTGACAAGAGTGTCGAGACACATGAGAACTCTACGTGGACGATACACTTTCTCACCAAGGCATTTGTAGTGAAGGTTGATTGCCAGTTTATCGTAAAATGAAATCATTGGTGATCCAAGGGTTTGCAAATACCTATCATCAGGTTGTGGTATTATGACGGGCTCATTGTTGTATGAAGCGCTGAAATCGAAAGTGGTATCTATCATGGGCTGTGTAATTTTATATGAGACTTTAACAAGTAGACCAAACCTCCTTGCTGAATACTGCATGATACTACCGTAATCGTAAGTTAGGTTGTAGGTGTTAAGAATTTCATCACTAAACTTCTCAAATTCCGAGAACAGGTCTTCCTAAAAGTACATAACACCCGTTTACGATCAATAAGTTACTGCTCGGTGTACACTCACCCTGATATTTCCCCACATAATTTTAATGTATTTATCTCGATCGGGTCTCGACTGGGTGTGGAAGAGACCTAATGTGTGCCCGATCTCATGAGCAGTACGGCCGATCTGTGCAAAAAGAACTTGATGCCGTTTTCTGATCAGTTAAATTTTCGTTTGCAAAATTGAAGGCACGAACTGAACACAAAGCTCGAGAGACATTGCACGCTGTGTTGCGCATACCGTATCGCACGGTTGACCGAGGTAGAGACGCTGTGAGCCTCCAATCCTTCCGACGTGTGAAGCACATTCATACCAATCATAAACGATGACCCTATCTGCAGCTGAAAATGTGACTTTACGTCTGGAACTTCTAGCTTTCTTCGATCTGTGTCTTCATGAAACCTGTTGTGTTTCGTTCAAACTTAATACATGTGTCTTTACTCCATTCGCTGGCTGATTTCTCAAACACTCTTTTCGTTGTAGCGCTTGCTTTTCTGTCAAATGAATAGTAAACTATTCCATTAGGCCACATCCTTGTAACATTGCGGTGAACTTGACGTTTGATGCGCTCAGTTTCATGGTGTTCCTTATCATATGTAATCTCATCTTCTTCTTCTCTGAAAGTAACAACATAAAACGAAGAAGAAGCAAGGTAACACAATATTTAGAGTCCGATAAACGAAGAGACTTGGTGAGAATAATATCTCCTTCGAGGAAAGGCGTGTAGACTTTGCCGTTCTCGGTGAGTTCTTCGGTTGTACCACCATTTAATTCACTGTCTTTCTCTTTTGTGTATTTCTAGAATAACTAGGCTTCTTTGCTTGATTGACATTGATGCAATGCATTATAGCTTGCCTGAATCTGGTTTCCCATACTGGGATAGTGTTCCGGTGAGAAGGTAGGAAGTTCCTCTTTTATTTCTTTCTCTACATCATCCAGTTCTTCAGGTGCTTTTGTTTCAATCGCATTCCGTTCATCTTTCAGCAGTTGATATCCATCCATCGGTTTTTCGGCGAAGCTCTTCTTGTTGGCGGACGGTTGAACTTTCATTATTGAGCTGTAGACGTTCACGCAACTAATCAGAAATGAAAGTGATATTACCCTCATCTGAAAAGTACGAAGTAGAACGACAGAAACACAGAAAGCCAATGGCCTGTAGTGTTTATGTTTGAAGCTTCATCTTTGATGTGAAGCGCGAAGTTCGTTGAGAGAGTGAGACAGAAGGAGAGCGTTACGACGAGGTTTTGAAGGCAACAGCACAAAATCAAAGCAATGGATGTCGCATGAGCCGATCCACTTGGCTTATGTGCCAATTTCACCATTCTAAATATTGCCAAAATATTTGGATTCTCTGTAAACAGTTGAGTACATTGTGCGTTCTTTCAGCAAAATATACAGAATTGTGTGCACAACATTGACCGATCTGTTTCAAAATGTGAAATTAGCTTTTTTTTTCTTCTTTGTTTTTAGCAGCCCTTAATTTTAATCCAGTGGGAAGAGATCTCCCGAAACACAAAAAAAGGCGTCCGTTACTTCCACCCCGTGTCTGAGCCCAACTAAGCCATTCATCTTTCTAGTACCCGCGAAATGGATATGAGATTAGCATGGAAGGATGAAAATACTTGGATGCAAAATATAATTCCAATAGTGCTGAGATATTTGCAAAACTCCGGACCGCACGCAGGGGTCTGCAGTGGGGAACGAACGCGCTATTATCCTTTCCGGGAAGTAACGCGTTCACCACCACAACATGCGTGTCCTTTCTTTACAAACATCTCAGCATCACTGAAGTTATGTTTCGCAATATATACCCTGGCATTAAAAAGAGTAGGCAATAAGTAATAAGTTGAAATACTTAGATGGTAAATCGGTAAGCGAAAGCAGTTACATGGGCATTTATTCAGTTGGCGTAGGCATTCATAGGGCCTTCAGCTGCACTCATTCACCTCCTATGACGCAACGAATGGAATCGAATGCATCGCTCTTTCCTGCTGGCGGCTGATTAACGCGGAATATTTTATCTCCTTCCTTTCACGATAATGTCCTATAGTGTACTCACCTGTAATACTTGTTGTCCCGCTGATCGTTATCAATACCTCGGCGATCGCCGTCAAATTTTCCATTTATGCTTGTCGCTTAGAAGTGTACCCATGTGGCTTTTTACCTCCCTCTAGGGACTCGGCTGTGGAATTTTTGTAAAGAACGTTGTTTATTGGGTGAGTGGTCTTCCTGCTGTGCGTTTGACTTTCCGAGAAATCCAATCGCTAGCTGCTTTTGTTCATCTATTGTTGATCATAGGATATTTTTCTGGTGAAAAGGTAGCAAATTCCTTCTTTATTTCTTCTTCGTTCCTTATTTCATCTTCCACACCATCCAGTTCTCCAGGTGTTTTTTGTTTTAATCGCATTCGGTTCCTATAAAAAAAAGATGGTTGGGAGAAACTCAGTGAAATCAGGGTTTCACGCGATTTCACACATCTTTCAGCAGTTGATATCCTTCCATCGGTTTTTCGTCGAAGCTCTTCTTGTTGGCGGACGGTTCAACTTTCATTATTGAGCTGTAGAGGTCCACGCAACTAATCAGAAATGAAAGTGATATTACCCTCATCTGAAAAGTACGAATTGAAACGACAGAAATACAGAAAACCAATGGCCTGTAGTGTTTATTGTTGAGGCTTCATTTTTTAATGTGAAATGCAAAGTTCGTTGAAAGAGTGAGACAGAGGGAGATAGTTACGACGAGGTTTTGAAGGCAACAGCACAAAATCAAAGCAATGGATGTCACTTGAGTCGATCCACTTGGCTCATGTGTCAATTGACAAAACATTTGAATTCTGTGTACAGAACTAAGTACATTAGCGTTATTTCAGCAAAACATGCTGTGCCTGATAATTGACTGGTCCGTTTAAAATTGCAAAGCTAGCCTTTTTTTTTCTTCTTTCATCTTAACAGCGCTTTACTGTAATGCAGTAGTAAGAGATGCCCTGTAATACAGAAAAAACCGGGTGCTAGTTCCATCCCGTGTCTAAGCCAACTAAGCTATTGTTCCTTCTAGTACCTGCGAAATGGATATGAGGTTGGCATGGAAGGATAAAAATATTGGGCTGCTTGATCGGTAGGCGAAGGTGGTTGTATAGACAAATATCCATTCATTCGCACTCTATGACGCACCGAATGGAATCAAATACCTGATTTTTTCCTGTTGGAAGCCGATGTACGCCAAGCATTTTTTTCTTGCATCCTTCACGCAAATATCCTCTAGTGTATTCAACTGCAATATCTGTCGCCCCGTTATTTACTGAATACCTCGGCGAGCGCATGGGCCTGTAACGAATGGTTGGCAGCGGCTACGCGCGGTGTCTATTGGTGGTTTTTAGCGTTGAATAACAACATTAAGACATAATTTTGGCTTTTCTTTCTCTTGGACCAACTCGTTGAGAGAGAATTTTCAGTTTTCCCGAACAGGAGCGCAAAGCCTCAGCCGTGATTATTTACAAGCACCTCATTAACTCGTACTCTGACGTATTCACCAAGGATGATCTTCATTTCTACGACCGTGCTGCCGTCCTATTTCCCCAACATGTACGATTGAAACATAACTTAGAGGTATCGTTTAATGGGGCTTCATAGTGGTCTTGGTTGGAAATATTTTCTGGGTCGTGCAGAAGAATGAATTCCTCTTGCCCATCAGTCTGCTGTCAAACGCTGGTGATGATGCAGAAGCAGTGTGTATGGTCACCAAGCAAGTTGCTGACAGCTTCCAGGTTGGTTTGTAAAATCAGGTGGAGTTTACAATATTCCAGTTTTTTATGTTCCAGGTGGCGCCAAACGATGTTCTAAAGGGTGTGAAGGTGAGTGATAGCGAATGTGACGAATCCATCCAAAAAGTCCTAAGTTGCTGTGTCACAAAAGGATATGGAACTACCAGAACAAATGGATGGCAAGTACAAGGGTGTCGAAAAGCGTGAAAGTGCTTGAAGGCGACAGTGGAAGCTGTTGCCTATTCGTAGTTGTTGACGGCTTGCAGACTGCATTTTATGAGTGCTTTCCATTCTAGTTGTATTTGACTTACCTCAGCATGTTTTAGTCAAGTGCAGTGCTTTCCATGCGGATTGACAGAATTTGCTCGATAAAATATCGCGTATGTCGATCATCTTCGATCACAGAACTGGAGCCTTGAACTTCTCAGTGAATGCAGCCAATAGGCCCTATTCTATGAATAGCATTCTACAGGTCATTAAAGGTCCGATCTATTCGAAGTAGTGTGTATATTTTCTAAGACGGAAAGTTTAAGGGTTATATGTGACGACATCGTACGACAGAAAGAGAACCTTTCAAATCGGCAACATCGGCGCCGCTGCTAATTCGCTTAGGTTCGAATATGCTGTTACTTTCCTCCAGCAGTATTTTTTTAACTTTCTAATTTCGTTTGTAGGTTTAAAAGTGCCGACGGGAGCCAGTATACTGTTAAACAGTGTTTGAAGAAGCACTACAATATTCAGCTAAAGGATGCCAAACCCTTCGTGCAGTTGCTTTGGTGTTAGATCTTACTATGGAAGTTTTCTTTATCGTAACTACTTCACTCTCATCCAAGAGGGATGAAGACTGTCGACATTATGCAAGTACCAGGAGTGTTTACGGTGAGAGAACAACGCAAACCGTACACGCATTACACAGTGGAACTTCTTCATGTAGCTCCATCGCAAAGAGTCACTCAACAACAACAAACTCTTGACGACGTCGTGGCTATTATAAGGGTGATACCTTAACCAACTGATAAGGCATCGAGTTTGTGTTTTTATGTGTTGTAGGCATCTATAACACTACCACAGCATCGTCTTAGCCAGACGAAAGTGATGAAGAATGCGCTAGGGATAGATTCGCGAAATCCTTACATGGATCGTGCAGGCATAAATGTCGAGAAGGACTTTACTAAGGTATTTTTAGTTTTCAGTATTATATCTAAGAGTAAGTTTAGAAGACGTTTCTTGCAGGTGATTGGTCGCCTTCTCACTCCTCCAACTACTGTATGTGGAGGACCAGGCAAGGCGACGGTCAACAGTGTGCGTTTAGTTAATACCTCATGTTTCGTTTTTTTCCTAGGTCATCTATGTATGGTGATCACATCATTCAGGATAAGTGGAATTGGGATCGAGCGCAATTTTCGCGGCACACCAAGCTTTTAAATTGGAGTGTTTGCGCAACGTTAGCACAGACTAACCTACGACATGTGCCAGTCAAATAGGAGATTTGTGTGTCGTTAGGCTGTTAATGGTCAATTCCTCAGTGATCGTGTTCCATTAATCAGAGACCACGTTAACCGAGTCGAGAATCGCTGTCGCTCCATGGAATACAAGTTACCACAGCCTCCGAGATCTCTCTAAATCGTCAAAATTATGAAGGTCTTAAGGTAGGTGGCTTAATGATTGTGGTTGTTTGACGTATCTCTTGTAGATTCAAATGGAAGCCGCTGTCACTCATTTTTCCTAACGCAGAATCAATATGTTTACATGAAAAAGGCGAAAGATGCATCTCTTTTGAACTTCTGAACTTCTGATGTTTAGGAATGGCTTGGAACGCAGAAGAAGAAAAATCGGAACTATCTTATGTTCATTACATCCGACAACATCCATCTGCCCAGTGGGTGGCTTACAGAAGTACAACTGTATAATAAGTTTTATTTTATATGCTCTATGTTTTTTAGTCATTCTATATTATGTGTCGTACTACCTGTTTGTGGATATAAATTGCTCTAGACATTATCAAACTACTTGAAGTGGGGTATAAGTCGTATCCCAAGAAATAAGGGCGAGCAAAGTTGATGCAGTATTGTCTAAGAACCAAAACCAAACACTCGACAATATTGTGGCAAAGGTTGTGTGTTTGATACCGTTTTTTATTGACTTCGAAGGCTATATTTGAAGGAGTGGCATGCTTAGATGAATCAGAAACTGGGTGGCGTAAACTATGACATCATACTGGGTTTGGCTCCTGAGTATAGGAAGGGCTGTTTTTGAAACGTATTGAATTTTGCGCTTCTATTGGCGAGTTTATTCCTTTCAATGCAAGGAACTGGCTATCCGACAGCAGCGTTGTTTTCATCGGATTTGAAATTTCTAATCCACCAGCGTTGTCGAGATCGGAGGTTGAACGTGGAACGACCGATAAGGTTTTCTCCGTGTTAAATGACCTGTTGTCTGATGTGGTTCTGCTGCCGTGAAGTATATTGTTTAGATGCCCTAAGTTCTTCGTTTGGGAGCAAACTGTTGTAACTATCCCCCAGAAGTTCATAGGCGACTACATCTATGTTGAAGCTCTTCAAATTGAAGTGAGTTGTTTTATACCTAAGATTCCTGTGTAACAACTCGTATTTTAGATGATGGATTCGAAATTGGCCGAGCTAGTTATTGATATTATCAAGAGACATCGAGTGGCAACCTCTGTAACTCCTCGGCACATTATCTTCTACTTTTCCGGTATGTCAGAAGGCAGTTTGTCATGGTAGGGTGGATCTTGGTATTATCTTCTAAAGACCCAGTTAACATTTTGTAGCTCAAGATATCCGGGACATGCATGCGTGCTATCTACACCGGTCTTTCTCCACTTTCGCTAGAAACTAAACCAGATATCACAGCTTTAGTATCAAAAGACCATAACGATAGCACATATAAATAGGTTTCGAATGTGTATATTTTGGTATAGTCGTTAATGTTTGGAAATTTTGAGCCCATTTTTTTTCCATTCCAGAACAATTTTGGTAATCGTGTAGGTGACTTAACCATACCTGGTGGGACTGTTGTTGATGCAAAGATTGTCTCGCCAGTGATAAACGAATTCTACCTCAACGCTCACTCCGCCTTTCAGGTCAGTTGTGAAATGGATTGCCAGTCATTATTGTTTTTCTGTTTCGTTGTGCACGCCAACGGTATAGTTTTATAAGGGACTAAAAAAAACTCCGAAGTACTCGCTTGTCGCGGACATCTCGCAGATGCCGCTCGACGTTATCGATGGGTTGACCTATAGGCTATGTCACCTGCATGAAATCATCAGTACGACGGTGTCAGTCCCAGTACCACTGGTTGTGACTGATCGCTGTGCCAAGAGAGAACAAAATGTTTATGCAACCAACTCGTAAGTTTAGTATGAACTTATATTAGTTCGTTTAGTTGTGAGATTTCAGCTGGTTGAGTGTTTCGTTACAGAAGGGAGCACCATACTATTGTCAACGGCATCAACGGTGCCAACGAGCAACTAGTGAATCATGGAGGCCTTCAAAAAATGCCATATAACGCTTAGCTGTACGATTAGTGTGGCATCGCGTTCTCAGCATTCAGTTCTGTTTAATGTCGCTTAATTTTGAAGGAATAAATGTTGTACTCTCAACTGTTCTTTCATGTCTGAACTTCTTTTTGTAACTAAAGTTGAATGACTTTAGTAAGCAAGCTGTCTTCAACGCGAAGTCTTCAGTCACAAGCATTAACAAGGACTTTGCGTGATATTGTATGCGCAACCCGTTCCACGAACTCAATTTTCGGCAGTGAGGCTTATGAAATGGGAACCTCGAGAGAAAACGTATTGTGGACTATAAGAAACCCAGAATATTTATGACGTGACGCAGATGGACATGCCAACATTGGCAAGAACATGTATATTCTAAAGTGTCCACTCCGGTAGAGCATGGCAAACTGCTCGTGAGTATACCCAGCCCCCCACGTTCAGAACCCAGCAAGCTATACGTGGATGTCAAAATGCTATACACAGTAAAAAAAACGGGCCACATTACCCTGACCCCGAAAGAGGCCCCGGTTTCGCAGCGTTGGGTAGGACGAGTACGGAAAGTCTGCTAAAATCTCAGTGCCAATGGAAGCTGCTTGGATTACAAAGAACTATGGTGACGATCTGTACCTACAATGCACGTACGCTTGCATCCGAGTCCTCGATAGAAAACTTGCTCATGCAAGCAAGCAGGATGAGGTACGACATCATCGGCCTGGCCGAGACGAGACGACGCCACCCATTCAACGCCGTCTATGACACCGGCGAAGAACTGCTCCTCGGAACATGCAACAGTAGAGGAGTAGGCGGCGTCGGCGTTCTCGTTAACAAGGCTTTGTCAATAATCATTGATCCATTCGACCAGCTTACAACCCGCATAGTACGTTAACGATTAAAAAGATGTGGATCAATACCGGCTTTGACAATCTTCGTCGTTTACGCGCCGACATCAAACTATGACGAAGAAGAAGTCGAAGCGTTTTATGTGGACTTGAAGAGTTTCTGCAGAGAACATCATACATTCTTAAAGGGTCATCATTAGAGATTTCAACACCACAAATGGACCAAGAAGAACGTCTAAACAACGTTATATTGGGACCCATGGATTAGAATGGAACGAACAGGGTTAGCGGCTATCTGAGTTTATCATGACGACCAAGACCATCCATAGTAACTCGCAATTCCAGAAGCCGCAACCTCCACGCTGGACGTGGGAATCTCCCAATGGAGAGTATCATAACGAAATAGACCACATCATAGGAAATAGAAAGTTTTGCCCAACCGATGTCGCTGTTGTCCCAAAATTCCACACGAAATCAGACCATCGCCTCCTTCGTGTAAGATTCTATTTCTCGCGGAAAGGAGAAAAAGCAGCTAAATTCAAAAAACCGAAGTCCCAGAACCACCATAAACTGGGACTTATTCAATTCATTAGTCGGCTGTTGGGAAGACGCCGTTGTCGACAACATCGACGAGGAATACGATCGGCTCATTCAACATCTTCACATTAGCGCTATGAAAGCTGAGAGCTCGAAAGTCACCAAGAGACGTCTGTCCAGAAACACTAGGGCTGACACGGCAGCATGGAATCGCACGACCTGCCGGCCACCGCGAACAAACGTCCGAACTTGCAAAACAACGCAGACAGGCGATAAAAAAAGATCTTAGAGAGATAAGAGTAGCAGTAACCGAAACTTCGCCAATTACAAACCAAGATGATTGCACTCCGACGCCCAGACGGAACAGTTACAGCGTCCAGAAAGGCAATAACGAAAATCATTCACGAATACTATTCAGATCTCCTCGATAGCCACGTCCACCTTCCGTCATATGAAGTAAAGGAGGATGGATATGTTGTACCACCGGTTCTCCACTCCGAAATCCGACGTGCCATTTCGTCAGTGAAAAATCGAACGGCACCAGGTCTGGAGAGGATAACATCAGAACACCTGATGAACTTTCCTCCAGTCCACGTAAACACACTGGCTCGGCTGTTCACACGCTACCTGTCTGAATGCAAAGTTCCTAGGCAGTGAAAGACCAGCAAGAACACGTTACTGTTCAAGAAGGTTGACTTACACGGCATATCGGGCATATATATATATATATATATATATATATATATATATATATATGCATATCGGCAGCTATTGCTCAAGGAAAAGTGTGGCGCAGTGATTAGGACATCCTGAAATACAAATAGGTTCGATCTCACACCTTAGGCGCACCAAGCCTTCCATGCCCTATAGTGTAGACAAATTAGTACAAGACCTCTCTGGAAGTATAGTACTAGTGACTCGCTACATCAGTAGAGCACAACGAGATATTCTTTAGGCCATGTATGCATTCAATCATCTGTAACGATGATTAGTGAAGTCGAATGTATGGTGCATCCCTCACGGATTGATCAAAGGTCAGAAGTTTTATCCTTTATCCACTAATCGCCCAATTTGCTTGCTGTCTGTCGTTTACAAACGTTTCAATAGAGTAACCCTAAACGAGACTGACAACACTGGACGAAGGACAACAATGTGTTCAAGCACTATTTCGAAATGGATTTAGTACGATGGACCACATCCACACGATAAAAAGGCTCATTGAAGAATCGCGATAGTACAAAAGACCGCTCCGTCTCACTTTCATCGATTTAAAGAAGGCATTTAATTCAACTGAGATAGAAGCAGTCATGGAAGCTCTTGATTATCGAGGAGTCCCTACTCGGTACACAAAGATTCATCGTGAGCTGTACAAAGATTTCACAACCAAGATATCACCATTCTACAACGATATTAACATCGGCGTCAGAGAGAAGTTAGGCAAGGCGATACCATCTCGCCAAAATTATTTACCGCCACCCTCCAGAACGTCATGCGAACATTGGAATGGGATAATATGCGAGTGAAAATCGATGGTAGGCAGTTACAGCATCTTCGCTTTGCTGATGACATCGTCTTTATAACACCAAACATCAGCCAAAGGAAACTTTGATATGCTTGCCGACTTTGATAAAGCCTGTGGGAAGATTGGTCTTCGAGCAAACTCACAAAAACGATGTTCATGAAGAACGGATTGGTTTCGCGTGCCCCATTCATGCTCAACGGAACGAATATCTCCGAATGTTTCAGTTATGTCTATCCAGGTCGGCAAATCAATACGATGAACGACTTAACACCAGAGCTGAGCAGAAGGAAACGAACGGCTTGGGGAGCTCTCAGGAAAATCGTCGATTAGTAAAGAGTACAAAGAATACCCAACTTTCCACCCACCTTTTCGACTCAACGATACTTCTCGCCCTAACGTATGCGTCAGAAACTTGGTCGCTGCGTAAGCAGGATGAAAGATCACTCAGCGTTGTCGAACGAGCAGTCGAAAGGACAATACTAGGAGTGTCCGGTTTCACAAGTAAGGGATGGCATCCGAAGTTCCGACCTGCGTCAACGATCAAAAATCAAAGATGCCGTTCTGTACGCCAAACAGTCGAAGATAAGGTGGGCCGGACAGGTAATGCGTATGAATGACAACCGAAGGACAAGAGCCATTAGTGACTGGATTCGTCGGGATGTTAAACCTACTGCAGGAAGACCACGGACCCGATAATCAGAGTTCTTCACGAAAACCCTGGAAGAGAGATATGATGCTCAACGAACCCGCAGAACGAGCAGAACCCACTGGGCTACTCTTGCACACTACAGGAAAAATGGAAGATTTACTCGCACCCGCCTTAGTCACTCGTCGACTAATGGGACTACAGGTGGTACAGGTGAAGGTATGATCGTCCCACAGACTCCTGCTGATTTATTCATGCCAACTTATTCAGTAAACCAGCACCACATGTAGCTGATCACCCTCTCCATCAGAGTACCATGCGATGGAAAAATAGTAGGACTAGAATGAAATTATTGTAACTTCGACTGCAGTTTCAGCTTAGCTGGGTTCAACTCCGATTTATGCTCCGCAGATTATTCCCGTTGACGGGTAATTGCTGATTGCACTGTTAGGGATGAAAACATGGTTGAAAGAAAAGCAAAGCAAAGGCTTCAGTGGTGCACTTTGTAACACGTGAGGGCCGGAAGAGGTAATCGCGGGTTCGAATCTGTTCTGAAGTTCCGAGTTCCGCTAGTATCTCAGCATCATTGTGGTTTTATTTCGCAAAAATACCCTGCCGTGAAGAAACCAGTAGGCAGTGAATAAGAAGTGGGACTAAAACTTTAGTTAAATAAGGGGTTTTTTATGTAAAATTTTAGTATGGATATTATGCGCTAGTAATTGGCTTGTATATTTTTTTATGGACTGTCGATGACGCGCTGAAAAAACTTCACAGTAGTGGTCGCAAACGTGGCAGTGAGGAGCCTTTGAGTGAGACCCCTTGAAGTTGACGAGAGCAGGACAGCGAGGCGAAACAAATTTGGTGAGTTCAAATGAGGTGATCTTAGGTGATATTTGTTATTCAGTCAAAAACAATTGTGGTAGAAAGCGAACCGAAGAGTGAGAAGAACGGTGAACAATGTGTAGGGCCTGATACTGCTGGTTCGTATAGTTATTCTACACCTCAACTATTGAACTATGTTTGTAATGTAAATGGTCCGGGATTGTATTGCGAACAGTATTTATTTTCAGTAACAGATGAATCTTATTCGAGCGATGTGGCTCAGCATAGAACGGGTTCCACTGTCGCTCGATTGATTAAAGTAGTTTGGTATAAGACATTTAGCACGGGCAGAAAAAAGTGTCATCAGACGTTAAGCGAAGCCCCTAATGAACCACGGAAAATACCAGGAATGCAGAATTGAAACTCTACTAAAACTCAACTCTACTGCCACCATTCCACCAGTGGAAAATGCTTGAATCATCCACCGTGGAATGAGAGCCCGGAACTCCACATCAGTTCGTGGTCACAAATCAGAATGATCAAGTTGTGTGCTCGATAGGTGCTGCTTCATGGGGGAAATTACTGCAGGATCTCGAAGGACCGTTTGTGTTTAGTGTTCCTACCACTAAGTATTCTGTACTAGAGAGGATATAATTATGATGTCGCTGTGCGTGGTTTTGTGCATGTGTTATCATAAATGTTATTGCTGGATATTCTGAATTGTATGCACATGATTGTCGTTGGCAACCAAGTTGTGAATTTATTTTCTAGGAAAGAGAAGTCGCATGATCTCGGATAATAGGTCCATGTGCATATGTGCATATGTGGGTGTGGGGTGTGTGTGTGTGTGTATATATATATTTTTTGCTTGAGAGCGTGTATGTGTTGCATATGACATTAAATTAATGTGTTATACAACGGAATTGAGTATTTATTAGGACGTCAATGACTACAAACAGAAGCCGCATGATTTTGCACAGTACTTCCTCATAACGTCATCGGTGGTTGAAAACGTACAGGGCATCAGTCTTGACAAAAATGTGCATCTAAAACATATTTCACTCTTGTAGGAATGAAAGGGAAATGATTTAGTTGGAAAGGAAACATACATAAAGCTATCCTTGCATTTGGTCGGATCAGAAGAAACTGTAACTAATCACGTTATAGCACAAAGTAGTTTCAAAGACATAGAATCGCTTCCTAAGGCACTACCTATTCGATAGCTCAGAACGGTGGTTCTCGGAGAGAATCTGTTGTAAGTAATCACAGGTACGATATTCCGCGTAGAGTTGAATGACATTCCAGCAGTTCGGTCATCGCAGAGTCTAAACACCGCCTCAAATCCCATTGAAATCAGAATAGATCCTAACACACCTTACTGATTTGAATGTTCACCTGTAACCAGTCAGACGTGTGTCGTTTCCTGTCTTGATTTCAACCCCCGAATCCATGCAGCCATCAGAATTCCCATTTCTGCTATAGTTATCAAATCTCACCTCAATCGTTGAGCCAGCCTGTGCCTCGATCCAGTAGTTACATATATTAAATTCGTCGTTAGGATCATAGTGATTGTAATCCTCTCTACCAACGGTGTCAACGAGTCTAATGAACCAGGTCCTTGCGTACAGTGTCTTGCCACAGCCATCTGGCTGGAATAAACGTTTGTTGTATCTGTAATAAGTCCTGGAAGAAAAAACTTGACTGTGGAATTTGTTTCTAACTCTTTCATTGCAATGTTTTCCGCCATATCCGTTCGGACAGACACATCTCCAGCATTCACGCGGATGGGGAAACCCACCATTTTGACAATTCTTCCAGTGTTTGTCACTACATTTGTCTAAAATGATCCAGTGTTGACAAGAGTGTCGAGACACATGAGAACTCTACGTGGACGATACACTTTCTCACCAAGGCATTTGTAGTGAAGGTTGATTGCCAGTTTATCGTAAAATGAAATCATTGGTGATCCAAGGGTTTGCAAATACCTATCATCAGGTTGTGGTATTATGACGGGGTCATTGTTGTATGAAGCGCTGAAATCGAAAGTGGTATCTATCATGGGCTGTGTAATTTTATATGAGACTTTAACAAGTAGACCAAACCTCCTTGCTGAATACTGCATGATGCTACCGTAATCGTAAGTTAGGTTGTAGGTGTTAAGAATTTCATCACTAAACTTCTCAAATTCCGAGAACAGGTCTTCCCTGATATTTCCCCACATAATTTTAATGTATTTATCTCGATCGGGTCTCGACTGGGTGTGGAAGAGACCTAATGTGTGCCCGATCTCATGAGCAGTACGGCCGATCTGTGCAAAAAGAACTTGATGCCGTTTTCTGATCAGTTAAATTTTCGTTTGCAAAATTGAAGGCACGAACTGAACACAAAGCTCGAGAGACATTGCACGCTGTGTTGCGCATACCGTATCGCACGGTTGACCGAGGTAGAGACGCTGTGAGCCTCCAATCCTTCCGACGTGTGAAGCACATTCATACCAATCATAAACGATGACCCTATCTGCAGCTGTTGTGTTTCGTTCAAACTTAATACATGTGTCTTTACTCCATTCGCTGGCTGATTTCTCAAACACTCTTTTCGTTGTAGCGCTTGCTTTTCTGTCAAATGAATAGTAAACTATTCCATTAGGCCACATCCTTGTAACATTGCGGTGAACTTGACGTTTGATGCGCTCAGTTTCATGGTGTTCCTTATCATATGTAATCTCATCTTCTTCTTCTCTGAAAGTAACAACATAAAACGAAGAAGAAGCAAGGTAACACAATATTTAGAGTCCGATAAACGAAGAGACTTGGTGAGAATAATATCTCCTTCGAGGAAAGGCGTGTAGACTTTGCCGTTCTCGGTGAGTTCTTCGGTTGTACCACCATTTAATTCACTGTCTTTCTCTTTTGTGTATTTCTGAATCTGGTTTCCCATACTGGGATAGTGTTCCGGTGAGAAGGTAGGAAGTTCCTCTTTTATTTCTTTCTCTACATCATCCAGTTCTTCAGGTGCTTTTGTTTCAATCGCATTCCGTTCATCTTTCAGCAGTTGATATCCTTCCATCGGTTTTTCGTCGAAGCTCTTCTTGTTGGCGGACGGTTCAACTTTCATTATTGAGCTGTAGAGGTCCACGCAACTAATCAGAAATGAAAGTGATATTACCCTCATCTGAAAAGTACGAATTGAAACGACAGAAATACAGAAAACCAATGGCCTGTAGTGTTTATTGTTGAGGCTTCATTTTTAATGTGAAATGCAAAGTTCGTTGAAAGAGTGAGACAGAGGGAGATAGTTACGACGAGGTTTTGAAGGCAACAGCACAAAATCAAAGCAATGGATGTCACTTGAGTCGATCCACTTGGCTCATGTGTCAATTGACAAAACATTTGAATTCTGTGTACAGAACTAAGTACATTAGCGTTATTTCAGCAAAACATGCTGTGCCTGATAATTGACTGGTCCGTTTAAAATTTTAAAAATAGCCTTTTTTTTCTTCTTACATCTTAACAGCGCTTTACTGTAATGCAGTAGTAAGAGATGCCCTGTAATACAGAAAAAAACCGGGTGCTAGTTCCATCCCGTGTCTAAGCCAACTAAGCTATTGTTCCTTCTAGTACCTGCGAAATGGATATGAGGTTGGCATGGAAGGATAAAAATATTGGGCTGCTTGATCGGTAGGCGAAGGTGGTTGTATAGACAAATATCCATTCATTCGCACTCTATGACGCACCGAATGGAATCAAATACCCTGATTTTTTCCTGTTGGAAGCCGATGTACGCCAAGCATTTTTTTCTTGCATCCTTCACGCAAATATCCTCTAGTGTATTCAACTGAGTATCTGTCGCCCCCGTTATTTACTGAATACCTCGGGGAATGCATGAGCCTGTAACGAATAGTTAGCAGCGGCTACGAGCGGATCAGCTTGTGTCGAATATTAGCCACGCGGGTCTTTTAGTTGATGTGTCGATCTACCAGCCTAAAGCCTCAAACTTTGGTAGTTAAACCTGGATAATCGTAGTGTGGCAAGTTGCGGCGTACTGACACATACGTGCGGTTAGGGAACAAAGCAAAAATCCATGGATGGCTTACAACCAAATTAAGGAATTCTTGACGACTTTCACCAATTTGATCTCGTATTTCAGGCGCCATATCGGGACCAATAAAGTAATCGTAGAGGCTTTGAATGGCAGTTGCACCACCACGGCGTAGAAGATAGGACGCAAGGCGAAGCACACAAAGGTAGACAGCCGGGCTCTGAAGTGCAATATTATCCTCAGGTGTCAAACGAAACAGGTGAGTGCGACGCTCAACAAACTGGCGGCGTTTCAGTGAAGATGTTCCAACATAACGAAATAGCTCGTCGTCAGCACAATTTGACATTTGAGAATGCAGGCTGCTTAGCTGGATTTGTGTAAGCGCGTGACGTTGAAAGATCGCTAACAAATGCTCTACTGCTACACCCTCCTTCGGATAAGCCATCGTTGCTGTGCCACGAACTGCTATTGTGCCTGAAACATCAAACATAATTGACCGAGTAGATTATAAAGGTCACATTGCGGTAACTAGTGTGCGGCCACGAGACGGCCATAGTATGGAGATCAAATACTACTGTTTGGATAGTTAGAGAACTTTTTCCAGAGAGAAGTTCTCTACAGAGCCATCAGATTTTTGCATTTATCCTTGTTTGCTTGGAAAAGTACCACAGTGGTGTCTTCTCCCTTTAGGAACTCGTTCAGTGTCGTATTGTTATTCTTGCGTTTTGTGAAGAACTTTCAACATCGCTTCAATGCCCTCCCTGCTGCACATTTGACATCCCGAGGAATCCAGTCACTAACGGCTCTTGTCCATCGGGTATCATTCATACGCATTACATGTCCGGCAGACCTTATCTGCAACTGAATGCCTGTGAATGCCTACGTCAACTGAATAAATGCCTATGCAACTGTTTTCGCTTACCGATTTACCATCTAAGTATTTCAGCTTATTTTTTACCATGTACCTTTTTTTAATGGCACGGTATTTGTTGCGAAATATAGCTTCAATGTTGCTGCGATGTTTGTAAACGAAGGACCCTCATGGTGTGGTGGTGAACGCGTTACTCCCCGGAAAGGACAATAGCGCGTTCGTTCCCCACCCCAGACACCTGCCGTCCAGAGTTCTGCAATATCTGCATCATTGAAGCTATATTTCGCAATATTTACCCTGCCATTAAAAAGAGTAGGTAGTAAATAATTAGTTAAAATTGTGATTATAACTACAGCTTCAACTTAACTGGGTTCGTTGCCGATTTGGGCTCTCCAAATCAATCCCGCTAAAGGGTGATTGTTGATGGCAAAAAGATCGGCAGAACTAGCGTATTTGAAATGCCATCGAGTACTCTTAAACTCGAGCTAGTTCGTAACCGCCTAAATGATCGTCTATGTGTAACGCAAAATTTGCATAATTTGCGCTAATGGTAGGGACGATGATTGCATGAGTTCGCGTACAGTCTATCTGATCTCTTGTAAGCGTGCGAGAACGAATACATTGATGAAGCGGATGAACCACTCTGCGTTCGTATAAAAGAACACCTACTTGTTAAACATAAACCAAACACCCCACTAGGGCACGCTTAGGACGCAAGGACATAACGGAGAAGATTTTGAAGTAGGGCTTACGATCATCGCACAGGAATCGAGAACACAAGAGCGCAAAACTTTCGAGGCTTTCTGCATTAATTCCAGAAATCGAAAATGAACTGCAGGGAGGAATGCCCCATAATCATACGTGAAATTGCGCAGTATGCAAGCCTGTTATTCTGAAGGGATGAGCACAATATGACTCCATGTGAACTGTGTGCGGTTGGTCTTCACATGACATATCCAGTGGAAGATTCATAGAAAGCGGTGAGTGTGCAAAGAAGCTGCTTTGTGTTCAATGTGATTGAACTCTTGGTTTAGCGTTTTCTCTGTTCGGTTATGCAGGTGTTTGGCCGGGTAGATTGCTGTCCACTAGGACTTTCCAGGCTCTGAGGAAGGCGAAATCCGCCGAAACGTCAGCTTGTACGTAAATAAGGAAATAAAATCTCATCTCGTGTTTGCTAAACGAAAATATAAAGAGTTCTTCACGGTTTTTAGTTTTTAGATGCGACACATTTAATATAGACCGAAGACGAGGTGAGGATCTATCATGGACAATGGCGGAGTGTTAAAATTGTACAAATTTCCATCGTTGAAGGAATTTTTTGAAGGCTATGGTCTGTCATTTCAAGAGCATATGCTTCTTTTCAGCATCAGCAGTGTAGACAAGACTGTTTATTAGAAAACAGCAGCTATTTTACAGGATAGCTTGGTCAAATGGCAACTGTCCACATCCCAACGGCGGTGAGACCACGAAAGGTAGACATATCAGAAACGCCAGCTCGCTCCTCCTGAGTTTTTGAGTTTGTCATGCTTTAGCTAAAGTCCTAAAATGCTACCAATTGTTGGAAAAAAGAAGCTGAAAAGAGTTTGCTTGTTAAGAGCAGTTGGGGAACCAGGAAGAATTTAGTGTAACTGCTACTCGACATTCGCTCACTTGTCCTTAATAGCGTTTCTCACAGCACTGAATTAAAATTCGGAACGAAGCCACTAAAACGTAAAGAAGGCAGATGAAAACAATGCTGCTTTCGAGAGTCGTTCATAAGCGATAGAAATCAATGTGCTTTTGGGTACTGTAAGCAAAGGCGGAAGCTAATCACATACTGCGAATTGTCACTGATCTTCATCATTTGAAAACATGCAGCTGAGTGTTTCTCGAACTGAGCTTGTGCACTATACATTGATAACAAGTCTGGGAAAAATTGGTCAGCCTTGCTCAAAGAGCTTTGCGGATTCTATCTAAATTTTTCGCACCACTGTTCGAAAGGTCCAAGGTGTGGACGATTTTGAGTGTGACGAAAGTGTCACTCGCAGCCAGAAAGAAAGGGAGAAATACCTGCCTGAACGTTCCTAAGTGTTTTGGTCCTAACGGGTCAGAATTAATCACAATCAAGGAAGTTTTCAATAGAAATGTTGCAGGCCGCGCTGCCTCTTCGCTGGGAAATCTCGAGATAGAGTTTTGTAAAGTTACGTAACCCAGAGTTTTGCAAAGTTACGTAGCCCTATTATTCTTAGAAATGTGCTCTAAAACATGGAGAATAATATTTGTGGAAGTAGTTAAGTAAAAGGAGATGCCGTCAGCTGCGTGATTTGAAGAAGAATAGAGACGTCCTTTCATGAACACGGGATGTAAAGCGCTATGGGCCACAGTATTCCTAAATACGTTTTTACACTGTAATAACGTCGAATCAGATGAGAATGTTTTAACGACACGTTTAGGTCATTCGATTTGCCGTCGTAGCAGAAAAAAAATTCTGTAAAAACGCACGTTTATTTCCAAAAATAACGCCGCATAAACGCTTCAGAACAATGAGTCATACTAGGAAGTATCGCAGTCGCAATCTCAATGTTGCTTTTGCTGAGGTCCTTATTTCCACTTTAGCATCCCATAGAAGAAAAACTTGGTCGAACGCTATCCAGCTCGTATTGCTGAGATTCACGAATTGCTCCATGATTTTGGATAGTATGACATTAGTAGAGCTTATTTTTTGACCACTAACATAGTTTGAAGCAACAGTTTACCATTTGTCACCTATGGATGATGCTGTATGCTCTGTTATTACATTAGTCTTTGAAAGCCTTAACTGGTCTGCAGCCCACGCCAAGTGACGTGGAGAACTCCGTAGAGTACGTGATGTGAGGTTGCAAAGTAGACTTATTGGGGCGAATTTGGAATCAGATGTTTTTTTCTGTCTTTCTCAGCATTTTCAAGAGCTCTAGAAAGCTTGCAGGGAGGACTTCTTTCTATATCAGCAAAAATTCCCGTGGTTATCTCGACATTAAACTGCCCGAGAATGGCAAATGTTTCCTACTAGCATACAGTTTTGAATATCCGAAATGCATTTGACTTCAATTCTGACCTTCGTCGTGACCTCATCGTTTCCCAATGTCTACTCTTCGCAAGTGCTTGCCTTCTGACAGAAATATTGGTTTTGAAAAAATTTTGTTTAACAGTTCCCAAGGTCGGCTTTCGATTAGCCTCGGCATTCGATTTCAAATTAGTCGTTCTCTTCTTCAGCAATCGCGTGGTTGTGATTCAGCACACGCTCACTTCTGTACACATAGAACACATAGAAACAACACAACGGTTCCGTTTTGTTCGCTAAAACGGTGAAAAGAATAACATGTCAGCATTATTCAAAATCAAGACATTTAATTATTCAATACATTCGATTATTCCTATTGGGCAGCAGTCCGACTTCGATCATTTCCTTATTATTTCACTCTTTTTTTTTTGACGAAATTTTAGCTAGTAAGCAGCCTGTTACTTGTTATATCAGGGATGGTATACAATCTTTTACTTCCGTCCTGGATCATCTTACCCCGAAATCCAAAGCAGAACACCTGCAGAAGCCATCCGCACACTTTAAAATTTCTAAGATTAAGAGTAAGAAGGAGATACAAATTTTCCTTCTTCCGATGTGACTCTTCGTGACCGCATCGTTTCGAATCCGGTGGAACACCACTCGAATGACGTAACGTCACTCGTGGTGCTTTTTTTATACAGGACGGTTGTTGTTGATACTGATTGTCCATTGATAACCTTCGTTCTTTTCTGGGCAATCGACACGTATCAACCATGCTCTGAAGAAGACGAAAGCGCCGAAACTTTAGCGGAATAAGGCTTTTATCGAAATCGTGTTGGCTCTTCATTGAGGAAACGCATGCTGACTAGTCAAGCCGACGTAGAAACAAAATCCGGTGTTTGAATTAAAGCCTTTGCAGTAATTCTATTACGTAATGAGCGATTCTGATGGAAACGTGACCAACAAGAAGTTACGTTTTTGTTGCCTACATTTGACCAGTTAAATGGTTTGTCGGCGTTTCTTCATAACACCTGCTTCCATAGAAGGAAGTGAGCGCGGAAGTGCGACTAAAAGTACGTAGTTCGATGACGCTCATATTGCGTTCTCATAGAAAAGCCATTTCATGACCGAAAGTGCTTCCGCTTTTCCGTCAGTATAAGTGCAAATATATGACGTAGTAGAGCTAGAGAAGCGGAACTCTTCAATTGCAGACTTCACGATCACGGAAACAGAAATCACGGGTTCGAAGCCCACCTGAGGTCTTGAGTTCTGTTCATATCTCTGCATTCATGTGATTGTACTTCACATAACGCCTTGCCATGAAAAAAGGATGGGCTGTAAATAAAAGTTGAGACATTGTGAAATAATATTTTATGTTATTTCTATGTTACAATACTACAAGTGGGCTGACCTGTGATCCATGCGGACTTCTGTTGTGAGGATAAAGAGCTACGACAACCTTTGGAAGCTCTCGATTTTGACAAGGAGTCCCGAGACCTGTTGTCTGATTATGTGCATCATTTCAGCGAGGTGGGGTACTCGGTTGTTGGGTTGCGTTGCACTGCTGGCGTACTATTATTTTGGCACTGTAACTCATGTTGAGGTAGGGTTAGAAGTTTTATTCGGAAGGCTAATTTGCGAGAGTAAATTAATCTATGCAGTTTGCCATAGAAAAGCGAATTTGAGGATCTGCCAAGTTAGTGGGGACATGAAACAACCTGGATTCCCAAATGTGCTGTTTTTCAAATAAACTGCTTTTAGAAAGCGCTATCTATTGTGTAACTGTTTATTCAAAGGTGCACGTAGTTTTTTGGGAGTTCCTTATTGCTAGAAAATGCTCGTTAGGTGAGAACTGTGGCGATTCCCATGAAAAGGGCTCCGGGAAATCGAGGGGTCAAGACAGAATTCCTCACCAACCTCACCAAACTAAGTAGATTTTCAATTCCTTTTACCTCAGTACACGTTTGTGACCAAAATTAATTTGCAGGCCTGAAACGTAATGTACCGTTTTTCGAATACGATGTCCGTATGCACGCGGTTTATAGTGTAAGGTATAGAAGCAATCCAGAAATGAATAGGTGTCTATTGGTGGTTTTTAGCGTTGAATAACAACATTAAGACATAATTTTGGCTTTTCTTTCTCTTGGACCAACTCGTTGAGAGAGAATTTTCAGTTTTCCCGAACAGGAGCGCAAAGCCTCAGCCGTGATTATTTACAAGCACCTCATTAAGTCGTACTCTGACGTATTCACCAAGGATGATCTTCATTTCTAAGACCGTGCTGCCGTCCTATTTCCCCAACATGTACGATTGAAACATAACTTAGAGGTATCGTTTAATGGGGCTTCATAGTGGTCTTGGTTGGAAATATTTTCTGGGTCGTGCAGAAGAATGAATTCTTCTTGCCCACCAGTCTGCTGTCAAATGCTGGTGATGATGCAGAAGCAGTGTGTATGTTCACCAAGCAAGTTGCTGACAGCTTCCAGGTTGGTTTGTAAAATCAGGTGGAGTTTACAATATTCCAGTTTTTTATGTTCCAGGTGGCGCCAAACGATGTTCTAAAGGGTGTGAAGGTGCGTGATAGCGAATGTGACGAATCCATCCAAAAAGTCCTAAGTTGCTGTGTCACAAAAGGATATGTGGTGAAGTGTGCTTTTTAATGATATACGAATGTATAGGCATACGTATGTACATACATATATATATATATACATATATATATATATATATATATATATATATATATATATACGTGTATATATGCAGGTGTGCATAAATACATATCCAAGTGCATGCGTGCGTATGTACTCATACATGCGTCTGTATACACACATATATATGTATATATGCGTATATATATGCATATATATGCACGCATATATATATATATATATCTATGTGTATAGAGTCATTACCATCTATCTTAAAACGGCAAAGTTCTACGTCGCAGTTCGTTGTATACGGATCTAGCACACATTGCTTCTATGACCATGAAGCTTTTGGGTTCAGGTAATTAAATGTTTCGCATAATTATTATTGGGAAGCAAAAGAGCAAAAAAGGTGAATGGTTGTTGTTTTCTAAACTGAGGATTAGGGTTTCCGTAGTAGATTTGACTTCATTTATTGCCACGTTGACCACCACTGACTACGCGTTGTGTACACTTCCAGAAATGGTGAACTGCCAGAACTAATGGATGGCAAGTACATGGGTATTAGGGTGTCTGGTACCAATTTGCCGACCCCGGAGGAATGAGAAGCTTGGTGGGCAAGGAGGGCGGAGTTCGATCCCTTGTGTATTGCAGTGCGCTTCCGACCACTGCGCCACACGCGCACTTGCTGTGTACACATGTATACGCACATGTATTTATATACATATATGTGTATATGCATGTGCATGCATGTGTATATAACCATAAATATGCATATATATATATATATATATATATATATACCTACATACATACCTATATACATACCTATATACATACATTACATACATTACATACATACATTACATACATAGATTACACTACTGATTCCTGGGGATGTCAAACGTGCAGCAAGAAGAGCATTGACGCGATGTTGAAAGTTCTTCACAAAACGCAAGAACAACAATACGACACTGAACGAGTTCCTAAAGGGAGAAGACACCACTGTGGTACTTTTCCAAGCAAACAGGGACAAGTGCAAAATCTGATGGCTGTGTAGAGAACTTCTCTCTGGAAAAGTTCTCTAACTATCCAAACAGTAGTATTTGATCTCCATACTATGGCCGTCTCGTGACCGCACACTAGTTACCGCAATGTAACCTTTATAATCTACTCGGTCAATTATGTTTGATGTTTCAGGCACAATAGCAGTTCGTGGCACAGCAACGATGGCTTATCCGAAGGAGGATGTAGCAGCAGAGCATTTGTTAGCGATCATTCAACGTCGCGCGCTTGCACAAATCCAGCTAAGCAGCTTGCATTCTCAGATGTCAAATTGTGCTGACGACGAGCTATTTCGTTATGTTGGCACATCTTCACTGAAACGCCGCCAGTTTGTTGAGCGTCGCACTCAGCTGTTTCGCTTGACACCTGAGGATATTACTGCACTACTTCAGAGCCCAGCTGTCTACCTTTGTGTGCTTCGCCTTGCGACCTATCTTCTACGCCGTGGTGGTGCAACTGCCATTCAAAGCCTCTACGATTACTTTATTGGTCCCGATATGGCGCCTGAAATACGAGATCAAATTGGTGAAAGTCGTCAAGAATTCCTTAATTTGGTTGTAAGCCATCCATGGATTTTTGCTTTGTTCCCTAACCGCACGTATGTGTCAGTACGCCGCAACTTGCCTCACTACGATTATCCAGGTTTAACTACCAAAGTTTGAGGCTTTAGGCTGGTAGATCGACACATCAACTAAAAGACCCGCGTGGGTAATATTCGACACAAACTGAGCCGCTCGTAGCCGCTGCCAACCATTCGTTACAGGCCCATGCGCTCGCCGAGGTATTCAGTAAATAACGGGGCGACAGATATTGCAGTTAAATACACTAGAGGATATTTGCGTGAAGGATGCAAGGAAAAAATGCTTGGCGTTCATCGGCTTCCAACAGGAAAAAATCAGGTATTTGATTCCATTCGGTGCGTCATAGAGTGCGAATGAATGGATATTTGTCTATACAACCACCTTCGCCTACCGATCTAGCAGCCCAATATTTTTATCCTTCCATGCCAACCTCATATCCATTTCGCAGGTACTAGAAGGAACAATAGCTTAGTTGGCTTAGACACGGGATGGAACTAGCACCCGGTTTTTTCTGTATTACAGGGCATCTCTTACTACTGCATTACAGTAAAGCGCTGTTAAGATGAAAGAAGAAAAAAAAAGGCTAGCTTTGCAATTTTAAACGGACCAGTCAATTATCAGGCACAGCATGTTTTGCTGAAATAACGCTAATGTACTTAGTTCTGTACACAGAATTCAAATGTTTTGTCAATTGACACATAAGCCAAGTGGATCGACTCAAGCGACATCCATTGTTTTGATTTTGTGCTGTTGCCTTCAAAACCTCGTCGTTACTCTCTCCTTCTGTCTCACTCTCTCAACGAACTTGGCACTTCACATCAAAGATGAAGCTTCAAACATAAACACTACAGGCCATTGGCTTTCTGTGTTTCTGTCGTTCTACTTCCTACTTTTCAGATGAGAGTAATATCACTTTCATTTCTGATTAGTTGCGTGAACGTCTACAACTCAATAATGAGAGCTGAACAGTACGCCAACAAGAAGAGCTTCAAAGAAAAAGCGCAGGAAGGATATCAACTGCTGAAAGATGAACCGAATGCGATTGAAACAAAAACACTCGGAGAAGTGGATGGTGTAGAGGAAGAAATAAAGGAACAAGGAATTCGCTACTTTTTCACCAGAAAAATATCCTAGTGTGGAAAATCAGACCCAGAAATACACAAAAGAGAAAGACAGTGAATTAAATGGTGGTACAATCGACGAACTCACCGAGAACGGCAAAGTCTACACCTTTCTTCGAAGGAGATATCATTCTCACCAAGTCTCTTCGTTCATCGGACTCTAAATGTTGCGTTACCTTGCTTCTTCTTAGTTTTATGTTGTTACTTTTAGAGAAGAAGAAGATGAGATTACATATGATAAGGAGCACCATGAAACTGAGCTCATCAAACGTCAAGTTCACCGCAGTGTTACAAGGATGTGGCCTTATGGAATAGTTTACTATTCATTTGACAAGAAAACAAGCGCTAGAACGAAAAGAGTGTTTAAGAAATCAGCCAGCGAATGGAGTAAAGACACATGTATTAAGTTTGAAGGAAACAAAACAGGTTTCATGAAGACACAGATCGAAGAAAGCTAGAAGTTCCAGACGTAAAGCCACATTTTCAGCTGCAGATAGGGTCATCGTTTATGATTGTTATGAATGTGCTTCACACGTCGGAAGGATTGGAGGCACACAATGTCTCTACCTCGGTTAACCGTGCGATACGGTATGAGCAACACCGCGTGCAATGTCTCTCGAGCTTTGTGTTCAGTTCGTGCCTTCAATTTTGCAAACGAAAATATAACTGATTAGGAAACGGTATTAAATTCTTTTTGCACAGACCGGCCGTACTGCTCACGAGATCGGGCACACATTAGGTCTCTTCCACACCCAGTCGAGACTCGATCGAGATAAATACATTAAAATTATGTGGGGAAATATCAGGAAATACTTGCTCCCGGAACTTAGAAATTTTAGTGAAAAAGTTATTAGCACCTACAACCTCACCTACGATTACTGTAGTATCATGCAGTATTCAGCAAAGAGGTTTGACCCACCAGTCAAAACGTCATTTAAAATTACAACAGGTAGTGAAAGATCGTACTTTTGATTTTAGCACTTCAAACATCAATAAGCCTGTCATTATACCGCAGCCAGATCATAGGTATTTGCAAACTCTTGGGTCGCCAATGATTTCATTCTACTGTAAACTGGCAATCAATCATCACTACAAATGCCTTGGCGAGAAACTGTATCGCCCACGTAGTTTGCATGTATCTCTACACTCTCATTAACACTGGATGATTTTAGACAAATGTAGAGACAAACACTGGAAGAATTGTCAAAATGGTGGGTTTCCCCATCCGCGTGAATGCTGGAGATGTGTCTGTCTTAGCGGATATGGCAGAAGATATTGCAGTGGAAGAGTTAAAAAAGAAGTCCGCAGTTCAAAAAGATCTTTTTCCAGAGCTTATTTCAGACATAACAAACCATCATTCCAGCCAAGTGGTTGTGGCGAGACACTGTACGCAAAGACCTGGTTCATTAGACTCGTTGACACCGTTGGTAGAGAGGATTACCATCCCCATAACCCTACCGACGAATTTATCATGTGCAACTACTGGATCGAGGTTTATCAGTTACTGCGCGGTGTGATCTAACGATAGTTCTCCAGCAGTTCGTTCGTTCAGGCACAGGCTGGGTCAAGGATTGAGGTGAGATTTGATAACTACAGCAGAAATAGGAATTCTGATGGCTGCATGGATTCGGGGGTTGAAATCAAGACAGGAAACGACACACGTCTGACTGGTTACAGGTGAACACTCAAATCAGTAAGGTGTGTTAGGATCTATTCTGATTTCAATGGGATTTGAGACGGTGTTTAGAGTCTGCGATGACCGAACTGCTGGAATGTCATTCAATTCTACGCGGAATATCGTACCTGTGATTACTTACAACAGATTCTCTCCGAGAACCACCGTTCTGAGCACCGAGGTTTACCAAAAGTTGGTCATTTCAGTTACTAAGAGATACTGAGATATTTGCAAAAGTTGTACTCTAGTCCAAATCCGAACTCGCCAATAGCCTTACCGAGGGATCACATGTGCACAGCATTTACATTAGGATCAAAGCCTTATACGTTTTCAACCCCAAAAAAATATCTGGTGGACCTATTATCCGAGATCATGCGACTTCTCTTTACTAGAAAATAAATTCACAACTTGGCTGCCAACGACAATCATGTGATACAATTCAGAATATCCAACAATAACGTTTATGATTACACACGCACAGCACCACGCACAGCGATATCATAATTACACAACCTGATCATTCCGATTCGTGACCACCAGCTGATGTGGAGTTCCGGGTTCTCATTCCACGGTGGATGATTCAAGCATTTTCCAGTGGTGGAATGGTGGCAGTAGAGTACCCTAGGAAATCGTTCATAGTCGTATTCCGATTCTACTTGTACTGGAGGCAAAGTTATTTGCCTGCGTCGTCAAGGCTAGTGCGACATGAGCGAATTTCGACACGCTCGCCCACGAAGACGAACGCTTAGTTTCTCCTTTGAGACCTTGACTGGTAACTTCAGGCAAAAATACAATTGCTGTTAGTGTTCACGAATTTGTTGTTTCGTAACGGATACTCGTAGTGGACGACCATCCCATTTCCATATATGTCTACGTCCATACTTCTTTGTTGCTTTCTTTTTGCCCTATTACCTTTTATGCGCATGAAAACCTAGCATGTTCAAAACAGTGCTCCAATATAACGTGCGCAAACTCATCCAACATGCCAAAGAGGCTGTTTGATCTAAAGGGTACCGTTAATCTCCGACGAATGCAAGATCAACGTCTGGTCCATAGACTCAATGTCCCACTTATTTCTGCTTATTGCGACCTTAGTTGCGGTGAAACACTAATTTGGTAAGTGAGCATTTCTCGAAATGGCCTAATGTTCTTTAACACTTCCTAAAGCTTGAATATTGTGCATTACTGGTTAACACACAATCTTTTTTGTGCAATCACCTCAGCTTAATGCTTATTACTTGCACAGGAATTTCACGGATATTTTCGCCATCGTCCAATTCACTTAAATGGCTGGATTCTGCACCTGCGGTCGGCGGAGCATCAACGGAAAAAGGGATCCTTATAATGGAGCTACACAATGTGAAAGCTCATCAGAATGAATCGCCTCGCCTGTTTTCTCCGTCAATTAGTCACACGTCGAGTTACTGAAATTCTTTATGGACAGCACTTTATGTGAAAATGCAACTGAATTAACTGAAACACACAATGGTCAAATGTGCTCACAATGAAATAGCCAGGAAATCCCTCCCATTACAAGATCCAAACTGATCTAATTACTATAAAACACACCTCAACCATTTTCCCAAATATATACAGACATCTAATTAACATATTATGGCAAGAATTGCGGAGGAAGTAGAAGGCTTATATTTCAGTCAACTCGCATCAAAATCAAGATTTTCTGGAGTGCTTATCTTGCGCCATCTTCTGGTACTTTTTTGTAATCTGGAATATTCATGTAAACTTCGAAATCAACATAAAGATAACGTACAACAACTAAATTAGGTACTGATTTTTTTTACCTCGGCTGAAGCAAAGACGATTACATCAAATTTTACCTGGTCAATAACAATCGATCTTCGACCACGTCGAAAATTCTGCATTCCTGGTATTTTGCGTAGTTTATTAGGGCTTCGCTTAACGTCTGATGACACTTTTTCTGCCGGTGCTAAATGTCTTACACCAAACTATTTTAATTAAACGGACCCCTGAGGGTTAACAATACAACCCAAATAATGTTCGTAAGTCACCAAAGACGAATACACTAGTGTGTGGCTCAAAGATTTTGCAAAGGCTCCCAAATCAGTACACCAAAAATGTACAGACAAATTTACTTTTGTCTCATAAGCCTTAATGGGAACAAAGTCCTCATCAAGGTTTATGTAAAAATTTTCCATACACGTAAGTGTGTACAACTCGCATCCCACTTAGCTTGGTTTAGGTTTGGCTGCCATTGAGACACATCAAACACGGTTGGCCTAACCGATTTCCGACATTTAAGCATGGTTGGGGACCTGTTTGTGATGCAGGTTCAAATCTCAGATTCGTTGGCTAATTTAAACGATATAGGGTGTTTCTAGCATCGCACTCACTACTAAGCAATAGGTAGCATTGAGTGGTCTTCTACACTGCTTAGCAATCGTCCAAGTTTTCGACTCACGCATTAGAGCAAGAAGAATGTTGAAGTCAAAAAAGTGTTCATTTATCGGAGTGTTCCTTCTTCTTGCTATATTTTCAACATTTCTGTAATCTCTGCAAGATTCACATTTTCTCCTGCTTAGTCCTTCAACTCCTCCCAATGGTTTACAGCCTCATCGTCGCTGGGAGGTTTTCCTGGGTGTCGGAGTGCGATGTACAGCGGTAGGATTCGTACTCCCAACAGGATCTCCCAAGCTGAAGAGTCCGGCGTTTCCATCAGGAAGCCTAGTTAAGAGTAGACCAATAACAGGATCCACCACCGTCCTGGTATCAAAGTCGCACGATGGCAAATCTCCCTCTGATCCACAAGGGGTGGTGGCTACCCGTGGTGGTGACGACCTGGGGCAGACTTTGGCCAGGCTGACCTCGGGACTCCACGAAACCACAATAGATAAACCAGTAAAACGTGAAAAATGGTGATTATGGGGGACCCGCACAACTAGTGAGGACGGGCCGTTCAAGTATCAAGTAAATAATTCCTGCAACTATCTTCTTCTTAGCTTTGATTTCCTGACTCAAATACGCTAAGCTAAAGCATTTGGAGTACTCGTTCCGCTCGGTATGAATGGTTCGTGATAAAGGAACCCGCTTCCTACAAACACGGTTTTCTTGAGACTGATCCAAAGATCTGGTACGACAAAAACGGCCAGCCCACCGCCACGAAGCTGAATTTCTCGGTAAGCACAAGTTCGCTTCTCACCTGCTTTCAACCCTCTATCGACGACTTGAGAATCTTTTAACCAACTGGCACGAGGTTCCCAAATACTCAGTTGGAGAGCTCTGTGAAGCAATGTGTGATACAAGTAACAGCGGAAGGTGAGGCAAGGTGTTGTGAAGGCCAAACAATTCATGAGCAATTCCCAAGACCGACTTTCTGTTAACCTCGGCATTGATTGATAATTCGATGTTTTTCTTCAATAAGCAGACACGAGGTTGTTATCATAGATTTAGTAGGATATAATAGCTGACGTTTCGGCAGTTTCGCCCTCTTCAGAGCCTGAAACGATCAAACTGAGATACGATCTACTCAGCCAAACACTTTCATAACCCCAGCAGATAAAACATAACAAATAAATTTGTATTCGCATAAGAAACAGCTTCATTTAAACACTTACCGTTTATTTGTTGTAAGTATTTAGGTTAGTTGATGGATAGGAGCCGCACAGAGTACAACATAGGCGATAACTGCGTCTGTGTCAGGTCATTGGATTAGCCTGAGGTATGGCGCCAGGTCACGCGTGATGACAAGACACTCCTCCTTGCGGCCTTATGCGAATACAAATTTATTTGTTATCTTTTATCTGCTGGGGTTATGAAAGTGTTTGGCTGAGTAGATCGCATCTCAATTTGACCTTTCCAGGCTCTGAAGAAGACGAAACTGCCGAAACGTCAGCTATTGTATCCTAATAAATCTATAATAACCTCTTGTCTATTTATTGAAGAAAAACATCGAATTCATGAGCAGCACCTTACCTTTCACACTCTTTTCGGCTGGAGTTGAAGCATCATCATTATCTACATGATCGCTCGACTTCAAATTTATTGATGAGCACGGTGCACGACGAATCGACAAACCAGGTATTTTAACATCATTGGACAACCTGTAAAATCAAATCCCAGCAATAGAACGACGCACCGACAGTGTTCACATCATGTCAAAAAACTGACGTAGGTGAGTGATTTTTGGAATGTGTAGGAGATTGGTTCACAGAACAGCCTTGGCCAATACTTCCTTTCCCTGCAATTAGTTACATATCTTATCAACCAGCTGAATACTTAGTTTATAGATTTATTACCACTATGGAGCTTGCCAGTTACTAAATGTCCATTTAAGTCTCATTAGATTGAAGTAAAAAGCCAACATAGCACCATTTCGTTAAAGTTGAAAAACCTCGTACTAGAGAAAGTAACTACTCATTATTAGTATTTAAATTGAAGAAATCATTACTTATCTCTCGAACCTAAGCAACTAATCAATAACCCGTAAAAAATATTGTCTCTTACCACGTGTACGTGAAGCTGACGTTGATTCTATAGACGCACTAAATGTCGCCAGTTCCTTCGATGATCTAGAATTTCACTTGTAACTCTTCTAAAAATATCGCGGAAGATTACATAGTGAACAATTCTTCATATTCTTGTCTAGCAAACACGAGGTGTTGTTATTTTATTTCTCTATTTACACACAACCTGGTTTACACACAAAGTTTCAACGGATTTCGTCTTGTTCATAGCCTGGAAGGGGTTAGTTGACAGCAATCTACCACCAGCGAAACATCTCCATAACGAAACAGAGAAAATGCTAAACGTTGAAATGCTTCTGTGTTTGGCCGAGTAGACTGCGGTCAAATTCACCTATCCACGCTCTGAGGAGAAGCGAAATCCGCCGAAAAGTCGGCTTGTGTGTAGATAAAGAAATAAAACAACACCTCGTGTTTGCTAAACAGGAATATAAGGAATTGTTCGATTAATAGAAATCGCCGAGGTTAATAGAAAGCCGGTCGTGCGAATTACATAGTGAATTACTTCGCAACTTTTTCTCATACCTTGGTGATTGCTGCTCGTTTTTCGAACCAACACTGGATGAAAGCGAGGACCTCGCTACAAAAAAGTTGTGCAATTGAACGAATCCTAATTTCAACAGCTCTTCCAAGTTCTAACAATGCGTAAAAATTATCAAATTCCAAAGATGAGGGAATCCACCTGGTCGTCTAATGTGTACATGTGGTCTATTTGCTTTAATCAATCGAGGGACAGTGGGACCCGTTCTATGCTGAGCCACATCGCTCGAACAAGGTCCATCTGTCACTGAAGATAAATACTATTCGCTATCCAATCCCGGACCATTTACATTACAAACATAGTTCAATAGTTGAAGTGTAGAATAACTATACGAACCAGCAGTATCCGGCCCTACACATTGTTTACCGTTCTTCTCGCTCTTCGGTTCGCTTTCTACAACAATAATTTCTGATTGAATAACAAATATCACAAGAGATCACCTCATTTTAACTCACCAAATTTGTTTCGTTTCACTGTCTTACTCTCGTCAACTTCAAGGGTCTCACTCAAAGGCTCCTCACTGCCACGTTTACGACCACTACTGTGAAATTTTTTCAGCGCATGATCCACAATCTATAAGAAAAACACGACCCAATTACTAGCGCATAATGTAATAAAATTTCACATAAGAACCCCTACCTAAAATTTTAGTTCCACTTTTTATTCACTGCCTACTGTTTTCTTCATGGCAGGGTTTTATGCGAAATAAAACCATAACAATGCTAAGATATTTGCAGAACTTGGAACTTCAGGACGAATTCGAACCCACGACTACCTCTTCCGCGCCCTTATGTGTTACACATTGCACCACTGAAGCTCTTGCTTTGCCTTTCTCTCAGTCATGTTTTTACCCTAATAGTGCTATTAACAATTACCCGTTAACGGGAATAATCTGCGGAGCACAAATCGGCGTTGAACCTAGCTAAGTCGAAACTACAGTCGAAGTTACAATGATTTCATTCACTTCCTACTATTTTTTCCATCGCATGGTACTCTGCCGGAGAGGCTTATCGCAGGTTAGAAGCCGGCCTACAGTTCCCAGTTTTGCAAATTTCTCAGCATCACGTGACAAAATTTCAAGCTATTTCATAGAAACTGTTATCCAAGACACAACCAATAACAAAGAAAATACGAAATTGCAGACTACCTTCCTATAGGAAAAAAATTACAACTGTTAAGTAAAGAGCTATTCTTCGATGGTTTAACTCGTGATTTTAACGCCAATAAGAATCGTTTATAGTTGTTTCTACAGCAAACAGAAAAACAGCAATTTAATGACTAACTGGTTGGTTAAAATAGGTAATCCTCAATTGCGATATAAATATATAAACATATATATATATATGCATAAATTAGTGTGTGTCGATTAAAACGCACCTTATACAACACAGGGAAATCAAGGTGTGCACGATACTCAGTTTTCCGCACAATTGTAAATATATCTCTCAGCGGAGCAATGCTGTCACAATTTTCCTGAAACTATAAACTCCCACAAGGCACATATGGTGTCAGTTTTTAACAATGCACACTGAATAGTTCACTAAGTGATGCGTTAGATTTTGACTGTTCCCTTGTTGTTCGATCCCCCTTTCAAAACATAGAGAACAATACAACTCTTGAAGTTCGGTGTATCATAGTGGCAAAATCATTAAACAAATATTAAAGAGCGTGCGACCATCTTAACGGAGACCATGAAAATCCTAAAATTATAAATGGAATACAAATCCAGCACTGAATATTTATGAAAAAAAATCTGGGCGTAGTCAACCGTTTAACGGTAGTCGATGAAGTATCTGATAGTCCAACCCATCTTGTCTCTCTTTCATCGCCTTAAAAAAGGTTTTCGACCTAGCTGAGACAAAAATGGCCATGAAAAATTTGGATCACCACTGCATCCCTACTCAGTAAAAAGGATTTTTAGTGAACTACGTAGAAACTTTGCAACCTGAACTTTCCCTGAGAGGCGCCATGCATTCAACTTCACTAAGCATCGTTGGAGGTGATTGAATGCATATTTGGCCTTTAGAATGACTCGCGGTGGAGCACCGATTTATCCAGCCAGGTGCTGCTATCCTCCCAGACAAGTCTAGTACCAATTTGCCGACCCCGGACGCATGGAAGGCTTGGTGGGCGTGGGGAGCGGGGATCGATCCCATTTGTATTGCACGGCGCTTCCGACCGCTGCGCTACACGCGCCAAGCAGAATGTTTAAATTGTAAACATAACTGCATTGTAGAAGAGTGAGTGTAGAAGAGTGCCCTATTGTTCTATGGGCATGAGTGATATGTATGTTACTACTTACTATGTGTTACTGTTGTCCATCATGCAAATACACTATCGGTATCTGAAAGTACTTTGCAGCTTATATTAAGTCTACTTCGGCATTTTTACATCCACACATATCAACCAATAACCATAACGATTAAAAATCAAATAAAGTCTATTAGTCATATTAACACTCAAGAAACTCCTCGGAAAAAAGATTTCTGTAAATCACTAAGTGTGGAGAATGATTTTTCCGATCCGACCCCTACTATTTTGATCGGCTTTCGATTGGGTATCAAATGAATAAAGATAGTGGAGTAAAAAAAAATTCTGGAACGCACCAAACTGAAAATGGACACTATAATGTCCATAACAGATTAATGGGTTATGTGTTAAAGTAATTATGGGGTAAAACACCAAGCAAGTAATATTGGCCGACTTAAACGGCGCTTATGGAAGCGTTGGTTTTCGTTTGAATCTCAAAAAAAAAAAACGATGTGCATGGCAAACGAATTGATTTCTCATGTCCATTCATGTTCAATGAAAAAAGACCTCTTCCATTGGTTTAAATATGTATACCTAGGTCAGGAAGTCAGCAGAATAAGTGGGAGCTCCACAGCGAAGCAGGATGTGAGAGTTTATAAGATCATAGCAATATAAAAATGGCAAAGAATGACCGGATCCGCACCCACGTTTCAACTTCAAATTTTCCTGTTTATTGTTCATCGGAAAATCTGAACGATATCTCAGTAGAATCAAAAATCACACAACGTTACTGAACGCAATGTGGAAAAGGTGATCACAATAGTATCACTACAATATGAATGTGAGTGAACCCGACATCCACTTTATGTCAACGTTCGAAGGCTCCGCGGAGTAGCCCAAATGATCGCCACATGGGCTATGAATTCTGACAATAAGCGGTTGACTGACTTCCAAGGAGTGTCTAGCACACGAATGGAAGACCATCGATCCAGCAATAACAATACGCTCAAAAAATATGGCGGAATATAACACTCCTTAAGCTACTCGAAAACAGGTCGAAACTGCTGATGCCAAGTCGGGTTACTTTATAAGCAACGGGAACGATCTCTCATTCTCTCATATTCTTCATTCCTGCTTCCTTCTTTTGGTATGACCTAACCAGTCCATGTTCCAACTCCAAACCCAAAGTGCATCCTGGTATTCCAACATAAAAAACACTGCATAAATGTAACGCGGACTAACAGTGATAGCCTAAACAACCAAATGAATCAAAACCAAACCTTCAAGTGCTTTTTCAAACTTGATGGCACGTCCGATAGAAGAGCCTCCTTCAATTGATGAACCTTCGTGAGATTTGACTCATATGCTTGCCATGGAAGAGAACCATTCAACCAGTACATGATATTGTACGCGAGTATTTCCAAATCACCACGATAGGAAGGATGACAGCCACGATGTGCATCACACGACGTGAACAACGGAGTGCCATTGTGAGCTAAATCAGAATGTACTGGCTAATACTGGACAAATTTAACGGAAAAGCGATAAGTTAGGCTGTTACTTTGCCATAATAATTATCCGATATTCAAAATCACACTCAATATAGGATAGAAAATCTTGTAAAGAAATAAACGATATGAGACCAAAAGATCAGGTAATGACGAGCAGATCGACTAGTCGAAGTTGTCGTTACCGTCATGAAAAAAATCCGTCACTAGCGGCAAACCTTTATCTGGTCACAAAAGCACTGGCGACTGTCCATGGTGAAGAGAAGAGAACTTTGTGGCTAAGTAAATTCTGGTCGAAAATCCAACCTTTTTGGACTTCCAAGAAAAAGAAAAAAAACGTTGACATCGGGACGGTCTTTCCTCAGCTCTTATTGAGTAGAAAGTAGACTGTTTCTACATTAGGATTTCAGCTGATCGCTAGTGTAACTATACGAGGAAAGTACACCTCTAAGACCAAAACACTGCTATGCCAATAGGATACCAGCCGAAAGGGTGACATCAACTCGCCAACGGTGTGTACCGACGCATACCAGTCTTTGTATTAGGACAACACTTAAGATATATTCTCATAATTCACCTTTACAACGACATTCATTTAACAGCGAAGTAGAAACAATACTCGACGACGATGGGAAATAGATCAAAGTGGATGGTAATTCAATTCCAGAGGCATTACCCGTGCACCTTAACGTTAGGTCAACATGGGAAACAACAAAAATAAAACGCCCTAAGAAGAGACTCATGTGCAGCTTTACAAACTCCCACAGAAACTACCCATCAAGTGACGAACCCGAAACTCCATGCTCATCTTTTTGACTCAGTGGTTCTTCCAAACCCTGTGTTGGTTGTTAGTACATGTTGAGAGTTTAACAAGCCATCCATAACTCACCTGATGATTTCTGAAATATAAGCAGTACACAGAACACAAAGTTCAACTATACAGCACAAGTTTCCGGAAACTATCACCTCCTTGACAACTAGACGAATACAAACCAAACGCGAAATACCAATAGACGTTTAAAGAGAAGAGTTGACGGTTGGAGACCACCGAAAAATGGCTACGCTTTTGTCTTCCACGACAACCAACCACGTTCGCAGCTCCAAACTATTTAGAAACACAGAATGATAGTCAATGATATTCGTTACCATGTCGACATATCTGGTGCAATTCACCACTATTAAACGAGTACACCAAAGTAAAGAAACGGATGAAGAATTTGATGCACCCGGCAGGACTCAACAAAATAGGTTATCCAAACTATAGAAATCGTTTCCACTGGATGGGATTCATTCTGATAGGAGTACTTGGAATACAGTAATCCTCCAAATTACCTCGTTGCTTCAAAGGTCGGTCTTCATTGCTGGATGACATTCGCGCTAAACCGTAGTCAACAAGAACTGCAAGAACATAAGTGAGACGCAGAAGTAAAAAATTTGACGAATTCAAAACTACTTTCAGAAAAAATTTCAACATTAGAACTACAGAAGAAATCTTACCACATGAAGAAAAGTCATTAGGCCGCTCGAGCAGAATGTTTGCAGCCTTAATGTCGGCATGAGTATAGTTCTGGAAATATTGAGATTGTACAAAGAAAAAAGATACAACTGGAGTGAAACATGTCTTCAGTCTAAGAACAGACCGATTTCAACGTGACCTATTTAAACATTCAAATACTGATAAGAAAAAATAAAAGGGCAAAACTCTCGGCGTTGATCAATCCCTTAGGGATGCGCCATGCATTGAACATCATTAAGCATCGTTTGGAGGTGATTGAATGCATATCTGGCCTTTACAATGACTCGTTGTGGCCTACTGATCTATCAAGCCAGTGATGCTATCCTCCCAGACAAGTCTGGTAGCAATCTGCCGAACCAGGAGAGATGAAAGGTTTGGTGAACTAGCGGCGCCGGGATCGATCCCATGTGTCCCGCAGGGAGTCTCCGAGCACTGCGCCGCAAGCGCCCCAAAACAATGGTATAATCCACAATGTAATCACATTTTTACTTATTGTCTATTCTTTCATCATGGCAGGGTATGCTGTGAAATATAACTACAATGATGCTGAGATATTTACAAAACTCCAGACCGTAGGCGTCTGCGGTGGGGATCGAACACGCGATCAGCCTTTTCGGGAGCTAACGCTTTCACCACCACACCATGCGAGTCCTTCAAGATCGTGTTTTGGAAATAGCTCACTGTGGTGGTACAATTCATTTGCAAGCGTTCAGATTCATTCAAATATACGATGTGCGAAAAATAATGGCCATTTTTGACTTTAAAACAAAAAGAAAAAACTCAGTTCATCGTGCTTCGCAATGACTGGAACTGGAACCGGTAGAATCTACAGGACTTTGCTAATTATTGCTAATACTAATCATCTAATTCGACAAGGATACGCTGGCTCAATAGACGTTCGCCTCTTCTTGTTAAATTCAAAACCAATGAGTAAGGGAAACGTCGTCGAGAAGGCCGTGATGCCACTGTCCAACGTACCATTGATGTTGACAGCTGCTAAGCCTATGCGAGACATATCAAAACTTTGTTCTCATTTATTAAGGAACTTTAATTTCAAACGAGATTACAGGCATGACCTTTTTCGAAAAACCATGTTTACTTTTGAAGTGATACACCAATATCTCTTGCACAAGCCCAGGAAGTTCACGAAGAGCAAGGTCTCTCCTAGAAGTCCAAGAAGCTCTCAATTCACCAAGTACTCCATTTATCGAAAACGATCACAACTGTTGATAAACTGGCTTCGAATTCGAAGTTAGAACAACTAAAGTATTTTCTGGCAAGTATACAAAAATTAGTTCGCATTGTTTCGAATGCACTCTGCCAGCTCATGAACTACCAAGTAACAAAGTGCAAAGAATTTTTAAGCTAAACCAGCCAGTTTTCAGTTTACCTTTTCATGAATGTATTCCAGACTTTCCAACATGCATCGAGCAATTGTCCAAACGTCAAAAGCAGCCAACTTTGGTGATTTCTCTCGAATATTTTCCAGAGAGGTGGCGTACTTAGGCATCACCAAAAAGCGCAACTTCTCTCCGCCGTGATGATGAATTCCGCATGAAATAAGCTGCGGTACACCCACTCGAATCAATTCTGCAAACATAAATAGTACTATATGAAGACTGAAGAAATATTTAAACACCCTGTCTAGAGAAGCCGGTTATGAGTAGCTTCTTCTTTACCGTTACCAGAAATTAAAGAAACTAACTTTTCCGCCTCAAGAACTCTTCAATCTGGTCTTGCTTTAGTATTCGCACAAATACGTTTACTTCCGTGAACAACGGACCGTTGCCAAATGGTTCAACTTTGATTGCAAGCTCCTTTTTTGATCCGATCTAAACAAAACTTTGATTGCAATGTAATCACTTTTTTTAACTGCCTGTTCTTCTTTCATGGCAGGGTATGATGTGAAATACAACTACAACGATGCTGAGATACTTGCAAAGCTCCACACTGCTGGTGTGTGCAGCGAGAATCGAACTTCGTTATTAATCTTTCCCAGGGCTAATGTGTTCACCGCCACCACATCATGCGTGCCCTTCGCTTCGCCTTTTTCTCAGCCGTGTTTTATAGGCGCTATCAGCAATCACCCGTCAATGGTCTTCGTCTAGGAAGCACTAATCAGCATTGAAAAAATCTGAAAATCATTGCATAGAAAAAGAGTAGGCAGTAAACAAAAAGTGATTACATTGTGATTTATACTACCGCTTCAGCATAACTAGGTTCAATGCAGATTTGTGCTCCCCAATCACCGGCTGATTGCTGATAGCGCCCATAAAACACGGTTGAGAAAAAGGCAAGCAAAAGGCACGCATAGCATGGTGGTGAACACGTTAAGCCCGGAAAGGGTAATAACGAGGTTCGATCTCCGGTCCGGAGTTTTGCAAATATCTCAGCATCACTGTAGTTGTATTTCACATCAAAACTTTGATTTTTCGAAGCAGCAACAAAGACTGCAATACTAGACAGATA